>JAJHZJ010000503.1:647735-1295470 GCA_023548195.1 Bettongia penicillata ogilbyi | reverse complement strand
CAGCTAGGAAGTGTCCGAGGCCAGATTTGAATTTAGGAAGATGAGTCAGGCCCAGCACTATCTAACCACTGTGCCATGTAGCTGTACCCTTTACTTAACTACTTAGATAGAAGCTATGATCTTATCAATATGAGAAATTCCCTCTGGTAAGGAAAATCATGAAAAATCCACTTCGGTCTGTGTTGTTGTATAATTCCTGTCCATGTCATTATATACACTCACTCTAGAAAGTCTTTCTAATGTGGCAACCACAATAACCTTAAGAGGGGAAAGGCAAGCCTTTGTTAAAAGTACAGGACCACCCTGAAGCTGGAGGAAGGCTTACCTTCAATGCTACTACCAAAGTGATGGAGAGGCACAGTGGACTCTACTATGGGTGAGTTCAATCTTTCAAGTTAAAAATTTTTTTTGGTGTGCATCTGTTTTATGTACTAGACTGTGTAAGGGGTATAACAGAAAAAAAAAGAGAGAAGATTGGCTTCTCTACCCTGGGGAACTGACAATTTAGAGGAGGAGAAAGGAAGACCTAGTGACTTAGCAATACAGAGAGATGTGTCTAAGTGCTGATCCAGTGATCTAGACGTAAAGTGCTAGAACAACTCTCAGAACTAAGAGACTGGGATGAGATTTTGCAGAGAGGTTTTCATGAAGAAGGAATGTTGGCTCATAGGATTAATAGATTTAGAATCGGGAGGGACTTACAGGCCATGTAACTCCCTCACTTTACAGGGGAGGAAGCAGGTCCAGGGAGGTTAGGGACTTGTTTAAGATTCTTCTAGGTGTCAGGAACAGATGTGGGCCTTTTGATTCCATATCCAGGGCTATTTCTCCTGTACGGTCCTGGATCTGCACCAGTGGACGGAATTTTCATTTCAAATTTCTGGGAAGGCTGGGCTAGGCAACAACATCACAGGATCACAGTTTTAGACCTGAAAGGGACCTCAGAGTACTAATAATTATAAATAATTCATAGAGTATTTAAGGTTTATAGAACAATTTCTTCACAACAACCTATATACTCAAAACAACAACACATCCCTAATCTTATTTTGAAGCAGCACACCCAGTAATTACTTTGAAATTTTACTTATTTCTAAATTAAATTAACTTTCTGAATCTCTTATTCTCCTCCTTATCCTCCCACTTTGCTCTGAGGTTGGCAGAACTTAAAAAACCCCCTAAACCCTAAAAGGCACAGATTCATTTCTCTATACTTCCTTTAGTGTCCCTGATAACAATGGCTCGTATTTATAACACACTTTTACAAAGTGTATCCCTCACAATAACCCACTCTCTACTGATCAATGAGACATGTGTGTGGTTGACAATACTGTTGCCTTCCCCAGACAGTGTTTTCATGGTGGAGGATGGAATGAGCAGGCCCCTCATTGTCATCCTGGGAATAGTAACATTCCCGAATAGTCAAAGAGGGGGAAAGAAAGGGAGAGCTGCCATTCAGTCGGTCTCTTTGTCACTAGCATAAGCCAGCCCCAGAATGAACAGAGGCAGGCTAGGGCTGAAAGGGGTGGTGGCCCCCAACCGTGTATCTCAGTTAGTCCTAGTGTGTCAAAGGTCTCCAATACCTCAGCAGCAAAGCTAAGACGTGATGGGAGGCAAACCCTGCATAACTACCAACCTATCACCTGCCAATTAAAATTTAGTCAACGAATGAGTTTTTCCAGATATGAAAGAGGGAAGGGAGGAAAAAAGTTCCCTCATACAAGGTCTATTCGGATTAATGCTGCTTAGCCATTATCTACAGCAAATATTTCACAAGTGAAATAATAGATGATGCTTTGGGAAATCACCTTAAAAGAAACATATAAAATCTAAATTTCAAGGCCCTCTAGTATGCTTATAAAGTTGGAGGGGGAACACTTTGGGGTGAAGAATTGGTTTAATTTTTAACTGGTATGATTAATCTGTAGCTCATGCTGTACACAAATTGGCACGTCAAAGGCTGCTCAACCATAAAAAGCAGGTGTAACAAGCAGGAAAGCACCAGAATCTGGCCCTTTTGGCGCTGGGACAAACACTGCGGCCTACCTAAGTAAGCCCTGAGGATGTCATTGTATTATAGCAGCATGCAATAATTCAAGTGGAAGGGGGATTAGACCGGTTCTTTTTGGCCCTCAAGGTCACTAATGGATGAAAAGAAGCTAGAGGGAAGCAGTGTTTAGCATGAAGAAAAACTTCCTAATAACTAGATCTCAGATGGAATGAGCTGCCTAAGGTTGGGAAGTGGGGTGTCAGCAAATAAAGGGTTCCCCATTTCTAAAGATCTTTCCTCCACAGGGTGAATGACCACTTGTTGAGAATTCTTAAGTCAACTGTGATTCATAGTGTATCATGTTGACTCTAAGTTATCAAAAATTATCAAATTAATGCTCAGAATCCTCTGCTAAAAAGTCAGGGAAGCAGTTATAGTTTAGGAACATTTCTATCCAACAACAGGTAAAGTAAAAAAAAGTTAGTATTTGCTGGGAAGTTCTGGATAATTAGGACATCACTGTAAAACAGACAGCCTCTCTTGCACCTTTATTGACGCTTCTGATTTATTTAATAAGCCCTTTTCTTTACAGATAATATAAGGTATAAACTCTAGCTCAGTTGATATTGGAATAAGCACAAATTAAAAATATTTAAATGAAGTCTCTTTCCTGTATTCTCTAGGCTTTAAAGACAATCTCAAAATGGAAAAGTGAAGGAAGATATATACGTGCATATACATACATACATACATACATACATACATACATACATACACACACCCTTATATATGTATACATACACATATACATACAGGCATATATGTACTTTCTTACACAGGCATTAAAACTTCTCCATATCCTGCAATGAGAAGATCAGACCTAACCTGGTGTTTCAACCTAGATTTTCCAATGAACTCACCATAAAAACTTGATTGAGAAATGTTAGATTTGGAAAGGACCTCCCAGATTAACAACCCTCTAGCCCAACACCCCATTTTACAGATGAAGAAACTGAGCTGGCCCTAAATACTTTGGTCTACTGAACAGTTTACTACTGGTCTACCTGCAGTTCTAATCTTACAGTCATTAATTATAATGTCACACTTGCAGCATGTTTTACAGAGTGCTTTCCTCACAAGTTTGAGAGAGAGAGCAAAAGTATTTCTATCCACAACTGAGATGTCCTGAAGGACACCTTTTCATGGCATCCTGAAGAGGTGAAATCACTTGCCTATTGTCCCACGGTAGAAAGTCTCAAAGCCAGAATTTGAACCCCAAGTCTCCTGACTTGGAGCATGGTCCTTTCTGGGACACCACACAATCTCTCCTACTACACGGAACCCCGCAGAGCAAAGATGATGACTGACAGGTGTCAGGCCTGCCTCAGAGGCAGGTAAGGTTCTCATCACCGAAGGGCACGGCATCTGAGAGGCATTCTTCGCTCAGTGTGTGATGCTGACAACAAGAGTCCGCTGGCATCTGGATCATTCTCTAATGAGTAAGAAGACTTCGCTCCAGGCTTGGATGCTACAATCAGGGAAGCTCACTGGTGAACAAATCGAAGAGCACAGTGCTTTTAAAATGCAATTTCCAACGCCAGTCCTGCTGTCTGCCCCAGAGCAGCACACATACTCCTTTTCCCTGAACTTCAGAAGGGCTGTCTTCCCACTGAAAACATTCCTCCTCACGCAGATAAAAGGCATCTATAAATTTACGTTACGCTAGAGGTTTTCCAAGCACCTTTTCCAAAACAAGTAATCAACCGACAACTAGATATGAAGCACAATATGCTGACCAAGGCAGTCAAAACAGAAAGTAGCCCCTGTCCTTATGAGTCTTACTTTCTACTAGGGAATGATTGATTTAAAGTTGTCCTCTGTAGCCTCACTTGGTCACCAATTATCCTTAAGTGTAGAGACATTCAGGAGCAGCCAAGTGGCCTGATGACAGAGCACCCGGCCTGGAGTCAGGAAGACTCATCTTCCTGAGTTCAAATCTGGCTTCAGACACTTACTAGCTGTATAACCCTGGATAAGTCATTTAACCCTGTTTGCCTCAGTTTCCTCATCTGTCAAATGAGCTTGAAAAGGAAATGGCAAACCACTCTAGTGTCTTTGCCAAGAAAACCCCAAATGGAGTTATAGAGAGTCAGTACGAGAGAGGGAAATTCTTTTTAAGAAGGTTTAGGTTAGCCTAAATTCCCCTTGTGGTTTAATTCTATTGTTTTCTAAAAAGGGCTCCTCACCGCCTCTTCCTGACTTTCCTTTGTTCACTCATAAGACTCACTAGGGTCTCAGAAAAGCAGCAAGTTTAACCCCGAAGCAGTCAGAGTGGGAAGGTCAAAGAGGAGGGACAGGAATTTCTGGCTTAAGGAAATTGATGGAGGTATATGGAGTAGAAAAAGCACTGTACTAGCAGTTCTGAAATCTGGATTCTACTCCTTGCTCCAGCACTGAGTCTCTACGTAAACTGGAGGCAATTAATTCCCTCCATTCACTTCATCAGTGAAATGGGACTAACAAAGCTTGTTCCATGTATGTCATGGGGCTGTTAGACTCCTGTAAGCTAACATGTATGAAAATGCTCTGAAAACTGTAATATAAATTATTGCTATAATAAAGTATATTTAATCAAAAACGGTTCCATTAAGATAAGCTCTTATCTTTTTCTCTTACATCCAGAATCTATCATGGTCTCCAGAGTAATTTCCTCTCCTGCACTTTGCTGTTACTCTTTGAGTTGTCCCTGTTCCCTCTGCTTTCCCTGCTTTGAGGAGACTGAACTTAATTTTTTTTTTGAGGTTCTTAATCTACATTCAATTGCATACAAGACTGGGGGAAAGAGGAGCTTAAGGCCAGAGTGTGGAGAAACCTTTGAATAGATCAAAAATGAAAGGAAAGCATTTTTGGAAATGTGAATGTCAGTCTAGTGAGAGAAAAACCAGAACTAGTGAGAAAACCAACCCCCTTGGACAAATTTCTGATCCTGTATAGCTTTCCAGGGACAAAGACCATGATACAACATCAGGAACATCTGTACAGCAGTATTTTTTTTCTGCTGAGTCTGAGCAGTCTCTCTTGTGGGGCCCACAAAAAGGGTGATTCTTCTTCCCTCCTAGTGTCAGCTACTGGAACAGAGATGTGGATGCTCACTTGAGAACCTCACCAGGCCTCTGCCTAACTTTCTTCACAGCTGGGCTGGGAAATTTTACAATACTGGAAGATGACTAAGCAATGTCAGCAATAGGTGAGAGAGGCAGCTGCCCAGAGCATCACATATGGGGAAGAAGATGTGGAGAGAGACTTTTCAACATTTGGGAAAGCCTGAAAGCCTCAGGTGGACAGTAACACACATGGGAAGGACATGTGTGTCTGCCAACAGTGGACAAATGCTTCATCCCAGCTTTGCCAACAAGCATTGTGACAAGCTCCTGACAGCCTCCAAAACGGCAAGTCTTGCCTCCTGGGCAGGCTGGCAAGAAGAGAGGCTGTTTTTGCTCAGCAGGAAGTAGGGGGACCCCTTGGAGAGAAGGGGGAGCTGCCTAGGGCTGGCCTTACATAAGCACACATATGGCGTTCGCAATCCCAGGAGCGGAGTGGGGAGTGGGAGTGGGTGGGAGCTGGGGAAGCTATAATTCTATTTGCTGCTGAAGAACGGCACTTTGTCCTGTTAACATTCCCTCCTCACATTCTTGCCTTTAGGAGGGGCACCATGTGCTTTCCCCATCGCTGTGCAGCTGTTAGCCAAGGCTGCCTCCTCCAATCACTTCAGCATGCTTTGGGAGTGGGGCTGGAGGCCCCAGATTTGTTCCAAGAGGAATGTTTCCTGCTTGAGGTCTGTAAGGATTGCTAATCTACCCTTTGGGTCCCTCTGGCTCACCTGGCCCTGCTCTCCCCCCCTTCTCTTGGGCAATTCTACTCAGAGTTCAAATTATTCCCCAAGACAGTTTCTTCAACTATAGGATCTTCCAGATCTAAAAAACTTAAGCGAAAAGTCTCAAAACATTTACAGCCAACTATTTACCCTGACATAAAACTTTCCACAATCTCCTCTATTTTCTTTCTTTAGCTTCTCTTCCAGAATCCTCCATTTCAGTCAGGGCACTCTATTTTCTCCTCTGCCATACTTCATTTCTCTCTGTTCATCTTTCATAACTGTCATTTCTCTCAATTCCTTCTACTATCATCCTCATTATTACCTTTGGGGACTACGGAAAAAGTCTTAAAGTAATTCCCTCAGCTTCTACTCCTTGGCCCCAGTAATCCCTCCTTTACACTGCTGCCAGCCAGACTTATCTTCTTTATGTAGAGATGTGGCCATGTCTCCTCTGATCAAAAGCTTTCAATGACCCCCAATTGTCAATTACATGAATTTCAAACTTCTTTGTGGGCCATTAAAGGCTCTCTGAAATCTGGCTTAAAGCTACTTTCCCAGTGTCATCTCATACTTAGTAGTCAGTGTGGCACAATGGAAAGAATGTTGAATTTAAAGATCTGGGTTTGAATCTTGGATTTGTTACTTATTATCAGTGTGATTTGGGGTCAGTCCTTTCTTATCTTAATACCTCATTTGTTCACTTCAGTAAAATCTAAGAGTTGGAATAGATCATCTATCTAACTTATCTAACTACTTCTAAGGTCTCTTCTAGTGTGCTAAATCTATGACCCACCCTACAATCTCTGTGGTTTAATTAATAGGACCCACTGTCCATCTACATACCCCACACATTTCTCATCTTTGCCTTTGTACATATCATTCCCTACAATACAATGCAATATTTATTAATCATCTATTTTATGCCAGATATTATGCTAAGGTTGAGGGATGCAAATAAGAAAAGAAAAGAGGGTCCTCTGCTCTCAATACCTTACACTCTAAAGAGGGGAATACAACACACACAAAAAAGATTAAAATGGTGGGGGAAGGGAGAAGGTACTTGGTACAAAGGCATGATGATGGGGAATGGCATCCAAAGAGTATCTACGGTTTTGTCTTACTCCAGTTGTTAAAAATGTCACATCCTTCTTAATCAACCCTGGGGTCTCACATGAAACTTCACTGGCACCACCTTTGTCCATTTCTCATGTAGTATTTTATAATATGTGCACTGAATCATACTGCCTATAATACTGTCAATCACCAGAAAGACAGATAGCTAGCTGTAACAGCAAGGACTCCAGCATACACAAGAGGGTCTGCAGTACAGGTTCTTAGATCTGCTTTCTTAAAGGGAAACAACTTTTGAGAAGTCAACAATTTATTTTAATCAAGTTCATATATCATTCACTTAGTTCAGGGGAAAAAGTCAGCACCCTGAATTTCAGAGACAAACAGAAATTACAAGCAGAAATTACAAACAGAAAGGTCAACAGACAGGGCTTCCAACTCTGACCATAGACAATACATACATTGTTACCAGATAGAGAAGCAACAACATCTGAGTTTTTAAAGCCTTAGTGGCTACCCATAGTGTCATCTGGCACTGAAAACTTCTTCCAAAAAATAAGCCCCAAAGTAAAACCTCACCTCAGAGAATATATACACTTTTCAGAGTCAGAGGGCACAACCTTCATGACCCAGTGCATCAGAAATTAACAAAAGGATCCGAGTCCTATTAATGGGTGGGGAAGAGCTTTAGCTCTCTTTCCACAAGCCCCCCCCCCCCTTAACTCTACATGTACATTACACTGGCTCCTAGCATACTTTTCTACATACAGTCAGTATTTGTGGGTTTGAAAGGAATTCATCATTTTTGACTTTGGCTCATGTTTACTTCCCCTGATGGAAATACTCCACCCCCCGCCCGCCTCTTCCTATCCAAATCCCACCAAACACCCCAACTCTTCTAGGATATTTCCAATAACTCCCAGTGACAGTGGGTATTCTCTCCTCAAGCACCTATAGAGTTCACAGCTTGTACCACATATTTTGGCATTTACTTACATTCAGTCTGGTACTTCATACAGTCCTGTATTATTCCTGAATCAATCTGTATACCTTGTCTTCCTGGAAACACCGTACAACACAAGGGATCAAGTCTTTCTCATTACTATGTCCCACTAAGAACCCATCAGGATATGTAAAGTGGGTTCAAAAAATGTTTGTTAAATCTTAGTGGTTTCTCCAGTTACAAAATCCTATAGTTTTATGAATTCATATAAAATAATTGTATTTTCATAACTGACCTTGGAGCTCTTAATCCAGTTAGGATGCACAGACTTCAGCAAATCCGAAGTAACTGTGATGAACAGATTGACTGACAGTTATCTTAAGCCCATTTTCAACAGTTTACAAGGAAATGACAGACAATGAACGTGCGGTCATTGTTATGTACAAGAAATGGAGAATTTTCTTTTTCCTTTCCGTCTCAGGAACTGTGAGCTCCATGTCAGTCATATCTCATGTCAGTGTTCTGGTATTTCCCTCTTCTCCATCATCATCATCATCACCACCCCAGGACAGCAGTCCTTCAGTATGGTAACTATGAAGACAGTCAGAGGCAGATTGCCTCACCGTAACCACCACAGGTCCATAAGACCTTCATAGCCCTTAAACCGTAGAACCACAGTATGTCAGAACTGGAAGGGACCTTAGGGTTCACTGGGCCACTTGCTTTACAGATGAGAAAACTGAGTCCCTGGGATGTCGGAGGATTATAATATTAAAACGACGCAGCATAGTAAAGGGATGGAATTGGAGTCAGAAAGACCTGAGCTCTCTTCCCGCCTCAGACTCTTACTAGCTGTGTGATCCTGGGCAAGTCACTTGGTCACTCTCTGCCTGCCTCGAGTTCCTCATCTGTAAAACGGTGATCATTGCATATACTTCATGGGTTGTTTGAGGATCAAGTGGAATAATGTACAAAAAGCACTTTGCAAACCTGAAAGTGCTATATAAATGTTAGCTATTGGGAATTGGCTTAGAGATCTGATTCGGCAGCCAGAGATCTGCTGTATCACACTAATCACCCAAGCTTACAGAATTACATTGGAAGAATTGGGATTAAATTAGCTATTCCCTGAGTTTCAGATCTAGGGCTCTTTCCTTTCTCTGTTGACACAATAATTTTAAAAAAGGGTTCATACCCATGAAACAGGTGCTTTTCCAGTTTTGGTTCATGAGTACTTTCTAACCAGTACAAAAATGAGACAAACTCCTGACTCTCTTACGTGGTAGAAAAATTGCTGGACAGTCAGAAGAATTGAGGGCTGAGAAAGGGACCACAAAATCCAGTCTGAAAAGAGAAAGAGCAGCTGTATGTTGGAGAACTGTGCCCAGAGGGATCACATTCCCAATCTTTCCCACAGAAGCTCAGTGTTAAGGTCACAGAATATTTAAATTGACAAGACACAGGAACCACAATTGTTCAACCAGAAGAGATCAGGTTTACAAATGATTTGGTAAATGTCCTTTCTCTATGGCACTAATCTCTCACTCCCTTTGTCTTTTTTTTTTTTTTTCTTTTAAGGGGGAATAAGCTTGTTGACTCTTTCCATAAACTCTAATACTACCTACCAAATAGTTGGTATTTTTATGGGGCTTTCACGATTGCAAAGTACTTTATAAACATGTTCTCATTATGCTTCTAATGTACTTATTAGTTATTATTATCCCCATTTTACAGATAGAAAACTAAGATTCAGAGAAATTAAGAAACTTGCTCTGGGTCACACATACAATAAGTATCAGAAGAAGGTATGCTAGTACAATACTTTTGCCAATACAAATTTAATTTGGACTATCTGACAGAAATTCTATTTGAATGCATGGTAAATCCAAATTACATATTTTTTCAAAATGCAGTTTTATTTCTTTCAAATATATGCCTTTTAATGTCTTAACTATAGAAGGCTGACAAAATTGTTGGTCAACTGAAGGATTTCCTGAGGGTTCACTTTAATTCATGCATAGAAATAATTTGTAATGAACAGATCTACTGTCTCTATGTAAATGGCTGTTTCTAAATTAAAGCAAGGGAGGAGTCAAGAGGTATAAATTGTCTTAATTTGCTCATTAAACTCAGGTCCCCATTAGTACTTCAATTCAGTAAATACTTATCAAACGCAACAATGGGAAACATTTGTTCCTGTGGGCAGGTTATAAACGTTTCCCCTTGCAATGTACCTTTTTAGTAAACATACCCACTTTTCAGAGCAGCACACAGACATGCTTTAATGTGGTCCCTGTTTAAACGAACTAAGCTAAATCCATTTTACTGAAGCCTAGATTAATGGGCTTTTACTGTATTCTGAGGCCACATCTGAAAACTCTTAAGAGGGAGACATGTGCTTAGGGGAATTTTAAGGGGCATGAAAATAGAAGGTAGCGTTAAATTCAGGCTGTCCTTTTTCATAGTGCTCGATGTAACCTGGCTTAACCCTGGCAGACAGATGCAGACAAATATGGTGTGAGCAGGTAACTGCTGAGATAAGACAGAGGGAGTTTATTCCGTTGGTTCATCTCTATAATAGGCTTAGTGAGGAGTCACCAAAGGGAAGGAGCTAGGCTCCAGTGTGAGAAACTATTTGACCTTAGAGGACAGGGGTCAAGGTTCACATTGAGGATACAAAAAAACCTTAAGTGCTTCAGATAAAGCTGGAGGAGCCTGATGTATAAAGCTGTCTTAATTAGCTCATTAAACTCAGTCCCCCATTAGCACAAGAGCTGCTGGCCCCGGTTCTGAATTTCACATCTGCTAAAGGCATGTATGAAAGGCCTGTGTGTTTTTAGCTTATCAAACTGCATTTTTCTTTTTTAACACACAAAAATTTTTCGGGCCAGTCAGACACAGCAGTGGATCAGGTTGGGAAGTTCCCAAGCAAGTTTATACTTTCCTATAAAATCTTCCAGCTTAGAACAGATTCCTGCAGCTGCTGGACAGTTTCACTGAATTCTTTGGCCTTGTAAAGCATTTAACCTACACACCCTCCTGCCTTGTAGGGAACCCCAATTCAAACAGTCAAAATTCAGCACAATAATTGGCCGGCTGATTGAATTCCTTTTTTTTTTTTTTTAAAGATTTTATTTCTGGACCTAATCCTGGCTAAGGAGTGGAAGCTAGCTGACAGACATGGCTGGCTGTTGTTCCCTTTACATAAAATGACCATTTCAAAGACTGTACCTTGTTTTATGCTCTACAAACACATTTAACTCTCTGTTGTTTAGACACATTCATAAAGTAGGTAAATATATTTGTTTTACAAGAAAACAAAAAGGGACTTCCCATAAGGTTCCTTTAGCAGAGCCTGTTGTGTTTGTGATGGTGTGATCTGCCAAAATTCAATCCTCATGCCACCTTCCAAGTTATATAAAGCAAGGTGTACCTGTATGGAATTTGGGGATAATTTTTCAGTGTTACACTAGTCCCATGACCTTTGATGCTGTTTTCCAGTTCAAAACCAAAACCAGAATACTCCTATGTAAAAAGACTTTTGTACCCTCTGTAATAATAACAAACACATATAGTGCTTACTATGTGCCAGGCACTATTTTAAGTGCTTTACAATTATTATCTCATTTGAGTCTCAGAACAACAAATAGGTTATCATTATTCCCATTTTACAGATGAGGAAACTGAGGCAAATGGTTTTTTTTTTCACCCCCTAAATGGACTTGCCCAGAATTCCATAACTAGAAAGTGTCTGAGGCCAAATCTGAACTCAGGTCTTCCTGATGTCGGGCCTGTGACTATCCACTGAGCCATTCTAACCACCCTAAATATCAGGGAGAGGAAGAAGGTCACCTGATTCAAAAGGAGAAGGGAGATGGGAGGGAGAAACAAGAACTTTCTATTTTTTCAAATGGTGCCAGCTTCTTTATTGTTTTAAGAATACACACGATTGTCCCTTCCTCCATTGATTCATTCATCTTATTCCTTTCAATACAAATCCTATTCATCTTTTTTTGGCTAGAAGCAAAACAGCGTCCTGGAAAGAATACCGAATTAAGAATCGAGACCAGGGTTGTAATCTCAGCTCAGCCACTTACTAGCTATGTGAACTTGCAAAAGTCTCTGGGAGGAGAGGAAACTCCCTGGGCTTCAGCTTTCTCATGTGTGAAGTTCTAGCCTTCACCCTCCTGTGAATTCTTACAGGGCTCGTACTGAACACCACAGTTTAAATTACCCATGTGGAGCAGATTCATAGAGTAAGGAACCACTGCATTTGGAGTTAGAAGGGACCTTAGGCTAAGAGCGTTTGGTTTAGAGTAAGGAAGACCTGAGGTCAAATATGGCCTCAGACGCTTACTGTGTGCCCCCAGGCAAGTCACTTAACCGCTATCTGCCTCAGTTTCCTCACTTGTAAAAATGAGTGTTATGAGGAACAAAAAGGATATCTGTGGAGTGCTTAGCACAGTACCTGGCACATTTGCTTGGAGAACCCACAGGATTCCTTCCAGCTCTGGTGCTATGATCTTATGAAGGGAGGTATGTGAAGATCTAAGCTTCAATCAACCACTGTGAACACTGATATTATATCCTTCCTAAGCAAGATCAGAGTGTAAAAGACAGTTATCGTTTAGCCAATTAATAACATTCATGGGAATAATCTTAGGACATGCCATTTTTGAAACATGCCTCTTCTTTTTTCCCCAATCAAACCTACGCCTCAGACCCACTAGTCCCCAATCTTGACTTATGGCCATCTATCACAATGGCATGTTGGAAGAAAATACCTAAGAAGAAAATGCCAATTTTTTTTAAAAAATAAGCTTCGTGGAAAAGAAAAAAAACACTTCTAAGACAGCATTATTTTTACACAGAAAAATGCTGATCTCTAGGAAGAAATTCCAAAGTAGGATCAACTGTGGAATTCATAGCCCCCCTCCCTTTTTTTTTTTGTTTTACTGTTAAATGAAAATATATCAGAAAAATACCCTGATTCCCAAGAGAGGCTGTAAGTCTAAATATGTAACCTAGCACAACCTGGGCCTGATGCTATGGCACACTGTTATCTGTGTGGGAATTTCCTTCTGGAAGGCCATTGTTTTTCATCAACATGTCTTCCCCTTTCTGCCTAGCTAACTTGACCTGCCCTTAACAGTCCTGCTCAAATCCCACCTCCCCTGACTTGTTGTTTAATGAAATAAAATATGAAAAGTGCTATATAAATGTCAGCTCTTATTACCATTACTGCTACTCTACCTAGTGGTGATTAATCTTCCTTTCCCCTGTACCCCCATAGCACCATACTATTTATCTGAAATTTTTATTATATTTTCTGTTTTTATATAACCTTCATTTTCCAATATAATCCTCCCTCATCCTTCCTTCAGAGTCAGTCCTTATAAAAGACTTTAAAAAAGACAAAAAGGAGGTTAACAAAACTAATCAATATATTAATCACATCCAATATTATACAGGGTTGCCCACATCTGCAGAAAACGGATACATCCTGGTATCTCTTCTTTGTGAGGGAGGGAAAGGGAATAAGCATTTTAATACAGCGCTTACTGTATGCCAGGTACTATGCCAAGCATTTTACAAATTTACAAAACTATTTCATCTGATTCTTGCAACAACCCTGGGAGGGAGGTGTGATGATGATCCCTATTTTACAGTTGAGGAAGCTGAGGCAGACAGAGGTTAAGTGATCTGCCCAGGGTCACACAGCTTGGAAGTGTCTGAGGCTGGATTTGAACTCATTTTCTTGACTCCAGGCCCAAGGCTTTGTCTTCTGTACAACCTAGTTGCCTTTCTGGGGCTAAGCCTGGTTATATCATATGGCACAAACGTACACTATCTTGTACTATCCTTTGTTTCAAGTGTGCTAGTTTTGTCTCCCCAAACAGATTGTAAGCTTCTCCAGGGAAAGAAGCTCATTCTTCTTCCTTGTTCTCTTCCATTGACAGAATCACACTAAACTGGAAGTAGGTGCTCAAAAGGCAGATCAAGTCAAGTATGCCTGTCACATAAAGCCCTGTGCTAGATACTGGGGTTACAAAGGAAATAATCCCTACCATTAAGGAATTTACAGTAAAGAGGGAAAGGTAGGGAATGTAATGTGTACATAGATGACTAAATATAAAATAAAGACAAAGTAATTTTAGGGGCAAGAAAAGTGATCACTAAGACCTGAAGGCATAAGGAAATGTCTAATAGACAAAGTGGTACCCAAGCTAGAGATTTCAAATGATGGAGAGGGGAACGGCACAGTTTGTGACAGAAGAACGGGGTGGTATGGGTGGGTGTAATATGAGATCTCAAGTCTGGAAAGATACATTAAATGTCAAATTCTGGAATTTTTGTTTTACCTTGAGGGTACAGGGAGCCACTGAAGCTTCCCAAGTAGGGGAATAATATGATCCAACTTGTGTTTTAGGAATATCAATTTGGCAACAATATGGATTGAATAAGGTGAAATTTGGCAAAAGAGGAAGGGTTCTCTGCCTGGATACCTCTTACGCTGGCACAAGAGGTGAAAGTCTCTGACAAAAACACCTGAGGAGTTTACTTTTTCACTTACAGTCTCATCCCTTACAGTTATCAATATTTCCTATAAGCTCCATGAGTGACAGAGGAAGGGGAAGAAATCAGAGACAATAAACACAAGAATAACAAAAACCTACCCTTCCCCCCACTTCCTTTGCCTAATGACACATTCTTTAAAGGAAATGAGAAAGTAAAAATGAACTCCATTGTCAACCACAGGCAGGAGTGTCTGCTTTCCAAAATGTGATCCGTGGGAAATCTCCAAGGGGAGCAAAGCCTTTATGTCACCACGGTAGCTCTTATGTAGGTAGGAGCGGACGGATGGGCACATTTAATAGGCAGACTTCGTCCCATTGAACTGTGCCTAAAAAAGCACCCTGTTCAGTGCTGGGCTCACAGCACAAAAGTCTGTGAACTGAAGTGAAAGAAACCAAGGAGTGGAAGCTCTGGGGGTCAATACATGTAGTTTCAAGTCCCAGCTCCCTGGGAAACCTCAGGCCAAGCTACTCACTGAACTTCAGTTCTTTATCTGTTAAACAGTGAACAACATTTATCTGGTGCTCCACAGTTTGCAGGGTGCCTTCCTTCCAATAACTTAATGAGGGGGGTAGTGATATAGCAGTAACATCTGCTCTACTATTTTATCTCATGGATGTGTTTTGAGGAATGAATAGAATCACAGACATGAAAATATCTGGAAAAATGAGAAAAGTTCTACCCATACCCAGGTTACTAGACTGACCATGGCATTGGCAATTCTGAAATTTGGGCCCTCTCTGTGGAGTCATACTTCTGCCTCACCTGGCTGGAGCAGGTAAGTGTTGCAGGGGAGAGAGAACTGGGTCTGGGGTTAGGAAGGCCTGAATTCAAATCCATCCTTAGACACTTACTACCTGTGTGATCCTGGGCAAGTCACTTAATCTGTTTGCCTCAGTTTCTCATCTGTAAGATGGGGATAATAATAGTCCCTACTTTCCAGGACTATTGTAAGGGTCAAATGAAATAATAATTGTGAAGTGTTTGGCACAGTGCCTGGAACATAGTTAAGTGCTACGTGAATATTAGTTATCATCATCATCACCACTACTGATACTACTGCTGCTCATGGATAACATGACTATCTCATGAAATAAATATCTGTAGAGAACTCCCCTTCCAGCAGGGCCTTCTGGGTGTCTCATGTTGACTCTCTGGGGTTTAAATCAGGCCTTGTCAATCAATGGACACACATTAAATCGGAACATCCAAATCAAAGGATAGGATTCCCTTCACAAACCAAGGGGTATGGAAAGGAAGGAGGAAAGACTCCAAATCCTCAAATACAACATTACTCTCTAATGTGGATGGCTTCCTGTTATTCAGACACTTCCTGTTGTGTGTGGGGGAATCCATGCGAAGTAGTGCCTCATGCTTCAGAACCTGAAAGAGAATGCTAGTGTTCTACGATTCCACAAACAGAATATGTGAGGAGAATGTGCCTACTTTTTTTTTTTTCTACTAAGGCACCTTCCCAAGAAGGGTCTGAGGAGAAAAAAGGGTGCACAATAATTGCTTGCTTTCAAAGCTGTTCACACTGTTGATTTTGTTGGCACATAGACTGCTTTCCTGTAGGTGCAGGTGGCCTAAGAGTATCTTCTGGGGATGGAGAAGCCAGGAGAGTCTCCCTCGTAATGTCATAGCTGAATTCTTTATTAGGCCACTGAGGATTTCCCATTTAAAGGACCTTTCCTTCTTAACCTGGCAAAACAATTACTCATGGAAGCCATTTTGCCAAGTGGCAGTGTTCTTAAACAGGTATAGGTAAACTTTATTTTGGTAGGTAACACTTGCAGTGCTCTAGGTGTATTGTAGAGATAGCTTGGTGTTGTAAATTCAGTGGTGGGCTTGGAGTCAGAAAGACCTGGGTTTGAATCTCACCTCTGACTCACTTAACTTGTATACACCTCAGGCAAACTCTCTAAAACTTATTTACTAAGTCATGGATGGGTTACAATTTTGTGTTCTGAATTGGTAGAGGGTTTTCCCATTAAATGGAACCAATATTGAAGGGAATCTTTCAATAAGGTGAAGGATTACTTCATAATGTGACTAACTCTGTTTCGTAGGTCTGATTTCCTATAGTGAGTGTTCTTAAAATAGAGCCAATTCATGTATGAAGATGTTACTGCTGACCTGGCCATCACCAGTAGAGAATGTACTTTTTGTTGTTCTCCTGCAATGGAGATCAAGGGCATACTCCAGCGAGGCTGAGGTCAGGGATGCATCACGGCATGGTGGGTTCTGTTTTGTTTTTTTCCCCCACTCCGTGAAGAAAACTGTCCAATACAAGGATTAAACCTATGACCTTGGCCTCATTTACACTGTGCTCTATCTGAATGAGCTAAATGCCCCCAGACAGCTGTCTACTACAACAAGGGCATTCATCTGAATATAAATACATGGGCTGCTCATTTGATTGCACAAGACAATATAGCCCTCCAGAATGTGACCAAAGAGATCCCTTTTGATCTAAAGTAGGATGCCACATGTCTTCAAAGCCTTGTGCCATATTTTAACAAAGGAGATTCTAAAATAGGAATGGGGCAGCATGACCCTGCCAAGCAACTGTCCTGATTTTTCCATGTACTGTTATTATTAGTACATACTTTGGCTGTCTATCCACCTTTATTCCAAAGAGCTTGGGATTCTTTGACCTACATTAATGAGGAGTTACAGAATCACAGAATTTTAGAGAGGTGAAATGAAGGGGTTTGGCTACATGTCAGTGTTTCCTATTCCAAACTAAAGTGCAAACCTGGTACAATAACCTAATCTTTTTATTGTAGTTCACTGTACCCTCCGCAGTTTCATCCCCAAAACTCTGGCTCTCAATGGCTTTGAGGACTGGAGAACTGGAAAGACAGATAGAATGGGATGGGAGCCAGGGCAGGAAGAACTGACTCCAGAGAAAAAAGAGGAACAGAAGGCCAATTTTTTAAGTCTGTAGATTTAATGTAAAAAGGATTCATTGTAAAGGTGTTATTGTGGGTTGGTTAAAAATGTGTGGACCAGATAAACACTTATCTAGATAATCTGAGATTCTTCTAAGAGTTAACATCTTATCATTCTATACCTTAGAGATCCTTTAGTTTCCCCACCACCACTTTATAAATTCAAGTCTTAATGATTTGCATAAGGTCATGCAGTTACTTTGCCAAAGAGCTGGTATGGCAACCCAAATGTGTTGACTTTAGTTCTCTTTCCACCAAAAATGACCCCAAAAGACCACACTCTAAAATGGTCAATTCAATGACTACATACCAAAAAAACTACAGTAGAATGTAAGTTTCTCGAGAGCAGGTATTGTTTCATCCTTGTATCTCTAGCATCCAGCACAGTGTCTTGTACAACAAAGACAACTCAGTAGATGTTTGCTGCACTGAATTTGTTTCTAAGCTTAAATATTTTTGTATACTTAAAAAAAAATTTTATTTTTAACATATGGGATAAAATAAACATTTCCATGACATACTAGAATAAAAATGGTTGCACATATTTAAAATTCTAAGCTAAAACATTTTAATCATATTTATCTGTGAATTTTCTACTTCACTCAGATTAACCACATAACTTTTCAACTTCTTTCCATATTCAACGTTTTATGAGAAGCTACGAAAAGCCAGAGAGCCAAAATACATTTGGAAACTTTTATTAACTACCTTTTTGTTTCCAATGGCAAACTGAATTACAAATCAAATGTATGCCCCGAGACTCTCAGCAATTTCATCAAAAATTACTCACCTCCTTCAAAAGTTATTGCGGGCCCACAGATCCATGTGAAATGTTGAGGTGCTGTATTCAAATACTTTAGTTGATCTAATTGTACGTTTGCCTTCACTATAAGGAAGGCAGGGATAATTATCCCTGCTTTATGTGTGTTTTGCCCAGCAGAGAATTTTAAATGTAGATGATCCAAGGTGATCTAAGAGGACTCATCAAGTTTGGATTTTTGGTACTGACCCATACTTAACGATGGGCACATCTTCCCTACCTCTGCCTCTTGGAATCTCTAGTTTCCCTCAAGGCCAGCTCAAATTCCACTTCCTTCATGGGGTTCTTTCATGGTTCCCTCCCTCCTCCCCCCACTACTAATGTCTCCCCATCCCCAAACCTACTTCATTTTAATTTTTATACATTTGTACATACTTATATATAGATGTACATGTCTTCCCTGATGGAATGTTAAGTTTCTTGAGGCCAGAGGTTTTCCTTCTTTGTACCTGCTTCCCTAGCACAGAGAGACATTTAATAACCGATTATTTGATTAACCGGTGATAATCAAAGTCCTGATGGGAAAACAGACTGAAGTCCCACAGCAGACACTCTGCCCTCGTAAGTCTTCTAGCTGGCTCTAAGGCTCATGCTCTGGTCATTAGACTATACTACCATTTTACAGGATCATAATTCAGAACTGGATAGAGCTTTGAAATCATCTAGTCCCAACACTCTCATTTTACTGTTGAGGAAACTGAAGCTTAGACAAGTCAAAGGGCTTATTCAACATCACACAGGAGGCAGAACCAGGATTTGAATGAAGTACTTTTGACTCCAAACCCAGGGTTTTTTCCTGATGTCTCCAAAATGCCTCCCAAATAATTGATGCCATCAATCTCATGATGACATCCCCAATTCAACTACAAATTGAGTGGCCTCTTTCAGCTCCCCTGAAGGGATCTGTTTTCTCAGAAGGGCCCTGAAGCAGTCAGTCAGCCAGCCCGCCTGTCAGCCCAGCGAGTGTGTCTGATGATAGCGTGCCATGCCCAAGCTCCACAAACAACACTGCTTCACTCTGACACACACAAAATCATCAAAGTACAAAGCCTTCAATGCCCCAGTGTTAACCATAATTGACGACTCTTAACACATCCGGGGACAGAGACAGCTCTGTGCAACAGAATCTTTAATGATTGCTAGATACCGTCAAGACCAGAAGAGAGACACCCAGTGAGGTTTTAAGCACAGTCTGTAGAGACAGAGACAGACAAGGGCTTTGTTAGCCGAAGAAATGGAGACAGGAGGACAGGTGACTGAAGGGAGCTACTTGCTCAACCTCATATGGGATTTCTATTTGACATTTTACCTTGCAAGAAACTATCAGGGTAACGTTTTTGCTTTTTCCACTGAAAATACTTCTTATAGGGAATACAGTGTGATATCCCAGGAATTTTTTTCTTTTTTGTTATCTCTTCCCTTTGATAAATTTTTATTTAGTGCACCACTCTGTGATGCACCACCCTGTCCTCAAGGAACTTACAGTATAGTCATGAAGAACTAACGTCCATGGGGAAATGAGAAAACAGAGTATTACTTTATTCACTCTACTGCATTAGGTTCATCACCTATAGAAGAGATACACAATCTGACAACACTGGCATTCTATTTTTCTTTTATTCCAGCATTCTCACTGTCCTCTTACTGCCACCCCAAAGATTAAGCTGCCCATGCCTGAAACATCTGACAATAAGATACCTGCCCAGGGACCTGCAAGCTGGTACTTCTTTCTTTACCAAGTCTTCAGTTTGAAGATTATAAACATGTTTTCTGGAGTTGTCTTTTTTTTTTCCTTCTTCCTGTTTTAAATGACACTGCATTCAAACACATAGCTTCCAACTCCCACTAACATCAAGGCCCCAGTCAGAACACAGGCAAGCCTAACATCTCACTTCATAGAGATGCCAGTTCTTTAGATACAGCTGTATCTAGGGCAGATGAAAACCCCCAAATCACCACAGTTAAAGCATGAACTAGTTAGTACAAGGGGAGAGAGAGAGACATGCTGATGGGGAATTTGACAGGACTGCTTTGAAGGCACGGGAAAGAAAGGGAGAACTGACTTAACAAAACCAAGAAGGCCACCTATACTCATTGCTCCTTTTCTGCTGAGTTATGCTGTGTCCCAAGAGAAAATCTGGAAGGGAGGCTTAGTGTCTACTAGACCCTTTTGGAGGCAATTAGGTGGTATAGTGGATAAAGCCCTGGGGCTGGAGTCAGGAAGACTTGAATTTAGGCACTTACCAGCTATGTGATGCTGGTCAAATAACTAAACTTCTGTCTGTCTCAGTTTTCCCCTCTATAAAATAGGGATGATAATAGCATCTACTACTCTTTCCCTTCTCTCAAGCTGGCGGACAAGATGGTGGTTCCCCAAAGGAACCAAAGGAAAAGAATATCAAAAAGGAAGATGTGGCTGAAAAGGTGGTAAGAATGCCTAGAAAGCACTGCAGTCAGAACTCAGTCATGGCCCAAGGGATTGGTAGATACTTGAAGTCTGCAATGTATTTCCAGAGACCCATGTACAAACGGAAATATGCTGCACCAAAAACCCAGATTATAAGAGAAAAGATAGAGAAGGTGCCTGCTACTATCTCAAAGCCAGTTGGCGTTGATAAGAATGGAAGAACCCACATGGGAAAGATTTGCAAAATGCCTAAGTATTACCCCCTCTACTGAGGATGTGCCTAGAAAGCTGCTAAGTCATGGCAAAAAGACTTTCAGTCAGCATGTGAGGAGACTTCAAGCTAGCGTCACCCCAGGCACCATTCTGATCACGCTCACTGGCCGCCATGGGGCAAAGCAAGTGGTTTTTTCTGAAGCAGTTGGCTAGTGGC
This sequence comes from Bettongia penicillata ogilbyi, assembly GCA_023548195.1. Taxonomy (NCBI): domain Eukaryota; kingdom Metazoa; phylum Chordata; class Mammalia; order Diprotodontia; family Potoroidae; genus Bettongia; species Bettongia penicillata. Next base: position 1,274,402 of record JAJHZJ010000503.1, on the reverse strand, counting down.
TTGCTACTGGTGACTGGACCATCAACCATGTTCCTCTGAGAAAGGCCCATCAGAAATTTGTCATTGCCACCTCAACCAGGGTAGTTAACCTTTTGGGTATAAAAATTCCAAATCATCTGACTGATGCTTATTTCAAGAAGAAGAGGCTCTGTAAACCTACACACCAAGAAGGAGAGATTTTTGATACAGAAAAAGAGAAATATGAGATTACAGAATAGCACAGGGCTGATCAGAAAACAGTGGACTCTCAGATCCTGCCCCAAATCAAGAAAATTCCTCAGCTCCACGGCTTCCTGTGTTCTGTATTCTCTCTCTCCAACAGTTTATCCTCATTTTAAATGCCTTGCAGAGAACTCTTATTAAAATATTTGGAATAGCAAAAAAAATAATACCTCCCAGGGTTGTTGTCAGGATCAAGAGATATTTGTAAAATGCCTGGCATATAGCAGACACTTAATAAATACTTGTTTTTTTCTTTTTTCTTTCCTTCTTTTTTTCTCCCTAAAGCAGTTAAGGACTTTATGTTGTAAAGACCAATGCAATCAGATCTGAAGGGGTCATTTGGAAGACTTAAAAAGGAGAGTGCATTAAAAAACCCCCAAAACTCAAGGCAGGCTATATCACACTGACTTACAGGAATACTAGGCTCCCAAGGCAGGCATCTCCCTAAAGACGTCTTCTAGCTCTGACCCCATACACTTACCAAGCAGCCTCCGACATAAATTTGGCTTTCTAAGTCCACTTATCTCTTAGGAAGAACTATTGTCTTATAGTAATTTGGCTTTTAAAAAAGAATTTCAGAGTGGTTTGAGGCAGCATGAGCCAGTTTTCCCAGGGCCTAGAAAGTATCAGGTAAGCCACTGAGACTCCCGACCTTCAGAGGTGGGAGGCCAAACCCTGGAAGTGCTAAGAAAGCCCCTTCCAAGCTCAATGTCTCTCCCACCCCTACTAGTGAACCTGTGGATCTCCCATGAGCCTCCTGGGCATTGCTTCTTTCCAAAGCTCCCAGATCAAATGCTATCAACCAAAATATCTTCCAATTTAAACAAATTTCTGAAAGGGATGGTGTGAAGAGTACAGACTATAATTTCTTCTGAAGCTTCTTAACTGTCCTTCCTTATGAATGATTTACTGTACTCCTTCATTCATTCATCACTTGGGAGTGAACGTTTATTAGCACCACAAGAACAGAAATGCAGTCATGTTTGCAAAGTGCTTTACATACATTATTCTCTTCGATTTCCCTCAATCCAGTGAATAACAAGGATCTACATTTATATAGCATTGAAGGTCTGCAAAGTGTTTTCCTCACAAGCCTGTGAGGTAGGTGGTTTATTATTAACCTTATTCCTATCCCCATGAGGGAAATGAGGCTCTGAGAAGACTTTACTCTGGCCATTCAGCTACTAAATGGTAGAATTAGGATTTGAACTCAGGTCTTCTGATTCTTATGGCCTGTGGTTTTATAAGGCCTTATGTGCCTTCCTGAAGAATGCACTCTTCTCAACCTTCTGAGTCACCCAGCAGGAGCAAAAAATTCTGTGCAAACAGGAGTTATTCCATTCTGTCTTGGAGGTTTCTTGAGTCACTGAAGGGTAGAGAGTGTGGGAGGGAACTAGTTAGGGAAGGATCTAGAAAGCAGAATTATAGATTTTGAGTGGATGAATCAACGCTTTCCTTTTGTTTCTTAGAGTGATTACACTTGAATTTTCTTTTCATCTGGATACAGAGTATGAAAGAGTCCACTGCCAAAGTCGGCCTGCGTAAGAAGGAAGGTGCAACACTTAAATGAGGTGCATGTCTGAACATATCCTCTCTACCATCACCAAAGGACTCTGATGACTAAGAGGGTGATACTGGCTGCCTCTTGGAGAACAGGTCTGTTGTACAGGTGGGACATCTCCCGGAACACATGCAAAAGTAAAGACAACACTGGATAGTGGAGAGGATGATCTGGGTTGAAATCCTGCTTTAGACACTTACTAGCTGTAAGAACTTAGGCAGTAACTTCTCTTAGACTCAGTTTTGTCATCAATAAAATGAGTGGATTGAGCTCCAAGGTCCCTTTTAGTCCTAAATATGGCATCCTGGATAGACAGTGTGATTTGAGGGACCTTGGGAAGGCTCTTCCATTGCTACTCTCCCCGCAAAAAAGAAAAACCTACATACGCTCATTCCTCTGCAAGGCCTGAAATGTTGAGTAAGCATTTATTCCTTTGGGTGAAGCAGCTCTTAAGACAATGCTGATACTCCTCGAAGAAGGAGCACATTTAAGCTTAAGAGGGATGCTAAAGAAATGACTTTAGATATGACTAAAAGCAGGGGTGGGGAAAGGAAGCCCAGGGAGGGTGCCATGGTGAGAAAGCCCAAGGCAGAATTCTAGTGAGTTTTGAGTACTAGAAATGAAAAGCGGGAAGAAGTGGGGGAAAAGAGGGTGGCCAATGGAGGAGGCTACCAACTACCAATTTAACACTTTTGCCAAGACTGGACCCCACCTAAGATTCTACTTCTCTGCTCAGTGAAACCAGCCCTCAGGATGAGTGTGGGAGGGATTAGCTTGTTCAGTCACACTCAAACCAACAGATGTCAATAATCAGCTGGTAGGTAGAGAAAAGAATTGTCCCCTGTTTTAAAAAAAAAAATCATACCAATGGGAAACCTAGCTGTTTAGCCTACAAAACTACAATCCAGACCCCACTTTTTATTTAGGGTCAGTTACCCAAGTTGCAGGCAGTGTCCAGGCACAGGGGTGGGGAAACTGCAGCCTCAAGGCCACACGGTAGGGAGAATGAAAGAGTAGAGGTTCTTAGCTCATCATGCATCATCTTGGAATTTTGGTGAAGCCTACATACCCCTTCGAGGCATAGTATTTCTAAATACACAAAATGAAATACAAAGGAAGCCAATTATGTTGAAGTAATTATCAAAATGTTAAAAAAAAAACAACCCAAATCAGCAAGTTCATGGATCCCAGGTTAGTCTTACAAAACCCAAATCTATGGCAAACTGCACATTTCTATATAAGGAAGCAGTCCCTGGCTTACAGAGATGCAGACATTATAAAAGAAAATATGTTAGCTAAAATTCTGAGGTGATAACATAACCACAGGTAAACAGAAGATTCATCATACTGAATTAATATTGTGAAATGGTTATTTTTTTTTCCTTTTCCTTGAAGAGGTTTAAAGTGGAAAGTTTATCTTGAATGTAAAGGAAAACAACCCTGAAAGCTTGACTTCAGTGGGTGTTGCCTGCCTCTTCCTTTCTGGCAGAGAGATGGTGGACTATAGGTGTGGAGCAAGGCACATATTTTCAGATAGGACAAATGTGTTTGATTTCTTTTGCTTGGTTAAACTTACTTGTTAGGACAGAAAGTTCTATGGTAGTGAGAAGAAATGGAGCACTTAGGAAAGGGACAGTAATATTAAAAAAAAAAAGCAAAAGACAGGGTCAGAACCTTCTCCACACTAGAGTTTGACATATAGCTCAATAACAAATATTGTCATACAAGTTATCTGTCTATAAAACAAATCATGCTAAAAGCATTAGAAAACTCATTTTTCAAGAACCTAATGGTGAATGATTCCACAAAGGAGAATTCTTTTGTAAAACAAGTAATATTCCTGAGCTCCTTATCCCACAAATCACACTCCCAAAAACCTTTAAAATGTAAGTACATATTTTTATAGTTTGCTTAAAAGGGATATATTTGTATATTAAAATCTTTATATCACAGAAAGATGTCCAAACTCCAACTAATGACTCATTTCAAGAAGCATTTGATGCACTCAAATTCTAGTACATAGAGTTGTGAGGATAGCCCTTGGGATCTGCTACAGTGGGACTTGATCCTCCATCATCATCATCATCATCATCATCACCATATAGCTAGCATTTAAGGTTTTCATGTACTGCCTTACTTGATGCTGTATTAAGTTTTAGCGTCAGATATACTAATCTTGGACAAGAGAGAGAGAGATGAAGAGGTCACTCCAGTGTAGAGAGATTCTGATTTTTGCCTTTCAGGTATTTTCTGTTTACATGTTCAATCTCAATCACCAGAGTCACAGAATCATGGGACAGGGTTAGACTGAAAGGACCTCAGGAGATACCTTGTTCTGATCTCCTACTCTTTTGTATCACTCATTACAAGGTGACTAGGTAGTTATCTAGTCTTTGTTTGAATAACATTCCCAGTCCTAAATTTCTGAATTCACATTTTTTTTTTCAGAGAGAAAGGAAACATGTTTTTCACCTTCCACAAACTATATCAATGAATTTAGGCTCCAAATGAACAACTGGGAACTACCAAAACCTTACAATGTTTCACTTATTTCTTTGGAAACCCATCTTTCTTCCCATAAAATCTGAAGGAACTGAAATTTGGGGGAGAATAAGGACTAAAGGATTAATGGGCATGTTTCCTAGAGAGTTGTAAAATACCCAGCCAGTATTTACCCAGAAAGCAAAGTCATAATACATAAATACATGCATACATTCACAAAAATAAATACAGTCCAATTAACTTACCTGTGAATGATCATGGCCAGAACACCGGTGAAATTAAAGGAAATCCAAAAATGCCACCACAGCAGAAACATTAACAAAAAGAAAAAAAATAAAGAAACCATTAGCTAGTTGGTCAAAGTGACTTTCCTAAAATTGACCATGCTATTACCCCCTTACTCAATTCCACTGGCTTCCCATTACTTCTAGGATCAAATATAAACCCTTTAATTTAGCACCTAAAGTTTTTCACAAGATTGTCCCTTCCTATCTCTCTAACCTCTTTTATGTATTTCCCTTCTCCAAGAACCCTAAGGTCTAGCCATAAAAGGACTACTTGCTTTACCACATATATAGAACTCTATCTCTTGTCTATGTGCTTTTGCATTGGCTGTTCCCCATCTAAGAGAACATCCAAGAGAGATGTTTTCTCTTCTCATCTCTGCCTCTCTGACCCCCTGGTTTCCTTTAAAACTCAGTTTATCACCTTCGGTAGAAGGTTTTTCTTGGTCCTTTCTATGCTAGTGGCTTCGAGGTACCTTGCATCAGCTGTGTATATGTCTTGTAAACATTGATATTATATACATTTGAATACATGTAGCCTCACCTATTAGAATGCAAGGTCTTTAGGGCAGGGTCTAAATTTGTATCTTCAGTGCTTAGCCCAGTGCCTGGCACACAGTAGGAGCTTAATGGATATTTAATTGATATTATGCTATTTTATTTATTTTTTTAGCAAAGAACATAGAAAAGCTAAAATGCAATATTTAATGTACAATGCATATCATTTTTAGAGCCAGAAAGAATTTTTACACATGATCTACAGCAACACCCTCATGGAGATAAATGCAAATTCATGGGAAAAATAAGATTTCCCCTTATGAAATTTCAATTTATGGACAATATTTTACAGATTAGAAACCTGAGGCCTGCAGAAGGGAAGTGAAAGTCATACAAGCAGAAAATAAGAGAACTAGGAATTCATATCAGATCTTTAAACTCCAAACCCATTCTCTTTCCATTATATTATGCTTAATAAGGAGACTTTCCTATTCTTTCATAAACACTGGATTTACATGAGTTATAGCCCTCAAGAGGGAGAGGCTGTCTCAGGAAGGTTGGTAGAGGGGTATCTCACTCTAAGGAAATGATGGACTCTAGAAGACAGTTACAGATAAACTGAATTCTTATAAAAAGAATCTTATTTTCCAATGGATCCACATTTTTCTTCATTTCTGATTCCTCTTCAAAGAGCTTTTAATGTAGGAGTTAAAGCTGGAAGGGGCCTTAAAAGATCTAGTCCAACCCCATTTAAAGTTCCGCTACTCTGAAACTATACTCATCAATTAAAATGATGTTCTACTAACAAAGGAGGGGAGTTTGATATTTCAAATAAGACTAGATAAATGCTAAAAGTAAGTCAATCACAAGCACAAAGAACAGAGAGAGTCTGATTCTCGAGAGTTCTGACTGATTTTCTTTGGTTCAGAAGCATCTTTTGTGCCCCCAGAATTTGATCCATCCTTGGTCTAAGATCTTTTTGCTTGGCACCCTGAGAAATCTATATTTTACTATTCTTTTTTGACTCAGGCTGAATTTACATCCTAGGCTGCCTAAGTCTCTCGGCCAAATTTTAATCTTAATAAGTCTGTTTCCCCCTCCCCCTCTCCCAATCTTTCTCTTGACTTCACACTAAACACTGGGCTTTTCTTTGTTCTTAAAACTTTAGTGTTGAAAGTATATCTCAACTGAGGGGTCTGAGGTTTTAACACACTGGGCAAGATTTTCAGGAAGAGTTTCCCATTAGGATATGTTAAACAGAACAGGGCCAAGACTACAGAATAACTAGACACTAGTACATGTCCAGAGGACGGAAGGAAGGCCCCCTGCTTCCCTCAGTCAAGGGAAGGGGGAAAAATATCTGCATGCTAAAAACATCCCCTTTGAAAGCTCTGGGGCTCCACGGGTGTGCCTGAACTTGAGTTTGACAGGTTCTATAAACTAAAAGAAATCATCAGGGGCCTGAGGGGAAAAGGAGAGCAGGGATGGGGGAGGAGGTAGGGATCTTTTAATTGGGCTAGAAACTAACTTGGGGGAGAATAGCCTGTCTACATCAATAACCCTAAATGGCAGCTTCAGGGAAGAAAGAATGAAGTGAGGGTGTAATGATTGTTTCGGACCCTTTTGAATGACACCATCACCCCAGAGGAGAATCCAGAGAGCCCATTGTCTGTCTTCAGGGGCCAGGGGAAGAGTTCATTTTCCTCTGAGGACTCCATTAGAAAGTGTCAGGGGGTGAAGAGAGGGTTTGGAATGGATTCACAGAATATAATATGTGTGGGGAGGGGAGGAGGGAAGGGAAAGGAAGAGGAAGGGCTGGGAGAAAAGTAGACAAGAAAAAGAGCAGGATCCGACAAAGGGAGATTGCCCTATTCTAGATGCCTCTGGTTGTCCAAAAACCAGAAGACCCCCTCTCTCATGGTAAAGAGAACTCCGGCTCTTTAATCAAAAGATGCAGATTTGAATCTTGGCTCTGAAATCTACTCTCTGTTGGATGCTGGGCAATTCTTCACCTATGTGGGCCTATTTCTTATCTGTAAAATTAGGGGTTGGGTTGGAGTAGACAACCTCTAAGATTTCTTCTAGCTTTAAATCTATGACCCCATGTCCAGGTGGGCACTTCCTGACTCTTTTTGTGGAGGAGCAGAACAGTTTGTGTCAGGAACTTTTTTGCGAAGGCAAGGCACCTTGGCTTTGGCGGCAACACGTTCTGAGGAAGTATAAGGAGCCACGGACTGGGGGAGAGGTGAGGCTGACTCAGTATCTCTCTCCATTTCTGTTGCTGCATCCAGTATTCTTTACTCACTTAAACCTCTTGACGGATTTGTTGGCCTGGACTCGGGACTCCATCTTGCCCAGTCCCTTTGCCTATCCTCTTTGTCATTTGGTTTCCTAAACCTGGCTTACTGATTCCTGCTGCCTGCTCACTAGGATAACAGACTTCTGTCTACCTAGACTTACTGTCCCTCCGCTTTGCTTAACTGCCTCGAGTCTGAAGCTGCTTGTTCCTCCTTGCCTTTTCTGGCTTCTTTGAATATGATTACCGGCCTGCCTGACTTTATAGCATTTGCCAGCTCATTTCCTGTATAGCTAAACTCCCTGTCTTGGCCTGCCCTGTCCTGTAGCAAGAGGGGTCAGCACAAATAGCAGAGAGATGAAAGGGTAACTCTGCTTGTTTAACCCATATTGCTTTTTAATTCATGATACCAATAACAGGAATTGATTTTTGATTTGTTAAACTTCTTTTTTTAAGAGGGACATAGGAGAAAATGCTCTGCTGCTCACTGCTGCAGTCATAATGCTTTTCTGTTCTAGTTCTCTTTCTGATTCTGAGTTCCTGCAGTCAAACTAGCCCAGGCTAAATGTGGGGGTGAGGAGGAAGTTATTATTATCAGGCACAATTTCCTTTTTAATTGATTTAGCTCATCAGCCAGGCTTCAGCTTGCACAGTATACCCTTCCTGCAAACACCCTTGGGGGCAATTCCACTGGGAAAAGCTAAACCCCCAGAACCCACAGGCAAATCTGATTCAGCTCCAAACAATGGCCTGCCAAGGAAATCACTCCTGAGATTGGATTTTCCAGGCCTGAATGACTTGGGCAGCTGCTCAGAGTGAGGTGTTCAGTTCATTTGTGGCTGATGGTTGAATTTCCTGACTCCCAACTCCATTTGCCTGTGGGTATGGCTCTATCTCAGGGTAACAGCCTTCAAAAAAAGGCTGTTGACAAGTTAACAATCTGCCCTTGGGTGGGATGAATGCTTCAAGGTCAGTTCCAATGATTGGCCACGTGGAGGCAAAATTGTGAAAGTGCAAAGTTTGGTTTCCAGGTTCCTGTAATCTCTCTGCCCTTTTGGCTACCAGGACTCCCCTGCTGTACTACCTAGGAAAGTGCTCTGACAAAGTCATTCTCACCTAGATGTTGAGGACATAGACTGTCACCTACCTCTCCTAAACATATTGCCTTTTAAATTAAGAAACATCAAGAATGAACAATTCTGAACCCAAAGTAATAGAGGTATTGGTGTAACCTAAGGCATCAGCAAGGCCCGGGTGGGGGCAGGGAAGGGATATTCTGGAGCAACAAGGCCTATCTGGTATCCTTTAAATTAGGGGTTGTTAACTAGGGTCTACAAACTTGTCAAAAATATTTTGATAACTATATATCAATATAATTGGTTTCTTTTGCAGCCCTATGTATTCAATTTTTAAGCCTTTAAAAAAAATATTCCAAGAAAGAGTTCATAGGCTTGCCCAGATTGCCAAAGGAGTCCATGACACCAAAAAGGTTAAGATGCCCTGCTCTAAATCATACATATGGGTGTTCTTGTCAATTGAACAAATACTTAATAAGCCTTTACAAAATGCACAAAAACAAACCAGCTCCTGGATGGCCAGGAGCTTAAATTCTACTGAGGCATTGGAGGTAAGACAGACCATTCAGTGAAGCATTTTCCCTTATACTGAACATGAGGATTCAAACCCATATGTTATATCATTGTGAATTTAGGTATGTACTTTCAAATTTATGTATTCCTGTCCAGGTATGGGTCTACCTTTGATATCCCTCCCAACTCTGAGATTGTGTGGTCATGGTTTTCCTGTATGTGAATGGACAGCAGGCTGCTCTCCTAGATTTAACTGTGAGGTAATAAACTTCTGTCTTACTGTCTTCCCTATTTTCCTACCAAACACAAAATAAACAAATGAATGAATGAATGAAATGAATGGATGAACGAATCAAAAAGTATTTAAATGCTTATTATGTGCCAGGCACTGTAGATACAAGTACAAAAGTAAGGTTGAAATGTTACTTTGTCACATGGTTAAGTTTCACTGTTCAATGGAAAGCAACAAAAGAGGAAAAAAAAAATCTATTCTGGGTTTTAGTTTTGGGTATCTCAAATTCAACACATCCCAAACCAAACTATAGCTTTATTTTTGCGAACTGCATTATTTCTCCAATTACCAGCATCTGAAACCTAGTGTCATTTTCTCTTCTGTGCCCTACTACCAATGTTCAGTGAGGCATCAAATCCTCCAAAACACCTATCATATCTCTGGCATCTGCAGCCTCCCTTTTCCATTTCCACTACCCAAGTACAGATTCTTCTTATCATTTACCTAGGTTATCAGTGCAGGAGTCAGGAGGACTTGAGTTCAAATCTCACCTTAGACACTTGACACTAACTAGCTGTCACTTAACCCCAATTGCCTCATCCTGGGTCATCTCCAGTCATCCTGATGAATATTTGGTCACTGGATTCAGATGGCTCTGGAGGAGAAGTGAGACTAGTGACCTGCACAGCCCTCCCTCACTCAAAACAAAGTCAAGTGCAAGTCATGTCATCATTTCTCTGATGGCACGGTCTTCTTCTGCAATGAAGGACAGGCAATGAAGGACAAACATTCACCACACAAATGATAACCTCACTAACTGGTCCCTCTGCCTTTTCTTCTCTACCCACCCCTGACTCCCAACTCTTTTCATTCCAATCTAGCTTTCATTTTGTAATAAGAATCATCTTCCACTTAATGAGTAAATCTAATCATATCATCCTCTACATAAAAACTTTCGATTGTTCCTCACATTCTACTTATTGAACAAAGTCCACATTCCTTAGTTTGGCCTTTAAGATTTCCAAAATATAGGGGTGTAACTTATCATGCAAGCCTCATCTCACAACACTCCTCTTGATTTATTTTACGTTCTTGTGAAACTGGACTTTTCTTCCATTGCTCTTACCAGGAACCTTTGTTTCTTGAGACTTCCCTTTAACTGGGTCTCACAAAAAGTCAGTTACCTAGCCTGAGAGAGCTCTTCCACTGTTTAAAATTCACTTCAATGACTAACTACAATTCCAAAAGACCCATGACCAAACATGCAATCCATCTCCAGGTGGAGAGCTGACGAACTCAGAGTGCAGACCTGAAGCACATTTTCTTCTCTCTCTGTCTATCAGGGAAATTGATTTTGTATATCTACACATATTTGTAGTGGATTTTGTTTTTCTTGCCTTTGCAATGGGTAGCAAAAGGGGAAATGAAGAGAATTTGGAACTGAAAATAAAACTGAATTAAAAAAATTAAAATCAGTTCAATTCAGCAAGACTTTGCTGAGTAGTAGTGCTAGCCCTGTGTTGGTGGGGAATGTAACAAAAACATGTTAGTCCTGCCCTGGAGGAGTTCATTATCTCTGAAAGAGAAAGCATATAGAGGAAACAGGAAGATAATACTATAAGGTAAGTTAGAATGTTTTAATAGGTGTAAAACAGATGGAGCCAAGATGGTGGAGTAGCAGCAAGCAGGGCACTGAGCTTCTCCCTCTCCTCTACTTCTCCAAATGAAAAGAGACACCAGACTTAATTCTGATTAGAAAATGCAAGAAAAAAAAAATCACAGTGAGTCATTTTTCCAGCCCAGGTCAACAAGTGGTCTCCCTATGACAGACAGTCCTCTGAGCACTAAGGACAGAATCTGACTAGGAACTGCCTTGCAGAGCATTCCAGATTGGGGAGAGGCTGTGTGCCAGGGCAAGTTGAGGTCCCAGATCCAGCACAGAGGAGCCTAAACTGGTACAGGGAACAGGTGCCAGCTGGCAGTTCTATTGTACACTACCCAATTCTGAGTCATGGACCCAGGGAAGAGAAAGGAACAAGTTGAGAAGCAAGCAGCAACTGCGTGTCTCTGACTCTAGAAGAGAAACAGGGTCTCACTTCCAAAACCAGTCTGAGGCCTGCAGAAGAATGATCAAGACAGGAATCCCAGATCAAAAGCAGCCTACAGTTGTGCCACTCCGAAGCGGCAGAACTGCTCAGCTGACTAACAGCGGCTGGGTCCAGAAGCAGTCTACAGAAATTCCAAACGAGGCATGCCCGTTGGCATAGTGCTCAGACCCAAATCCAGGTCAGGAACTTGCAGAGCTCAAAAAGAGGGAAGACTCACTATTAGACTCTGCCCTGCATCAAACTACTTTGGAAGCACTGACAACCACAAAAACCCCAACAAAAACCTTACAGGTAATGCAACCTGAGCTATCTCTGAGATCCAGGAATAATATAATACTCAATATCCAAAAAGATCAGGAAAACTAACCCAGATAATCCTTTTGAGTTTGTGAAGCCCAGCCCTAACATAATGTCTGAAGTCAGGAAGTAGGCTGGAAGAATAAAAAAAAAAAAATCTCACCATAAAACACTATTATGGTAACAGTGACACTTAAAGATATAGCTCACAAAAAGAGAATGACTTAAAAACATCTACAAACAGAACTTCAAAGAAAGACACAAACAACCTGGATACAAATTCAATTAGAATTCCTGGAAGAGATGAAGCAAGAGTTAAAAAAAAAAAAGGGCTTAAAAGAGTTCATAAATGAAATGAGAGTGCAAAAAGAAAAAAGGAAAAGAAATGAGATTAATGGATGAAAGAATTAGAATAACTTGGCATAAGATAGAAAAACTTGGCCCAAACAACAAGCTTCCTGAAAATGGACTAAATAGAAGATAATGACGCAACAAATATTAAAAAATGTCAAAAGGCTGAAAAATAGAAGAAAATATAAGGCATTTCTGAGCAAAAACAAATGGTCTGAAAAACAGATCAAGAAAAGATAGTTTAAGAATCGTTAAACTACTTGGACACCATCACCCAAAACAGTGCCTAGATATCATATTTTAAGAAATCATAAACTGCCCAGATCTCTTAGAACCAAATAGAAAGTATCCATCCACCAGTTACCTTCTGACAGAAACTCCCTAACAGAAATTCACAGGAATGTTACAGCCTAAATTCAGAGCTTTGAGATCAAAGAAAACAATATTGCAAGCAGCCAGGAAGAATTTGAACACCAAGGAGTGCCATCAGGATCACATAAGATTTAGTAGCCCTAAATATAAAGGAACAGAGATCTTAGAATATGTTATTACAGAAGGCAAAGGGATATAAACTTATAACCAGAATAACTTGCTCAACAAAACTGAATGGAAAATTATAGAAGAGATAGTGTCAGATAAACCTGGTGAGATTTGTATGAAATGAAGTATCGTATAGTGATGTAAGAAGAACCAGGAAGATGATTTATACAAAGGAAACAATACTGTAAAGTCAAATCCAAAAGACTCAGAACTCTAATCAACAAAATGACCAACCATAATTCCACATACTCATGATGAAATGTGTCACCTGACTCCTGACAGAGAGGTGAAGGTCTTGGTACAGAACACAACTTTTTAAAAAAAATGTGGAAATTTATTTTGCTTTACTACACATTTCTGAAACAGGAATTTTATTTTTCTTTCTTCCTCAGACGGATATGGCGTGGCAGGAAGGAGAAAAGGTGGATTTCTGTTAATTTAAAAATAAAAACTTAATTAAAAAAACCCTGAACAATGAGGGAATTGAACTCTGGTCATTTAAAGTCTCTTAATCTGTGCTCCTGTATTTGAAAAAGAGCTTCAGAAGGAAAGATTTCTCTAGACTACAGCTGAAAGGGAAGGCTTCCTGGAGACAGAATATAAGGCAGCTCTTCAAAGATGCAGAGGATTGATTAAGTAGGAGAAGGAGTAGGAGAAGGGAATTATTTTAGAGGCAGGGAATGATGTGAACAAATGTGAAAGACAAAAGAATTTTGTGGCACCTGTGGGTTCAAATGAGTAGCCCAGTATAGTTGCTGTGAACATTGTATTTAGGGAAGTAGTAGGAAAAGTGGGGTTTCAGATGAATTTGAAAGCTTGTTTCTGCTTTATGACAATACTCGTTACCTAATCAAAGTCACCTAACCCAATGGTCTTTCTCTCATGGATTTCACACTCAAAAAAACCCCAACAACAGCAACAAAAAAACACAAAAAACTGAGTTCTTCTAGTTCCTTAGAGTTCAGTAAAGCTGCCATTTCCAAGAAATTGAATTAGAAGAAATGGATAGTGGTGGGGGTGGTGGAGGTATTCTCTTAAATTAATGGATTAAGTAAGCAGCAGAGGTCCGGGTCTTCCTCCCACTATGATTAACTAAGATAGGAATCCAGACTCAAATACCTAGGCCAGGCTATGGCATGCCTAATAAAAGCCACAGCCAGGCAAGAAAGAAGCTTAGAACTTCTTTCTGAAAGCCTGGCTTAACTTGTGGCATGGAAGTATGCATAGGCCTGGGAGAAAGGGAAAGAAAGACTTCTAAATGAGAAGTAGTAAAAGAGGGGAAAGGAATCATCACTTCCCGTGATGCTGGTCTCGCTTCATTAAAATCAACAGTACCAGCAGTAACAACAAAGACAACTCCTTCCCCGTATGGGGTCCCCTCCTGCTTCTCCCCCAATTTTATCCTGGCCTAAGTAGTTCTATTGAGTGGCATATGGGGAATAAGGCCAAATTATCTGTGAAAACGGCCAAATGGCACCTAATGGACATAGGACCTTGGACAAATCATTTAGCTTAACTGACTGCAGGTCTTCATCTGTAAAATGGGGATATAGGTACCACCTACACCTCATAGGGAAATGAGAAGAATGCTTCATAAACTTTAAAACTAGAGATATAAGTTAGGTGTATAGGTTATTTAAAAGAAAGGAAATGTAGCTTTATTATTTCTAAGAATGTGGTATAGCACCAAACCAAGTGTTACCAACAGGTCATAGATTGTTAAGAGCTGGAATGGACCTCAGTGAACAATCTAAATCCCTTATTTTACAGATGAAGTAATTCAGGCCTATTAAAGGGATACGACTTCTTTAAGGAGCAGATAGTGGGCTAAGGCTTAGGGCTCCTGAATCCTGGTCGAGGGTTCCCTCTACTACCCAATGGATTCTGTCAAGGATGTAAACTTTATGACTGCTATTTTAAAATAAGCCTTAACACTACCACAGGTCCTCATTGCTTCTCCCAGAGACTATTGCAAAAAGCTTCTAGCTAGTCTCCTTGCTCACTTTCCTCAATCTGATACACAACGGAAATTTCCAAAAGAAGATAGGACCATGTCATGTCTATAGTCAAACATCTTGACTCCCTATTGTTAATTGGATACAATGCAAGATCGTCAGTGGGACATTTATAAAGTTCTTTGCAATGTGGAGTCTGCCTACTTTTCCAGTCATCTCCTATTACTTACTTCTCTTTGTATACTCCCTATTTCAGTCAAACTGGATGTTTGGCTGTTCCCTGAACATGACAGTTCATCTTCTGCTTTTGTGTCATTGCACGGGTGGTCTCCAGTGTCTGGCAAATACCTCCTCTACACCTCTGCCTTACAATATACCTACCTTCCTTTGAAATAAAGCTCAGGTACCACTTCAAAACAATGCCTTTCCTGTTTCCCCCAAATTTTAGCACTCTCTCTTTTTTAAGAAAATTACTTTGCATCTCATTCTTGTCTTTGTATCAATCGATGGGCATTGACAGTGTTTGAGTTTTGTCTTTATCAATCAATCAACGAGCCTTCACAAAGCATGGGCCAGGCATTGGTGCTAGGTACAAGGAAGTCCCTGCCCCTAAGAGCCTAGCACCCAGTAGGTACTTTAAAAAAATGTCTGAATTGAATTGCTGGCATCTCTTAATTTTTTCTCCCAGAGTCACTTCCCAATACCATCCCCTTTACTCTCCCTAATGTCACTGACGAAAATAAAATTAAGCAAAACCAACCAATAACTGTAACCCTTACTGATGATGTAAACTACATTCCAAGACTGTAGCTTACCATCTCTCAAGAGGGAGGAAGAATGTTCTAACATTCAATAATAACCTACTTCACCTGGAAGATGAAAAACATTTGAAAATAGCAGTTTGTATGCAGATGGTACGACCAGAGCGATTTTAAAAGTACTAGTAATACAGTTTATTAAAAGGGACAGACTTCCATCCAGTAATTTTACTTTTCCTATTTATTCCATTTGCATGGCAAATATTTCTCTACAGAAAGTAAAAAAAGGTAATGTTGACACAGCTCCTAGTTGAAGTCATCACTAGCTATGAATTAGTGGTATCTAAAATGAGTAGATTTTTTAAGAATACAGCACTGGGAGGTTGAAGGCCCTGGGTTCTTTTCCTGACAAAGTAAACTAAGCTCTCTGGGCCCTAGCTTCTTCTGTCAACGAGGGGAAGTAAATCCTGCCCACTGAAAATTAGTTCAAGTAAGATAATGGGTAATGTGAGCAGCAGAGACAGCTAGGTGGGGCAGTGGGTAGAGTGCTGGGTCTGGAGTCAGGAAGATCTGAGTTCAAACCCAGCTTTGGATATCTATTATCTGTGTGATCCTGGGAAAGGCACTTAAAACTCTGTTTGCCTCAGTTTCCTCAACTACAAAATGGGGATAATAACCTACTGGGAGGGCTGCTGTGAGAATCAAATGAGATAATATTTGTAAAGCTCTTAGCCTGGTGCCTGGCCCACAGTAGGCACTATATAAATGATTATTTTCTTCCTTCTTCCTTGGTATGAGTACATCTCCAAAACTTAAAGTAGTATTATGATTAGTGTGTTGTCTTTTTATCAGTCTCTTATAAAAGTTGATGAGCTATAAATTTAAATAGTGTATACATAAGGACACACATGTAAATATAATTTATATCATCTATGTTTATGCCAAAGGAAAATGTACCTTTCTGTTTATGCCTCAGTTTTCCTTTGTTCTCCTTCCCCCTCTCCCAAATTTCTTCATTTTCCATCTCAATGGTTGCTCTTTAGATGGAGCCAGCTACTCCCTTGGGGTAGGGGTGGGGGAGGAAGGTTGGAGGATCTGTTTCCAAGACACACACAGCCCCCTTGGCCTCTGGACCAAGCCCTTGAGAGCTATCATGTTTCAAAGCCCTGTCAACTCGTCAAAAACACCAAGCTGGGGAGCTCATGTTCCACAGATTAATTATCACAACTGCTGGGGAACTCACTGCCTAGGCAAAGCCGCTGCTATTCTCAGAGCACAAAGAGCTGCCGGCATCTCTACATTATACTACTCCCTCATGGTGAAATGGTACCTCTTGCTGGGGGCATGAGGGTGTTCTTCAGTGATTGCTAGCTACTTGAACAATAGGATAACTCAGAATGAGTGGACTAGCTAAAGCTTCCAGAGGCATTTCTTGGTTGGTAGGGAAGCGGGAGGGGGGGGGGGGGCAGGAAGAAAGGCAGATTAGCTGTAGGGATGAAAGGTATGAGGAGGGTGAAATGTTGAAGACTTGGGTCTCTTTTTCTGGCTCAGTAACTGAGCAAGTGCCCTTCAAAGCTAATGCTGTAGTGATCATTATGGAGGTGATGTGGTGTGCAGAGGTTAGATTACCAGCCCAGGAGTGAGAAGACTTGGGTTCACAGTCACTCAGAAACATAAAATCCTAGGGGTGGAAGGGATCCCAAGTCATCTAGCCCAAATTTCCACCCTAGGTATGAATTCTTTCTACAGCATACCCGACAGATTGTCACCTTCCTTTTCTTCCAAGCTTCTGGTGACTTTTGAGATATAACCTATTTTACTGCAAGATGAAATCTATATGTCTTTAAGTTCTACCTAATGGCCCTGATTCTGTTTCCCCTTTCATGTTGCAGCTCCTCAAATACTGGGAGACAGCTTTCCTCTTTCCACAGTCTTCTCTTCTGTCATTTCTTACGTGACATGGTTTCACACTCTCCCCGATATGACAGTCATCTTCTGAATGTCTGTCAATATCCCTCTTAAACTGTGCTACCTAGAACTAGATAAAATACTCCAGACAAGATCTGACCAAAACAAAAACCGAGTATGTAAGATAGTTATTGCTTCTCTTGACTTGGACACTGTATTTCTCTCAAAACAGCCCAAGACTGTAGCAGCTTTTTAAATAAACAATTGTGATATTGTTAGTTCATTGTGAATTTGTGTCATAGCTCAAAGACCTGTGATTTTGTTGGTATAGATTTTCCCTTCATCAATGCAGATTATGATTCTTTACTAGATGATCATGGAGAATTGCTATGGATGAAAAATTCATCAACTTATATCTATATCTTTATATATATCTAATCTGGTGATGGGCCTCTATAACTTTGTTAGGTAGGCCCTTAGACAACAGATACATGGTACATAATTGAGCCTTTGGTAGGGCTGGCCAGAGCTTGTGTTCTACCTGGGCACAGCCTTCAAGGATCTGGGGTTCCCATCCAAGTAATGACGAAACATCAGCGTAAAGGCTCTAGTGTCGTACAGCAGAGAATTGCTCTTTGAGCATTGCTCTTTTGCCCTGTTTCCCACAGCCTGTATTTATGCAACTAATTCTTTGAGTCTAAACAGAAGAATTTCACCTACATCCTTGTTAAGTTTTACCTTATTGACACTGGCCTGATGGTCCCCACATGTCAAGATCCTCCTTTAATATACTAGTTTTCAGTTTTGTGTCATAACCAAATTTGATTTTCAACATTTATGTGTTATCTTTATCCAGTTTATCAATAAAAAGACTTAACAGGTCAGGGACAAGTATTATGCTACTAGATACCTTCTTTATGTCTAATCTTAACCATGAATCAATTCCAGTTCACTGTACTATCACTATCCAGCCTACATCTCTCAATCTTGTCTAGAGATTATGTGACTATTACATGCCATTCAAAAAACTTAAATATATTTTATTCATAGCATTCTTGATCTACTGGTCTAAGTAGATTAACAGTTGAAGTTACAGGATGACTGTAGTGGGATGAGACAGAATCCTTGAACTAGAAGATAATCCCGAAAAGGTACTCTCAAAGTAAGGAAATGAAACCCCCTCTCTGGGACTCACCTGTAAAAAGATTTTTCAGCTCTAACATTCACCCCAACAATTTCCTACACTGAAGCCCAAACTTCTGTAAGATGGCAGCCTTTCAATATCCATGGAAACAAGATCAGATTGAGCTGATGACCCAGAGGTAAATAGTTGGGTTTTCTATTACCACCTCCTTGAACTCATCTGGTCTATCAACATCACCTTGCCATGGGTGACAAGGAAGCAATCTTTGATGATGTGAGAAAGCAACTTGTGACCACTGAGTTATAAAAAAACCTACTCCCATTCCATACCCATTTAGTTCCATGGGTTTCCTATTTGGAATCTGGGCAAACTGACTTGTACATGATATCCCTGGGACCAAGGCCATAGGATCAATACACATTTGGGCCCACTTGCCTTTCTCTGGGGAGAATTTCAGCCACTTAGTTTTCCCCAGAGAGAATTTCCATTCACATAGTCATTGGTCATACAGTGAACCCTAAACCTGGTTAATAACCTTGCAAATCTGTAATATAAAAAAAACACCCAATAGGATGGGACTATGGCTGACTGTCTCAGAGGATTTCATCTCTAATCACCAGAACACAACTCACACAGTATCATTCTTACCAAAGGTGCCTTTTTATTTCTTTCTTAAAATCCTGAGCTCTCAATCTGCACCCTTAGTTGTACTCTCCACTGCCCCCTATTGAATAACCTTGGGTTCAGTCTTGTGGATAAAGTGGGGAACCTAGAGGCAGCTGGGGTCTTTGAGAAGCAAACCTGCTTTTCTTCTATCAAACAGCTGTGTAAGCATTGGAGAAACCCTTCTTTAATTAATTTAATAGGATTCAATTTAGTTTCTAAAATGGTTACAAGTCACCCATGGGGGACCTCCTCAGCCCAGCTTAGAATAATTAAGACCTCTTTCAATTCAGAGGCACCTGTCAAAGGAAATACCCAACATCACTGGGCTGTGGTTATACCTGCTATAGGGTGGGAAGATCACCCAGGCATAGAATCCCTGGACGATAAGATACCTCTTCCTGAAAGGTCATGTCATCTCTACCTGTGTTTTTCCAATTCATTCTAGTTAGATAGCCATCTATCTGCACCATATGGCTATGGAGAAACTCATTCACTGTCAAATGGTTGAAAACTGTTCTCTTTTAATGCATAAAGAACAAAGAAGTAGAAAAACATGGCAACTACTCTCTGAATCAGTTTTCCATGCCTGACTAGTTCACCAGGTGGCAGCTACCCAAATTTCAGGTATAATACTCATTCAGGAAGAATTAAATAGCTTTTGAAAAGACAGTCTTGCCATTTTAAACCAAAAAAGTGACAAATGTCCCAGGGGCCTTCAGCAGTACTGTAACCAAAACCAATCCCCTGCTTGAACCTCAAACCAAATTAAACCTAAATATTTATTGACAAACAATAACGATGAACTAAAGCAAAGTGGTTATTCAGTAAAATAATTTAAACTTGGGCCAAACCTATGTATTTTCTGAAATAACTGAACTGGCATAAAACCAGAACACAAAAATACGCTTAAGACTGAACCTTAGCCAATACTTTATTTGGTTGAAGTGTCTGGTCTCTCCAGAAACAAAAATACAGGTAGCAAATGGCAAGATTACCAGATCAGGAGGCAGAAAAGCTGGGGCCTAGGTCTCACTAAACTTCTCTGGGTCTTCATTTCCTCATTGTAAAACGAACAAGTTGGGCTAGATGGTGTCCAAGATCCCCTACATGTGTGACCTTGGGTAAGACACTGCCCCTTCCTGGGCCTCAGTTTCCTCACCTCTAAAATGAAGGCGGTGGGACTAGGTAATCTCAAAAGTGGAGGATTAAAAGTCTAGAATTTATCTTACTTTGCCCTCCATCTGGCTCTGCCCCAGACCCTTTCCCCTAGGCCAGACAGACTGAGATCATGTCCTCAAAGCCTCCAGAGCTCCCATGGAGTCTGTAGTCATGAGAAGTTATTTTTAAAGACGAGATGACAGCTCCGACAGTTCCGAGTCTGCCCTCTGGGTCAGGGTCTGAGTATTCTAAACCACCACATGCCAGAAATCACATACAGATTGGGGAAATTACCCTGCAGAGCTAGGCAGCCAGGGGCCTTTCCAAGGAGCTCAGCATCTCCTGTTCAAGATGTCAAGTAAATAAATAAAGAGAAAGTTTCCCCTGTTGTAATTTTCATCTCCATAATAAAAGGTCAAGCCTACTACAAATAATGCCTTCTACAGTTTAAAAAAACCCCTGGGTTTGGACGTAGGAGACCCTAGTTCCAGCTCTGGCTCAGTCACTAATCAGACTGCAACCCTAGTTTTCTGGGCACTGGTTTTTTTTTATGAATGAAATGGGGAAGTGGGACTAGCTACTAATATTCCCTGAGTCTAAGAATTTATCTCACCTGTTTTGTCTACCCATTTTGAACTCATTCCTATTTCCTTGAACTCATTCTGTTCCCCTCCTGGAATGTCTTGCTCCTCCCTCCTCTCCAATATAAAGCCTTTTGGCTACTTGATTTCACAGCACAGGGCTGGGCATGCAGACGGGGCTCAATAACCCCTCGCTGACAGATTACTTCAATAGGTATAATAATCTCTGCCCCACTTCTCTTATAGGTTTATGTGAAGATCCTATGTGATAACAGATGTGAATAAAAATAACAACGATATGTTAAATTCTCCAGCTCGAAGGGTCTATGGTCTCTAAAAATAAAGATGGTTTCAATCAGATTAGAATGGAGTTACAGCCTAGTGGAAGGGAAGCTTCTGGAAGGATCTGGATGGCTTTTTCATTTTTGTCTTTGTCATCTCAGCACTAAGCAGGAATTTTAATAAATCTTGTTGAGCTGAATTGTAAATTCATTCATTTAACATTTACAAAGTATCTACTATGTGCAAGGTGCTATGACAGACTCTTGAAAGAAATCTGAGAGAAAACACAATCCCTTTCCAGGTGGAGATCACAGCCCCAAAGCAGGAGATGACACATACTCAGGGAGCTATTCTACAAAACAATCCATGACAAGCACATAAGAGAGGAATTAAGTGCTAGATAAGGTCTGAGGGAGGCAAGCACATTACTGACTGGGTGATGGGGTTTTTGAAGGAGAGAGTATGTGAGCTCAGCTTTAAAAGATGGGTAGGATTTTAACAGTCAAGGCTGAATGTGGGGAAAAAGGGCAGAACTAATTCTTCATGACCCCATTTGGAGTTTTCTTGGCAAAGATACTGGAATGATTTGCCATTTCTTTCTCCAGGTCATTTTACAGATGAGGCAAACAGGTTAAGTGACTTGCCCAGGGTCATACTGCTAGTAAGCATCTGAGGTCAAATTTGAACTCAGGTCCTCATGACTCCAAGTTCAGCGGTGCTCTATCCACTGGGCCATCTAGGTGCTCCAAGAAACACGGATCGAAGCATAAGATACGGATAAGGACTGGCTAATACTCCAGTTTGGCTGGAGCACAGAGTATGTACAAGGTGTCATTAGTATAAGGCTGGAAAGGCAGGGTGGTACCAGATTGTGGAGGTCTTTGAATGCTAGGCTCAGGTATTTGAACTTTATTCCGTATAGATAAATCACTGAAGGGTTTTGAGCAGAATGGTATTCTGACTAAATGTATGTATAAGGAGGATTTACCTGGTAACAGTGTGAAGGCTATATGGGAGGGGGGTAAGGGAGAGATTAGAGGTGGGAAGACCTGTTAGGAAGGTATGATAATAACTCAGGCTGGTGATAATGGGGGTCAGTATTAGCATGGTGGTGGTGGGAAGAGAGAGGAGGGACAGACGTCATAGGTATTCTGGAGGTAAAAAAAAAAATTAGAGCATTTGGCAACTGAATGGATATGAAGTATGGGAGTGAGAAAGGGAAAAGTCAAGGATAACATGAAGGTTTACACACAGCAGAGTAGTGCCACAGACAGAAATAGTAAAGACAAAAGGGGGAGATTTTTGGAGACTATCTCATTTTATAAGTGTTGAATTTGAGATTCCTACAAGAAACAAAGGTAAAGATGTCCTGCTGGTCACTTGGAACTGCAGAACTGAAATTCAGGGGAGAGATTAGACCTTGATTTTGGCTTGATCTGACTAAGGATGATGGCCACGATCATGTGGCTGGAAATCAGAAAGGGAGAGGGTAGTGAGAAAAGCAGGCTGAGGATGAGATGACAGATGTCCTCTTGAAGGATGTCCACTTCAGAGAGTGGGAGGGCTAAGAGCGTCCATAAAGGACATAGAATGAATGATGAAATAGGGGAAACCACAGAGTACCATGTCCTGGAGTCTAAGGGTGGAAGGAAACATCAAATCAGAGAAGGAGGGGGAAGTCAAACACTGTGGTGGTATCAAGGGCAGTGAGGACTGAGAAAAGCTTAGATTTGGTGACAGGAAAAGTGACATTTGAGACTGTAGTTTAAGCAGAGTGGTTAGAGAGGAAAAAGCCTAACTACAAGGCTTTGAAAAGTGAGTGTGTGGGTGGTAAGAGAGTAATGGTAATGAGAGTAGACAGGTGGGGAACCTGCAGCCTCAAGGCCATATGTGACCCTCTAGGTCCTCAAGTGCAGTCCTCTGACTGAATCCAAACTTCACAGAACAAATCTCCTTCATAAAAGGATTTGTTCGGTAAAACTTGGACCGAAGTCAAAAGGCTGCACCCAAGGACCTAGAAGGCCACATGTAGCCTCAAGCCAGCAGCTTCCCCACCACTGGACTAGACTATTTAGATACCCAAAGTCCATATATAGGGTAAAGGCAAAAAAAGTGATTTTTTTCACTTTTGTTTTACATGTGTTAGTCTTCACTATCTTCACCATAATAAATCTCTTAGGTGTTATGGTAGGAGATAAGAGCACTGGATATGTAGTCAAAAGAGCAGAGCTGGAATCCTCACTCAGACATTTATTAGCTATGAGATCCTGGGCAAGTCACTTAAGTTTTCTGTGCCTCAGTTTCCTTATCTGTAAAATGGGAATAAGAACAGCTTCTACTTCACAGAGCTCTTGTGAGGATCAAATGAGTTGATTCGGCATATGTAAGGAGCTTTGCAAACCTTACAGTGTTATATAAATGCTAGCTACTACTAATTATGTTAATGCAGTGTGGTGAAGAGAATAGGGAGCTGTCCTCAAAGCCAAAAAAAATCTTGGCTCAAGTTCTGCCTCCAACACTTACTGGCTGTGTTACCCTGGGCAAGTCACCTTTCAGTGTTCTAGGGAACTTTCTAAGTCTCTAAGTTGCAGATAAAGTTCCCATCAGTTTCCTTACCTGGGAGTTCCTTTTACTGGTGAAATCACAGGTCCAGTTTCCTATCCCTAATCATAAGTTATGTTGAAAATTAAATCAGAGCAGAAGAAACGACGTTTGTAGGTTGTACGCTACAAATTGGCACTAATCATATGAACTACATCATTGTGAATCAGACACTGGGCAGCCCTCCCTCAAAGATGCAGACCCCTTTTGCTACAGTCTACTCCAGCAGGGGCCCTTGTAATAACAGAGGAATACAGCCAAAGCAAATTCTCTAGCCAGGAGCAGTTTGGGAGGTCTGTGGCCACATTGGGAGGAACCCAACTGTCTGGCAGCTGAAACTGCTCTACAGTCAGTACCTGGAGGGAGAGAAGAGACAGAGAAGAGAGAAGATAAAGGAGACAGGAGAGGACAGGGAAAGAAGGAAAAGAAGAGAGAGAAACAGGAGAGAGAGGGAGGAAAAGGGAGAGAGGGAGACACAGAGAGACGTAAGGAGAGAGAGGGGGAGAAGAATATGGCAAAGCATTCTGATATCTTTCCCCAAAATACCCCATGGACAAGTCTGTGGGGGTCATGAAGACTCAGACATGACTGAACAACATATCTGTAACTGTGCTAATTGCTGGGGATGCAAAAAGAAACAAAGGATAGTACCTACCCTGAAGGAGCTTACATAGGGGAAGCCAACATGCAAACACATATATGTAGCAAGCTACACGCAGAATAAATAGGAGACAAGTAAGAGGGGGAAAGCACTAGAATTAAGAGGGGTTGTGGAAGGCTTCCTGGAGAGTTCAGTTTCTTAGGCAGACAAGGTTTGTTATTTTTTTTTTACTATGTCATTTATTCAATATTTGCATGATATTTATTTAATACAGTACTTACTTCAACTTCCATCACTAAGTATCTTGCCTACTTCTGGAGGGACCTGAGGTAAAAATTAGACTAGCTAGCCTCTAAGACACTTTGAGGTGGTGAAAAGATTAGAATCTGGTGTAAGCTACGATGAAAGAAAAAAAAATAGCCAAAAAGCCAGAATTCTAAAGGAAGCAAAACCAGACACTTGCAGCATCTTAGGTAAGCATTTCCAAGAAAAATATTTTTCTCTGAACTGAACCCAAGTAAGAACTGAGCACATGGGTCTTCACAGAAAGAGAACTGCAGAGGCATTCCTTCAACTAGCCAACAAATATTTATTTATTAAATACCCATTGTGTCCAAGGCACAAAGAGAACACAAGTGAAGTATCTTCAACTACGGTTATGGAAAAGGAAATGGAGGACAAAGCAGCCCTCTCCTTAGCGGGGAAACACTGGGGAGGACCAAATGAGATTACAGACGTGACGAGGCTTTGAAAAATATAAAGGCACTATATATCGTACAAATGTGAGGAAATGTCACTGTTGATAACACATATTCTCAAATTCTTCTCTTCCAGTTTTTCACAGTATAGGAGAATACTTCAGACAGGGGACAAATCCTTCCTGTTACGGCCTGCCTAAACCCACAGGTACATATGTGGGAATGGCACTGGTGAGCTTAGGGGCGGGGTAAGGGTGGGTGGAAGAAATTAAGGGAGAGGGGCAGTTTCTCAGCATTTAGTCAAGCCATACTGATCTTGACTCACATTCAGACATCGGTCTTCTTGTATCTCAGTCATTTGTTTCTCAAATATTACAAATACAAAGGAAAAATGTAGTATTTTTTCTCCCCCTCAGAGAGAATCATCTACTTATGCCTCATATTTAACTAGATTCATTTTCAGATGATAGCAGGAACCTGGGAGGAGTCCCTTAGCTGCTACAGAAAGGGCAATTTGAGATTAAAAACCAAGGGGAAATTAATCATGTGCTACCTTGTGCTGCTGCTCATTGCTGTTATGTAACTTTTTAAGGTGTGTAAACTCATGTGTCTCTAACCAGATGGCAAGTTTCTTGCCCTGTTTCCTACTTTTCTCAGGCTGCTCATACCATGTCATGCACATAGTAGGAATCTTTTAAAATTTTATTTGGAAATTCAGATTTGCCCTGCAGTTCAAGGTGTGTGCAATTCACAGGCAGAAGATGAATTGCTTGTTCTTGGGCAAACAGATGTTGCTTTGAAGTATGTGCCTACGAGTGATTAAAGGATCTGAGATATATATACACAAAACACACACACACACACAGCATATCCTCTTTGATATATGAAATGGAGAGAGAACACTTCTTAATAGAAGCCTCTAGTTCCAAGGTGACTCTTTAACAGGGCACCTGATGAGAGTAACTGATGACATATTAGGGTTTCAGTTTCCTTGTCCACTCACTCCACCTCTGGATGACAGAATACACCTGCACCTCTGGTGACCACTCCACCTCTATTTCCCCCCTCCCCCCATCAGCAGAGTGAGAAAGGAGGTTTAGGAAGCAGGTTAGCCAGCTGGCTCCAGCATCCATCACTCCTTCCTGGTGCTGGAAAAATGCTTTAACATCTGTGTCTTTGGCTGTTGAGACCAAAGGACTTTGATTCATTAGAAGTAGCTATGGTATCTCCTCCAGGGTGTAATGGCAGATATGGGAGGACTTGAGAGAGAAAGTCAAGAGAGAAGGACAAGCAGTGACTGACAGAGGGGACTTCCAAAGGCATTTCTGAATATCAGCCATTAGGGTTGGTATTATACCTAAGTGTCATAATCTACTTGGTATGATTTCAGAGGCACCAGTGAGAGGGTTTCTGCTTCCAAATATCTCTCCCACTACAACTGATGGTACCTGAAATTCTACCACAAGAACGCTAGTCCTTTTTGGTTTAAATCAAACAGGGCTTTATCTCTTATTAAAATATAAGTCACCTGGGAAGAGTTAATACTTAAAACCTCATTTATGCACATATTTCTTTAAGTTCACTGCATCATTTCTTTAGAGGAAATTTTGATGGGGGTAAGGGACAATGTGGATTCTTAGATGTCCAATGGAGGGAAAAGTTGATTGCCCAGTCAAGGAAGTTAGGAGCAGGAGGACTGGGTACAAACTCTGTCTTCTTAACTAATGCTCTGTAAGGCCTGCTTTGAGTATTACTTAACAGGACTTATCTGGGGCAAAATCTTATGAAAATAGATATGATATATATGTGTATTTCTACAGATCCAGTGCCAAATTTCATGTGGATATGGATTAAATGTGCTTACTGGAGGTATTGAAATTTGCCTTGGGAAGGATGGAGATACAGCATGTTCTACAAAGGCAGGGACAGTCAATGATCCTATTTTTCTCTTTCAACTACAAACAGAACCTCGTCCTTGGTTGCTATATGAGAAGAAAGGAGATTTAGTGTTCCCCGTCTCCCAGGAAAACTAGATTAGTGGAGGTTGAGTGAAGAAAGAACAGGGTTTCAGTACTAAGGAATCTGATGGTGGGAAGGTGCAAGACTAGATAACACCTAAAGTACCTTCCAGCTCGTAACATCTTATTGTATTGCTTCATAATTTTTCAGCTGTGAGATGAATGTTATACCCTATTTCCTCTAGGATCAAATACAAACTTTTCTGTTCGGTGGTTAGAGCCCTCCAGGATCTGGCCCCAACCTACCTTTCCAGACTTATTCTACATGACTCCCCTCCACACACCCTACAGTACTATCATCCCTGCTATTCCTCACACATGACATTTCATGTCTTGCCTTTGCACAAGTAACAGTTATTCGTGCCTCTTCACCTCCATCTCTCAGAATTCCTGGCCCATCCCTCTCCTACCTCACACCAAATTACTTGCATTAATTTTGCATATACTTTTATTTGTAGATTTTGTTTCTCTGGATAAAATTTAATCTCCACGTCAGGGATGGTTTCATTTCTGCCTCTGGATCCCAAACACTTAAATATAGTACCTGGCACACAGAGACATTTAATAAATGCTTATGATAGATATTTCATTCCAACCAGGGAGAAACAAGTATTAGGTTTTTTGAGATCCTTTTCCTAGATTTTCAAAGGACACCTACTAACGCTCTGTGTTTAGCTGTCACAGGGCTCTCACCCAAACACTAAGACAGGTTCCAAAGGGTAGTATGTCTGCTGGCTTCACTTTCTTGGCATTGCATCCAGTTCAGCTTTGGGCCCAGGCAGGGTGCTGAAGAAGCCTTTATCAGGGCTAAAAATTCACAAAGTGCTTTACAATGCTCTGATTCATGTCTTCTGTGACAGGATGGTACCATCTGCCCCATTTTCCAGGCAAAGCCATGCCACAGACAAGTTAAACTTCGGATACTGCAAAGACAGCAGGAAATTTTTCCTCCCACCCCCAAAGGGCATAACCCTGGTGTCCCTGCTTTGTGTATAGCTCACCTGGTGGCTGCACTTCAAGAAGGATGTAATGTACCTAGAGTAGGTAGTGCTACATATAGGCAGAAACTGAAAAGAAGGTCTCATTTATTTGGAAAGATTCAAGTCTGCAAAAGGACAAGAATTAACTTCTATGATATCCTGAAAGGGTTGGAGAGGATGAACATGGACTTTGATGATCAAATAGGGAATAAAGAATTTAGGACTAATTCTGGAAATTTGAAGGAGGGAAAGGAGATCAAATAGCTTAGACACTTGGCTGGTATTTTCAGCCCACAGAACCTTAGATTTTGTTCTTTACATTGTTGCTAACTGGTGACCTTGGGCAGGTCACTTTTCTCAATTAAAATTTAAATTTCCTCTTCAGTAAAATGAGGAGTCCTGCATGGTAGACTGATTATGAGGAATCAGAAAAGTAGGGTAAGATTGCATTCATCCATTCAATGAACATTTATTGGGTGAACTAAAGCAGGTAAACAGAACCAGGAGAATGGCAAAGAATGAAATTAAATGAAAAGAACCACAAAATAAAGTTAACTGAGAAAATATAATGAGGAAAAGAGGAGAAACACTTCCTTTATTTTCAGTAGAAAGATGGGTGCAGACTGTTGCATACATTGTCAAATGTATGAGGTAAGTCTGTCAATTTATTTTGCTCATTTTTCTCTGTTACAAGGGAGGACTCATTGGTTGTAAGGAAGGGTATATCCAGAAATTACAGTGATAGAAAAATAAAAGTCAACAATAAATATTTTTGTTTATTTTTTTAGGACATGAGGCTGTACTAGATGATCTCTAAAGTCCCTTCTGCCACTAATAATCTGATTGCAAGAATTAGAATACTCTTTCAAACAGCAAGGTGAGAATCAGTCAAACTTCTAGAGGTTGAAAAGAAGGGGAAGGAGTCAAGTAGAAAGGAGGAAGTTAGTGAATGTGACGACAACAGTGGGATTATCTTTAAACCTAAAATACAATAGCTTCAACAAAGGTTTCTGATAAATTGATTGATGATGGATTCATTGCACATTATTAAAGGGAATTCAGTGTATTTGAAACATTCCTGTGGCCTGCAAGATTGTGTTAGGAAAGGGCCAACAAGCCCTCCCCTAAACTGTCCCTGAAAGAGTTCTGGCCTCAAGTGGGGACCAGGGAGCTGCCCCTGGGAGGTGATTCTGATTATTCTTTTTGGTCACAGAGAGTCTATGTCAGGGCTTTTGTGGTGCCCTGGAGAAGGGAAATGACCACAGGACTGGCCTTAATCCAAAAACAAACATAAGTCACTACCAAAACACCCAGCATTAGTCATCATAAGGAAGAAAGCCAAAGGACAGAAGACCTGGTTCTTTATTTGCAGGCTTACCTCAGGGCTTTAGGAGGTTACCAATGGAACGCTATTCTAGGAGAGATCAATGAGGTCTGAGGTTCTTTGGATCATGGATCCCTAAGTCAGAATTGGGAGGAACCTTAGGAATTACGTGGTCTAACTCCCTCATTATTCAGGTAGGGAAAACAGAGGCCCAGAGAAGTTAGGTGATTTGGGCCTTCCCTCCAAATGAAATCTGGACTCCCTGTTGCCACAGGTGCCAGTTTCCTCATAGTTCTGCACAGCCCAGTGTATCAGATATAAATGGAAAACCAGTCAGAAAGCAGAGGTCTCAGGGAGGCCACTAAATATTCTACAGCAGTTTGATAGATGAAGAAAATAGCATGTAAAAGTTAATTTTATTAAGGAAAAACTCTCTCTCAGAGCTCTGTCTCTCTCTTTGTCTATCTCTCTGTCTGTTTCTCTCTCTCACACACAATATAAAAAACAGGAGGTCCATACTTCCTTTAGGCTTTAGTAGCAGAGGAGCTTCTCCCAGCACTTTTGCACAGTAGGCATTTAATAAATGTTTATTGACTGACTGATTCTCAGAGCCCTCTTAAAATGTTGGGTAACTCTTAGACTCTCTACAGGTCTCATTTATGTCACTGGTTCCAAAAATAAAAAGCAATTTGTGGCAAAGTACAAAGAAAATTTAAATGTGGGAAGCCTTCCTGCAAAGAGCAGGTCAATGGCACCAATGCAATATGTAAAGGGATTTTATTTATTATTGCTAATTTTTTTAAAAAGCATGCGTTGGTCATGCTTTCAAGAGTCAATCAGGCATTTATTAAGTACTTACTATGTGCCTGTATTGTGCTAAATACTCAGGGTACAAAGATAAAGTAAATAAAGTTCTTGCTCTTAAGGTACTTACATTTTGATGGGAGACATTATATATATATATATATAATATGTATGTACATATAGTATTAAAAATATTAAATGTTAAAATGAAAAATATCAATATCACATATATCAGTACAGCTAACAGAAATACAAAGGAAATGGAAGGTTTAGCAAGCATGGTACTAGGAACTGAGTTGCAGAGGAAGCCAGGGATTCTAAAAGTCTGATGCTGGGAGTTTTCATATAAGCCAGTATAAGCTAAATGCAAATGAAGAAGCTGTTGACTAAGTCATTCTCTCTTTTCATTTCTGTTTCTTTTCTCAGGCCATTTCCTATGTCTTTCCCTCTTCTCCATACTTTTCCAAACTCTCCCCTTTCTTTAAATCCCAATTCAAGTCCTCCTTCTTCCATATAGGATTTAAGGTTTGCAAAGCACTTCATAAAGATTTTATTTTATCCTCACGACAATCCTGGAAGGCAGGTGTTATAATTAATCTCTCTTTATTCCTGCCCTGATCAATATTTCTTTTCTCTAACCATCTGAAAGTCATAAATTAGGCCTGAGATTAGAGCTTTAAAAGACCTTAGAGATCATCTAGTTCAATTTCCCACATTACAAAAGAGGTAACTAAGGCCGAGAGAAAGAAAGAGAGAGAAAGAGAGAGAGAGAGAGAGAGAGAGAGAGAGAGAGAGAGAGAGAGAGATTAAATAACTGCCCCAAAAGCACTCAGGTATCCTGTGGCAGAGCAGAGATTTTAACTCTTCTCAATGCAAATTCATAGTCATTAGCAAATGGTGTCTTTACAATTGAACCATGTACTTTAGCACTTGGAATAATACAATCATTGAGTAGCAAAGGACTCTAAGGGTCATCTAGTTAGATTCCTTCTAATTACAGATGACAAAACAGAGGCCCAAGGAAGTCAAGTGATTTGTTCAAGGTCTCAGTGAATTAGGCTGGGTTTCATACCCACTTGCTCTGACTGCCAGTCCAGTATTCATTCTATTAAACCAGGTTACTTTTCACATCAAACATCTTAGAACTGGAAGAGATCTTAGAATCGTCCAATGTAATCTCATTTATCATCTGGGGAAATTGTGGCCAAAAGAGAGGATGGTCATCAGGGAGTTCTTTAAAGAGCTGAGACTAAGAATTGATATTCCTCAGTCTTGGGCTATGCTCTTGAATTGCTTCAAGTATCTCTCCAAATAGACTAAAAGCTCCTTCGAGGTAGGGACAAGTATAGACAGGTCTCAGTAAGTGTCAATATCCAATCCCTTGAAGCAGTTACATTAAACTTCCTATATCTCCCCCTCCGACCCCCATTTCCAAACACAGGGTTGGATGCACATGAGACTGAGTAATGGCTTGGGAGATTTCCTGAGGTCATGGCATTATGCTTCAACAACTGGCACTATAAATTGATGGGATTCAACATGCTTACTGGTAACATGCCGAGCCGTGCATATTTTTTCAGTGACTTCACTGGCCCCAGGACCTGAGAATTTTTGGCAATGACAGGTATCACTCCTGGAATGGAAGCAGCATGATGACATTTGGAAACCTGGGTTGTAGCGCCAGCTTTGCCTGTCACTTCCTATGTTTCTATGCAATCACTTAAATTCTCTAGGTCTCAGTTTCCTCAGCTGAAAAATGGAATTAATAAATCCTGCCTGCCCTATTTGTCTCACAGGGATGTTGTAAGGCTCAAATGAAATGATGGACAT
Source organism: Bettongia penicillata ogilbyi (assembly GCA_023548195.1). NCBI lineage: Eukaryota > Metazoa > Chordata > Mammalia > Diprotodontia > Potoroidae > Bettongia > Bettongia penicillata. The sequence continues at coordinate 1,242,614 of JAJHZJ010000503.1, read as the reverse complement.
GAAAATGCTTTAGAAAATCTGAACTGAGCAAAATAAAAGAAAGTATCATTCCATTAACTAATGACTAGGAGGGAAATGCTCTTAGTTGACTGTTCAGCAAATACCTTTTCAAAATCCAACATGCTAAACAATGTCATTTACCCCCAACCTGTGGTCATTCGACTGCCCCCTTCTCTTTCTAATCTAAAGGTGCTGACACAACAGCTTAGCTCTTCATGCCATGTTAGGGTAAGACTTCTCAGCAGGGACTTCTCTTCACTATTGGAAAGGTAGAAGAAAGCTGGTCATTGAAATGCAAAACCACACCCAGGGGAGCAAACCTAGCAAGAAGCCAATTTCCACTGGGGCTGCGGTTTGCATGAGCCTTGTAGCTCGGGCTTGGCTGTTGATGCTAGAGGTGTGTATGTGTGTGCATTTTGTGAATGTCTGGGGAGAGGGAGGGGAAATTGAGGTGGGAAGTGGCAGATTTAAGTCCAAAAGACTCATACACACACACCTGCTCACCCTGTTTCCTTTCTGTTGTCTGAGATGTAGCCAGCAACAGTGAAACAAAACTTGTTTCAATGCTATACTGAAGAATTTCCTTCTATTGAGAGGAAGGCTGGGGAACCAAAGTCTATAGTGATTTCTTCCCAGGACACTGCCAGTCTGGATTTCCTTCTTCCCCTGGTGATTCCCTAGAGATTGCTATGGATTGTAGTGGTGATGAAATCAGTCCTACCATCTGTGGGAACAAAGGAACTTTGGAGCATTACTGATGTCTGCTTGTTAGCCTTTATTTAAGTAACCCACAGTCATGAAGTCAAATAGAAACCACAAATGCCCAATACAGCACATACCTGGATAAAGCAAAGAAAGGAAAGCCACCTTGGAAGTATCCTTTATTTTTCTGCCAACATGGCTCACAGCACCTAATGTACCGCAGAGGGACAAATGCTGAAGTGGTACCTACTAAGTGCTCACTTCGCCTCCTCTAATAGCATGATGTATGGAAAAGAACATGGAATTTGGAGTCAATCACTTAACAAGAAATTACTAAGAACTTACTCTGTCAGGCACTATTTTAAGTACTTAGGAGATATAAAGAAAGGTAAAACATGGTCCCTATCCTGAAGGAATTCACATTCAAATGAGAAGGGGCATACAGAGTAAGGGGAAGGTTAACTGAGAGGGTGACCACTAGCAACTGCAAGGACCTGGAAAGGTCTGCAACAAAAGCTGGGATTTAAGCTTATTTTTGAAGGAAGTCAAGAAATTCTGGAGGAAGGAGGAAAATTTCAACTCTGCTACTTAGGACCTATTTAACTTTGGAATTTAACCTCTCTGGGTCTCATTTTCCTCATTTGGAAAATGAAAATGTTGAATTAGATGGTATCTACACTAGAATCCTGGAGAACTATAAGGTCACTTCCAACTCAAAGAATGACAGAATTTCATAGATGCTCTCTTTATGTGTATGGTGCATACGTAAGTGTATACCCACACATATATGCCATACACACAGATTACTGTTATTCGTCCTTTGTCCTCAAAGAGGGACCTCCCCCTTACCCTCCCCATCCATGGTTTCCCTGACTTCCTTGAAGTCTGAACTAAAATCTCATTTTCTAGAAGCAGCCTTTCCTGATCCTCTTAATTAATGCTTTAATGTGGCCTCTCTTTTGATTATCTAGAATTTATGTCCTATGTACCTTGTCTGTATGTGTTTGTTTTCATATTGTCTTCCCCCATTACACTGGGAGGTCCTTGAGAGCAGGGACTGACTTTTGCCTGTGTATCCCTAGGGTTTAGCACAATGCCTGACACATAGCAGGTACTTCATAAATGCTTATTGAGTGACTAAATTCAAGAGCGTTAGGAGGGAGGGCATTAATAGTTGGGATAGGATCAGGAAAAGCTTAGTGTGTTGAAGGTGGTGCTTAGAAGAACTTACTGGGTAACCCCCCTCCAAATCATGTTGATGCCATCTTGGGAGAAGAGTGCCACCACCAGCCCAACAGCTAAGAGTGATCTTCCTTCTGTCACAACACAGAAATGGGTAGTGATGGTGACCTTCTCCGCCAGGACTTCGTGCTTTAGTGCCTCTCCCCCAAGAGGTTGAGATCCAGAGCCTCCGCAGAGAGTCCTTATGTCTGGAATGTCCTGTTCTAAAGCCTAGTTTTTTGGGCCAAGGCTTTTTTTTTTTTGCTCCACAGGACTTTGCTGTTTTAAGGCTGACACCCTTTCATATGTCCCATTTTGGTCCCTCTTCTGGCATCACATTTGTTCTATTTTAATGTCTTAATTTGGGTCCTGGTGCCCTGGGGCCATCCCACACAGTACCAAAATAAATCAGTACATATGAAGAGTAAGGCATAAGACTCCCCAGAGACTCAGAACTCACCCTGCCCCTCATCTTTTCCCTGACCTACACAGCTCAACTTATACAGATTGGTATCATAACCCAAAGCAAGCATAGTAGGTACAACTGGACCAAAAGTAACCAAAGAAAGCTTTACCGAGTAGTTAGTTACATGTGCCTAAACCTGTACCAGATGCCACAGGGACTTAGTTTTCAAGGACCTTATGATTTGACACTGGAAGTACTATCAATGTATATGAAACAAAGGCATTCAGGGCTATATATGATCCTGTGTCTACTTATCTGTGAATTATAGACTCTTAAGTGCTTTAGAAATTTAAGGACAGAACAAGAATGGCTAAGGGAACTGACAGTCATTATAAGTAAAGAGAAAGAGAACACCTATTTGCCCCTGTGGGTTGTCCAAGTCACCTAGCCCAGACAAACTCCATCCTTCCATATTAAAAGACCTGGGAGATGTAATTTCTGAGATGCTGTCAACGATCTTTGAAAGATCATAGGGAACAGATATGGTGCTGCAGGATTGAAAAAGGACAAACAGACAGATTTTCAAAGAACGACAGATAATAATGCCTTCAAAAAAACAGATCAGTAGGCCTGACTTTGCTTCCTGACAAAAGCATCAGTTATATCATTAAAAGGATAGTTAATGAATACTCAGGAAAGGAAATGGTGATCACTAAAGCCAATCTGGCTTCATTAAGAAGAGTAAATGGAAAACTAGAACAGTGTTGTTACTAAAGTGGTAGGTCTGGCTAATGCTATAGCTATAGTTTACCAAGATGTCAACAAAGGATTTCATAAAATCCTTTGTGATACTTGTAGAAAAGATGAAGAGATCCAGGCTAGATAAAATCCTATCAGAACTGATAGAGTGAAAGACCCTCAAAAAAAGTCATTAATAGCTCAGTGTCTGCTTGGAAGGTTGTCCCCGGCACAATGGGACAGGGATCTCTGCTTAGCATTTTATAAAAATCTTAGAAAAAGGCACTTTGGGGATTATTATGAAGAGAGTAATATGATACAAAGCTGGGAGCAACTGCTAACAGAAAAGCTGACGAAGTCAATATCCAAAAAGATCTTGACAGGGAAGAATACTGAGCCAACTCAAGTAAGATTAAATTGAACACTGATAAATGTAAAGTATTACATTTGGGCTCAAAAAGTCAACAACACAAGTACAAGATGAGGTAGGCATGGCTTGAGAGCAGTTCATCCAAAGATTTGGAGGTTTTAGGATAATGGTTATATTGATCAAAAGTGTGATAATGGTAGTTGCAAAAGCAAATGTCTTTCTTAGGCTTCCTTAAGGGAGGCACAGTGTCCAGGGCTAAGGAGGTGACAGTTCCACTGTACTCTGCCCTGGTCAAACCACATTTGGAGACTTGTGCTCAGTTCTAGACATCACTCCCTCACAGAATGCATTTTAATTGGGAATACAGGAAATAGATATACATGGGAAATATAACAATTCAGGGAAAAGTACAGGAAGGGAATGATACAGGCAAGAAGAGCAGCAGGAGCTCAGAGGACAGAACCGGACCCTCTAAAAAATAAGGATACAGTCTTAGGGTCATGTTTATATCTTTTCGTCTCTCATGGTGCCTAGCACAGTGATAAATAAATAGAAAGTATTCAATTAATGCTTGGTTCTCATGTAGCTGGGATAGAGGGACTCTGCTTGAAAGCAAGAGGGTAGATAAGATGACTTCTCATCTCAGAGTCCATTGTGACCCTTGACTTTGGAGATTCTAAACCACCCTTCTCCTCTATGATGCAAGGAGAAGTTAGTAGTTAAGTGTTCTAGCTAATGGGAAACAAGGCACACTGAGCTAATGGGAAACAAGGCACACTGGGCTAATGGGAAACAAGGCACACTGGGCTAAAATTAATTAATTTTTATTGCTGCCTCGTTATTCATATCACGGTACTTTCCCATATCCCACACCACCACCCTCAAGTGTTTTTTTCCCTTTAAAAAAAGAAAAATAGCAAAGCAAAACCAACCAACACAGCAACTGGGTTGGATAAGAATAGTCCACACTGGACTTTTAATTGAACAAAAAGGCTAAGTCAGACACAGTACTTCCCAATCTGCTCCACATTCAAGACCTCCTCTGGCCCAGCTGCTTGCCTTAAGGCTGGTGAATGGCTGGAGCGCTCAGGACATATGGTCATCTGTTTTCTTGAACGTCTCCTGGGTCAGAGACTCCATGGGATTTTTAAAATAAATGAGTTATAAGTGGCAGTTACATGAAAGTCACATTTACAAAAAAAGATCAAGTTATATATTTTTAGTTCTTTTCCAGCCACTAACATTTTCCCACAACTACCTATTCTCATCCTCTACTGGTGTTTCTGCAAATATTGTCACTTTACTGACTTAGGCTTTCATCCTACTTCCCTCTCTTTTTTATCCCTTAATTCTTGACTATGTGACCTGCTGATGCCCTAATGTCAGCATTCCTATTCTCCCATGGACTCTATATTCCTGTGATAATTACTGTCTGCCTTATTTTCCCTCAGGTATCCATTTCCATGTCTTCTGTTGGGTCCCAATTAATGCAAATAATGACTTCTTCCCCCCACCCCTACCCCGAAGAAGTTCTCTGGATGTTCAATTAGAATTTCCCATTTTTTACCACTGATTCCAAGTTTATCAAAGAGGAAGCTGGTTGTGAAAAAAAGCAGCACACTGCTAATCAAGTTATATTACCTTAGAGGAAAATGATTTGAACGGAGGCAGCCAACAGCGGAGGAGTTAAAGCCAACAGCAATGATACATCTGACTGGTATTTGGCAGAACCAAGATAAATAATCACATCTAGAGAGTTTTCTTTCCTTAATTTCCTTTCTTTTGCCTCTCCTCCATGCCATACACATCCTTTGAGGGAAGTCTCTTTCCTTTAGAGAAGTTACTTTTATGCAGAAACTACATTTCTTCTTGATCCCAAAATCCTTGAATGATCTTCATGTAATTATGGATAAAAATCATAACATTTTCAAGTACCTCCTGGATATTTCTACCCAGCAAGGCCTTTGGGGAGGTAATCCCTAGCTATCCAAACAGGACTGTCATCCACTGGGTGTGGCACTTTGACAACAGTTTCTCCGCCGCAGGCTGTGCTCATCATCTCTGCCTGCCTGAAAAAGCAGATGCTACTCTTGTGATAACATTTATTAGGACCGATAAAAGCCACCTTCCCATCCCCACCCCGACCAATCACCCCCAGAGAGAAATCACCAATATGAAAGCATTTCACATTCCTCCGACCATGGAAATCAATCAGCACTGACAACTCTGGCTATCACAAGGTCGGTTCAGCCGCTCTTGGTGGAGCTGGAAAATGGCCAAACCAATCTCTCTGCTGTAAATACAGCACTGCAAGGACACCCTCCTCCCTATCACAGAATGGAACACATTATGTAGCAAGGTAACAAGACTGGCCATTGCCAAGTAAGGCCTGAAAATAACAGAAAGGAAATATGTCAGCAGGACTCTCCATTAAGATCCTAATCAATCAGTCAGTCCAAGTCTTTACTGATGACCTACTTCTGCGACAAACATATATTTAGAGAGCAACACGTAACATTATATAATCTTCTCTCATTGGGCCACAAAGTCCTGACTTGCAATTCAAGGACTGGGTTACAATTCAAAGTCTCAAGATCTCTAGAGCTGGCTCAGTGTTTCTGAGAACTTCTTTCTCCTTAATAAAGAAGGGTCAATAATAAATGTTTCTTCTCCAACCACTCCAAGTGTTAAGTAAATAATTAAATAAATGGCAATTACAGGAGGGTAGACTGATACAACGTAAGGAGGAATTTTTAAATAAGTTGTAGTTCATTTTCTAATAAAAGACAGCTGGATGACAGATGCTACAGAAGGGATTCTTGCAATGTGGGGAGGGGTTTGGACCAGATGATCTTCAAGGTGCCTTTCCATAGGCCAACTCTATCAAGAATGACACAAATCTGGGGTGGCAAGGAGGACTGTAGACCTCATAGCAATAAAGTGTTCCACTTCTTGCTCTTGGGCAAAAAGATGAGGAAAGTCATTTGCTCCTAGTACTTTCTTTTGTCAGCAGCAGCTACCCCCACTGAAACCTTCCAGAAACTGTTCTGAGGCAATGGCTCCATGAGCCACTCTCGTCAACGGTGGCTTCCTATGGTTGAGCCGAGTGGTGCTCCCAGGAGCCCTATCTCCAGGCATCAGCTCTCTGTTTTTGTTCCTTATACTAGTGGCTTTTGTAGAAGATAACACCCACTGGCAAAAGTTACTCTTGGGCCAACCAGTCTGTATCCCTTAATGCAGACATTTTCAGTTATCTACCTGTATCGCTTTACATCAGTTTTCCAGTAATTTCTCCACTACTGGGGAACTAATCTCTCACTTTTTGTCATATGGAATTAGACCAGACCTTTGAACTATTCTGGCCTTGGGGCTACTGAGAATTTAAACAAAACTGCTTATATTATATATTGTTTATAATATATTATATGTTATACGTACATACACAGTTACACAAATAAATGTCCCACAGGGAAGTTATCTTAGAAACCATGAGCCTCTGTTGTCCCTACCCTACTCCCCATCCCCAAACCAAAAGGTAATCAATCCTCTTTTCCATGGATACATTTATATGACTAAGCAAGATGATATTTAGTCAAGTGTCAAGTGGTACATACAGAAAGTTCAAAGATGGGAGAGTGCATTGTGGAATGGGGTTGTCAAAGAAGGTTTCATGGAGGAGAGAGATGTGCAGGATATGTAGAATTTGGATACGTACAGCACAGAGTCTTAGCAGAATCACAGACTGAATTAGAAGAGACTTCAGAGATCTTTTAGTCTGATCCCCTAAATCCCTGATAAATGATCTTTTAGTCTTCATTTAAGGCCATTGGAGATGGGAAACTATTGCCTCCTGGAAAGACCGTTCCACCTCTGGAAAGCTCTAATTGTTAAGTATCTTTTTCTTATACTAAATCTTCCTCTTTGCAACATCTAACCATTATTAGTCTTGCCTTCTAGGGTCAAGCAGAAAAAATTTTATCCTTCTCCCACATACTTGGAAAAGTATGATACTTCAGATACTTGACAACTATTATGCTTCTACATAAGAATTCTTTTCTCTAGGCTTATTCTTTCAACTGATCCTCTAGCTGTGTGACTTTGAGCAAGTCAAATACTCTCGTCACTTCTGGTCTAGAAATTCTGCAGCTGTCGAAGTACTTCTTTCTTTCAGTGCTGCCCCTAGAAAAAACACAGTCTAGTGATAGTATGAAGTAAGAAGAGGTCTGGCATGGTACGTCATGAGGAATATAGAAATTGAGGAATTAGGAAAATGAGGTATAAGTAGGGTAGAAGCTATAGTTCCCCATAGTTGTAAGGGGTGGGTAAATCACTTTTGACATCACTGGGTCTTCTGAAATTTGACCTCTTCAACTGGTGATTCAAGGGCAAGGGAGAGAAGAGAGTCTCCTAATCTCTTACCTAAGTCTGCTAGGTGTTATCCACAGATTGAATTTGGAACAGACATTTTCAAACAGGAAACTACCAATAGAAGGACAACTAGCTACATCCCTGGCACAAGTCACAAAGGGCATCATTAACCGCCTCTTCAGGGTACATGCTGAATTGATGCCTACTTGAAGAACATGGAGCCAGAGACCAGCTGTGGTCACAGAAACCAGAAATCCCAGAATATATGTTCCACACTTTGTCCCTAGTGACCTCATTTAGACAAACTCTTCCCTTGTCTCTGCTAATCTAAATTCTACCCATTTCTTCTCTCAAGAAAACTTCTCTGTCCATTCTAAAATAGTTTTCCCTCCTTCCTGTACAGGCATCGCACTCTCACAACACTTAATATAGCACGTGAATGTATGCTGCATTGTATTGTTCTCTCTTTCATGTTAAGTCTTATTCTCCCCATCCAAACTGTATATGTTTTTTGAGGGTGGGGGTCTGTGTCTTCTTTAGTAACTGAGAGCCTTGAAAAAAACTGAATAGAGAACAGTATTGACTAAATATTTTCTATTTGGTTGGCTGACTGATAAGATTTCATTACAGGTCTCCAGTCATCAATTTTGCAAAATTCTGATGTGAACTGTTTCACGTTAGGGCTAGGCACATGGCTGCTGAATGTTCGGTACAGCCTGAACAACTGGGGTCTGGCAGGTAGTGAATGCAAACCTTCTATTATCCTGCCCCAATTACCCTCCCTGTGTTGCCATTTTATTCCTAAGAGGTCTGCCCACACGCTCCCACTCAGAGGCATGCAGGCTGCAGAGTCAGTAAGTGAGTCAGCAGCTGCCCTGACACCATTTCAGCTTTTCTGTCCTTTTCTTTTCTTTTTTTTTTTGCAGAGGTTACCATAATCATTTCAAACTACTTTTCTTCATCCTGAGGGCAGACAGCAAAGCCCTAAATATAGCCAGGTAGATTTAGAGAGATATGGGTGGATGGGGTCACAGAAGAACACGGATCTATCTAGGGCCAGAGGGACTTCAGAGGCCATGAAGTCCAGTTCCCTGATTTTATACAGATGAGGAAACTGAGGCTTTGGGAGACTAAATGGCTTTCACAGTGCGGTCCGATGAAGCTCAGCTAGTTTTCATTTCAATCAGCAGGCATGTATTGAGTACTTACAAAATCCCTGTGGAAACTAGAAACTTGAAGAACCAAGAATTCAGAACTCTGAGTTCAGTGTTTTTCCTACTACAAAGTACTGAGGCAAGGATTCTAGGTGCTTGGCATGGGCTTTTGCAGGGTTGCAGAAAAGTTCTCCAGCATGCACTGAAATGGGCCAACATGAGCACTGCCCATGGTATAGGACAGACTGCTGTGAGCATGAATGTTCCAGGAAGTTTTCTGAAGAGATGAGGCTTAAGCCTTGAAGAGTGGGTAGCTTCTAGGTGAATGGAGGTAAAGAGCAGAATCTAGGTGAATGAGACAGCTCAGTTCATATGGAGTCTGTCTGCTTTAAAATATGGGTACCAGACAGAGCTTCCTTCTGTCCCTGATGCATATATATACACACACACACATATATGTAAATATGCAAATATGTGATATATAAATATATACATATGTGTGACTGTGTGTGGAGGAAGGAAGCAGGGAGGGAGAGGGAGAGGGAGAGAGAGAGAGAGGGAGGGAGGGAGAGAGAGAGAGAGAGAGAGAGAGAGAGAGAGAGAGAGAGAGAGAGAGAGAGAGAGAGAGAGAGAGAGAGCGAGAGAGAGAGAGAGCATGCATGTTCAAGAGCGCGCACTTTTTGAAGGTGGTTGTATTTAACAAATTACTGGCCACAGGAGTGACTATATGCTAGAGCCATACACTCATTATTGAGAAAGGGAGATATTCTTTTACTCATCAACAGACCAACTGCCTAATGATGATGCCTGTTAATACAGCCATTATCACTGTTAAAATGGAGATAAGATGATTTCTGTTGACATCTATTAGATACCTTCCTAGACAGTAGTCCAGACTCCGAACTACCCTCTTTTCTCTTTCCCTTCTTCCTCTTCACCTATCATTAAAATCCATACAATTTTGTTTTAGATTGCAAGGGAACAATGAGATCATCTTGTCCTAAAAGTGAGGAAACCGAGGTTCTGAGAACTGAGGTTATTTGTCCAGGGGCAAGAAACTTTATCCAAATAGCCATATAGCTTAGGCAAGATATAGCACATTTGTTCCATGTTTCATCTTAGAGTTCCTAGCTTACTTACAAACTAACTTGTGCTGAAGATAATGGTTTATTCTACATAATAACAGTGCCAAAGGAATATTTCCAATAGTGGAAATTTTTGGCATCGAATGGAGTAGAAATGGAGGTTATAATAACAATAATAAGAGCTAGCATCTATATAATATTTACTATCAGGCACTGTGCTAAGCACCTTAAAAATTATCTCCTTTGATCGTCACAACAACCCTGGGAGGTACTATTATCACTCTAATCTTACAGATGAGGAAACTGCGGCAAACAGGTTCAGTGTCTTGCCCAGGTTAGTAAGTTTCTGAGGTTGGATTTGAACTCAAGTCTTCCTGACTCCAGGAATAGCACTTTATCTACTGTACCACTTTGCTGGATCTGTTTTGCAACCTATATTGCCTTCTCATATCATACCTTGTATGCCTGATGGAAAGGCAAGGTGGGACAGTACTGCATTTGGAACAGGGTGGCTGAGTCTGAATCCTGGCACTGCCACTCCCTCACTGTGTGACTTAGGCTTTGCCAATAGTAATAACCCATATGGATAGAGGGTTTTAAGATTTCCTCATAAGGAATCTGTGAAGCAGATGGTATAAGCTTTATCATTCTTCTTTCCCTTTTACAGATGAGGGATCTGAGGCTCAGAATGGTTAAGTGATTTTCTCATGGTCCCCCATAGTCAGGTCTTTGGACTCAACACTACCCTGATCTAAGTGTTCATCACCCAGGTGTTGGACTACCGCAATAGCCTTCTGTTGGATTTCCTTGTTTGAAGTGTCTCTCCACTGTGGTCCACCCTCCACTCAGCAATGAAAGTGATCTCACTAAAGTGCGGGTCTGACCACACTGCCTCCCTATTACAGAAATTAGAGTGGCTCCTCATGAACTCCAGGATCAAATATAAAATCCCCCATCCTTTGAAGCTCTTAACACCCTGTTCTCCTCTTATCTTTCCAGTCTTCTTAACACCTCACTCCTCCATCTGGCCTCCTTGCTGATCCTTGCACACAGGACTTTATCTCTTGACTCTGTGCATTGTCACTGGTTGTCCCCTCAGGCCTGGAATTCTCTTCATCTCCATCATCTGCCTTTCCTGGCTTCCTTCATGTCCCAACTAAAAACTAATCTTCTGCAACAAATCTTTTCCAATTCCCCTTAATGCCACACTAACTTCCTTTGTTAATTCTCTCTAATCTAAACTGCATATATCTTATCTTATTTGTTTCTATGTTGTCTCCTCCATTAGAGTTTGGGCTCCTTGAGATCAAAGACTGTCTTTTGCCTTTCTTAGTATCCCCAGAACTTAACGCAGTGCTTGGCATAGATTAGGTACCTAATAAATAATTGCTGACTTGACTTGACCCTTAAGAACAGAACTTATTTCTTAATATCTTGTATTACCACCATCCCCCACTAAACTTCTCTGAACCTCAGTTTCCTCATTGAAAAAATGGGGCTAATAATACTTTCACTACATAATCCATAAGAGGTTGTTGTGAGGAAAGCACTTAAAGCACTATATAAAAGTGACTTTTAATACACAAGTATAGACAATCTTACCAACTACGACAGGTGGATGACTTGGTTATTAGGATGGTGAGACTGCAACTTCTCATTTGGATAAGAAAATGCATTTCAACTAAGAATGGATTTGTGAAGAATGAGCTCAGCAGCACCTCCTCACTTCTTTCCTTCCTCTCTCTTCCTCCTCTCCCTCCCAGGTTAAATTCTGAAGGCTCCTTTCTCAAGCATAGTTTCCCTAAGGTCCTGTAACTGCCAATTAGTGCCTTGTGCTGGTGCGAATATTCAAGTGCCACATTCAGTAATTGAACCTAGACCTTTCTTCCAATAGGTAGGTGGGTGTTTCTAGACAACTCATTAAAACTACCTCCCACCCGGACCCCAACACTACATTCATTGTGGAGGTACTGATGTGCTTGTGAGGATATACTATGTTTGTCCTAAAATAGATCCTTGCTTCCATGAAAAGTATGAGAATTTAAGCCTCGGTGAAACCAGGACATCTCTTAGAGCTGCAGGTCTGGCTATCAGGAAATTCAAATAACTGAATTCAATGCAACATGCATTTATTGATTACATATTGTACTAAGTCTTATGCTAGGCACTATGGAACATACAGAAGGGGGAGAAGAAACAGTCCTTACCTTCAAGAAGCTTAGTATGTGGCTAGGGAAAGAAGACCAGAACAGAGGCAACAAACAAAAAATCAAACCCCAGTAAAGGGGTAGAAAAATCACATAATCACAAAACCAATCTTAAGATTAGAAGGAATCTTTGGGTTAATTTGGTTTAATCTCACAACCAAAGTATGAATCTCCTCAATCTCCTCCTCCCTGAAACTCATCATCCACTACTTGCATGAACAAGTACAAGGACAGAGAACTCACTTCTTTGAGATGCAACCTTTTTCATTTTTGGAGAAGTCTAATAGACTGACTTTTCACTAAACCAAAACCTGCCAAAGGGACAAGTTCTACTTACTGATTGACGCAGCATGTTACAATAGGAAAATGAATGGATCTGTAATTAGAAGACCTGTGTTCTAATCTCACTTCTGTCACTACTTGTGTGACCCCGGTAAAGTCACTTAACTGCAAGGGTCCTCAGTCTTTCCATTAAAAAACTAGAAGGTTGGACTAAATAAGTGTCTTCTAAGGTTCTTTCTAACTTTAAATCTATGACCTTCTAGTCCAGGTCTATCCTTTTGGAAAAAAAAGAATAAACCTCATGCTCCTTTTACTTCATTCAGATATCTGAAGAGAGATATTGTCACCTCCTCCTCCCCCAAGGTATCTGCTTTCTTCTCGGTTAAAAAAAATCGCTTATTTTTCTAATTATTTCTCAGGTCACATTATTTTCAGATCTCTCTCTATCCTAGCCCCTGCCTTCCTCTGGATACATTCCATTCTGTTGGAGTAAAGTATGACAGCCAGAACAGGATATAATACCTCAGATATAGTCTGGTCAGTAGATAATGCAATGGGACATATTTTGAAATGTTTTCTTTTTGATGTAATACTTTCGGGAGCCAAAGAGTGAATGAATTAAAAAAGAATTTATTTAAAGCAGTTATCTCATACTGTGTTATTGCTCTGAACTCATGACCAAGTAAAACCCTCTTGTCTTTTAGACCTGTTCTTAAGTCAGATCTTTCCTCACTTCTGTACTGGTGCAACTGAGTTTCTGAAGATCAATGCAGGGCTTTAACTGATCTTGACTAAGTAATGTCATTGTGCTGATTTTCATCTATTATTTCAGCTTCTCAAGGTTTTTTGGAATCTTGATTTTTGCCATCTGATATGTTATTGATCTCTCCCAGCTTTGCACTATCTGCATATTTAATGAACAAAATGTCCTCCTATGATATGTCTTTATCCACGTGGTTGAGATGGAACAAAACTGAACCAAGGATAGCGCCCTGTGGCTCTCTCTGAAGAATTCCTGGTACTGCTACTCAGCCAACTATGTACGAGTCTACCTAGTTGTACTATCATCTGACCCATACTTCTTTATTCTGTACAGGGGGTTATCAGCAGAGACTTTTTTGGTCAGATGTCTTACCAGATCAAGATAATCTAGCTGTGTGACTCTGGGCAAGTCACAGCTTGTTTAGTTATCATCTCTTCCAGTTTATCATTCTATGGTTCTGTGTCTATATCATCCTGTCTGGTAATCTTATCCATAAAGAAAATTATGTTTGGCATGACTAGTGAATCCACCCTGGATATTATTGATTATCATTTTTTTTCTCCCTGTAAGTGCTTAATGAATCAGTCAGAGAAGGGCAGATGGGGGGAAGCTTCATGGAGAAGGTATGATATGAGTTAGGCAGGATCTGAAGAAAAGGCTCAAGGAAGGGTAAGAAAGTGGAGGTTTCATGGCTTTTCTCCTTTTTTTCATGAGGATGTTACATATTTCTGTAATTCTATGAAAAACACACACATCCTTATGCTCTAGAAGAAAGAATCTTCAAATCTGTGGAGCTATGAAATACTTTTGCTGCCAATTTGATTGTATTTGACCTTCCCAACCTAAAGAACGAAATAGTGTATGAACCTACTTCCTTCATGAAGCCTTCTGTGACTAAATAGAGTAATTTTTCCTGTATCTTAAGTCCTTGCCTTGAGACACCTCATATGTACGGTGTAAGTTTTTGTGTAGTATTCTAGTTTTCCTAATTAGATTATGAGGTGCCCAAGGATAGGGGTCATGTTTAATATTTCTCTTGGATTATCCACAATGCTTTACACAGTATCTTGAGTGAGGTGCTCAAAAACTTGATTGCTGAGTGATTTAAAACTAAGTGAAATAAAATTAATTCTGAAAGTTTTCTGAGATTGTGACTCCCTTTGGGATAACTAAGGTAGGTCCTAGAAGGAGACACAATTCATGACCTCTCTCCATTCTTAACATGGTTCAATGCTCTTTTTCTTAGGAGGGTGGGAAGACTGATTATCTGGTCTAGTGGAGGGGGAAAGAGGCCTAGCTTTGCTTTTGGGCCTCACTAATGACTCACTGAGAAACCTGAGGTAAAACACTTAAAGTTTTCCAAGTGTCACCTACCATATATGAAAAATGAGATGAACACGCTTTTGCTCATTTCGGAAGGTCACGACTTACATAAGTGGTGGGAAAAGCCTGAGAAGCTGTTTTTCAAGGGAAGCTGAAAATACCATGGTTACTGTCACCACAGAAAAGCGTTCACTCAACAGGGGACCCAGGTTCTAATTCTGGCTGCATCACTAGTTTCTGGTATGATGATGCCTTATAACTTTGAATTTGAGGTCCCACAGATTTTAAAGAAAATCTTTTAGGAAAACAATCTGGAAATAAATAATCCGTGTTGCAAAGCAGATCATATCCTCTATCTTGGGAATCCCAATGTTGAGAGTATATCCTATAGAAATTAAAAGGAAAAAAAAAGACCTCTCTGTTCAAAAATATTCATAGTTGCCTTATTTAAAATAGCAAAAAACTATAAACAAAGCCAAAATGTACAATGACTGGTGAATTACTTCTGAATAAATTACAGTAGGTCAATGAAATGGAATACAAAAGATGACAAAAAATTTCTTTATAAAAATTTGAAGAAATTCAAAGAAACGTGGCTAGACGTATCCAAATAGTATAAAATTATAGATTCAGAGCTAGAAGTAAACTCAGAGGCCTTGTAAGCCAACTTTGTCATTGAATAAGACACGAGTCTCAGGAAAGTGAAATGACTTGTTCAAGGTCAAACAGGTAGTAGAGCATCAGAAAGCTAAAATGGGCAGTAAAGAGAGAATCGGAACCCAGGTCTTCTGACTCTGCTATGCCATGCTGCCTCCTAAAACAGAGGAGGAGAATTACAGAAACAGTATAAACACAGAATAATGGAGAAATATATTGATAAGAAAACAAATAATAACAAAAACATATTTTAAGTACTGAGACAGAAAGTGAACAGAAGGTACCACTGAACAAATATTAAAAATGTATATTGTACTATTATTTTTAACCAAAATATGAATTGTTGAGATATATTTTTATTTGGGTTCTGATTATATTTTTTTCCTTGTACTTGCTGAGTATTAAGTCTGTAATAAAAATTTCAAATAAATTACCATTTTAAATGGAGATAATGCCTGTTCTGTTGTTTTAAAGATGAAATGAGATAATGCATATAGTAGGACTTTGAAAACACTATGTGAACATAAGATATTATTATTACTAAGTTGTAGAAAAATTTATTTTCCATTCTGATTACAAAATGCCAGGCTATTAAAGAGCACAGAGAATTAGTATTATTTTTAAGAGTTAGGAAATACTTTGACAGCCTCCTCTGACAACACCAGTTATAAGTGGGAGTTGCTCATTGCTACAAAGTTGAACAAATTTTAGGAAAATAGATATATTTTCAAATGGCAATGCTTAATTAAAGTAATTTACCTACCTGTGACTCTCTATCCTTTCCCAGGGGAATCATAAGCAATGCTTTCCATTCCCATTTCACAAAAGGAGAAAAATGGGGTACAGAAAGGTAGAGTGTCTTTTAAAGACAGAATAGGGCAGATATAGAATCATTATAATTTTGGGATCATTTATTCCACAGCTTCATTTTTCAGGCACTTAAAGATTATAACTTGTTCAAGGTCATGGTAAATGGCACAACTGGGAAGACAACTTAGTTCTCCTGACTCCTACTGTGTAATGGCTATGGTATCACCAAATTCCTTGAGTTTTGGTTCACTGACTTTCACTAAAGCACTATAAAACTGAAAAATGATTGACAAACATAGAACGAAAACTCTTCATTGTCATCCAACTCAGTGGTTTTGGACAAATCCAGACCAAAGAATTCTTCCTTTAATCTTCAAAGACACAACTATTCCAGGGGAAAAACAATCCTAGTGTATGTGATTTCATTCATGCTTCAGATGTCAAAATGTCAATTCATAAAAGATGTCTGGGGGACCAGACAGGAGCCTCACAAGCTCTTTCCTCTAAACGAGGAAGTTTGGTTTATAATAGGCATATATGTGAAGCTCTGCACTTAGGTGTCTTTTTTTTTTTTAAATCAATTGTGTAAGTGCAGGATGGGGAAGACTATGGGAAGATGTGTTAACTGTATTCCAATATTTGTCATATTTGTCATATGGAAGAAAGCTCAGATTCACTCTGTGCAGCTCCAAAGAGCAAAAAAGGACCAATGTACAGAAGTTACAGAGATAGATTTAGGATAATATAAATAAGGATTTGCTAACAATTCAAGCTATCCAACAACAAAAGAGGGTGCCTTATCAGGTAGTGAGTTCCCTGTCATGGAACTATTAAGTAAAGGCTGGACTGTCTTGCTGTGAGAGATGTTACAAAGAAAATTTCTTTATAAGGTGACAAGTTTGACTAGAGTACTTCTAAGAATTGACAATTCAAGAATTCTGTTTTGTACTAAAACAAGTGTAAACCAGAAAACATTGCCTTCCCTCGACAGTAAGCTGTTCTTTAGCAAAAAAAAAAGAAGTCAGCATAGTCAGATTTCTGCACCTCCCTTCTCTTTCTTGATTCCTTTCCTCTTGATTCCTACAATGTGCTTCCCCTCTGAATCTATCAAATCCTGTGTCTTCATTCCACAAGACTTCTTTTTGGGTAGTTTTTGGGAAAAACCTATTAAATTAGTCACTATGAGGATGTAATGGCTGGTAATAAGAGCTCAAGGTACTGCCTCTCTTCCCAAAGCTATTTACCTGGTATAAAGTAGGTGATAAAGAAATGTGTGTTTGGACTGTCCTGACTCTAAACAGGAAAGGCCTCTGGGATGCTCAAAGGATGAACAAAAGACAGTCAAATTTCAGGTACTATGACAGGGGTGAGAGAGAAATTTTTGGTCAAAGGGAGTTTTTCATTTTCTAACTGCCTCCCTTTCTCTTCTGTTGTACAATTACATGCAAAGCAATGAATTTTCATGCCAGAATTCTAGGCCTGACATTAGACTTTAATAGGGCCAAATTCTTTTCTTCCTCCTCAGTACTAATTGGATCTGCCTATGCTTTCTTCTGGTGATGTTGTAATGCCTTTACAGCTTCTGACAAAAACTCAGGGAAATCACTGCTTTTGGAAGCCCTGTTACCTGAATTTAGAGGCCCTTAGCCCCTTTCTGACAGCAGGTTGGGCAGCCAAGAAAGTCAGCTCGGATCCCTTCCAAAGGGGATGATTGGAAGAGAGAAGATCAGGGAATTTAAATCTATTCTAAGCTAGTAATATGGGCCTGAGAATCAAAAGGGAAGGAAAAGTTATCAGCAGAAATGAGTAACTGACCAAAATTAGCTTTATGAGTGAGAAGAGACAGTAGAGTGTAAATAAGTGGTATTAATAAGCCTATCTTGGAAAAGTCAAGCAATGGGGACCCTTCCTTGCCTTCCCTCAAAAAATGTCACCATGACAGTATTGTTCCCTAGGGTTAAGCATCAAACAGGTTTAGCTTTTAAAATAAAGATAACCCTGGAGAGGGTAACAAAACTAACTCATTGTGAATTAGGTCACTTTCTTCTATGATCCAAGGGCCTAGGGAAACATGAGAGAAAGGGAACACTGAAAGTCAGAGAAGGCACAAAAAGTGGAACACTGAAGACAGATATCGATGACTCATTTTTCTGAGGGCCAACTTTGCAATCTACATTAAGTGGTGAATGGTTGGTCATTTTAGGATAGACATTCAAATTCAAGTGGTGAATCTGAAGGGCAGTTCACATCTGATGTTTCTTAATTAAATTCTATAGGGTAGGGATAGACCAACATATGTAACTAAACTTGGCCTACATTGGGATCAGCAGGCTGAGATATAAGACAAATAGTTACTAGAACGGAAAGAGACAAAACTAAGACAGAACCTTTCCTTCTCTTAAAGGAGAGCTACTGCTGGTGGTGGAGGAGCTGATGGAAAAGCAGCAGCTCAGGTCAGGAAGAAGGAGGCATGAGTCAGTGGCTCTGGCCAGATGGCGTAGTCTGGTCGTGAGTGGTGAGGACTGGGGTAGGAGTTGGGAAGGAGTACTAATGTTGGGACTAGGCTCTTTTAATGAAAACCCTCTGAGACAGCCTGGAGGTAAGCTGGTAGCTCTTGTCCTTTTATTCAGGGGCTAGGGAGGAAGATACAAGTACTTAGGATTAATGTCAACATCATAATCCTAGGGAAGTTTTATCAGACTTTCCCCTTAATGATGGGACTCTTCTACTACCACCAAATCAAACACAGAGTCAGGAAAGGCTAGGAAGGCACTGGATTGGGTCTCTTGCCTTGGGAAATACAAGCATGTGTCTGTCCCATTTGCAGAGAGAGGGAGGAGATCACTAATACAGAGGTCATTACAGGATCTGTTAGCTGAAACTATTGCCAATTCTAACCAGGGTCAGGGATGTCCTAACCAAGAAGTAACTAGTGAGACTATTCTACAGCTCTGTGATGAAACAGGCCCAGGTAATCAACTTCACTTAAATTAAGCAAGAATTTAATAAACATCTGCTTTTGTCTAAGGACTTTAAGAGCTAAACAGCAGGTTCTGACTGCTAAGTATATTTGGTTGTGGAGCTGTTCTCAGTCTCTTTTTACTCTATGCACCTTGATGAGTTTGGTATTGGAGAAGTCACAGGATCACAGATTCAGAGATGGAGGGGATCTTGGAAGCCAATGAGAGTCTAATTTCCTTATTTTTGGATGAGGAAATTGAAGCACAGAGAGGATTTGCCCAATGTCACACAGCTAGTAAGTGTCTGTGGCAGGATTCAAACTCGGGACTTCCTCAGTCCAAGGTCTACCACTTTATCCACTTCAGTGCCTCTGGGTCCTTTTCAGGTCTCTATGTAGAGACATGGAAACAAACAAACAATGAAACAACCCCAAAACCCCAAACCCTAGCACATTCTGATTCTTAACTCAAGAACAAGGAAGGTCAGCTCAGGTTCTCCTCCACAAAGCCTTCCCTATCCCCACACTGTATGCTAAAGGGGCGGTCCTTCTCTGATTTATGCTGCAGAACAGCTGGTCAGGCTCTCTCCTTCCCCATCCCATTCTACCATACATGTTACCTGTCTATGTACATCTGGGACCTTCTTGGCAGGAAGGGGAGTCCTGAGACCCAGGACTGTTTTTAGTTGAGTTTTTGTTTGTTTATTGTGAATTTAAGTTCTAACAGCTTTGTCTTTGTGTCTACCAGTATCAAGCACAGGGTGTTGTCATAGAGAGTAGGCACATAATTTTTTATCACAGACTCACTGGGAGGAGATGGAATGAGGGTGCAAAGGGTTCATATGGAGAAGGTAACCTGGAGTCTGTGAACTTCTTCAATACTCTGATCATCATTTCTCAATATAATTGCTTTCTTTTGAAATCCTCTGTATTTTATTTTATGCATTTTAAAATAATTTTCATAGAAGGGTCCCTAGGTTTTACCAGACTACCAAAGGGATCTATTACAAGAAAAAAAAAGGCTAAGAATCTTTGATGTAGAGGAACAGAAACAAAGGGGGAATACTCTAACAGGTAAAGAAAATCATTCTGAAAAATCTAAACTTAAGATCAACTGAAAATCATGGCAACTCAAAAGTGTGCACAGGGATTGCTGTTTTCTAGAAGAGGTGCAGTGTCCTTCCTTTGACACAGAAAGAAATCATATTCTCTAGTTCTATACATTTTAAGAGGAAAACCAGACTCCTGAGGTGACTTCTTTTTGCTGTTACCTGACCATTGTTCTGAAACAAAATCTTTTTCTGGGCCAGCAGATGAGGTTGACTGAGGATAAGGGGGCTCAAAGGGGAAGGTAAAAACTTACAAGATCTTGTCCTAGGATTCCTTTCTACAGATGAGGCAGGTTCTAGGTCAAAGTGAGTCATAAGAACAATGATGATATCATGCTTTTCATCTACAGCCTTTGGGAGCTTTTGAACACATGCAGGAACGGATGCAGAGCGAAGTAAGCAGAACCAGAACAATTGACACAGTAACAGCAGCACTGCAGCCAAACAGCATAAGATCTCTGATGAAGACGATGACACACCAGGGTTCTAGAAGCCAGAAGAGGAAGTCCTCTACTGACCACCTGGCAGAGAGGGGATGGATTAACAATACAGAGTGAGACACATTTTTGGACAGGAACTAGGGAAGGGGACAGATTAATTACTGGGTTGTTTTTTCTTTTTTCTCCCCCAAAGAAGGAAAGTTGAGAAGAGAAAACAAATGCTTGTTAACTGAAAAATAAAATTTAAAAAGAAAGTACTTTCATAGGTTCTCACAACAACTTTATGGAGGTAGGGAAGCCAGGCATTAGCATCCGTGTTTCACAGGTGAGGAAACTGAGGTTAAGCAGACTACTCAAAGCACCCAGCAAACCAGAAGCACAGGCAGGCCTAGAGCTTGGGTCTCCTGATTCTGAGCCAAGTTCTTTCCATTACCTCAGGATGCCCACTTGCTGCCCACTCTTTCTAGATTTCTTCATATAGAAAATAGAATAATAAAGTTTCTCTGATTTCCCCCTAGGATTATTATGAACATCAAAAACAAAAACACTGTAAAATATTAGAAAAGGATAGGCAAATGAATGGGATTGTTATTAATGTTTTATCAAAAGCCTTGACCTGTTCACCACCAAAGCAACAACTCGTGATTACCAGGTAATTTTTTTTAAGTTACCAGTTATTTGATACTATGTTTTAAAGAAGATTTATAAATTGTTAGGGCTGGAGGGGACCTTGGAAGTCATCTAGTCCAATCGCTTCATTTTATAGATGAGAGAGAGGTACAGTGACTGCTAGGATCACGAAGCTAGTTACTGGCAGGAATGGAATTTGAAACCAAGTAGTCCACTCTCCACTGCTCTACAGAAAAGCCATATATCTTTTATAATCTTCATTTTCCTTTCTTTCCATCCTTCAATACATCACAGTAAAATCAAAATCATTCTTCATTAACCATAGCAGAAGATGGCTTTTAAAGTTCTTTATCTACCTTAGTTCATTTGAAGCCCTCTGGCAGAGCTGACAGATAGCCTGATGACTCTCCTTTTTGTAGGAGTGGGAAGGAGGAGAGAAAAGGCAGGAAAGACAGCTTAGGTAGTTTTCTATGTCCCTAATTTCATCTCACCCACTGCTCCACAGGTTGCTAATATGAGTGACCACCGGGAGCCATCTTATACCCTATTAGGACTTCCCCGACAGATTCAGGGGATTAACTTCTGAGTGAGGTTAAAGACCTGACTCCAACAGATCTTTTGACACTTGGGGAGATTACAGTAGCAAGTTAATCCACTCTTTCAGTGAGGTAGCTCCTGGCTCCAGGCCTATAGCCCCAATATTTCTCAGAGACTTCTCAACACTAAAGGGGGATGCCAGACAATTTAATTGGAAGGATGGTTTGGCCCTAAGACACGGCTTTAGCTTCACCTTCCCCCAAACCTCCCAACCAAACCCCCTCCTACTGGCTAGAAACCTGTTTGTTTGGCATTAGAGTGTCCAAGAAGAGTCATTATTCCAGCCTGAGGTTACAGTTTTAATTGTTTTCAGTATCCTGGCCTCCTCCCCAGCTTTTCATTGCCCTCAGGCCAGATGGAATTTTCTTTTCTACTTTGGAGGAAGGGATTTAATTTCTAGCCTTTTACCCTTAAGCCCCTAAAATGGGTGAACACCCTCAGGCAATTTGGGGAATTAATTATGCTGATGCTGATATCATTGTATCTTCCAACAGTATTTTAAATTCCCTCTCCCTCCCCTTAAATACTACATTTTGATCTTTACAATAATAAGCTACAAGACAGGCAGGGCTTTGTCATCCCCATTTTTGTTTTTTTTTTTTTTTTAAATGGAAGAGCTGAATCCTAGAGAAGTAAACTAAGTCATCCAAACTTACATGGAAAGCTGATGGCAAAGCACACAAGTGTCATTTCTACTGGACTACAGTCACTTCTCTCATGGAAACTCCCAGCATGGAGTTTCAGAAATCATGTGACATAAGGATGGTGTCCTATTTGGAGTCAGAAAGAGCTGAGTATAAATCCTGCTTCAGACGCGTACAAGCTGTCTGACCCAGGCTAAATCACTTAACCACTTTTCGTTTTCTTAATCTGCAAAATGGGGATAATCACAACTTCCTCCCAGGGCTAACGCTGATCAAAGAAGATAATGCATGTAAAGTGCTTTTCCAACCTTAAAGTACTATGTACATCAATCACTATGTTATTATTGTATTATCACTATTATTAAGTGGGCAGAGTACTATATGAGTGGACAATGAGATAGCTTGGTCACACGGGGGAAAGCAAGGGCTAACTGTGACATCCTTCCTGTGTAGGATTTATGGGAGGACACAGATAGCAGTCACAACAAGGTGTGGCAAAGCTGCCCATAATGGTACTAATACAGGGAGTACACATGTGGATGAGATTACAGACACATAGAAGTATATGCAAAGTTCTTAAAATGTCTGCCTATGTCGTTCTACATAGGTGAGTCATCAAAAGCACTGTTCGGTAGAATGGTCACACTGGGTTCTGAAGACAGGATCTTAGAAACCAGAGAAGAATGTAAGGACTCACATGGGACCTTTGAGATCATCTACTCCCTCATTTAAACAGGAAGAAACTGAGGCCCCTAAACTAGATCTGACATGCCTCAAACCACACAGGTAGAAGAGCTACCATTAAAACCCAAGTCTCTGGACTCCAAATCCACCATCTTTTCCATTTCTCTAAGTCAGCCACAAAGCAAACAGGTAACAGGCTTTAGTTCTATCTCCATCACTAATATAGTCTCTTTATCTCTCAGGGCCTCAGTTTTCCCTTCTGTGTAAGGGGGATGATAGCAACCGCCTTACTTTACTAATGGGAAAATTGAGACTTGAATGAGTTAATATTATATTAGAGTTATGGAAGGAATAAAATGTCAAACAAATGTGGCAAATTATTGCTGCAATTCACTTCTCATTCCTGCCTGACTCCCATTTCTCTAACTTGCAGATTTTCTGCTCTTTCTTCCTAAGACCTAAGTTGCCTAAGCTGAAACTTCTCCTGCCTTGGAAAGGGTAGGGAAAAAGAAGCAAAAATGAAAAGACTAATCCTCTCTAAAATAATTTTCTTCAGTCACTACTAACAACCATCTGTGTGACTTTTCCCTCCTGCTAGCACATGGATATCAGTGGGCCTGGGAACCTTTGTGTTTGGCCTCTAAGGGGATATGAAGTAGAGTTTTTCTCTCTCTTTATTTTTTATGATACCCTGTCTCTTAAAATAGCAGCTCTCTCAAGATAAGTGGGTCTTGACCAGTTGATGAACCCAAGGACGAAGCTTTGTCAAGTCCCTAAGTACAGCTGAGATCACTGGAGTGTGAACTGTGATGGGCCCAAAGCACCATTCATATTTTATATGCTGTAACTTCCCCTGCTTCTGCCACTTCTAGATGTGTGAAGTATTATTTCCCCCCTAACATACATGCAACCCTCCCTCCCATCTACTGTCTGGGTCATGGAAAGGTGACAACAATCCTTGAGATCCAGGAGGGTTCCTGCAGTTACTGACTCGAAGGGAAAAAGAAAGGAAGTGTGAGTCAGAAGGGAGAGACCTGGAGTCAGGAGTCCTGAGTTCTAGACCCAATTCTCTGGCCTCTGCACAGGTCAATTAACTTCTATGAATTACAGTTGCTTCATTCATCACACAGGCAAAATAATCCCTGCCCTGTCTGCTTCAAAAGATCCCTGTGAGAATCAGATGAAGTAACAGTCATGGAAGCACTTTGAATGGGATGAAGGGATGCGCACGCACACGCGCACGCGCACGAGGGGGTTTTATCATGTAGATCACAGAGAGGCAGGTGGGCCTTCAGAGGGAGGCCCCAGAGTACCGGGTTTTATTAAGAAGGGACGACAGCAACTACCACCATCAAAATAATGAGAAACGCTGAGGGTCTCCAATGTGACGGTTACACCACATTTAATTTAATGTCTCCATCCTCCAGTGGCCAATTCACCCTGCACCTCTTGACAGACAATGACTTGTGGGTCTTCACCTTACAAGCAAGGAGGCACTGGGCCCATTCCTTATCCCATTTAATGGCCTTTGTAAACCCCATCATGGAAGCCCAGGACTTGATTTTCTATTGAGGTCCCAGATCATAGGAACAGATGGCCTCCTCAAAGAGCTTATAACCCTTCCTTGGCTTCTCCCCTCCTCCTTCCCATCTCCCCTTTGACTCAGCTGCTCCAGGTCACTTGCCTCACCCTCCTGTTTGCCATCTGTGGGGAGGAAGCAGACTGGCTAAATAAATGTAAAACTGCAGTCCTAGAAGGAGTAAAACGGCTTGGCTTCCAGTGTCTGTTCTGCCTCTAGATATATGAGCAACTCTGGGCAAGCCCCTCAAACTCTGAACAGCTTGATCTGTCAAATGATGACAATAATCTTTGTACTACCAATTTCACAAAAGGCTATTCTGAGGCCCTAAGGAGAAAATGGATGGGTAATTTGAAAAGATAAAGCACAATTCAAGTGATTATTATGTTATCCTATAAGTCTCCACTTGAGGCATCTGAAATGTAAGTAGTTCTGGGGGCTAAGATAAAGGGGAGGGTGGCTTTAGGTTCAGGCTGTATATACTGGGTAGATGAACAGTAAATATTCCTTACATCTGATTGGCTAGGACCAAGCACCAGGAAGAGTTCCCTCAGCTGACTGGCTAGAGTTGCCCTGATAAAGATTTTTCCAGTCAGGCAAGAACAATACCAACAGGGGGCTAAAGTCTGACTTCAGTGAGGACTGGCAAGTATTTCCAGGGCCTCACAAGTACTATAAGAAGTGAGCAGCATTCTGTACTGGCCTCTGCCATGCCTAAGTCAGAGCTGAGTGAACCGCAAGAACCTGCAGCCCAGGGCACGTGCCCAAGAATCATAATGGAAGACTATCTAAGCCACCATTAGCCCACGGGAGCACCCACATTACAGTATCAATGTACTGATGTATTGCTATTGCTTTCCAAGTCTGTAATAAATGCTTTGGGGGATTACAAAGCCAGTTCATACACTGCTTTTGATAGCAGAAAAAAACAAAAAAGAGCTATTTGACATTCAATCATGCTGCCTTATACCATTTTCTGTCTCATGTACTTCATTTGCCCAGTCTCCTCAAATTAGAGCGTAAATTCCTTAAAGACAGGGACCCAGCACATTATCCTTTGTTCCCCTGAGAATATCCACCATAGAGCTACGTTGAATGGAACTGTTCATTCTCCATGGCTTATACTCAAAGGCCAGGGATAATAAGAAGACCAGTCTGAAAACTAATTTCCCTGGCTCTCCTCCCTCTTTTCTACTTTCATTTCTCTCCAACATAATGTTTAAGAGTTGTTAACATCAAATTCCCAATTTGTTGTAACAGTCAGCAAGCATTTATTAAGTGTTTATTATGTGCCAGGCACTATGGCAAACAATGAGGATACCAAAAAAAGGGGCAGAAGACAGTCCTTGACCTTAAGAAGCTTTCTGATGGGAGAAAGAGACAACCTCAGACAACTGTGCTCACAAGGTACAGACAGAGCCCATGGAAGGTACTTCCAGAGGGAAGCCATGGGGTTGGGCTGGGAAAGGTCTCTTGCAGAAACCAAGATTGGAGCTACCCTGAAGAAAGCCAAGGAGGCCAGGAGGTGGAACTCAAGAGGAAGATCATTGTAGTACTTTAGAACTCAGTATTAGTGAGGGTGGAAAGGGAAGACTATACCTTATTTCTCCCTTTCTTATTCAATGAGGAAATGGTTTCCAACCATCATCATCAGTATTCTTCACATTTGTATAGGCCTTAAAGCCTTTCAAAGCATTTTCACATCCATTCTCTTATTAGATCACCTGACATCCCTTTGAGGTAGGTAAAGTAGGGATTATTATCCTTATTTTATAGATGAGAACACCAAGGTCCAGAGAGGTTAGGTGACACTATTACTGATGGAGCAAGGATTAAGGCTCCCAGGGACACCATACTGTGTCTTCAAAAGCAAGAAGAACCTCTCTACAAGACAGACAAGGCAGAAGTTCCTCGGGAGAAGGAGGAAGCCAGTTCAGGATCAAGTCCTGGACAAATCTAACCATTTGCTTCTCTAAGAAAACCAGGTTCTTACAGCTCTGAGCCTGAGACTCTGACGGATTGTCAAACAGTGAGCCCCTCACCCAGTCTGGTCCATGTGCCAACAAGGACATATTTTATTTCACTTAGCAATCACTTTCTCTCCCCTGCGCCTCCAGTGCATTGCCTTCCAGTCTATCGGGAAGGGGTAGGAGAATTATTCACCTTGGTTCCTCTAGAAAATCCCAGCTGTCCGCAGTTTATCCAAAAGCTGCCTTTTGGACTTAAATAGCCAATTTAACAACTCTGCTTTATTTTACATGACCCTCTTTATTATGGGATTTAAAATAAAATCCCATATGTTTATATACAATTGTTCTTAAATCTCCTTCTATAAAATCTAAATAAAGCAGAGGGACAAATCTCTCTCTCTCCACACACACGCACACACACACACACACCCTGAAGATAAGCATTCTTTGAGCACAAGTCATTTCTTTTTTCAAAAAAGGAAAGGGGAAAAAAACCCCATTCTAATCCTATTTTACTAAACAAAATAATCAACATCCAAATTAGCAGCAGAAGAAAAACCTTGCATTCCTGACTCTCCAGCACATGGAATGCCCTTTATTTGCCTCCCAGAGGTAGCATCATCCCTAGCGAGTGGAAATACTTCTACATGATACTGCCCTGCTGTCTGAATACGAAGGGAAAAGTGGTCTTTTAGCCCTCTGTGCAATTAGTTTTTAGATCCTTCCCTATTTTCCATGGTGAGGTAGGATGAAGAGAACAGCAATAACTTAAATCCCCAGGTATGTGTATATCTTTTTCCAGAGAACTTCAGCAAAAATGGTATGTAACCCTCACAACAACTCTTGTAAGGGATGTCAGGTGATCTAATAACTCTTAATTAACATGAAACATTGGGGGGGGGAGCGAAGGTGGCCCCCCCCCTCCACTTTACAGATGATGGACCTGAAGCATTAAAGAGATCAAACAACTTGTCCAAGGTCACCTGGTCAGTCTGTAGCATAACCCTGCATAGAGGAAGCGCTCAATCAATGTTTTTTGATTGATAAAGTCTGTCATCTATCAGAATGACTGCAACCAAAAGAACTCAGTTCTGAATCCAGGTTTAATTTTTTCCCCCACTCTACAACACTGGGTCTATTACGCAGGTATCTCCAGACCACATTTCATATCATCTAGGCTCTCAGCTGCTTCTCATTCCCTCCCCTGGTGTCCTCTTTGGACACTGCACAGAGAAAGGGAGAAGGTGAAATGTTTGTTTTCTTTGCTATTGGAAAGAAGACTGAGGAAAGAGAATGGTTCAAAGTAGTAAAGGTTCAGTTGCTACACTTCAGAACAGGGCAACCCCATTTTTAGGAAATCTAGTTTATGAACATCCAGTTCATAGAAGCTATAAATTAAGGATAGTTATAGAAACTTTGGAAGCATTCTCTGCTTTTGGAAAGGTTCCCCTTGAACAGGTAGCTTCAATAATACATTTAATTCGGATTTAGTTTACTAAAATCAATGTTCACCCTGTTTTCAGAATCATGTCTATTACATAAGATGAAGAGTTCATATCAAAAAAATACACCACAAATAGGCAGCATACTGGTGAGTTCGTAAAGCTGATGCTTACAATCGATTTTCAGATTTAGATTATCTATTTTAATTCTCACAACAATCTTTTGAGGCAGGTAATTTAGGTATTAATATCTCCATTTTATAGATAAGTCAATCAATGTTTTGGGGAATTTAATGACTTGTCCAAGATCACACGGCAGGTAGGTATAGGAGGTGGGGTCTAAAAAGGTAAAAAATGCAAATAGGTTCTAAAGGGATTTAGTTAAAATCTTAGCACATCCACAGTGGCTTTATCTGAAAGAGTTAGATAAGGATGTCTGGGACATAATTTGTGAGGATGAGATCCAGAAGGGCAACTAGACCTTCCTTCAAGTAGTCTACTTAACCTAGGCTAGGTGGGATATAGAGATGAACCCAAGACAGATTTCTCTGGTTAATGTTGTGAGCTTAATGTTTCAGAAAGAGCAGTCTCTAGGAACACTTTCTGGGATTAGGGATAACCAGTTAATGTTTTGTTGTGAATGTAAACCCCAAGAGTGTTTTCTCTGTCATTATACCATACCCTGGTCCTGTCTTGTTGGGGCCCTTGGGGAAGCCACTAACTTCCCTTGTACCCGGTGGCCTGTCCTGCCACCGTCACTAAGAGAGACTGAGGTCACTGAACATTCCCCTAGCTAGAGGTGAAGGGTCCCCAGAGGGGCAGTCTACAGGAAGCTTTGTGCCATCCCTAATGATAACCTGACAGATTGAAATAACAGTGTTTCACGAGAGGAAGGTGGGGGAGGTTGGGGTTAGGGGAGAGGGAGAGAAAAGAGGAAAGCAACCAAAATGGACTTACCTAAATGCACCAATGGGTCACAGACCATTACATAATCATGAAAAAGAAAAGAGAAAAAAAAACCATTAGTTAAATGATTAAACTTCAATTGAGAAGAGGGTGCTAGGGGTTGTTTTTCTTTCTTATAAATACAACGATAGCTTCCTCTGCCCCACCCAAAGAAAACTGAGAATGTAATAGGAAATTTTGGTTTTCTTAATAAAAGTTGACAACACAGATTTTCTAAGTAGAGAACAGATCATTATGCTAAAATGTTTTGGGTCTTGGTAGGCTTCCTCATTGAGTAGTTTTCACCCAGTGAACACAGGAATGTGAAGGTGAACTTGTAACTTTCAAGAGAGAGAGAAATAATTTAGAAAGAAGTAAGCGTAACATCCAATCACTGAGTGAACACAGAAATAAAGAGCGGGTAAAGACTTGAATACTTTTATGATTACAGTCACCCTGACAGATGACTGACTCAATGCATAAAAATACATTTACCAAGCACTTGTCATGTACATGGTACTGTGATGAAGAGAACGATAAACTGAGATATTGCCCCTTTCCTCAAAGACAAGGAGGAGAAGATGGAGAGCAATAATGTAAGGCAGTACACACTAAGGACCAAATGTGTGGTGCCTTCAGTAAGCACTATCAAAGTTCAAAGCAGCAGAAGATCACTGGTCTGGTGTGGTCAGGAAAGGAAGGCTTCATGAAAGAGCTGGGATCTGAGCTGGGTCTTGAAACATGGGTACAATTTAAATCAGATTTAAAGAGGGAAAAAAGGTAGTTCAACAATGGGAAACATGAACAATGGCATGGAACTGAGAATACACAATGCATAAATGAGGAACATCTGAGGAAATCAACCTGCTCGCAAGGTTTAATAAGCAGGGAACCAGTGGGACGGAAGATAAAGGTGGAAGAATAGGATGGTGTCAGATTATGGAGATGCTTGAATAAACCTGGGAGTTTACTAGCTGTTTAGCTTTTAAAAATCTTCCCAAACTGGCTGTAACTTATCTTTCCTGTTTTGTTGGACATTACTCCCCTTCTCGTATAGTGTAATCCACCAAACTGGTCTCTCTGTTTCTCACATGCAACCTCTATCTCCTCTCTCCAACATCTTTGTTCTCTGCTATTCCCTGTGCTTAGAACCCAATCATCTTTCTTCCCCTCATCTCCTAGGATCCCATCCTTCCTTCATGACAGCATAGCTCAAGCACCTCTTTCTATAGGAAGCCTTTCTTGACGCCCCCTCCTCCAATGTTAGTGTTCTTCCAAACTATGGTGTGTTTGATTATTTTGTATTTATTTTTCCATATGCTTAAATAGGAACTTGTCATCCTCCCCTGCTTAGAACATAAGCTCTTTGCAAATATGGATTGTTTCCATTTTTAGTACTCTCAGTGCCTAACACACAGTAGGTATTTAATGAATACTTGTTGCTGGATTAAGGAGCCTGGGGTTTGCCCCACTCCCCCTCAATGGGGTCACTGAAAGCTTCTGAGCATGGTAATTTGAGCATTGTACACAGAGGGCAGCCATACGATGAATGGAGGTGGGCAGGAAGAAGTGTGTGGGGGGTTGGGAAGCAGAAGCTAAAAAGATACCAGGGTTTGTTAATGTTGAAGAACAGAAAGAGGCCATCAGAGAACACTGAGTAAAAGATCCATTTCTTGGCTCTTTCTCCTCTGGCTCCTTGGGCCTGAGAGAGCAAAGAGGTGAGACACCTGAGAGCAACAAGTAACTTCTACAATGACATCCGCCAGATTTCACCGCTGCGGCCCCGGGAGGAAGCCGTTTAGTACAAAGTGACCTATGCCCTTCGATTCACTGATGGGCCCCAGGGGATCCCTGAGAGGGACAGAAAACTTTTTATTTGTGTATTTTTAGTATGACTCTTCAGAGGATGGAGGAAGGTATTCTTTGCATCCTTTCTTCCATTCTTCCGTTCGTAGGTTCACTGATGCAATTCAACTCATAGAGGCAAAAATGCACTAAGGCTCCATAGGGCCAGGCACTGGATGGCGAGAAGAGCGAGCACAGTTTTGTTTGGCAATAAGCCACGTACACAAGGACCTATGGCATGAACTAATAATGATAGCAAACGCTTACGGAGTACTTTACTGTGTGCCGAGTACTTTACAATAATTATCCCACTTGATCTTCACGACAACCCTGGGAGGTGAGTGCTGTTATTATCCCCACTTTGCTGATGAAACTGAGATAAACAGGGGTTAAGGGACTTGCCACTTAACAGAGTTAGTTAGGCTGCATTTGAACTCAGGTCTCCTTGACTCTAGGCTCAGTGCTCTATATCCACCGCCCTACCTAGCTGCCCCTGAACTAGATTTTAGTAGGTATGGAGAAGGAATCAAACAGAGAGGAAAGGGAGATCAAAAGGAGGTGAAGTTTTTTTTTTTATTGGAGTTGGGGACAAGAAATTAGGGAAGGCTTCATAGAAGATTTGAGTCTTCAAAATTTTTTTAATCTAAACTTTAAAAATGCCAAGCAGAATAGACATTTGTATATATATATACATATATATATATATATATACATATATACATACACATAAACACATGTATATACATACACATACATAGCAGAACAGAAAAAAAACTGTACACTAACCTCCAGTCTTACTATATACAGACTACTTGCTTTTCTTTTTCAGTGTGTAATAAGGTCGGGATAGCTAGGTGGAGCAGTGGATAGAATTCTGGGCCTGCAGTCAGAAAGGCCATTCTGCTTCAGATACTTACCACGTGGGTGACCCTGGGCAAATCACTTAACTCTGCCTGCCTCAGTTTGCTCGTCTGTAAGGTGAGCTGGAGAAGGAAATGGTGAATCATTCACTGCCAATTCATATGCCACATAGGGTCATGGAGAGTCAGATACAACTGAAAAATGACTTAACAAGATCTGTCCTACTTTTCTTTGCTTCTTTTTAGCCTTCTTTGATCTAGGCCTCAAATGAAGAGAATTTGCACAGGTAGAGGCACAGAGCCCATCCAGGAATATATGGAGGTAAAATAGGTAGGAGGAAATTAGGAATGAAGAGTGTGAGAAGGGAAATAGTGTTAAATAGGGTTGGCAAAGGTGGGAAAGAGAAGACTTTGCAAGGCCATGAATTCTAGGCTAAGGAATGTTCATGTAGATATGTAGTTATGTAAACAGGGAACAGAGAGCTACTGAAGGCCTTCAAGTGATGTGATCAGGCCTTGGATTTTGGGAAGATGATTCTGGCAACAGCTTGGGGGAGAGGATGGAGAGGTGAGATAATGGAGACAGAAAGAGTAGTTAGAAGGTTATGATAGTAGTCTAGGCCAGTGAGGCCAAGCACAAGTGTGGAAGAGGGGAAGGACAAGAGAAGCATCATAGAGGGAGGACTGGAAGGTCGTGGCAACTGACTAGACATGACACGAAGGGAGAGAGGAATCCAAGGTGACTTCTAGTCCCATCCCTTTCTCCCCGAAGTCATCAGTATACATCTACTTCTTCTTCTTCATCATCATCATCCCCATTTTAGAGCCGATAAGACTGAGAAGTTAACTGACTTGTCCAGAGTTATAGGGCTAGCAAGTCCACGAGGAAACATTTGAATTCAGATCTTCCTGACTCCAGGATAAGAACTCTATGAACTATGCTACCTAGATGAATCCACAACCGCAATAAACTTTAAGGACCTCTCAACCATACAGATGATATGTGCTCACTAGGAGTTCAGAGGAAAAAAACATATCTTCATGAGTGAGTAATAGTTATCAGGCCAAGTTTCATTCTGGAAGGAGGATTCCAGCTTAGCCTTGAAGGGTGTAGACACAGTGGGGAGAAGAGGATTTCCTGAGAGTGGGGGAGTATGGGGGATAGGGATGAGGTGGGAGTAAGAAAGGCAGAATAACATGGCAAAGGCAAAGAGGTAGAAAGGCTCGAGGTATGTTTAGGGAACACAGAGGAGACTTAGATTACAAGCACTAACAAATTTTACAGCAAAAAAAATTCTTCCAACATGTACCTACTGGTCTGTCTGGAGGGGACGATTTGAGAACAAAGGCCAGTGGCTGAAACTGTTGGTCTTCAGTTCTTATTTCAAGTTCAGTCACCTCCCACATATGTTCTTTCCTACTTGTGTGAAGCAGATAATTAAGGTATATATTTTTCTTACATGTATTTGTTATACAGATGTACTGGAAATACATAATGTCATATTTTTCACATACATGTGTAGATACACACACACACACGTATGTATTTTCTTTTACAAGGCAGCTAAGCAGCCTAGTGGATAGAGTGCCACCCTTGAAGTCAGGAGGACCTGAGTTCAAACGTGGCCTTGGACACTCACTAGCTGTGTAACCCTGGGTAAGTCATGTAACTCTACCTCAGTTTCTTCATCTGTAGAATGAGTTAGAGAAGGAATTGGCCGCCCACTGCAGTGTCTGTGCCAAAAAAACCCCAAATGAAGTCATGAAGCGCATAGAACTAACTGACTAAACAACAGTTTTCTTTTGTGCGTGTGCCTGTTCTGAATAGACAAGGCATGTGTGTGTGTGTGTGTGTGTGTGTGTGTGTGTGTGTGTGTGTGTATAATTTTTTTTTTCATTCCTTGTCTAAATCTCTCTGACCTGTTCAGGGGCATATGGCTGTGGACTGCTACTCCTCTGGCCACCAAGCCCAGTAGGCAGATCGTAAGAAGCCTTGTAGCTAACTGCTTAGCTGATCTACATCTCCTTGGAGTTCCATGAAGAGAAACAGCAGTGGTTGGAGAAAGGTGGGCTGGAACCAGGCTTCAGAAAGCTTCAAAGGTCAGCTTTATCTTACAGGTAAAGGAAGCTAATCAAGGTTGGATGGTTTGATTATCCTAAAGGCACACTGCAGGAAATAAGCAGGAAGCAAAGTATAGATGTCTGCTATCTTTCTTGGCTTCACCTCACACCATCAGACTTTTTTTCCTTATTGGTCCCTTCCCTCTTAGTCTGCCTTGAGTCATCACCATTCAGGCTTCTCTGTATACTGCCTCCTGGTCTAACTGTGTGCACCTGTTCTAGCTAAAGGGACCCCACCATTGAGTTCTGGGAACTGGCTAAGACCATCTGGAAAGGGAAGCCAAGATCCTGGAGAGTTCACAGACCATGCCTGTCAGGTCTTGCCTGTTGCCCATTTCTTTATGGGCATGAGTGCTACCTTCTAAATCAATCTTGAAATTGCACTACAAAGACAATTAACAAAGTCCCTAACTCCAGTCTCCAATCCCACCCTATCTTACCCTTTGATTATCCAGGAAGCTAGTTCTGGATTTGCTTGGCAAATTCTTATTTTAAATTCAAAATTCTGAAGAAAGGTAACCCTTTCTTCATCCACTCCATTAACCCAAAGGCTGAATTTCAACTATCCAGGCACTGAATCCCTTGACAGATGTACAAGGAGAGTAGATGGGATATCAATTGGTGATTTTGACCTACCGTACTCCCAACAGGAATATTGATCCTGGGAAATTCGTTACATATCACATGGCAATATAAATGGACTTGTTGGGTATTGATGGGAAAGTTCTAGGGCAGGGGTCAGTGACCTATTTAGCCTCAAAGGGTCCCAGTTGAGCCGAGCAGTTCCCCTGGTAGATTAGGAAGGTCTAAGGAACTGACAGAAGAGAGTAACAAGGGGCATAAACGAAGGCAGTGTGAATGAAAGATGGGAAGAGACAGAAGTAAAATGGAGGAGGAGAGAGACAATAATTTTCTGTTTTTATAGTATTTATAAGGATCTTTATAATGGTAGTATAATATAGAGAGCTGTCTTTGTAGCCAGGAAGACTTGGGTCCCTTGTCCTTTGAATTTACTTTTTTCAAAGCATTTTCATTTATATCATCTCATCTGATAATCACAATATCTCTCTGAGATAGGCAGGCCTAATATTTTTGGTCCCCATTTTACAGATGAAGAAACTGAGGTTCAGAAAAAAATCAGATGATACTTGCCCAAGTTCACAAAACAAATTCATGCCTAGAACTCCTTTGATAGCTGGGCATTTGTCAAGTGTTCTTTATGACCATGTTGTTAGCCAAGGCAGTGCTCCCTCAATGAGGCTGCCCATTAGTTCTGGGCAAAGGCTCCTTGTAGGAGCAAGGGAAAATGACTGGGGCTATTAGGGAGGGCAGGCTGTGGCTCAGGATAGACCACACAATCCACTTTTCCACTAAATCAAATTCAAATCCTACAGTAGAGAAGAAATGCCATCACCTAATACTCTTTCCTTATTATATCCCCAATTAAAACCATAGGGATCTATGTGAGAGCAGAAAGGCTGGGCTGAGAATGAAAGATTCTGGGTAGAGGGCATTAGACGTGATTTTACTTTTGTACTCTTTATTCTAAACTCTAAGCCACAGTGATTCTAAGACACAGTGTTTTATGAGGCTTATAAATTAGAATAAGTGAATAAATGATTAGGGGTCAGTAAATATTCTCCAGGAATGAAAAGCTGAGTGGTTCCTTTGGCACAAAGGACTCTTAAGGGAGATTGAGTCTCCGAGCAGGCACCAAGTCCCCAGAAAGAATGGGAAGAAAAAAAACCATCCTGCTGACAAAAGCAGATGACCAGCAGCTGGGATCCTGCAGTCAGGACTGTCAGTTTGAATCTCCTCAGCCTGGAGATCACAGGGGCTCCAAAGTTCTTTGAGCAAAGCAGAGTGTCCATTCTCCACCTTGTTCTCCATGCCAGCCTCCTGTTCAGCACCTAGAGAGTTGGCTAGCAGTGAGTCCCTAGGACAGAGAATATGGAACAGGGCCCAGATACTTATTCATTTAAAAAAAGTATTTACTTTAGCATCTACTATGTTTGGAATGCTGTTGCAGGTATTTAAGAACATATAAAGATCAATGTGCTGTAGTCACTGCCTGTCCAAGAGCTGAGTGTTAGATACTTTTAAAACTGCAGCAAAGAATGGACTTGATCAGTATTGGTGGGGAGAGCATCCATCCTGTGCCTGTGGCAAGTACCTGTGCACGCCTTCCTACTGCTGCCTCTGTTCAACCAATCAATCTGTACTAAATCTTGAACCTCTACCATGTGCTAGAGACTGTTGTTCACTTTTTTCAGTTGTGTCCAACTCTCTTTGACCCCACTTGCGTTTTCTTGGCAGAGATACTGAAGTGATTTGTCATTTCCTTCTTTAGCTCATTTTACAGATGAGGAAAATGAGGCAAACAGGATTAAGTGACTGCCCCAGGGTGACACAGCTAGTAAGTGTCTGATGCCAGATTTGAACTCACAAGGATGAATTTTCCTAACTTCTATCCACTGTGCTACCTAGCTGCCAGGGCGCAGGGAATATATATTCAGCATGGAGGAAACATACAACTTCATGGTGGAGGCGATTATCACACACTATAGCTCAAGAAGCTTGTTTATT
Source organism: Bettongia penicillata ogilbyi (assembly GCA_023548195.1). Taxonomy (NCBI): domain Eukaryota; kingdom Metazoa; phylum Chordata; class Mammalia; order Diprotodontia; family Potoroidae; genus Bettongia; species Bettongia penicillata. Next base: position 1,206,117 of record JAJHZJ010000503.1, on the reverse strand, counting down.
CCACTTTTGGACAGCTTCAACTAGGCTGAAATATGCTTTCTTTCAAATTTTGTGGTTGTTACTATTAAAACTGAATGTCCCAGTCTTGCCCAGGCACAGGCTTTATATGTCTACTGATTCACATAGGAGTTTCAACCTGCTGTATTTCTTTCTTTCTTTGTTTTTTAAATTTATTATTTTATTTTCACTCAGTTACATGTAAAAACAATTTTTAACATTTGTTTTTAAAACTCTGATTTCCAAACTTTCTCTCTTCCTCCCTCCCCATCACCTCCCCACCCCGCTGAGAAAGCAAAACCTGCTCTTTTTCTTACTCTTACCTGGGCTAATGTGCCCCTCCTTGGGCAGTCCTCCTCTCCTCACTCCAACCCCTTCACTCTGAAGATTCACCATTCTGCTGCCAGACTTAGCCAGCTACATCCCCAAATTCTCAAGCACAAATGTCTACCAGCTTCAACCTCCTTGATAGCAGGGACTACACGTCTACCTGTAACTTTTACCTAGACTGTAGTATTCATATGACAGACTGAGAAAATGAGGTATAGAAAGGTTAAATGACTTGTCCAAGTCAGTCAGTCAACAAGCTTTGTTTGTTAATAGCTTCATTTATGCTAGGCACTTTACAAACTGCTAGTGGTAGATATGGAGAAAGTCCATACCCCTAAGAAGGTCACACTGAAACCATGTAAACCATGGTGTCCCTACAACATATATAGAGAACAGAGAAAGGCAGTCTCAGAGAGAAGGCGCTAGCAGTAAGGAGGATCAGTAAAGGTGTCTTGCTGAAGAAAGAATCTGAACTGAGTTTTGAAGGAAACTAGGAAAACCAAAAAAAGGAAATGAGGGGAGAGAGTGTTTCCAGACATGGACAACAGCCAGTACAAAGGCATGGGGGTGGGAAATGTAGCTTCATTAGAGTATGTGGAAGATATTAAAGTTTAAGAAAACCAGAAAGGTAGCATAGGGTCACACAAAAGTCAAAAAGCTTATACTTGATTCTGGAGGTTAATAGGGAGCCACTGGAGATCAATAACATGGGGATGGGTAGAGATTCTATGGTCTGATCTTGTACTTGAGAAAAATTAATATGGAAGCTGAATGAAGGATGAACTGGAGTGGGAAGAGACGAGGCAGAGGGATCAGTTACAAGTCTACTCTACTACCATAGGCTATGAGAGAGGCTGTAAGAACTTGAATTAGGGTTATGGCTATGTAAATAGAGAGAAGACAAGTTTAAAAGATGCAATGACAGTAAAACACATCACGATCTGGCAAAAGACTGGACATGTAGGGTGAGAATAAGAAGTTGAGGAAGACACTGCACCTGAGTGACTGACCAGGAGGACAGTAGTGCCCTCAACAATCTTTGTGAATTAAAAGATTCCGGATTGGAATCTTAAGCATCCCAGCTCCCAGAGCCCACTACTTTGTAAGTTCTGCTCTCCTGCTTTCGCTTCTGTCGATATTTTAGAAAATTTTCCCTGATGGAACTGAAGTTTGGTTTTGTATTTGCATCCCCAGTATCCTAGCATATTACCTGGTCCATATGAGGCACAGAACACAGGCTTATGGATTAATCAGATCAGTCAGCAGTCTGGCTCCAAAGACGTTTGGTTAGCAGCCTGGGCTGACTGGACGACCTAATCAGTGTTCTTTTGCCAAGTCTTTTTTGTAGCCCCAGGTCTCTATTTCCAGCAATCAACAGTCCCAAATCCAGCAGGACAAATAACTCCTCTCCAAAAAGCAATGCTAACGATGAAAAGATCCAAAAAGCTTTCCTGGAAGATTAGGTGACTTCAGTGTTAGAAGAGGCCTTATTTACTCTCAAATGGACCTGCACTTTAGTTTGACAGCTTGAAGTGGTGTTGTTCCCAAGGATTCTCCAACTGGGCTATCACAGATCAACATCATCTTGGGGACTGGACTTCTACAAAACTGAGAAAGATCACAGATATATGATGTGTGTTGGAAAACAGCACATCTTTTAGTCTAGCTCCCTTATTTGATAAATGAAGAAGCCAAAACTTAGAAAGGAAAAGTCATTTTTTTCTGAAGTCACGCAGCTATTAAGTGGCATAGCCAGGAAACAGAGAGATCTGTGCTCAAAAACTTCTTTTTCATACTATCCTGTCATCTCCTCTCCCTCTGTTTCCCCAAAGCCCAACATCAAAAAGCTTCTTTATCCCCACCTCTTCCCTACCAAAACCTTATCTCAGGAAAGGATTTTATGTTATTCATTTGTAATATAGGATGGATTTAAGTCAATATGACCTAAATTCTACAGGCTGCCTCTGTTGGCCACTTCAACCAACTCCAACGTGCAAGAACAGCAACTTTCATTTAGACACCCACAGAGGTAACTAAACATTGAACAAAACTGATGGCTCCCTGACCCTGTCAATGTCTGTATTTCCAAAGCAAGAACCAAGAAAGGAAACAGAGGAGGAAACAGGGATATGCTTCCAGGCAGAGCATAACCCAGACACAATTGCTCATTCTGTGCCATTCATAACTGTGCCCTTTCCATAAAAGATCAAGCCAACATTTTCAGGCCCTCCACAATCCCAACATGAATTCAGATGCCATATAGAACATAGTTGAGATTGCAGCTTCATAGATGGGCAGCCAGAAGGGACTTCAGAGGTCATATAGTTCAATTCCCTCATTTAACAGATGAGGAAACCGAGGCCAAAGAGGAGATCTGGAATTTGAAATCAGGTCCTCCGATACCACATCCTTGACACACATACTCTTCCAATAAGCATAATGCAGACATACACCAATAAGGGGTATCATAGTATAGTCACACTGGGGTGGGAAACCTGCAGCATCAAGGCCACATGTGGCCCTCTAGGTCCTTGGGTGCAGCCCTCTGACTGAATCCAAACTTCACAGAACAAATCTCCTCCATAAAAGGATTTGTTTTATAAAACTTGGACTCAGTCAAAAGGCCGCATCCAAGGACCTAGAAGGCTACACATTCCTCACCCCTGGAAAGTGGATGGAATTTTAGACTCAGAGTTAGAAGGATTTGGGTTCAAACTTCATTTGTAATACTTCTTAGCTGAATAACCGCAGGCAAGTTGTCACTGGGTTCAGTTTCTTCCTCTGTAAAATGAGGTTAATAATAACGCTAGTACCTATTTCAGAGGGATGTTTGTGAGGCTCCAATGAGATAATACAGGGTGTCCCCAAAGAAAAGTCAGAGTGTCGTTTTAAATGTTAACTTCAGAAGTATAAATGCTTCAAGTCTGCGAAAAACAATCTCAAAGATGAATTATTTACATTAAAAAATGGTATGTTTTTGTTAAAATTCAATTTAACGACTGTATATATCTCTCTAGCTGACTTTTGAACCTTGTAAAAACTTTCATCAGTTGCTGCTCAGTGACAGAAAGGACTGCTAGCCTTAACAGCATTCAAAGAATGAGGTTTGGTGTATAATATGACAGCTTTGACATGAGCACATAAGAGAAGTTCTAAGGGAGAGAGAGAGATCAGGTCACCCAGGTGGCTGAGCAGGGGACACCCTCTACTGACCCTCCGGTCTGAGAAAGACCAAAGAGACCCAGACCAAAGACACTGTCACACTGTCACACACATACGTATAATGACAAGGTGCTTGTCTTACTAAAATTTTAAAAAATGTATCATCCAAAATTCATAGAACTAAGCATAAAAATTTAGATAACTAAACTTAAATGATTTTTGTAATTTTATAACTAATATTTTTTAAATTATTAAAGCTTTTAAAGTATACTCTTTTAGGACATTCCATACATGTAAAATGCTTATAAAATATACAGATACTATATAAAGTCAGTAATTATTATTTATTTATAACAACATCCATAAGCATACCTAGCCTATGCATACATACATAGACACATACATACGTGTGTGTGTGTGTGTGTGTGTATGTATTTCCCCTTTCTCAGGTTCACAGAATACAATATACTTCCCCATGATAAAAGCCTGTTAATCTGAGTTTTGTCCCTGGATGTAAGGAATATAGAACATCTTCTGATATATTAAGAGAAGTCTGGTACTGTAACAATAGAACCCAGAATTCTCCAGTTCCAGAGAACTTTCTTATGGCTTGGGCCTTTAGCTCCTTTAATGAAGTCGATTCCTACAGTACCAGGTTAGGAATGGACTGTATGTATATTAGGAATGGACAAGATCTAGGTCTGGGTGAGCCCAGGTTCCTGGGTTGGCTTGGCATCACTTTTATGGAAGACCACTGACAAACCACAGCTCAACAGTTAAAAGATTCAAAATTATCATCGTTAAAGCTCAAATATTTGTAGTGTTTTCAGATTTACAAAGTACTTTCCTTACAATCATCCTGAGTGGTTAGGTAATTTTGCCCAAGGTTTTACAAATGGTGAGAGTCTGAGGCAAGATTTGAACTATCTGTTCAAATAAATGAAGATATTTATTGTATCAAGAGATGACTTATGGGACATGATACCTGTTTTTCAATTCCACTTGTTTTGGCTGGCCCTGGAGGTAGAAGTTGCTGACAGGTAGATTTCAGCTGGTTATATGGAAGCTCTTGTTAATGAAATAAACTACACAAAAGAGGAACTGGGTAATGAGTCTGCCCATCACTGGAATCTTCAAAAAGAAACTGAATTATCTTTTGTTGGATATGTCATAAAAGGGATTTAGGTGAGGGGCTATACTGGATGACCTCCAATCTGACTCAGATTCTGTGACTTGATGTGTTAGGTAAGAGGGAGCAAAATGAAATATAATGAAAGTGTTGATTTAAGAACCTGAGTCTGGCAGAAAAGATTAGAGAAGAAGCAAATAGCAGGGATGATTTATAAGATTTTTGTAGTTAGTCCAATTACGTTGAAATAAAGTCTTGGCACAAGATGATATGGTAGAAGGAATGGCTAGTAGTGATGATAACAATGAGGGTAACTCATTCATATGGTGTATAAAGGTTTGTGAAATGCTTTCCTGCTAATGGTAAGGTAGGCAAGTATTATGATCTTCATCTTGGAGATCGGAAAACTGAGATTCAAAGTGGGGAAAAGTGACTTGTCCCGAGTCAAACAGCTACTATATTAAGTGGCGGATTTCCCCTGACAATATTTAGTCATTATACAGCACTGGACTAATCAGAAATCAGAGGAAAGATGTGATAGGCTTCTCTCTCTCTCTTTCTCCCCCAGTCCCATTCTTTCTCTTCAACAATAAATTCAGCTCCATTCTGACTTATTGGAGAGTATGAACTACCAAAATTCTGAGCCCATCTTTTGAGCAAAAGTTTGCTGCTGCTGCTCAGTCATTTTTTAAGTCACATCCAACTCTTCGTGACCTCATTTGGCATTTTCTTGGCAAAGATATTGGAGTGTTTGCCATCTCCTTCGCCAGCTCATTTTACAGATAAGGAAACTGAAGCAAGAAGGGTTAAGTGACTTGTCCAGGATTGTACAGCTAATAAGTATTTAAGGCCAGATTAGAACTCAGGAAGAGGATTCTTCCTGACTCCAGGTCTAGTACTGCATGCACTTAGCTGCCCACTGTAGCCATTTAGCTACCTCCAAAAATCTGCTGCTTGGTACCTGTGTGACTTTAGGCAAACCATTTCCCCTCGGAAGGGCCTCAATTTCCTCATTCGAACTAATTAGATAAATCAGTCAAATAAAAAGTATTTATGGTGCTAGAGAAGACTTTTGAGAGTCTCTTGGACAGCAAGGAGATTAAATCAGTCAATACTTAAAGAAATCAATTCACACTACACCCTGGAAGGTCAGATATTGAAGCTGAAATTCAAATACTATGGCCACATAATGAGAAGACAGGACTCATTGGAAAAGACCCTAATGTCGGGAAAGATTGAAGGCAAAAGAAAAAGGGGATGGCAGAGTATGGGATGGATACATGTGTCATGGAAGCAATGAACATAATCTTGGACAGATTTCAAAAGATGGAGAAGGACAGAAGAGCCTGGTGTGTTGTGGTCCATGGGGTCATGAAGAATTGGACACGACTGAACAACACAGTGCCAGGCACTATAATCTGTCAGGTCTCTCCTTGCTCTAAACTCTTGGATCTTCTGAATACCTGATGCCAAGGCCTCTTAGCCAGGGATATGCCCAATCATATCTTCCCAACAGCTGTTTCTAAACAGGTCTGATTTCATGGGATGAAAGACTTCTGGCAAATTTGTAGTTAGCAGCTGTTGGCAGCTGCCAACATTTCACCACTTTGTCTATTAGCATGTAGCAGCTTGAAATCACACTTATTGATTATTCCTGCACTTCTCTTCTCCCATCCCCCTTCTCTGGCCCAAGCATTCTGAAGTGAGTAATTCTTTTTTGTGGGTCATGTGGCTGCTTTCTGAACACAGCCTCTCAGATGCTGCTCAGCAGCAAATTATTCCCAGCTCCAAACACCAATTCCAGTCCATGCTGGCCCATGTAGAGTTTATCAGAGGTCAGGGTCACTCCAGACAATGTGGAGAATCCAAAGGCTTTAACCCTGCATTCCTAGAGAAGAATGCATCTGTGGTTGGCGCCACCCTTTCTCCCCACCCCTTCCCCCAAACTCAGTCTTGTTAAGTCCTCCCACTATACAGCACAGCTACGGGGATCAAGAGAAATGAACTAAATTAGAGTGTGTGCCAGGGGAACTTTCTCCTTCACAAGGTCAAAGGAACTGTCTTCTATTTCTTTAAGTCAGGATCTAGCTCATGGGGCCTTTTAGCTGAATGCTGTGTTGCAAGTCTGAGATAAGCAAAGCTTTTTTTGAAGGTAAGTTCCAGGATTAGAACTGCCATAGAATTCTAAAATTTATAGATACATATACATCTTATACATGTGCATGTATATGATATATTTGCATTTTTTTGTATGGCGGGACTAGGCCTTGACTTCTCTTACTATCTTTTATGCACTCATGGCCCTCATTCTGTGCCCCATTTGCCCCAGGCCTAGCTTCTTTAGGAAAATTCCAAGATCTGGACCTTTCCCTCTTCCGGGACCTCTATCAAAGATCTCAGCACCCTACTTCTCAACTTTCCAAAATAGGGAAAAAAAACCCCAACTAATCTGACAAACTAATCCACACTCTGTTAAAAGGATCTTCCCTTGCTTCCCGGCGAAAAGGGTGGGGAATTTTGATCTGAATCCAGAAGTGGACTGGGGAATAGCTTGAGGAATTTCCAAAGTGACCCACATGAAACAGGAAGTCATTGTTGGTTTTTTGGCAAGAAAGAGACACCATGAGTCCATGCAGTTTATTCAATAAACACTTATAGGGGCTGGCATACAGACAAAAATAACTAATAACTAATACATAAAAAAAATAACTATCTCCCTGCTTTCAGAGAATCTACATTCTACTAGTAAATACTGGGTGTCCCAAAAGCCTCAATGAAGTTGTAAGAGCTTAAATAGTTGGAAAATAGCTACTACATTTTAACAGCTTAAGAATGCACTAGAACTTTGAGGATACCTTATATAACAAAAGGCCAAGGGAAGAGGTGAATGAAAGAAATACAGTCAGATAGGACTCAAGCAAGTACATACTGTTCACTTGACAGGTGTGCTGCCCTATGCTAGGTATTGTGTAGCGATCAGCAAGTTCCTGCTCCTTAGGAGACCATTTTTAAAAGCTAGATGGGAAGACAGGATTAACACGCGATTAAGTGAAAGAATAACAGCTACCTACTTTAAGAACAAAAGGTGTTCAGAAGAGGGAGCGATCATCAGTGTAGGCAGAATTGGGATTTGAAGAGTGTGTGTGTGTGTGATCACTTTTTACTCCCAGGATCAATGACTCAGAAACAGGTCCATTAATGAAACACTGTCACACGTCCTCTGCCTCTCCCCACCACCCTCCCCTAGTCCTTTCTAATTCAGGGGTCTCCCCTCACTGCCTCCCAGGTTGCTTGAATTTGTAATCATATGGTCTACTTCTCCCTGGGGAATGCCTCTAGTAAGTCGACTAGTAGATCCCTATTTGAGATGGGAACTTTATTCCTCAGAAGAAAAACTTCACTTAATTCCAAGTCCAAGTAGGTCGGAGTTCACAGGCTTCACCAATAAAGTATGTTTTACAGAGAAGAGGGAGGCACTGGGGAGGGTGAACAAGCTAGGTGAGGGTCAGGGTTTTCCCAGCTGGAATTAAAGAAAGGCAGTGTCCTTGGCAAAAACAAGTTGCTTCACTGGTCTAACATACCAATGGTAATAGATACCCCTTGCTCCCCTCCCTCCCCAGACACCTCCTAAACTCACACCCCTTCTAATCACCTAATAGCTTGGGACCATTTGAGTCTTCAAAACGGCTCTCTCCTACTGGTGGTGGAAGAAAATGCTAAGAAGAAATTTCAGCAAGGTGTAATTCAGGGTTTCTTAGTCCTTAGTCAACTTTGGCAGTCTGGGGAAGCCCCATGGACCCTTTCTCAGAATAAAGCCTTTAAATGCATATATAAAATATGCAGGTTTACAAAACAACCAATTGTACTGAAATGCAATTATAAAAAAAAGTTTTTTTTAAGTACATAGACCCAGGGATGTTTCATGTGAACCATCAGGATCAAAAAGTTCCAATAGCAAGGTACCTTAGAGCTCATCTACTCCCACTCTTCACTCCAACTCCCCACATTTGACAGATGAAGTCTAAAAAGGTAGAAGGTCACAACAGGTCATAAATGGCAGAGCTGGGATTCTGACTCCCACCAGGAGACTGCAGTGGATAATCTCTAAGGGTTAAGTAATTGGACACTAAACTGGCCACTACAAACTAATACAGTCTGTCACTCTTTGTTCTAAAGCCGCTTCACAGCCTCATCTGGTCTCTCCTGTCGAACTCTTCTCCTTTCCTGCTCTTGCAGCTCAAAAAGTCCCAAACTGCCTTAGTAGTCACCCTCAGGAAAGGTGGGGGAAAGTTCTGTACCAGCTCATTGTCAAAGATACTCTGTTACCTTCTTGTATTTCTAAAGATAGGAAAAGACACCATCAAGACAAGACTTAAAACAGATACCCCACAAAAAAACAGAAAAAGTACTGATTGGTTTTTATTTTTCCACAAAGTTTTATTCTCCACAAGCCAGCGAGTAAATCCAAAGCACTGGGCCCCTTCTACCCCTTTCCCTGGATTGATGGCTAGGCCATTGTCTAGTAAGTTTTTTGTGTGACTAATCAGTGGACCCATCACCCATTCCTAATTTTGGAGCAACTGAAAGCTTATTCCTAACTTGTGTAGAATTCCTTGTGGTCCTTTCAGAGGGCATGGAAATGTATACTGTTAAGCAAAAGGCCTGTAGTTGAATATATGTGTGTGTGCGTGTGTGTGTGTGTCTGGGGAGGGTGGTGAAATGAGAAGAAGATAGAGGATCTTTCTAAGGAAGATATAGAGACTGTGAAGGCACCAACAGCATTTCAACATTTGCTGCAAAATGAAATTAGAGCATGCCCTCCTGTGCTCTTCGAAAAACATCTGAGTTCAATAAACTCTTTTATGAGGATTAGAGGTGAGGCTGAAAGCAAATGGTTTCCTCTTTGATAAAAATGGGGAAAAAACCTTGCATTCCATTTCTACTACCCCACCCCTCTCAGTCTTCAAGGCTTTCATGCATATTTGACATGTTTTCCATCAAAGCAGTGATTTCCAGAGAGCTGGCCTAATGTGAACAGCTTTTAAAAGATACTTCAAGCTTCTTCTTTAAAAAAAGAAATAGTACTCAAATGTTCAAGAAACCTTTAAATGAGTGTGAGTGTGAGTGTGTGTGTTCTGGAATTCCCCCTCCCTGCATGGCTGCTAGTCAGTGAACAGTCAAACACCAGTATTCTGTGCTTACTGTATACCACGCACTCTGTTAATTGCTCAGGATACAAAGAATGGCAGCAACATGTTCCTCTACTCCTCAAAGAGTTCATATCCTAACTTGGAAGACAATATGCAAACAACTATATTCATACAAGACAAATATTGTAAATAGGTTGTCATCTCAGAGGGAAGGCACTCTTAGGAGAAAGGGAGAGTTGGGAAGGGAGCTGTTTGGCGACCTGAGTCTGGAAGAGTGGAGAGACCCATTAGGGTTAAAATGGCCCAGAAGGAGTTTCCGGTGGACACAGAACTTCAGCTGAGTCTTGGAAGTTGAGCTTTCTTCCCCCAATATGGGCCTCTTGGATCACACCTGGCAAATATACAAAGCATATGCTGCCCACTATCATTGACAGACTTCGGATTAGGCCTTCAAAAATAATGTAATAAGTCAATCACTAAACACTTGCTCTGTGCCAAGTACCATGTTAGACACTGGGAGAGATACGATACTTATATAAGATATGATCCCCCTGACAAACAAGACAGATAATACACAAATCTAACTTATTTTTAACTGGTGTCAAGGGAACATCGGGGTATTACCAATCTGGGGGATTAGGGAAGGAAGCCTGGAAAAGAGGGGCATTTCAATTGACTTTAAAGGATGGGAAAAGATCTAGCAGGCATTTGAGGGCGTGGGCATTCTAGTGTAAGGCAGAGAGATCTAGTTTGGCATTCACATAGAAAGTGTGGAGAGTAATTAAGAGAAGAATCTTGAAAGGGAGTGTTCTGCCATATTGTAGAGGGCCTAGAGCGCTAGGAGTCTGAACTTCACTTAGGAATAATTTTGTTTCCAGTTGATTCTGTTTTTTAAAAATGGGTACAAATAGACAGTTTATGGAGGAAAACAGAAGGGCTTAAAAACTTCCTCAGTCTTCAACATGGTAATAGTTTAGCCTGTCTCAATGAATTCCAAGCATTCAGCTTTAAGAGTAGGCTCTTAATTGTTAAAAATCAAAGCCACATTCCTTTAAATAGCCTGAGGGAAAGAGGGCCAAGAGGGGTAAGGGAGAAATAATGGACAAGTCAGCTCTTTAACAACCGGAAGAGAAACTGTGCAAACTGTCCCCCAAGTACCAGCTGATAATGCTCTTAAGCAATGTCTGTTATCTGAAGAGGGAAGGGGGTCTCCAAGGACAAGGGCTTGGTTCAAAAATTCAGAGACCGAAGCTCTCTCCCCGAAAGTTGCTCTTCATTCCCCTTAGGGTCAGGACCTGCCTCTTTTGAAAGTAGAAAAGAATGTAGCATAGCATACCTTAGAGAAGGTAGAAATGCCTAAGTGCAGCATTCATAAACCATTCCTGAACCCAGAAGTATTTACCCCACTGGTCTGAAAGTATACCATTAGTGACTCATTCCTTTCAATCTCATAGGCCTCTAAGTATACAAGAGGCCATCCTTCCAGTACTGAAATGTGAATTTTCTTGAAATTTACATTTTACTAGTTGTTGTTCAGTCATGGCTGACTCTTTTTAATCCCATTTGGCAAAGATACTAAAGTGATTTGCCATTTCCTTTTTCAGCTCATCTTACAGATTAGGAAACTGAGGCAAACAGGGTTAAATTACTTGCCCACAGTTACCCAGCTAGTAAGTGTCTGAGGCCAGATTTGAACTCAGGAAGATAAGTCTTCCTGACTTTAGGCCCACCACCCTATTCACCTTACCACCTAGCTTACCTTAAGTATTTATCAGAGGGTTTTCAACTATGACAGCTGACTGAGATCAGAGCACTGCCAGCACAAAACACTAGGCTAGATACCTTTGGAGGTACAAGTACAATGTGGAGTAGGGTAGAGATGTAGAAAGGAGAAACTAGGACAGTATCTAGGACTTGCCTATTTCACAGCTATGCTGCAGCCCTGTACGGGATTTTCTTTCCTTATCTAAAGCACACCAGCCAAGATACTATAAATTCATGGGTGAGCTGTTGCCAACCCTTAGGAATTCTCTCCCCTTCCCATGTCTGAGTCTGCCCCCTGAATAAACTGAATTTCCTGCTTCTCTGTGCTATTGCTTGACATTATTCTGGAATGCCCTCTGTCCCCTTCTTGCCCTACTGAATTCCTACTTATTCATTAAAGCTCAGCTCAAATAGCATCTCCTTCAAGCTTTCCTGGATCACCCCAGACCATTCTGGACTTTGCATAGCACTCTGTTTTATAACTAGCATACTGTAGTTGTCTGTGTATGTGTCCTATCCCCCTACTAGACTGCAAACACCATGAAGACAGAGATGGAATTTCTATCTAACCGAACAGCTGACTCAGTGCTCTATAGACAATAAATGAATACGTTAAATAGTCAAGCATCTATGGTTTCTCATGGAATTTCTGAAGACCGTGGGAAATGAGTACAATATCCTCCATTCTTAAAGAGGGGAAGTGACATAGAAAGGAGGGGGGACACATGTCCTGTCTTTCCCAGTGGTCCATCCAAACATAACTCATTCTTTAAGATTCAGCTCAAGCTCTGCTTGCTCTATGAAGTCTTCCCCGATCATAGCAAAGAAAGGTGAGAGACTGTAGCACTAGTTTATAGCTACAACAGTGGTTCCTCCAGTTAGGTGGAAGAATGGATTGACCACTGTGATCTAAGTTCAAATGCTACCTCAAACACTTATGGGCAAGTCACTTAACTTCTGGTTGCCTCAGTTTCCTGAACTGTATAAAGGGGGGGATAGTAAGGGCACCTACGGATCAAAACAGATAATAATTGTACAGTGCACAGCACAACATAAGCACTTAATAAATGCTTGTATCCTTCCCTCCCAAAGATTATTTGAGTAATTCAGCTAATAGATGACTAGTCGTCTTCTTCCTTCATCATGACTTGTGTAACAATTCCAAATCTGCACATTCAAATTACGTTCCCCCAGTGGAATAAAGTGGCAAAAGACTGTTTGGACCACTAGGAAAATGAGAGTTACAGAGCTTTATAGCTTTAAGAAATCTAAAAATCATCTAATCCAACCCTTTTGTTTTAAAAAAATGAGGAAACTGAGGCCTAGGAAGATGAAGTGACTTGTCTAAAGTCATACAGTTAGGGAGAAGCTGGACCAGTATGAGAGTCTTGGTCTGAGATACCCAGTGGTGTTCTTTCTACACAATCCACAGTGAGTTTGCTGTTGATACCTAACCCTTTGATGTCTTTGATAACTTTCATCCTAAATGCCTATGACACACTGTTCCTAGTTATTTCACATATATATATATACATACATACACACAAATACACACACACAATTTCCTCGAGTCAGTACCACAAGAGCAAGGACTATACCCTCGCCATAATTCTTTTGTATTTCCAATAGCACTCAATGCCCACATGAACAAAGAGGAGATGGTTCATAAAGCCTCACTGAATTGAATTAAATGTATTCATCCAATGGCAGGATCAACTCAAGTTTCTTCCAGAGTTTCAACACCTGAATCCCAGCTGTCATTCCCAGTTACTTCCTTGCCCACAATGATGAGCAACTCCCTCCCAAAACAACTGATGTTGCCAGAAATAGCTGGGCCCCAAAGTCCAATCAAAACCTTTCTTCCCAAGCTAGTCTCTTTGGCAAAGTTTCTTCTATCAAGAGTCCATCCTAAGATAAACAACGAAGAGCTGAGCCTTTCCAGAGCCCTCAACTGGTCACCCTTTGAGAAGAGACCAGGGGTTGGGGTGGGGCAGTGCTCCTTTGCCTGAGCCTCTCAACAATCTTTTTGTGATAGGAAAACAACTTCATCATTATGGAGCCAGATTCCCTTCATCTCACAGAGTTATTATCCTGTCATTTCTTATGATGGTTTTTTTGTGGACAAAATACTGATTCACTAATTGTGAAATATTTCAATAACCCTTAGGGCCCTGAATTCAGAATTCCAAGGCACTTCTACTGTTCTTGCTTTATACTCTGGCAAGAGGCAACATCTTGGGGCTAGTGGTTGGGGGCACTGCAAGGATTTGAGATTCAGCCCAGCCTGAAAGTCTGTGGGGAAGGGACTCTCAGTATCCCTGCCTAGAATGTCCTCCACTTTCCTCTCCACATCTCCAATTCTGTATCATTAGAAGGGTAGCTCAACTTTCTCTATGAGTTCAAGTCCCACTAACCCAGTCCATTTTTATCTCATTGACTATCTCAGATAATTAACAATATATTACATGACAGTATGTTCTCCTGTTTCGTTTATGTCTCCCCAACTGGCCTAGGTTTTCATGGAGGGCAGGGACTAAGTTTAATGCTTCTTTATACTGTCCACAGGACTTATTGCTTATGTCCTAGTTCTATCTCCCCAGCTATACTGGAAGATCCTTAAGGATGATGACTATGTTTAGTGTCTCTTTGTATTCATCCTGGAAAAGTAGATTTGGAACCAAGAAAATTTGGGTTCAAATCCTGCCACAAACATATCCTAGTTGGGTGATCTAGGATATGTCACTTAACCTAGATGAACTTCAATTTCCTCATTTTTGAAATAGAGAAAATAATCACACATATATAAAAGTTGTTTGCAAAACGTATAAAAGTTGTTTGCTAACTCTGGATTCAGAGTTAGAATCAAACCAAATGCTACCTTTACAGCCTTGGGTAAGTCACTGAAATTCTCACTCAATTCCTTATCTATAAAATGTCAATAATAATAGTACCTATTTTACAGGGTCACTGAGAAGAGTGGATTAGATAATGTGTATAAAGCATTTCTGCAAGCACTGAAACACTTTATAATGTCATCCATTGTCATCATCATCAAGATGATTTTCAACAGCACTGTACCCAATATATAGCAGGTACTTCACAAATATTGTTGATGTAGATGGTACAGAGAACATAGTGGAAACTCAAAGAATGCCTGTTATCTGAATACATGGATGATTTTTGCTTTATTCAAAGTCCATCCATCCAAAACAAGAGCAAAAAGATAGCTGTGGTGGACTGAGAATACTTATTAAGAAGAAAAGCTTGGGGGGATGCAAAGGAGGAGGAAGGAAAGGTGGAAGGAAGCAAACTGGGTTTGTTGGAGACAACAGCAGCATGTGGTTTTTTTATCCTCAGCTATTACCCTTTTAATGGATAATTTCCTTGCATAAACAGTAGTGTCCATCCAGCGTGTAGACTTATTTGGACAGACGATGAATGAAATAATAACTTCCTTGTTTTCCAGACCAAAAGCTGAAACTAGAAACCATGGTTTCTTTCCACCCCCAATTAGCTGAGCTTTCTCAGTTTCTACAAGATTTTCTCCCTCCATTCAGTGATCCTGGGGCTGACTGTGCTTTCCTAGACTTTCTTATTTTGGGGTGAAAACCCACTCACCCTTCCACCCTGCCAAAATGTGTTTGTTTCACTGAAATGAGAACACTTATTGCAAATGTAAGGTTTAAGGCTTAATTTTTTTTCTTGGTGTTTGTATAAAGTGGAGTAGGCTCATTCTAAATAGACAAGAGTGAGGGAAAGAAGGAACAGTACTGAAACAGACTATTTGGCGCCAGAGATGGTATGAACAGAGAGGTTGTGAGGCATCAGGGATAAAAACCACTGGGATGGGGGGGTTTATGGAGGGAAGTGATGACTGGACACCCAGCCCTTAGGCTAGCGGGTCAAATAATAATAGATGCCATTTATAGGCTTTAAGGCTCGCAAAACACTTCAGCTACATTATACATCAATCCACTAATTTGTTAAACACTTAGTATAGACCAGACAACTGTGCTAAATGCTGGAGGATACAAAGAAAGAGCAAGAGCTGTCCATTCTTACCCTCAAAGAGCTTACATTCAAATAGGTGAGACAACATATACACAATTACATGTATACATGTCTATTCAAGATGTGTATAAATACACATACATGTATACACAAGATATAAAGTACACAGAAGGCTCTAGTAGCTTCCTGCAGAAAGCGGTGTATGGTGCTTCAGCTCATCTGATCCTCAAAACAAACCTATGAGGAAAGGTTTATTATCTTCATTTTTAGGATGAGGAAACTGAAGTCCAGAGGGGTTAATTTATTTGCCCAGGGTCATTAAGCCAATAAATATTTGAGACTCCAGTCTTCATGATTCTAATTCTAGGGCTCTATCTATAATACTTTGCTATGTGTTTTCTTCAAACTAGTAAAAGAGACTAGTTCAGAAGGTTCTAGGTGTAGGACAGTGAAAGACACTGCACAGCAATGGAGTTTTGACTCCAAACTCATTTACTCATTTATTCGCCCAATAACTTTGTAGACAACTTTTCCTCAAGCACTGAGACCCAAAGAGATAGACTGACTCACCTGAGACAGAAACATAGGAAAATGAGATGTACATATCAAGCTGGACAGAGCTGAGCTCCACAGCTCTGTTGACTGTCTATAACTGGCTGACCTATATAATGTTCATTAGAGGAAAGATAACCTTAGAGTCAGGAAGGCCCAGATTAGGGGAAAGAACCTAAAACTCTCAATGTTCCAGGCTCCTTTCTAAGACTGTAGGTTACAGACAACTTGGAGGGTGTTTCAACAGCCAGGATCTCCTCACATCAGTAAAGTGACTGATATGGACAAATTTTATGTGTATACACGTATACACACACACACACACACATACATACACACCCTCACAGACCCTTTATTTCCTCATACTACAATATATTAGATTTTTGTATTTAGAAAAGGCCAGCTAAGTCTGATATATTGGGTGAGTCACAGGGTAAAGTTTTAGTCCCCAAGGACATGATACAATGAAAAAAAATTAGATATTCCCTTTCTTGGGTGGTAACAGTAGAAAGGACCAGCAGTAAGCTTCAGTAAAAGGGTTTATCAAATACCATGCATTATGGACATTCTGTGTTGAAACAGAAGAGGCTCCATGTTATCACTGGACTAAAATGTAGGGAACACTTTGGTTCTGGCATAATTTATTACATGACGTATGGACAATATTTTCCTTCTCTAAGCCTCAGTTTCCTCATCTGTAAAATGAGCATGCTGGATCTTTAAGGTCTTTTTTTTTAAACAATGAAACAAAAACAACCAAGGTCCTCGAACAAGAACTAATGAAACATACCTTTTCCAGTTAGTGAAGGGTGGGGGGGTGGAGGCCAGAGGACCAGGTGGGTGTACAGCATGCAGAGTGTTCTTAAATACAATTGCTGTATCTATTAGATATAATTACTATGTAGACTGACTTGACTTAACTGCTTTTCTTGGTTAAAAAGGAGATTGCAACGGGAGTGGAGGCACACAGAGAAATGGAAAAAATAAAAAGCATCAATAATTTTAAAATATATTATTTTGTTGTTGTCTGTCCTTCATTCTTGAAGAAGGCCAATGCCATCAAGACGGTGATATCTGACTTGCAAATGAACTGGATTTTAAGTGACGCAGAGCTGTGCCAAGTCAGCAGCTTCACTCTCTCCTCCAAGTCACTGGAGTCCAGTGGCAAGACCTCAGTTAGGATGACTTATTATCTTAGATTTCTGCAAAAATCCAACTGAAATTTCTGTAGTATGAATTTTGGTAGCCCAGGAATGTATCTTCTGTTTATAACTTCTTTTCCCAATAACAAACATCACCTGCAATGATGTTTCAGCTAGCCTTGTGTTTTCATCAAAACAACCATGTTTGGTAAAATAATTATTAAAATGCACAGTAAAAGTGAGCACTTACATCATGCTTTAAGGTTTGCAAAATTCTTTGTTATTTCATTTGATCCTTACAACAACCCTTATGGGAGAGATGCCTGTACTTACAACAGATTTAAATCTAGAATGAACCATCTCATTCAACCCATGGTCACAAAGTAAGCAAGTGTCAGAGGTAGAATCTGAATCAAAGCTGAAACCCGCCTTCCAAGTCTGATTCGATATTCACAACATAGCTATGCTGTCTTTCTTCTTATATTCATAATTTGTGAATGTTTATTTTTCTTCCCTACAACGTTTAATACAGTATTAGATGATCTTTAAAGATGTATCGATTAAGTATGGAGCACAATTATTGTGTCTGACCAGTAAGGCTGCTCAGTTCTCACTCACCCACTTCTTCTGGGGGACCAGATTCTGGAGTTTTTGAAGGTCACTAGAGTGGGGAAAAAGAGGTCATTGTGGCCCCATGTAAGAGGAAATCTGAGAAATACTCAACCTGAGTTTCTTAGATTGAGAAAGGGGTGCTACCTGCAGACAGGGCAAACACAGAGCAAGGTCTAGACAGGAGTGGGCAGCAAGTCCTAAGGGCTACTAAAACCAGATAAAAAATGTAAGTAGAAAATATTTAACAAAATAAAAGTACAACAGAACATAGATAATGTTAATATATGGTTTTCTAAGTCATTATGCACCAGCAGAGATTGGTATGTAAGGTTTAGGGATCCCTATTTCCATTAGCATTTGACACTACTGGGCTAGAACATGAAGAGTTGCAGGTGAAATCTGTGTTGAAATGTATCACTTTACTTCTCTGTGAAATCTTTAGATGGAAGGGACACTGTCAAAGCAGATAGGTCAAATGGTGACCCATTTTTCTTCTTGAATTAGTCATGAGGGGTTTTTAGTGGGGTTAGGACACACACACACACACACACACACCTCTTTTCAAAAGCTCTCAAGCAGGGAATAAAAAAAAGTTTAGACAAAAGATGTATTTCTGAGGTTTATTTTAAGAAAAGAAACCTTGGCTTTTCTCACCTTTTCACCAAAAGCTTATCCTTTTAGTATATGTTAGGGTTTTTTCTCCCCCCATTTATATAGCACTTTTTCTGAGAACACCCCACCCTAATAAAAAACTCACATAACCTGGGGTCAGCACTATGGCAACTGGCCCAGTTTCTCCAATATATCCATATCACATTCTAAGAATGGTCCATTTAAACTATTTTCTACTCAGTCTCTTTAGAACCAGGAGATATTTCGGTTCATCTGTTCCCATGACACACCTACAAAGCACTGGGCAATTCATTAAAACACAACAAAAAGCCAGCTTTCCCTCAAATCTACTCCAAGAACAGGAAAAATTTTAACTCACATCCCCAGTAATAGACTTCCCTTCTCTTTTTTTACCCTCTATTCTGACTTCCCCAAAATGGGGTCACTCTCTAAAATTAGCAGTGGTTTAATGCAACTCAAAAGAAGTATAAATAGATCTTAGAACTAGAAGAAATCACCAGTCTTCTACTTTCAGGAAGGCAAGTTATAGACCATTTTATCACCGAGGCCATTAAGGCCCAAAGTGACTTGTCCAAGTTCACTAGTTTGGGTGGGAGAAGAAAATTAGGACCTAGCTTTTTCACCTCTAAAAGTAAGTATTCTTTTCATTCTGTAGTTGTTTATTTCAACAAATATTTTATAGCATCCCTGTGCTGTGTCGTGTGACAGATACAAAACAAGAAAAAAGTGTTTCAAAGTAAGTTCATGATTTAGCCGGTAATATAAGATTTTCTATCTATCTATACAAACATATTCTCTACATATTCATTCCATATATATGTACATATATATGGAATGAATACCAATGCAGGCTATTGTATTAGTTCTTTCCTTTTTCCTTTTTTAATCAGACCCATAATTTTAATAGGATAGGAAGTTTTTGGCAAACTTTCTCTACCAATGCACATCACTGCCTTCTTGGCAATGTAGTCTTAGAAGGCTGCCGGGAGCTTTGATAGATCTGGCACTTATTTAAGGTTTATGGGCAGTGTGTGTCAGAGATAGCCTTGAACTAAGGTGTTCCTGACTCTGAGTTCAGTTCTCTGTCCACTATGCCACATTTCACCTCTCTGCCTGTACGTGTAAGAGCCAAAAGTAAGTGATTCAGGCAACAACGACAATAAAAAAGTGAGACCAACGTGAGCGAGAGACAGCTGACGAGTATGAGTTAGGCCTTGATGAAGGAGTAGCTTTTGGATAGGCAAGAAGCATGAAAAAAGACAAAGAGATGGGAATGAATATGGCCCTAACAATCAGGGTCACAAATAAGCCCAAGATGTCCCACTGGCCCCAAAGACCTTTTTCCCTTTCATTACCATTTCCCTCCCAATGTTTGGCAGGGATAGATCAGGGGCTGACTATTTTTTGTACTCGAACACAGAGGGCCCAGCAGATAGCCCCACTCCTGTACCCCATGGTCAAGGGAATGGGACAAATGTCAATAATAGCATCTTCAGATAGTGGGGCCCTCCCGGGTCTTTCCTCCTCCTCCCTCCCCTCCCACGCCTGCTCCCCTTCCTAAAGCTCCTTTGTTCAATCTGCCCTCCCTGTCTGCTACTCACCAAACCCAGTCCTGACTGCCTAGCCTTTCTGTTCACGCTTTAGGCTTCCATTGTGCACCTGTCTCCAGTGACAACAGTGATTAGCTTCATATCAAGTGGAGTTTGTGGCTGAAAGGGTCCACAAGAGATCTGATTGGCTTAGGACAAAAACCTTGAGGGGGAGAGGTGGTAGACAGACCATTGTGTCAAGGGCCTATGAATGGCAGGAAAGAACACTGGGGGGTCAAGGGGGAGGGAGGGGACACTCAGCATGATCCTCACTCAACTTCACTGGTCATCGATCCTGAATCGTTTACTGCCCACCCTTCTTAGAATTCTGTTGCCTTCCAAGAGCTACAGCCAGCCTGTGAATCTAGGGGACAAGTGACAGCAACTGTTACCTTCTGGGGGTCCTGGTGATCACTCAGTTTGGAGATGAGGGGAAAGAAAGGAGTAAGAAGGAAAATAAGAAGGAAATAAACTACTAGGTCCCTGAGCTGTCCAAGGACTCTCAATACTGCTAAAAATACCCAGATTGAAGAAACAATTATTTTCACTATCCCATACTTCCTCCTATGTCTCCTACCTCACTCCTATCAAGAAGCTAGGAAGATCTGTGTTAAATTCTGCTGTAAGGAGTCCTTTAAAAACAGGCAAACCAGATCACATTCATGGTGTCCACAGGGGCCAGAAAAAAGGGAACCTGAAGGCACCTCAATTTCTGTCTGAGATAAAGATGGAAAATTCACAAATTAGGGTCTCATTTACAATCATATTGGGATAATCTATTTTTGCCTGAGTCAAATATTTTCATTGTAGGTATTCGTATGGTAACTGAACTCAGATCCTTGTAGTCAAAGTCAAGTCGACTGATATTCAAACACACAGATGGAAACAAACACATTTTCTCATCATAGCTACAATGGCATTAATGAAAACAGAAATTCCACCTAAGATAAACAAATGATTAGCCTTGATTAACACACAGGCATATAAATAATTCCCTATTTAATGTATTTGCTAATTGTTCTTTCCTTTTCCGAGTACTAGTTGATAAATTATGAAAAGTTATTAGGGCTAGGCTGGAAATCACCAGAGAGTCACACAGGAATTAGCAAAGGAAGCAGGAAGTGATTCCTGTACCATCCCAGAAGTCAGTATGAGTGCAGAAAAACAGTATAATATTAAGAAAACAGTGCTGTCAGCTGTAAATAGGTAAAATACCTTTAATCAGAACTCTTCAGGCACTGAGCAACCTGCTACCCACTATCACCATTTTTACCAAGAGATAAGTGGAATTTCTGGTACAAAGTGCCTCTGAACATAAATAACTGGAAAGATGATGTGTTACTTTAGCTGGTGGTAATAATATTCTCTCAATCAACAACTATCCTCCTTCCACCCCTACCTCTGCCCTTCCCTCAAATCCATGCCCTTCTGAATACCAGAAGATTGAAAGGATGGAAAATAAATCTGTATACTCAGGATAATGCCAGAATCCTGATATCTGTTTAGCATTACAGTGTTACAAAATCCTTTCCAGGCCTTAAGACCTGGTGAGGTAATAAGATAAGGCAAACATCTCCACTTTTTACAGAGGAGGAAAGTAAGATTTAGAGATGTTAATTGACTTGCTAAGGTCACAAATCAGTGACAGAACTGGGACTAGAATCCATATGGCTCCTAGTCAGTGCTCTTTCCCTCCTATGAGATCATCCTGCTATGCTGCCAGGATCCTCAAAGAATATATATTACCAGTTTTCTTCAGTGAGATCTAAATTAAGTTCCTATATTTAAACTAGCTTTGGAGTTAGAAGCCCCACGTTTGAATCCTG
Source organism: Bettongia penicillata ogilbyi (assembly GCA_023548195.1). Lineage (NCBI taxonomy): Eukaryota > Metazoa > Chordata > Mammalia > Diprotodontia > Potoroidae > Bettongia > Bettongia penicillata. Next base: position 1,184,220 of record JAJHZJ010000503.1, on the reverse strand, counting down.
GCTGTGCTGCTTTACTACCTGTGTGACCAAGAGAATATCACTTCATTTTCTAGGACTCATTTTCCTCATCTGTAAATTGACCTACTGCTAAGGTCCATTCCAACTTCAAAAACCGAGGAACAGAAAGAAGCAGATCTTTTAAGAAATGGAATATGGGACCACAATTACAGGAAGGGATTTCTCCTACTTGGTGACACGTTTCTCACTGGAGGCCAGACAAAGAGCACTACCACCAAATGTAAAGTCTCCTGATGATGAGTTAGCACAGGAGAGGTGAGTTCCAACAACCAAGCCTGTTCTGGTCAGCTTTTCCTGCTGCTGCAGCAGCGATAAGGCCTTAGTGCAATTTGACCAGCCAAAGAAAATTACTAGCTTGCATTCCAGCCCAGAACACCGAGGCATTTGCAGAAGCCACAGTGAAATCAGACCACCTTTCATTCCACTTATCAGAGCACTTACCACTCCCATTTGAAGGCAACACGAAAAAAAAATACCAAGGAAAGAACTGCAGGCTTGTGTATGTGGGAGCAGATAATCACTACAAAGTGCGAGAAAATATAAGAGCTAAGACTGATAACGAGTCTGGCTCTTGCTAAACTTGTGCTTTCCTTTCTTCCTTGCCCTCCAGTGTCTCTGACTGCTAAGCTAAACGTGTTTGTTTTTAGCTTTTTTAAAATACCATTCTGAGTTTTCTCCCTCCTTGGCTCCATCTTCCTCATACCATCGTCCTATCTTCCCTCCCAGATTTTATGAATTTCCTTCAGACGTTTCTTGGCTGTTAAGCAGTTTCCCTTCAAGATCCCCCGAAGCTTCAGCTTTTTCTTTCCCTGCTTATCAGTCATCTTTCCTTGAACTGGCCAGCTGGGGAGCTGTTCATTTGGTATCCCTTTTGACTCTAAGCTTTGGGCCCCAAGTTGCAGTTATCTCGTTCATGTCAACATCTTGGGGTTGCAGCGGATTTGTCAGTGGATTTAAGGGTAACTGCCAGTTTCTGAAGTGCCTTCTTTCTTCAGTAAAGCTAAACTTGGAATAAACTTGTTATTTTTTTCCTACCAAAAAGCAATGCAGTCAGAGAACCGGGGTAACGTCTGTAAGCAACATGAGCAATTCATCAGCTCTGATTTACTGCCCTTTGAAAGGCTGGGCATTAGCCACAATCAAAAAAATGTTTTCCACCTGCACATCATAAAGCCTCAAGGTGCCCACTAAGAGTATCTAAGGTTGGTTGAATTATGATTATTAAGGAAAAGGCTACTCTTACAGTACTGCTGTCAACCTTTGTTTCTTTATTGCAGGTAATTCCAGAGTCAGCAGCCAGTCCCGTATGTCCAGGGATGTCACCAGGAATAAGAGAGACGTGAGCTCCCAGACTTGGGTAAATGAAGATTATTGGCTCAATAAAACAGGAATGGCCACACAATAAATATCTTGTCTGTCATTTTGAAGCGCATGGAAAACCTCACCAAGAAGTGCTGCTGTAAGCCTGTTGTGCTTGAGACCTAGTGAGCCTCAATGGTAATAAATTATTTTGAGCAAGAATTGCTGCAAAACAAATTTAACATCTGGTTACTGAGCACTGAGATGCAGGCACCTGCATGCTACCCTTCTGGGGGTGGGGGGACAGTGGTGGTGGCTATGAAGGGCTGGCTGCACCCCCTCAACCAAAGGGGGTCCCTTCCTGAAGCAGCTTTTAATACTTTTCACATTTAAGACTCTAATACTAATAAAGTGAATCTCTTAAAACTCTCAAAGGTTCCTAATTGATTGAAACTGACCAGTAAATCTCTGGGCCCAAATTATACAACAGCTTCCTTTCACAAAGACTGAAGTTTTTTTTTGTCCTTGTGTTTAAATAAGGGAAGGATCAGAAAATGCCTTCACTCCACTTCCATTTGCTTTCTGTTTTGAAAATGTAAGTTATTTCTTTGGACAGAATCACAAGATCATGGGATCATAAAGAGCCCAAAGGGAACGTGAAGGCCATCAAGCCCAATCCTCTTTTTATACAGATGAAGAAACTGAGGCAGAGTGGTGAAGTGAATTTGCCCAGGGTCACAGCTATTAAGTGTCTGAGGCAAGATTTGAACTGAGGTCTTCCTGACTTCTAATCTAATACTCTAATATACTAGACTCCAGTAGCTGCTGGGAGGACACTGCTTTAAGACTGTTAGCAAGTAAAAGCTGTGTTTGCATTTCACTTCATGGAGTCAGACTCAGCAAACATACTTAAGAAGCCTTAGTCAAAGCAAAAAGCTCATCTTCTTAAAGGAATGACTGAATTTGACCAAAGTTTAGGATGGTTGGGGCAGGGGGAGGAGAAACAGAATATAGATAAAACTTGGCTTCTGTTCTCCCCCTATCCCTTCATAATAAAATAGCTAATATTTCTATAGAACCTATTACATTCCAGGTCTTATGCTAAGCATTTTACAATTATTATCTCATTTCATCCTCATAACAATGCAGGGAGGGAAGGTGCTGTTTTTAAAGGGTTTATCTTTTCCTGGAACTTGTGTCAAGTGGGGGAAATGATTCATAGGCCATGCATTAGCTTTCAGGGAGAGACCAAACCCTGCCAATGTAAGTTCAAGTTTATACGCACTTCAAAGTTGACAATGCTATTGATATGCATTATTTCATTTGCTTCTTACAACAATCCTGCAAAGTAAACAGTAAAACATGGCATCATCAATATCCAATTCCATTTTACATGAGTAAAAGATGAGTAGACTGGGGTTGAAATTCTGACTTGCCCAAATTCACAGAACTAATAAGTACTTGAGGTGAAGTCGCTTTTGTTTCTAAGACCAGGGTTCCTTTTATTACACCACAAACAACATCAGCAATGATTAACAGTAACAAGGATAAAAACAGCTAGCATTTATAGAGTTCTTTTTAAGGTTTGCAAAATGCTTTACAAATATTATTTCATCTGATACCCACAACAATCCTGGGAGGGAGGTGCTATTTTCATTATGCAGATGAGGAAACTGAGGAAGACAGGTTAAATGACTTGTTCAGGGTCACAAACTTAGTAAATATCTCTGTGACTCCAGGTCCAACTTTCTATCCACTGTACTACCTAGGGGACTGACATACATCTCACCCCTTGGTTCTTTTGAACCAATGTTCTTCTACATGTACTTCTACAATGTACTTCTGCATTCGTACCTGTGATGAGTTAAAGTCTCCACTGAAACAAGTCATAAAAGAGTCACAAAAGAGGAGAGGCACCAATATTCACTGTCCATCTCAAAATCATTCAATACCCACTCCCACTTTTGTGGGAAATTCCAAATGGAATTTCCTCCCCAGTCCCCTCAACCCATCCAAATAATCTCAGTCCCTCTACTTAGCTTGCCTAACTGCTTCAGTCATGCTGATCTCCTGGGCTTCCCTGGACATACATAGCACATCCTGAATTTAGTACTATGTTATTATTGATTATGTATTTCACAAGAACTTATATGTACTCATGGTGTTACCCCCTCAAAAGAATGGAGGGCCATCCAAACAATTCTTGACTGATTAACCATATGTCATCCTGTATTAGTTTATAGTATATTCACAGTGTCAGATTGGTCCAATAAATGAGTGCCTGGGGCTGTTTTTTCTCTTATTTCCTTTCCCTTTCACATTCTACTACATATTAGATTTCCCCAAGATAATCAGTCTTATTACTTTATGTTCAGAGTGTGTCTTTACTAAGGTTTGCTGCGTGCCCAGCCCTGTGTTCTCTATCAACTGGGGCAGAGACAAGGTAAGATTCCTTGGCTTCAAGGAATTTACAGTCCAACTGGACAAAAGTTACACATGAAAAGTCTACACATGGAACAACTTAAGAAGGCAATGGTTAAGGGATGGGGGAGGTGACAAACTCTTGTTTTAGACTTTAGGACAGGATGCTCTGTGGACTGGGCATACCCTGCCTATCAGGTTGATTTTTGCCTTGATACCTTGGAGATGTCATAGAAACAGGAGGCTCTCGAGAGTCTTGATGGTGATCAAATTAAGTTTTTAGGTGGTATCCCATGCTCCCCAAAAGAGAAAACAGCCAAATACCTTAAGGTACAATAAAAGAGATTCAATTCTAGAGAGATAGCTAGAGACAGAGACCACATCCAAGATGAAGGAGGTAACAATCTTGCTGTACTGTGTCCTAAATACTGTCTTCAGTTTCCCAACAATGATACACTTCTGTCAGGTGTCCAGAAGGTTAAATAGCTTCTAGATTATGTATCCTGTACTGTGAGAACTGAGGAAGCTTACTCCAAAGAAATGGACATTTAGGAGAGATTTGACAGCTGTTCCAAGCAGGTAAAGGGCTATCACATGGAAGAGAGGATAAAACTTGTCCCATCTTGTCCCCAGGAAGAGGCAGATAGGTGATGCTGTGGATAGAGCATTGGTCCTGGAGACAGGAAAACCTGATTTCAAATCCAGTTACAGACACTTACTGGCTGTGTGATAATGGGCAAGTCACTTTACCCTGTCTCAGTTTCCTCATGTGTAAAAATGGGGATGATAGCATCTATCTCTCAAAGCACTTAGCACAGTGCCTGGCCCATAAGTAAGCACTATATAAATATTAGCTATCATCATCATCATCATCACCATCATCATCACCATAATCACCATCATCATCACCATCATCACCATCATCATCATCATCATCTGGCCCCAGAGGGTAGAATTAGGGACAATAGATGTTATAAAAAAGATAATTTAGGCTTGAGGTGAGAAATAACTTAGCAATTAGAGTCATTCAAAAGTGGTGTGGGTTGTCTCAGGAAGTAGTGGGTATACCCAGGGTGTGAGGAGAAGGGATATTGGGTAAATTGTAGAGGGTATTTTTTAGGTATAAACTGAATTAGTTGGCCTCTGAGATCTTTCCATTTCTAACTTTCTGACTTTCAATGATTCTCTCAGACATGTTGTTTATCAGTCTAATCAGAGAGATAAGATAAATCATACCAAACAACAATAATGACAACAAAACACACATTATTGAATGCTGGACTGTGAATTTTGGATTATTGGAGCCTAGAGAAGGAAGAGGTCATCTGACCAGGAACTGACTGGGAAGGCTTCAGGGAGAAGACTTGACCCTAGAGCTACAAAGGATGGTTCAGATTTGGATCAGGAGAGAGGACAATTCAGAAGGCTACATGTGACAACATTTCCCACATCAATCCTGGCATCATGGGCTGAACCATGATCACAAGGCAATGCAACTTGTGCTAGGATTCCTCTTATGTGACTTTTGAAGCACATGCTGGCAATATGTCTAAGGACCAAAGGCAGGTACTGGGCCTGGATAGGGTGGATGACAGGGGGAGTAAAAAATAATCCCTTTGGGTAGAACTCTGATCATTTTCTTGACTCAAATTACTCCATTTATTTTTCACATTTTTCCCTTCTATCATTATCTTTTCTTTACCTCTTCGAGGAATTCTTGTTCAGCTTGTGTCCAATAGATATTTTTCACTGAGACTTTACTTGTTGGCTCTTTGCAGGGATAGGTAGACAGTGTACCTAAGTGCCACCAAGAACAATTCTTTACATTGCTATATAGCTGCAGCTACCAGGGACAGAGAGATTAGAGATAACCAAAGTCCCTGGATGATGCCAAACCTTAATCTTCTTACTTCCAGCTCTTTCTCCACAAAGCTGCTAAAGAATATGGCGATAAACAGGTAGGAATCTCACCTCAAATTCACTTGAAGTTAATTAAGAAGTATTTATGTTATGAAGCAGGTTATTTATATTTGTGATGGGAAAGCCTGAATCTCTCAAAAGAAATGGAAAAGCAATAATGGAACTCTCATACTGTATCTAAATCCTGAAACTTGGGATAAAAGAAGAGGGAAGACACTAAAGAATGAATGCTTCTCTTTAAATAACCAGATGGAAAAGGCAGATGGCTGAGATCAGAGGCACCCTGGGGAGCCAAGTGAGTTGTTCTCCTATAGGGAACTGGCTAGTGCTAGTCTGTAACAATGGAACTGTAATACTGATCCTTAGAGGTCCAGGCCTGTCCTGGGCATGATTAGATGAGTACAACGTAAGTTCCTTGAGGTTACAGTCTTTGTCTCCCCATGACTGAGCATGTTAGCTAGCATACAGAAGACACTTAATAAATGTATGTTAATGAATGGAAGAATGAACAGTGGGGAAAAATGAGAAGTGGTGGCCAATATGTAAAGGGTTACACTATTAAGCACAGTTTGGAATAAAAGACCTTATACTGGCTTGTCAACCACTTTTCCCATTATTTCACAAAGCAAGTCTGTACTTGAGTCAGCTCCCAGTTTCTCTGATTGGAATGTCCTTCCCATGGTTTTTGATAAGGACTGTCCCAAATTAGACATAAGGAGGGAAATCAGTGTGTGTCTCTGAGATTTCAATCCCCTTCCCCCTGCTAAAATGCCTGCAAGGTATCTGGAAGATCTTTGCTGTAGAGGAAGGGAGGGAGGGAGGGAGACAGGGAGCGAGAGGGAGCAAGAGGGAGCGAGAGGGAGAGAGAGGGAGCGAGAGGGGGAGAGAGGGGGAGAGAGGGAGCGAGAGGGAGAGAGAGGGAGCGAGAGGGGGAGAGAGGGGGAGAGAGGGAGCGAGAGGGAGAGAGGGAGCGAGAGGGAGCGAGAGGGAGCGAGAGGGAGCGAGAGGGAGCGAGAGAGAGAGGGAAAGAGGGAAAGAGGGAGAGAGGGAGAGAGGGAGAGGGAGAGAGAGAGAGAGAGAGAGAGAGAGAGAGAGAGAGAGAGACAGACAGACAGACAGACAGACAGACCTGGAGGGGAAACCCTGGCACTGACTCTACCATTAATGAACTGTGGGGCTTTGGGGAAGTCCCTTCCTGCTTATATGACTCAGGTTTGCCATCTATAAAATGAGATATTTGGACTAGATAATCTTTAAGCATCTTTTTAGTTATAAAAATTTAGGATTTTTGTAACATGTTTACTTTATATATTGTTTCTCAACAGAATAAAAGCTCCTTGGGGGCAGGGACTGTTTAATCTGTGTCTGTATCCTTGGAGCTAAGCACAGAGTAGGTGCTTGCTAAATGAACGACTGATTGATAAGGTTACAAACTGAAGTGTAAAGTCCTCCTGCAAGCAGGCTGGGCACCAACCTTAAATAAACATAAACATGTACAAGTTCAATTCCAGTACTTAAAATCGCTCCTTATTGGGGAGGGGGAGATGTGGTCAGGTGTGCAAGAGGCTTTTTATAATAATGTATCTGTTATAAAGAAGCTAGATAGTCAAATATGACAGGACGATGCCTAAACCTAAAAAAAAATCACAGCATCTTTCTTGGACAAGGAAAAAGAAAGCATTTCATGGTGGTATGTGCCCAGCTAATTAAAGGAAGCTCGTTTTAGTCTCATCACAACTTTATAATATGTGAAATGTTGTTGGCGCTAGTTAATTGCAAAGCAAGCACCTCATTTTCTGGAAGAGGAAGGTAGGAGGAAAAAGTAGCATGTCTAGAGACTAAGCACTCTTGGTAGGGCAAGGGTGAGGATGAAGCAACAGCTTAACTTTTAAAATAGGGGTAAGGAGCAAAAAAATTCCAAACATCTAATTTGACCTCTTACGGGAAAAGAAATGCAAACTTAAATCTGGTCTTTGATTTTGCTCAATGTTTAGGCGGTTCAGGTCTCAGGAGCTAGCAGATAGATCATTTTTCCTCTCTATATTGAAGCTTTAATAAAGATGTGTTTGTGAAACTCCAAACTGTGGCCGAATATTGCTTATCAGAGTCATTCATTCACCTGGGATTTTTGCCACAAAGGTGAGAAGACAAGAGTTCACTGAGGGTGCTGGGGGTCCTTACCTTACCGTCATTTCCCAGTTAGGAGGTTTTCTGCTTGCCCATGATAGTGGATCACACAAGGCTATCCCCAGGCATGGGCTGCAGGGCACATATACCAACTGGGCAGCACCAGAGGGGCCAAAGAATCAAAACCAAACCTAATCAAATCAAGTATTTAGTGAGGCAGAGTACCGTCAGTTGTTGAATGAGTGGTACAGATTATTGCTGTGAGTTTGGAGGTGGTCTTGGAAGAGGAAGAGACTGAGCTTAGCTTTAAAGGATGGCTTCAATAAAAATAAAATTTAAAATGATGGAGGTTTGGCTATGATTAAGTGGAAGAGTGGGAGGGAGGCTATTCCAGGGATGAGGGAGGGGGAGGAAAAAAAGGCATTAAACACTGTGAATGAAAAAAGAAGTGGCAAGACACCAGGTACATTGGGAGGGACAGTATGTTTGACTAGTTTAACTGGTGCAAAGTTTGTGAAATAGTCGGATATGACAGAACTGGTAGGCTGGAGCCAAACTGGGGGTGGGGGTCAAGCGCAGACAGAGTTGTCTGAATTTCATCCTAGAAGCCATGAAGAGGCACACTAAAGGTTTTTGATCAGGACAGTAAGATGATCAAAATGATGCATGAGAAAATTAATCAGGGCCAGGTGAGGTGGCACACAGCTGTGGTCCTTGCTAATGGGGAGGCTGAAGCTGGTGGAGTTCTGAGCTGCAGTAGACCTGTGTCAATCAGGTGTCTGTACTAAGTTCAGCATCACTGTGGCAAGGTGGGCAAGTGGGGAACCAGTAGCATAAGGAGAGGAAAATTGGGCCAAGCTGGAAACAGAGCAGATCAAAAGCTCCCTTGCCGATCAGTAGTGGAGCTGGGCTTTACATCCAACTTGGGGAGGGAGAGAAGGAAGGAAGGAAAACATAAATCTTTCGGTGGAATATGGGATTTATCAAATGCTTTAAAAGTTTAGTATTCTTCTCACTGGCAGAGAGGAGAGATGATCCTTACCTCTGATCCCATAGGGTCCCTCTAGTCTCTATTAGTTACTTCCAGGACAGAGTGCTGCTCCTTTGTTTTGAGCAGGAAGGTATCTGGTTCTGGCACAAGTAACAACTCTCACTATTTTTTTCCTAAAACTGTCCTACTGCTTTGTATAGCAAGAGAGAATAAATGGGTAAACCATTCTACTTTTCCCCTCCTCAAAAGCCTAACCTTAATTTCAGACACATCTATTCCCCCACACCAAAGCAGCAGGGACCAGTGGAAAATACCTTTCGTTAAGCAGGACAGAGAATCCTATCACTGATCAGATTCTTACCTATTCCTTCAGTTAGAGACTTAGGTATCTAGATGGGACGCTGTGATGGAAGAGTCAATTCAGACTCTAATCCACATTTCTTTAGGCAGTTATTTTTTCCATCCTACAGTTGCATTCTTTATGGATTTCTCAAATTTACATAAAAGCAGACGTGCAGCAGTTCCCCTTCAACATTATCTGCCCTAGTCAGGGGCTATCTCTTGGCACTTTATTTTTCTGTTTCCTCCCTTCTCCATTCCAGCTGGGTACTTCCACTTATCTATACCTGCAGGTTCTAAGATAATCAAGTTTAACAACTAGCTCCTGACCCAAATCAGAAATATACAAAATGTCCTAGAAGATGGCAAAAAGTCATCTCAATAGCAAACTGCGGTTTACTACTGGGGCCTTGTATCTCTTGCCTAGCCTCTTTGCTTGGCTTCCTAATTCTTAGGTGCCAGTTTCTTTTCGGGAATTTTTTATCTATGTTGCCTAACTTGTTTTTCTGACTTCCTAATAAAGTATTGCTTACAATGAATGACCTTATTGTGTGGTCTCAGTTTTCATGATGGTTGCTGTGTCTACAATTCACTTAGACCCATATTCTAGCATGTATAACTCTATCTTTAGACCCTGTCCTGATTATGCCAGCAAACATGGTGCTCTCACTTTAACCATCAGAACCACTTACAATCTACATTATTTGGGCATTCAAAAATATTTTTAAAATATCCAAATTAGCCTATGGCCATGAATTACCTTGAACGGCTCTATTTCTTGTGTTCTAGACAAACTGGAAGCTCCTTGAGGGCAAAGATTGTCTTTTTTTTCTTGTATCCCCCAAAGTTCTTAGCACAATGCTAGGCACACTTATCTCAGGAAAGGTTTGCTGAATGGAAAAAAGAAATAAATCTAAACTGAGGATGTGCTGAAATCTGCTATTTGTTCATGCCACAGTCCATCCTCCACACCCGATTATCTGATCGATGGGGATGCCACAATGGAAAATCTATTACCAAGTGGTAGTGTAAAGTCACAGGTCTATTAGTGACTGAGCGATTAGTCTGCCTGCAAAGGGCTAGACTTTCTCAAATCTCTCTCAATAAACTGCAAAAAGTCAATACTACAGAGAATGAAAATTCAATTTAGGGTAAAGGGAAAAATGACTAATTATTCTTTCAGGGTTCCATTGATCTCTCCAGCTCCATCTGACACAGCGGACTGCATAGCATGGTGAGAACAAGAGAGAGACATTTGGCAGGTCCGGGGCCCAGGAGATGAAAGGGCAATCTTCAAACAGCCTGGATGGCTCCATACTCACTGCAAATCAAATGGTTTCTGCATTCTACATGGGCTACTGGTCATTCCTTCTGCTTTTCCTAGACTATAATACCTGCACCACTCTGACCAAGCAATTCCTTTTAAATTTAGGTTCCTGGTTAAAAAAAAAAAAGTCAGAAATACTGCTTATATTTCAAGGCCTGTCTCCTTCAGGAAGTTAATCCCATCCCTTCCCTTTTCTGAATTCCTCTAATACTGTATCATACTAGTCAGTCCTCTGACATATACATGGATACACGTATGGATATATACACATACATAAACATGTGCAAACATTCATAAGCATACATACAAACAAGCAGGCACATAGATTAGATCTGTGGTTTCACTGGGAACTCCCAGATGAGGAAACTTCCACCAATGCTGGTAGAAGAACTTTTGAGTTGTCTAAAGGGAAGAAAGGGAGAGAGGGAGAGAAAAAAAAAGAGAGGGATGGAAGGTGAGGGGAGAGGGAGAGCATCTGAGCATTTATGAAGCGCTTACTATATGTCAGAAATTGTGCTAAGTGCTGGGGATAGACATATATACAAACATGATAGTCCCTGAGGAAACTGGAAGGGGGTGGGGTAAGGAGATGGAAAAGCCAAGCTCTGGCAGGATAAGTGGAGGTGGCTGATAAGTGAGATAGGTGAAGGCTTGGATCTGAACACGATTAGGAGAAAGCTTCACAGTCAAAGCCCAGTACACTTCTAGGGTAGAATCTGAGGTTCCAGTAGGGAGGAGAGTGGAGATTATGGCTTAAAGGAGGAAGGTGAAGGTACAAACATTCACACACATCCCAGCAGAACAAACATACCTGCAGCAGTGAGATAAGAAAAAAGACCTAGCAGCTAGGATGGGTTGTTGATTCTAATGTAGCCAAACAGCATCATCAACTTTATTAGAATGGTGCCACTCTAGGGATAGGGACTGGATGTAAGATTTCTGATGCAGGGAATTCCTAGATGAGGAAGCTTCTTTTACCAATGTAGGTTGGCATCTTCTCTTTAAGGGCTGCCTAGGGTACTAGGATGCTAAATGATTTGCCCAGATCAAGACATAACATCAGGGGATTTAACCTTATAGTAGACACATAATAGATGCTTGTTGATTGACTGGATTCCTCTCCCAACCCTTTCTCCCCCACTTCCCCCTGCCCCCCAGAGACTATTCATTTCTGAAAGTGAAAACTGAGAGCTTGAGAGTTCACCTGCCTCGAGTCACAGAAGGGTAGAGAGACACGAGGAGGTCCACGGGGAGCTTCTCATTACAATTCTCTTTGCATTTTTACCATACTGTTATTTGTTCAGTGTTTTTCTCAGTTCAGAAGTGGATCCTTCGGGATAAGCTTCAGTCAGACAAAAAACATGAACATCTCATGATCTTCCCCTGCAGTGACTCCAAGGTCCAAAACTGATTTTCACTCATCCTGACCTCCCAGTTCCTCCTGTCTATATTGCTTATTCTGACACTTGATCATATTCAGTCCAGTGCCTGATAATATATTGTTTTGTCTGGTTCTCCAGTTGCTTCATGTAAAAAAAGTCTGGTCTCCAAAATATGGCTGTAAGTACCTTCAAGACAGGGGGTGGCAAATCTTATTTCTTTTGTAAAGCCGTAGCCTCTACTACCACATAGAGTAGGAACCCAGAAAAGCCTTACTTGAATTAAATTGATCCAATCTGGGATGTTTTTGCCCTTATGTAAGGAGAGGGAGACTTTCTGATCCTTCCCTGGGTTCTTGGTTTACAGATACTTTTCCCTCTGCTATACTTGGTTTGCAGTTGTCCTCAATCCATTCATACTTCTGTGTCCTGCAACTATAGTAAATGGTAAGCTTCCTGGAGCTAATGGGCATGGCTTCTTTTAATTCCTTTGTATTCCCCCACAGGTCAGACCTCAATGGGTACTCAAGCAGTGTTGGTTTAATTAACTGAGCTAGGGAAGCTGGAGGTGAATTACTCCAAATCCACATAGTGGTCCCCTGCTCCCCAGCCCAAACTCAGGCAGTTTCTATTTTTCAGACAGAAGATAAGGTATAAAAAAAAAGCTCTGGTGTGAAACATTTTTTATGTTGGGCATTCAGGTTTCTGCACCTTGTTTTTCTCACTTGTAAAATGAGACTGCCCCCATGATGTGTGGCATAGTTTCAAGGGCAACATGGGAGACTCCCCTGCCTACTCCTGCAAAAAGAACTCTTCTCTCCTTCCTAGCTCCTTGAAATATGCTTTGGAAAGGACAAAGTCTTGCATTCTGCCATAATGTCTTAAATATGCACTAAGATGTAAATTACTGATACTAGATGCCGTCCTAAGAACAGAACAGGAATGGGAGATGCAGAAGGACCACAAGGTCATGTAAGAGGGCATATGGGCGGAAGGATACAATAGAGAAGAGGTACCCAAGGTCTAGGAATGACAGGATCTGAGATGGAGCTGTGAAAGATACTAAAAGGTCATCTAGCCAAGAGGGCCTCCAGAATGAGGCTCAAACCAGATTAAAATGTAATTGGGAAATATCTGAGAAAATAAATAAAAATACAATAAAACATATATAAGGTTAACGTGATTTTTTAAATCAACATGCAACCTACAGGGATCATTATGTACAATTCAGTGGTCCAGCTTCTAATTGAGTTTGACAGCAAAGATGAGCTCAAACCCTTTATTTTACAGATGAAGAAAGTGAAGCCTAGCAAAATTAAGTAACTTGCCCAAGGACATAGAGATAGCCAATCATGGATTTGAACTCAGCTCTGATTACAAAACCAGTGTTTCTTCCACTGTACCACAGTTGCAGATACAAGAAAACCAAAGCTATTCAATGACTTGCATTCTACAGACAAAATTGGATTTTTCTCAAAATTTTGCTGCTGACTAGCTCTGACTATAAGTCTTTGTTGGGAGAGAGTGATATTACTATAAGTAAAAATCAATTGTTGCTGTCTCCCTACCCTAGGAGGAAGGCACAACATGAATCAATTACAGACCTCAGTCAAGGCTAGTTGAAACAGGAGTTTAATCACTGAACTCTAAAAAGTCCTTTGACTTTGTAGATTCTTTTCCTTTAATGGCCCATTCACCATTTCCCCAACTGAAAGTGAGTCCCTTTAATATTGTAACCTGCACCACACTTGTATCCAGGTGGTATGCCACCATGAGATTGTAAGGTCCTTGATGTCAGGAACATATATGTTGTATCCCTAAGATCTATCAGAGTGATTCGAATATAATAAAAAAAAGCATTCAAAAATAACAGGGGCAACTGGATGGCAAAGCAGACAGAGCACCAGCCATGAAGTCTGGAGGACCTAAATTCAAATCTGGCCTCATACATTTAAGAGTTGTGTGACCCTAGGCAAGTCAACTCAATTGCCTTGCAAACCTCCCCCCAGGGTTGCCCCGACCCAAATTCCAACAACTGAGGCTCAAGTGCCTGTACTATCGGCAAAGCAAAGATATGGACCCCAGGACTAAAGGAATTTATGGAAATGTTATAGACCTTGGCTGCTCCAAGAGTTCATCTTTTACACAATCACCTTAGATTCTTTCACTACAACACAGTCCCAGATCTTCCCAATAAATGGTCAGTTCCTAACTACTTTTAAGTCAGGAGAAGCAAGACTCTGGCTTATTCCACAGTTTACTTCACCCTTTGTCATTAAAATCATTAAAATCCTTATCTCGTTCTGAACCGTTTGGGTTACTTCCTATCTCCATCTCCCAGGGGAATGTACATAATGATGATGAGATCTCCACAGCCCAAGAGGCAGAGTGGTGTCTTATCCAGTGGCTGTCGGTAGTCTGTCAGTTATCCAGGGGTTGGCTATCCAGTTTGTGGGATAATCCAGGTGTCTCTACCTCTACCTTCTCCTGTCTATTTATGAGTATCATTGCCAGAACTAAGAGAGGGGTTTAAAGGAGATGAAAAATGGAATCTACCTAGCTTGCTAAGCTTATAAGGGAAAGATGAAACCAGTGACTGAAATGAATTTAGGTAGGGGATTTTCTGAAGACTGGGTTTATCTGTGTACCCCACAGCCCTTCCCCAATCCTCATCAGATTTTCCCTTTGCAAATCCCTGGAATGTGACTCAGCAGCAGCTCAGAGTACTGACACATGAGAAAGCTTACATACAAAAGGAAGTCATTTTGTCAAGGTCACTCAGTGTGTTGACTTCTGAGGCCTAGCCAGAAACAGACAGCAACTTCTATATCCTCTCATTCAGTTCAATGGGAAGCAAAGGGAACAAACGTTTATTGAGCATCTAGTACGTGCCAGGCACTATGCTAAAGCTCTTTACAAATACCTTATTTGATCCTTACAACTACCCTATGAGGTAGAAACTATTCTTAGCAATGGCCCACACAGATCAGCCAACTTCCCTGCCTTGTTTCTTCTCTTATTTCCTTCTTTCTTCTTCCATGTCCCCCATCAGACCTCTCCTTTCTCCCTTCTGTCTCCTACCTTCCCTCTCCTATATCCTTTCTGTCTCTCACCTTCTGTCTATCAGTAAGCACCCTGACACACAGAAGGAGCCTACTATCACAAGTTCTTTGATCTGCTTTTCTAAAAGAAAATGCAACTTTTGAGAAGTTAACAATCTCCTTTAATCAAGCACATATATCATTCACTTAGTTTAGGAAATCGAAAGATAGTGCTTCCAAACTGTCTGACACAAGCAATACATATATCACAAATCAACAGACAGGTCCAACTGTCTTAGTTGCCAGAGAGGGAAGCACTAACACCCAACTGGTTGATAAAGGCAAGATTCAATCAGATTATACTATACTTCCTGATTATACTAAAACAAAAACTGCAAAAGACTGTACTTTTTTTACCCTTACACTCTCTCCTCTCTATTTCTCACCTCACCTCTCCCTGTTTTCTATCTCCCTCTTTCACCTGTCTCCAATATCTTTTGTTTCTCTGGACTGTCTCCTTCATGCTTTTTCTTTCCATACCATCTTCACCCCACCACCTTTTCTCTCCTTCTAGTCTCTCATGTCTGAACCAAAGCATTCCTCTCTTTTATCTTTTTCAATTGTGTACATATAACCATTCTCTAATGATGTCCTGTAACACAATTACCAATCTACAAGTATGCTTTGGAATGACAAAGGTTGGAAAGTACTATCATACAGAGTGAAGATAAACAATTCCCTCTTCATTTTTCTCTTAAAGCGTTTCTAGGTAACCAACAGGATTCCATCCTTCTGTTTTCTTTCCCCATCTCATAATATAATTTATCCTTCTTGTACTAGCACAACCTAGAATTAACCTGTAAACATATGAAAAAGAGATACTCACTAATTCTTAAACATGTTAGTTCCATAGACCAAATGCAATATATTTGGGGGGAAATATAGTTACATAACTTGTTATCATGGTCTTAGAATGGAAGGAGGAAGGATTACTATATAGTTTTTTCCATGAAGCCTTCCCTGATCACCACACCTCAGAGCCTTGTTATCTCTGCCATCTTAAATACCTTTTTTATTTATTGTCCAGTTCTCATCATATTTTTTGCCATGCACCTTAGCACTTTATGATATATGAAGACAGAGGGTGTCCATAAAGTCTTCATACAGTTTTACGCTATTAAGGCTTAACATTTTGGCATGGAGCTGCCCCTGACTTAACTATGCCAATTCAGAACAAGTGATTTAAATGTTAAAGTATGACGTAATATTCTTACTATTACACTGGTCTTTCTGTTTCATGAGTATGAATCTTGTCTCCTTCAATAGACTGTAAGCTCCTTAAGGGGAGAAATTGCTTGTGTATTAGCCAGGTTTAGATATATGATAGGCACTCAGTAAAGATTTGATTTATTAATCTTTTGTGGCAAGAAGGGATGGTGAAAAGAGGAAGAGTTTGAGAATTCTTCCCCACTCTGAAATCCTCAATTCTAGGATTTAGGTAGATCCATGTGGATGGTTTTGTTTGGGTTTTTTTTGCTCTCTTATTCCATTTTAGATTATTCAAAATCTGACTTTGTCACCCTTCTTTAAGAAAAAAAAACTTTTCAAAGCAATGCAGGATAATAGATATTGTACTTCACTCGTGTAAGGAGAATGGTGGCCCATTTTAATTGCTACCCTTTTCTCCCTGTTACCTGGCTCCTGGGCACTGAAACCTGAGAGATATGCTTGAAGACCTTTCAGTCTTTTGACTCCTGGTTTGACCTCCTTCATTTTTATAGATGAGAAAACTTTAGCCCCAGGGAGGTGTGGTGATTCACCTAGAGTCACAGAACAAATGAGTAGCCAAGTTAGGACTTATATTAAGGTCTCCAGATTTCTAGCCCAGTAGGGTCACCAGAAAAAACCAGTTACTGATAGAGTTGAGGAATCTTCCCTTTTCAGAAGGAGTAACACAACCAGGGATCCCTGGAACAAAGTATCCATTTTTCAGTAGGAATGGTGTTCAGGATGGATTCTTCAAGTCTGGTCACTACTAAATTCAGCTTAAGTACAGGCTCTTGCCCCATCTGTGACCCTGGTACATAAAATGTGAGTTGACACTTATTCATGTAACCCACAAAGGAGACAGCAGCTTCATGGGGGTGAAGGGAAGATCCATTCCTTTCTTTTGGTTTTGACCTACTATAAATTCCTACCTTGAAGGTAAAACCAAATGGTTACACAGGCAACAATGCTTTCACACAGCATAACATGGAATGACAATGACAGATCATGGCATTTTATGATTTTTCTCTCACAACGACTCTTTGATGAAGGTGGGGGAAAAGTACAATTATTGCTCATTTTACAGATGAGATAACTGAGGCTCAGAGGTTACGGCCACCGTAATCAAACAGTAGCCTTACCATATGAACCAAGGTCTTACTATCAGTCACTAAAATACTATTAAGTGCCTACTCTGTGTCAGACATTGTGCCAAGCACTGAAGATATTGTTGCTCTGAGAAGAGTACTCTTTATAATATGTGACACTACCTCTCTATAGTAGGGCCTTCCCCACCAAAGCTTTTGCTGTTATTCAGTCGTTTCAGTCATGTCTGACTCTTTGTGACCCCCACCTGTAGCTTTCATGGCAAAGACACTGCAGTGATTAGCCATTTCCTTCTCCACCTCTTTTTACAAATGAGGAAACTGAGTCAAACAGGTTCAAGTGACTTGCCCAGGGTCACACAGTTATAAGGGCCTGAGGCTGGATTTAAACCCAGGTCTTCCTGATTCCAGGCCCTGCCACCTCTTCCCCGCTCTCCTAGCTTTTATAGTGTCTATTTTGTATATACTTATATAGTTCATATAAACCTATATATGAACATATCCTTTAGCTGGACTAGCAGCTAGAAAGTCCTTTAGTCTTTGTGTTCTTAGCACCTAACACAATGTTTGACACATAGCAAGCTTTTAATAACTTGTGGGTGAATGGACTGATTAGAAACTAACATTTACCAAACAAAAATCCAGTAACTATCTGATTTTATAGGTGTATTAGTGAAAGACCCCAAAGGAAATAAATATCTGTAGCAGGTAAAAGCTGGTTGGCAAATTCATAAATCAGGGTCCTACTTATATGTCTACTGTCAATTCTCATTAATTCATTGAGCGCTGAATATCCACTGTGTGCAAAACGCTGTCCTAGGGCAACAACGGGAGATAAGAGTGGCTTATGACACAGGCCCTTGTACTCACAAAGAGCTTATAATCTCACTGGGGGCACCAAAACTAGAACAAGCAAGCAATGAAACATGGCAAGACTGTCAACATGAGTGATACAGACAGTTCACATGAACGACACAGGAATACAGAGAAAGAAACGAGATTAGTATGAACTGGAATGGTTTGTGAAGGCATCCTGGAGAAAGTACGATTGGAGATGGACTCTTAAGAATGGATTGGTGGGATTTAGATATGCGGAAAGGAGGAAGGATTTTAGTTTGATCATCTACTTTCAACACCCAAATCCTGTATGTGTTATATATAAATAGCAATATATTTGAATTTCAAAAATATACTTTTCACATTTTAAGGTCTCATTGAGGCGTTGGGCACTGAAGTGACCCTGAATTCTATCTTGAAGGCCATGTTCATGGAATGCAAGCTTGGACTGGTCCTAACAGACCGGAAAGCTTCAAGCCCAGGACTGATGACAGGCTGTACATCTGTCACCAGAGAACCAACTTAGCTAAATTGGAAAGGATTATCACCAGGTTGACCACAGGGTGATGCATATTTTGGCCCCTGTAGGTTTCAAAGACTACCTACTAAGCCACAGTTGGACTATGATGTGCATTCCCTGTTGGGACTGCCTACACCTATGAATCCTGGATCAACATTTCCACAAATGAGCGTCAGTAATGAGGGCAGGGGATCTTACTTAACAAATGATTATATTTCATAATACATGTGAAAGATACACAAACTCTGATTCATGAATTCACTTGCTGCTACAGATGCTGCTGATCTCTCCTTAATCTTTAGTAATAGTATAAAAATGTAAAAATTAATAAATTTCTCTTTAATGGAAACACAGTATGTACATACACTTATGGAAAGTAACATTTTATTTCACCAGGTGATTGAAGAATTTGCATTGTAAGAAAGAGCATGATAGAAAATAATAAGGGCTTCCCATACACACCCATACACATGGGAAACAACCAATTACGAATTCTCCCAGCTCTCTACCGTGACCAGCTCCTTTTAATCTATGATTAAGCAAATCAGAATTTCCACAGACAATATTAGGGTTCACTTACACTCCAAATTTGATCAACCCCATCCTAAATAGATGGAGTCTAGAGCACTTGGGGAAAAGAATCAAGACAACTGCCAATACTTACTTAATATATTTTAAGGATGATGTTTTTCCTTAGGAAGGGAGCCACTATTCTCCCCTGGCATCCTTTCTCATCTCTTTTATCTTCTATAAAACAGGCAAGATGGCATCCTCTCTCAACCTCCAGCTAGATGGCACAGTGGATAAAGAGTGAAGGGCCTGAAAGCAGGAGGATTTGAGTTCAAACTTAAACTCAGATACTAACTAGCTGTGTGACCCTGGGCAAGTCACTTATATTCTTCCTTCTTCAGTTTCCACAACTGTAAAAGGGGGAATAACTGCATCTATTTCCCAGGGTTGTTGTGAGTATCAAATGAGATAATAATTGTAAAGTGCTTACCACAATGGCTGGCATATAGCAGGTGCTTAATAAATGCTTGTTCTCCCCTTCTCCACTTCAAATCATTTACAAGCATCATTGTTGTGCCTTTTTAATGGTCTTATAAAAGGAAATAAAACCCCATAAACATGTTAAAAAGAGGAGGAAAGAGAAGCAGTTCTTTATGGACATTCTTTATCATCTACTAGCCAGTCCACAGTCAATTCTATAGTCAAGTTTTGAGAAAGTGTGTCAGGTGGACAGACAGGAAGAGGCTGTCAACAGGCCATCAGAGGGGATCCTGCTGGAGCCCAGTAGCAAAGGAATCATGCCAAGCATCCCCACCCCCAAATCTTTCAAGATTTATTTCTTGCTTTTTCTTTGCTCTATGAAGAAGTCACAGGCATAACCCTTCCTCTACTTAAGTCTTAGAAGTTCTGCTTGGGAAAGGGGCACATATGAACCAAGTTCCATCTCCTAGAACAGAGCTGGGATCAGTGGCAACATCCAAGCCCAAAAGTCTCAGCTCACAGATTCTAAACTCATTTTTGCCACTAACTTGTGGTATCATCCAGTACAAGGTAATCCTGAGGGTTCACTAGCAAGAGCATGGGGCTTAGAAATCAGAATACCTGCAGTTTTTCTTGGCTCTTCTGTCTCCTTTGAGGTTAAGTCATATTATCATATTTAGAGCTAGGAGGGACCTTTGACTTCAGTTCCTATCAACTTCCTCATTTTGAGAAGAAAACAGGATTTTCATTTCAACTTTGTATTCTCAGAAGCCTATTCCAGTACTTTGCCCTTAGCAGGTGCTTAATAAGTATCGTTAGACTGAACTGGGGAGGTCCAGTAATGTCGTCACCTACTCCCAATTAGGCCCACAGCTAGTCTCACTGGGAAATCTGGGATTAGAAGCCCTGCCTGTCGTTTTCAAATCCAGGGATAGACACCTGCCTTGGTTAGTATTCTAAAATCTTAGATATGCAAAGGACCCTTAGGAGTCATCCAGTCCATGCTTTTCTGAAGCATAAATTTAATTACTTTTACCAGAGGATGAAAGTTTCTTGAGGGAGAGGACTGAGTTTTGATAACAATTTCACAACTCTCTTACATATGTATATGTGCAGATATACACATATAAATGGACACACATTCATACACTGAGTGTTGAAGCTTTTAAAGCCATTACAGCTATTAGAGCTGTTACATTTATTAAAGCTTTAATAGCTTAAGGCTGCACTAAGACTTTATGGATACCTCTCCCTCCCTCTCTCTCTCCCTCCTTCCCTTCCTCTCCCTCCCTCTCTCCCTTCCTCCTTTCATGTCTCTCTCTCTCTCTCTCTCTCTCTCTCTCTCTCTCTCTCTCTCTCTCTCTCTCTCTCTCCCTCTCTCTCTCTCTCTCTCCCTCCCCCCCTCTCTTCCTTTAAGGCTCACAAAACACTTTTCTCACAATAATCCTGCAAGGCAGGTAGTCTAGGTATTACTATCCTTATCTTATAGATGAGCTTGTTAAGGGATTTGCCCAAGGTCACACAGTATCAGAAGCAGGACTCAAGTCCAGGGTTTTTGGCTCATTCTCCAAGTAGCTTTCTTTATACAACACTCACATGTTATACAATGTTGCCCCCACTGTAATACCTAATACATACAGTGACATGAATATAGATGATATTCAACAAATATCTGTTGGACCTTTCTAAGGTTCAGTTTCCCCATTTATAAAGAGAGGTGATGCTACTTACCCCAGCCTCTATAGTCCTACTTCAATGCCTTATCATGACAGGGAGGTATCCATGGGTTCTCAAAAGCTATGCCAGCAGAATGCAGCAAGCTCTGGCAAGGTTCTAATTGCTGGAAAGGATTCAACTTTGGTCCCAGCAACAGAATGAGTCTGCTTTTTGAGGACTAGCTTCTCTAAGTATAGAGAGCCTTACTACCAGCAGGGTGGTCATTTGGTGATGAATTTTTTTAGACACAACAATCCATGAAACAAAGAAAAATCCAAAATGACACTAAGATATGTGCTCTTCCACTTCTACAACGATAGGGGCAGAATGGTGGAAACTAAGAACCACAGGGTATTTGGGCCTGTCAACTGTAATGTAACTGTTGGTACTCTCTGTCTAAGATCCTTATCCACTGACCAAGGAGCAGACATATTGCTGGAAGAGCTGAATCATATCAATCTCAACATTCTTGCTATACATGAAACCAAAAAAGAGGAGATTGCAGGACAACAGAAGGGTGGCCCACAGGCACTCTTTTGAGAGTCAAAGAAAGGAATTGATAAAGTAGGCTTTCTATTTCATACCATATCTGGTCATCTGGTAGTACAGGACTGATACGTATTTACAAAAAGAGCCACATAGAAACAATCTCAGATTTTGCACCAATATCATTTATTGAGGGTGAAGAGGTAGAAAAATTCTATGAACAGTTCCATAAGACCCTTCATATCAAATTAACACATACTCTGATACTCAGTAACTTCCATATAAAGTTGGGAAAAGGTGAGGAAATGAGAAAAATATGGGAAGGGATGGTTCAAGAAAAAAGAGACTATGGGCATGTAGACAAAAGAGACGCTTCACATCTCTACATCATGAATACATTCTTCAAGAAAATAATGGGTAAGCACGAGGACATGGTGAGCACCAATAACATTGTAAGGAATGAAACTGCTATTTTAACAGACGGAAAAATACTTGTTATTGATGCAGGAGTTACCTCTGAATCATTTGTCAGTGCACTGTCAGATCATGAACTTGTTAACGGCAAAAAGAATAAACAGTAAAAAGCAAGAAGTGAGAATAATGATGAGAAAAAGATGATGCGTACAACGGAAACAACTCAATCTTAAACTATTTTTGAAAAAATGGGAAATGGACGTCATAAGTGACACTGATATTGATTATAATAATTTAACTGCTGTAAATCAAATGTCTCATTAAGGGACTCAAAGATCCCCAGAAGCACCTCAGGCAACAATTATGTGACTTACTGGTCCAGCCAAAGCCAACACTAGTTTAGGATATAACCTCAACTGTAAAATCTCATGAAGGACGATAGATGATTATGAGCACTACTGTCCCAACAAGCAGAATGAAGGGTAAAATCAATTTAAAGAAAGCACAGCAAGAGATTCAACTAAGCAAAATCTTCCAGAAGGCATGTAAGGATGAAAATGGAAGGTTAACAAATAGAAGAAAGATGGAAAAAATCTGTGAAGATTATTATACAACAAACTTGTTTTGACCATTAATCAGTCAAAAAGAAATAACTAATGCTTAACTGGATTCTAACATCACAGCTGTGATCCCTAAGCTTAAAGGGGAGGCAGAAATGACATTTAAGAGAACAAAGATAGGAAAAGCAGCCAAATTTCTGAACAAGTGTAAATAGAGGAAAATCCATATTGGAGGAGAAACAGTTGTGAGAATGCGGAGAGATCATGAGGTATCTGAAGGAAGGTAATGTGTTTTAATGTATTATTCAGGAAACATTTATTATTACACTGTTTAAATCTAACTTTATGTGACTAGAGAGCATCTGAACACAGAATATTGCCCTCACCTCAGTAATTCTCCAGGAATGTCAGAGATGTGTACAGGGAATTTTGGGTTTCCCAGGTCCGGGATCCATCCCAGTCAAAGTTGTGTTTTGGGTTCCCCTTGTGTTTTGGCTTTCTCTAAATTTTACTGAATGTTTATATTTACTGATCTTGATCTCAATTGACCTTACTTTTAAGTTGCCTTACTGGTAAAACTGCTTAACTGCATACAAGTGGTTTGTGTACAGATACTCTTGTCTAAATCTTGTATGATGTAAAAACCTCCTACAGCCTAAAGGAGAAGGAGCCTCACCTTTCTGGCTTGATCTCCTCTACCAAACTAATTAATTAATTTCTTTCTGAAACTATTTCAGATTTTAGGGCTTATTCTTACGAACAACAGAATTATACCAAAAGCATGGAAAAATTCTTGTTATTTTTTATTATCAAAAAAGTGACAAAAATATCAATAACTACTAATCTATCTGCCTATTCTCCAACACATGCAAAAATCCTTCATATAACTTATTCAAGACACTTAATGAATGAATTAAGGGTGTACTGATAAGCACATTAGTAAGGAACAAGCAGACTTTCACAATAGATATTTAAAGAAGGACCATATACTTACCATTTCACAACCAAATGAAAGATGTACATAAAATGAAATGTTAGTGAAAGATGCAGATAAGATTCAATTAAGCGTACTGTTCATTTATTATAAAAATAATTTGATGAGGCAAAACAATATTCCACCTTAAAGATGCTTTTCCAACAAGATGATTCCCATCTATATAACAGTCATTCAAGGTTTCTTGAAAAACATAATAAATGAAATAACTTTTAATAATCCTCTGATTTTAAACATCATGTAAGGCATAAAATAAGAGTACTTGTGCTTGCCAAAGGTGTTTGCCACTGTTAGAGGGAAGAGCTAATGCTAAGTCCAAGGTGATGAGGTAGATGGTTAGGTCTTCCAGAAGTTTCTGTTTGCAGATGCTGACTCTGTTATAATGCTGACTGTATCAAGTTCTGAAATAGTGCAGACTCTACTAGAAGAGATATGTAATAACTCCGAAGAGTTTCGCTTGATTATCCACATAGGAAAAACCAAGTGGATGAAGAACATCTATTACCCAGAATATAACATGCATTTGGATAGAAAATCTATCTCTCAGTAATATATTTGAAATAGACAGTACAGAAAGACAATAAATTGGACCTGCAGTTGAACAGGAGGAAAGAATAAGCTAGAGGGCCTTCAGCAAACTGCAAAATTCCTCAAATGATCCCAAGCTTCCCCTGGAAACAAAAGTTAACTTTTAAAAATATCAACATTCTACTAGTATTGACATATGGAGGAAGTGAGTCATGGAATATAACAGTCCCTGAAGAATCAAAAATGAATGGCATAGACAGCAGTGGACAGGTGCTTAGTGGGTTTGAACAGGATGCAATATATATAACCCATGAGCAACCTCTAAGCAAAAGAAAACTAAATATGTCATCAAGGAAAAGTATTATAGAAAGAAAAGATGAATTGGATGCAAAGGGCAAGGGAGGATAATCAGTGTTCCACTGGTTCCCTGGCAATATCTGGAGAACACTGTATGGATCCCTTGTGGCAAATTTATGAAAGAACATGGACAAGAATTGCGAAGAACAGATAGGTATGGATAGATAGCTTGCTATTTGCATCATTAGAAAGAACCCCAAAATCACTGAGATCATAGGTGTATTTGAGTAATACTTGCCCTTGAGACCCACCAAAAATCACCTTTTTTTCCCCACTCAACAACTTGTTGAATAGGGGAAATTGAAAGGAAGAGAAAGGGACTCTGAGAGCCAAGCCATTTCCACATGAAGGAGTTGGAAAGTAGAGAGGACCTTCGCCTATGAAGCATCCCTATTTTTTTAAAAGAAAAATAAAAAGATGTTTCTCTTATTAATGTGCTAGTGCCATGACATTTGCAGTACCCTGGAGACTCAGTTCGATTGTCAAGTATTCTCAGGGCTGCATGGCCTCTGAAGGACTTCAGGAATAGGACACCTACTAATGGGCGTCATCAACTCAAGCAAGGAGGCTCCATCTGCTGGGGGTGACCCCAAGTTCTTAGAAGTCTCCTTGAGGGATCTCAATCGCTACAAAAAGTGCCAGATTCAGGACAATGACAAGAACAACAGCACATAAGCTCTCCCCATACTGGCCTGAACCACCAAGCCAACTCTTAGTTTTTAGTCAGGACCCAAGATTTATAGCTCTAATTCTTCCAAGCTTCCTTCAAGGTTCTGAGTTTAACAAGAGCCCAAGCTACAAAAAGGATCAGGTCTGTCTCCACAGAGGTCTGGATTAGGAAGGAGGGTGGGGGCTAGGGAGAAAGGGGGTCATAAATCCTAGTCCCTGGAATGATCTCCCAGGCCAAGTTGCTGCCCTTGGAGATTAATTGAGGCAGGTGGTTCCCCTCATCAGTATCTTCCCAGCTGCCAGTTTTTAATCCCTGACATTCAGACACTGAAATATAACCTGACTGGGAGTCCTCCTTTAATATGCTGAAAAGACACGGAATTTGGTCAAAAGGGGAAGCAGGTTCTAACCTTCATCTACCCTAAAGTGTCAAAAGAAAAACACCCATGTGTCAACTAGGTTCTCAGAAGAACCTGGGCTGTTTTGGACTTCATAAATACTCTGGCTACAAAGAAACATACCTTCCCTTCTCCAATAAGGAACTCAACCAACCTCAAACAATCAGGGAATACTAACTACATACAGGTCATTCTGAGAACTATTCAAGATCATAGGTTTGTCTGATGAGGGGAATGGATTGGAGGGGTTCACTTATCTAAGGCTGCAAAATTAAACCAAACACTGACATTCAAACTCCTTACTCTTCCTGAGCATCTGAGGGTTAACCACAGGTGACATCCTGGAACACAGTAGTGGACCCTTCTGTCTGGGGAAGCCAATGCAACAGAAGGGGGAGCTGCAGTAAGGAAGGTATTATAAGAAAAAAGAAAAAGATAGGTCAAGGCACAGTCTGGTCTCGCATTCAGGATCACAAAGTGATAGATTTAGAGCTGGAAGGGACCAAAGAGTCCAATGAATCTAACTCCCTCATTTTAGAGATCAGAAAACTGAGGCTGAAAGAGACTAAGTGACTTCCTTGACTCACATAGTCTAAGATATGATCTGAACCCAGGTCCCTAATTCCTATGCACTGTTCTATCCACTATCCCACACTGCCTTCCAAGCTGCCATGTTCTTTTTATTTCACAGGCCAGGAAGAGTAACTTATCAGGCTAGTTAGTTACCAAGTATGCATTTACCACTTAACGATATTCAGAGCACTATATTGGGCTGGTGTAGGAGAATAAGAAAAAGAGATTAAAAAAAGACATGCCCCCACACTCAAGGAGCTCATAGAAACAACACAAACTCTGCAGCCTGGCATTTCAGGACATTTCTATCTGACTGTGGCATTCCTTTTTAAGCCTTAGCTAAATTCTGCTGGGAAGAGATGCTTTCCCCTCTCCCCTCTGAATCCTACCCAGCTTTCACAGCCTAGTTCAAATTCCCTTTCCTCCATTAAGGCTTCCTTAGCTCTCTAGCCCTCTTATAGCTTCCCCTCTCCTGACAATATTTAGAATCTGTATCACATGGTTTGGCACCTAATCACAGGCTATTTTCAATTTTTCTTTGCCACCTATGGGCCAGAGAACAGTGGCTTCTCGCCCTCCTGTACAGGTGGGTGCACAAACCAGCTGGGCAGGGCAGAGTAGGTGGGGATTCAATAAAGAACTGTTAACATAGATTACCAACTGAAGTCATGAGTGCTGAAGAGGTATAGAGGGGGAGGTAGCATGGTGGTACCATGGCTGGTACCAAGGAATCTGAAGCTAGAGAACTTGGGTTCAAATCTTTTAACTGATGCTTACTGCCTGGGCCATCTTGGTTAAATCACCTAACTTCCCTGGGCTCTGCTCATCTATAATATAAAGGGGATGGGCCAGATGACTTCCAAAGACTCTTCCGGCTTTAGATTTATGACCCTATTATTGAGCCCAGTTTTCATTAGAAAAGCTTCCTAAGAATGGACATTAAGCTGAGCCTTGATGGACACAGGCCACTGAAAGGGGAGTTAAAGGGAACATTGAATGGGAGGAAAAGTAAGTGACTGTAGCTGGACATACCCAGGAGACTGAAGTAGGGGAACCTAGTTGGGGGGCTGTGAGAACACAAGCTGATTGTCTACAATAGGTTATGAATATACAGTGGTTTGGATTTCATTAGTGGGACGTAAACAAAGTCATCACTAGGTTGACTATCTTTCTTCCTTTGTGGCTGTCATGCCAGAGCTGATTTGGGACCTGGGGAATGGTGTGCTGGCAAATATTTTAACAATCAAGCTCTCCAGGAAAAAACAAAACAAAACAAAATAAAACTATGTGCTCCTAACATACTTTTAAGTTCAATCTGCATGAACATTTTCTCATTTAATACCACTTCCTTAAGCCTAGTTAATTACCAAAACAACAAATCAAGTGTTGATGTGTAGTGTTGGTTTTTTCTGAGGTGTAAATGCTCAATGAAAATTTAACTACTGGATCTAGCCTGGTATGAGATGGTTCCAGCAGACTCTGGACCTGCCTCATCTAGCAAGACTCTTGAGTCATCTCTTTCCTAAAGAGTTTGATTCTATTTATTTTTCCTCAAGGGGAAAATAAGCTTCACAAAAGCCTGACTCTCAACTTACAAAAATCAAGCTGTTAGAAATTTCAATTCAATCCTATTCACTCCAGCATATTTTTGCTGAGTGAAATCCTACTGGATGCTTGGCTTTAAGTTAAGGACAATGGGGAATCCAACAGAAGACACAGTAATCCACCTGCCCTTGAAGATTTTATAGTGTAGCTAAAGAGAGAAGACAAATTCACAGAAACTAAGATGATATATGGGATAATAAAGTGTTAAACTGAATAAAACCAAGTCCCAAAGTGAAAGGTTTAAATAGCTATTCTCAGTGGCCAGGAAGAGGAGAAAACCACCAATGAATGTACTCGCCTACAAAGGCTTCATGGAGGAAGTGGGATTTGAATTTGGTCTTGAAGTCTCTCTTCCCAGGTTTTGGGATAATCAGAATTAAACACACCCTGAGGTCAACAATGAGAGCTCTTCAGGAAATAACCCAGCCCTGGTTGGGAGAAAATCCCACATCACCTGGCCCACGTGTGGGAGTTGGGCAGACCATAGGATCGATTCTCCCCGCAGACACTCATTTAAGTGTGTCTGGGGTCATGATTCCCTTAGCACCAGACAGACCCTATCAACTGGGGCGGCAGCCTCATGACTAGTTGCCGGTTCAACTCTTGTTGTTCCTTGTGGCTAGGAGCCGGTGGCAATCTTTTCAGGGATGAGGGAGAGTCAAGGTGCAGGCGCTGATAGCAGTTATATCAATTTTTAAAAAAAAAAAAAAACCTTCCCCAGCAATATCGCTACTAGGACTGTATCCCCAAGAGATCATAAAATTGGGAAGGGGTCCCACATGTACAAAAATATTTATAGCAGCACTCTTTGTAGTTGCTAAAAACTGGAAATCAAGGGGATGCCCATCAATTGGGGAATGGCTGAATAAATTATAGTATATGAATGTAATGGAGTACTACTGCGCCACAAGAAATGATGAACACGAAGACTTCAGGGAGGCCTGGAAGGACTTACATGATTTGATGCTGAGCAAAAGGAGCAGAACCAGGAGAACTTTGTGCACAGCAACAACCACAGTGTACGAGAGTTTTTTCTGGTAGACTTGAAACTTCGTAATAATGCAAGAACTTACTAAAAAAAAAATCCCAATGGTGGTTTTCTAAGGCAAAATGCCTTGCACACTCAGAGAAAGATATATGGAAGTCATTCGCAGAATGTAGCAGATCATGTTTGTGTTGTGTGTGTGTGTGTGTTTTAGTGTATTATGTTTTGATCTGTTATATGATTTCTTCCATTTATTTTAGTGCGGCTACATAGCATCACTATAGTGAAAATGTACTCAATAGGAAAGTACATGTAGAACCTATACAGAATTGTATGCTGTCGTGGGGAGGTAGTGGGGAGAAGGAGTGGGGGGGATAAAATCTTAATTTTAAGGAAGTGATTGTAGAACATTAAAAATAATAATAATAAAATAAAATTAAAAAAAAAACCCAAAAAACAAAAACCTTTGTCCAAAATTGAAGTATCCTATTGGCTTAGTGTTGAAAAACAACTCAAGGAAAACCTAGGGATTTAAAAACAAGAATCTTTTTTTTTCTTCAAAATAGGCACTGTTAGTTTCCTGACCTCAAAAATCAACCCAATTTAAAAATAAAAACCTGTACTGCAAACCATTTTTTTTTCATTTTTTAAAAATGAACACACTTTCCTTATACTCCTCCCTCGCTACTTTATCTGTAAAAAGAGGAAGTTGGACCACAGTGCTCCAACATAGTATGATTACTTACTGAAACTGGGAAGCAACCAAGTTTGTATATTTTATAAAATTATTAGACTTGCTCTGGCATACAGTAGGCACTTAATAAAAGCTAGCTGATGGATCAGAACCCAAAAGTATCAAAATGTTCTTTGAACCAAACCTGACTTTCATTCAGTTTTGAATACAAGATCAGCTACTCATCCTAGAATAGGAATTCTCATCTGTGAATTAAGGCTGTGGTATCTTGAAATTGAACTGATCACATAGGTA
The DNA here is from genome assembly GCA_023548195.1 of Bettongia penicillata ogilbyi. Lineage (NCBI taxonomy): Eukaryota > Metazoa > Chordata > Mammalia > Diprotodontia > Potoroidae > Bettongia > Bettongia penicillata. The sequence goes on along the minus strand of JAJHZJ010000503.1, from coordinate 1,154,366 downwards.
GGCAAAACACGGCACTACTAAGGTAATGTAATTTAAGGGGGTTAAAGTCTCCCTACCTAAAGAAATTTCTACTCTTGGATAGTTTAAATCCACTTTCATAGAACCTTTCATTCTATGAGATAAGCCTGAAAAGTTCAATCTTCCTGGGAGAGAGATTAAAGTACTATACTAATCAAACTACCAAAAGAACACTTTATAGAGCTAGGCAAAATAATAACAAGATTCATCTGGAGGAACAAAGGACTGAGAATGCCAAGGCAAATAACGGAAAAAAGTAATGACGAAGGAATCTCTAGACCACAAGTCATTTTATAAAGTAGCATTCATCACAACCCATCTGCAACTGGTTAAAAAATAGAAAAGCAGATCTTTAATATAGGTCTGATATCTAAAATATACACATAATGAACAAAATAAGAAAAAAAATCCTACCATTTTTCAGTAGATAAGAGGTCAAAGCATAATGGCTGGCACATAGTAGGTGATATTTAAATGCCAGCTATTATTGTTTCTTAAAATAGTATTGTCTCAAAACTTATTGTTTATTTCTTAAAAGAAGGCTTGAAAATTAATAACCATCACACGAAAGAATGCTCCAGACCATTAACAATGAGAAATGAAAATAAAGAACAACCATGAAGTTTCACTTCATCCTTGCAAAGAGGCCAAGATGATAAAAGATGGGAGTAGTCAATGATGGAGGAATTATGGAAAGACAGACACACTAATGGATTGTAGGTTTTGTACCATGATCTGGTACAAACCATTCTGGAAAGCAATCTTGGAATTAAACGCAAAGAAAGTAACTAAAAGATGCAAACCCTTTGATCTGGAGACAACCATCCCCCAAGGCAGATCAATGGCAAAAAGAAAGTCCCTATTTACAACAAAATATTGATATCAGCAAAGAATTAGAAACAAAATAAACGCCTACCAATCTGGGGAGTAGCTAAAAAGTTGATAGATAGATAGATGAATAGAGATATGGATAGTTATAGCTATCTATCAACTTTATGGAAGATTACTGTGCTGCAAAAAAAAAAACCCAAACAAACAATAAATATGAACACAGAAACATGGAATGACTTGTAAGAAGTGACACAAAGTAACCAGAACCGGGAAAACAATATGCACATAAATTACAACAATGTAAAAGGAAAGAACTAAAAACAAAAGAATTAAAACTGAATGCTGTGAAATTACCATGATTCAGACTGTCTCCAAAGAAAAGGTATCACAATACAGTTCCCCTAGATCCTCTGAAGTAGTTGAAGGACCATGGATGTAGAATACTGTATGTAACATTAGACCTTTCTGACAAAGATGTAGGTTTTGCAGAACGTTTTTCCTATTTTCCTTTTTTCATCCTTTATTATAAAAAGGATGGTTTCAAGAGACAGGATGGAGGAAGGATACGTTTAGAAATGTAGGCGATGTAAAATCCAATACTCATGGGGAACATTCTGAGCTTTGGTTAAGCCAAGTTCAATTTTAGCCCACATATTTATTAAATCAATAGAACTTAACTGAAGATCAACCAAACAAACCACATTTATTAAGTACCTATTGTATGTTAGGCATTGAAGGGATAAAAATATGGTCCTGTTCTCAAGCTTATAGTTTAGAAGAAAATACCACATATATATGAAAAAAGAAACTATATAAGAACAAAAGGCAGTATATGTAAAGCACCAAAAGAGCTATACTACAGGAATTTAGGGCAAGAAGAAAAAACTATGGGCTGGCTTATTAATAATGACTTCCAAAAGGAACTGCTATTTAAGTAATACTAAAAGGATGGGTAGGATTTTGACAAGTGGAGAGGAAGAGGTGATGGCATGAATAAATTTGCATGAGCATGGAACGTCTACACTTACAGTGGAGCATTGGGAGGTAAAGCTGGAGAGGTATATTGGGGCTGAGCCTTTCAAGGGCTTGGAAAGCCAGGCTCTGGAGCTCAGACTATTGAGTCATCAGACAAACTCATAATTTACCACAGATGGTAACCTCCACATTTTTAATATTCGCAGCGCACTGTGTTCAACCTGAGACATTTCATGCTGGGTCAAATCACAGAGCTTTCTCAGAATAGAGAAGAACCAACCACTGCCTATACTTTCACTGGGGAGTTGGCAACAGAGGGGAAGGCAACTGATTTAATTTAATAGACAGGATTCACATGATGGCTCACCGTTGTCCATTAACAGAACAAAACCCCCTCCCTGTTTGGCAATTGCAGCAAATCTTCCATGAAAATACATTTCCTCTAATGTTCTGGTCATGCTCAGTGAGAGCGGTTGCCTATTTCCATAAAGCCACCATGTGGAAAATTGCTTTGGCTCTTAAAGGGTACTAATGTGAAGGAATTTCAACAAGAGGGCGGAGGGGAAACTCCAAAAGTGTCAACCACTTATAAAAAAAGAGAGAAAAACAAAACAAAAAAAATTTAGGTTCCCAAAATGTCTGTAATCAGTGATGAGGCAGCATCCAAGAAGGTGATATGGACAGAGAAGGAAAGTCCAAGGAGTCTGAGATGCTGCAAATCCAGCTTCTTCTGTATTGATGGAAACCTGTTTCTGTCGGCACTCCTTTAGTCCTAAGGCCTTATACCAACCAATCTCAGGCTTCAAGTTACCTGTTCCATCCACCAAATGGAGGAACATTATGTCTCTGTTCTGGGCAGAGCTGGCAAAAACAGATAAATGATTAGAGAACCAACCACAGACTTGTCCTAGGGGAAAATGAAAATGTGCCCAAATGATCAGTCAACTCAGCCATATGGCAAAGCAGGACAATATGATTTAAAAAGTCATTCATTTAGAATGGTTAAGTACTGTGTCTTCTCTGTGTCAAGAAATGAGGCGCAATGTGGTAGAGTGGAAAGACTGGAAGTCAGCAGAACTAGGTTTTAATTTGGGTATTCCTCTAACTAGCTGTATGACCTTAAAGCAAGTCACCACCCTCCTCTGAATTTCTAATTTTTCATTTGTACAATAAGGTAATTGCACTAGACAATTTCTCTAGAGGGAATTGAAGGTCTTTCCTACACCTCAGTTTGTCTGAGACCTTCATTTAGAAAGGCCACCCACTGCATCCCAGAACCATCACTAGTTGTCTTGATTTATGTCTTGCCACTGGACTTTGATGAGTCTGAAGGAAACAGTGAGGCTGATGACTTTGCACAGCTCTGCCACACTTAAATCTGCTTAGCTTGTGACATCATTGGTCTTCTTTGAAGAACAAACAACAAAAAGACAAACAACTAGAGAAATAAGGTCTCTTCCTAACCTTCTGTGTTTCTATAATTTTTTTGGTATCACATTTTTTTTTATTCTATTATGTTATGGAAACACATTTTATTTCGTAAGTTCAAAACAAAATAAAAAAATGTAGTGGCATTTTTGTGGAGTTCCCTCCACCAAGACAAGTCACTAAAGGCCTTTTCCCTCAACAAAATTCCACTTAGGAGCTAAGATTAGGATTCATGAACTCAACAAGCACTCATTGTGCGCTTATATCTAAGTTACACACTTAACAGAGACACAAGCAATAATCGCAATAACCAGTACTGACATAATGCCTTAAGGTGCGCAAAGTGCTTTACAAATATAAGCTCTGATTTTAGTCTCACAACACACCTGGCAGGGAGGTGCTACCATTATCTCCACTGTATAGGCAGACAGAGTTTAAGGGACATGCCCAAGGACATAAAACTAATCAAGTGTCCGAGCCTACCACAGCACCTTCAAAAATATTACAGCAGGTAATCTCTCCGTTTAACTCCTATGAACTTGAATTGTCTGATTCAATCATGTGGCATTTACTATATCAAGCAGGACAATACAGGGGACCTAGAGTCAAAGGCAGAGTTTCACATTTCACCTCCAGTGCTTCTATCTGTATTACTTTGGGCAAGTCATTGAATGTGTTTGGGTCTTGATTTCTTCCTATGTAAAAAGAGGTTTGGATCAGATGGCATCTGAAGGCCCTTCCTGCCCAAGATGTACTATTCAACATATTAGCCCATATTAACTTTTCCCTTGTATTTTTCCCAGGTGAATTGTAAAGTCCTTGGAGACAAGGACCTTGCTTTAAACTCTAGCCTCCAATTTGCACCTAGCTAGGATTCAATAAATACGCTTTCATTAGCTAGCAAATATGGGAGAGACAAACAAACCAACAAATAAAGGCTGGCATAAAATGTAGTCCTGAAAGCTGTCAGAAACCTAAATTTGAAATGAGAGGGAGGGAGGGAGGGAGGAAGGGAGGGAGGGAGAGAGTGAGGGAAGCAATATGGTGTGGCAGACAGAGCATGGAATGGGGAATAAGAGGATGAGACTTCAAATTCGGCTCTCCTATTTACAACGTAAGTGACCTCTAGCCAAGTCTTTGGGACTTCATTTCCTCATCTGTAAAATGAGAGGATTGGGCTAGTCCTCTCCAGGTCCATATCCTATGATTATAAAAAGATGGAGAGAAAGTTCTTTAAATTTATAAAGAGTGTTCAATACTTTCCCATTAAAGAACTGAAAGGTTACTACTGATCTCTAATTTCCCATGAGATCTTGCTTCATTACCCCACCATGGCATGTGAGAGATGCTGTATTCTCTATGCTAGTGAAGAGATTCTGTCCCAAAACGGCTAGGCTCTGGCGTATATGCCCTGTGATGAACTGTAACCCTTCCATCCAAGGACCAACTGAATTATGACTGAACAAATTCAGTACTTTTTTAGGATCATGCTGACATCCCCTTTTCCTCATCTTCTAATCTGGACTCCTCTCTGTTAGGACTCTAAAACCAAATTGAGTTTTATACTATTTATACTTAATTTCTTTATTTCCTCTTGTATTTCAGCTTTTTTGTAGTCCAGGAATACTTAACTTTTCATGTGTCTTGAACTTCTTAAGCAGTCTGGTGAAGTCTATGGACTCCTCAGAATAATGTTTTTTAGTGGACAAAATAAAATATACAGAATTAAAAATGAAACTAATTATATTAAATATAGTTATCAAAATACATATTTTTGAAAAACCCAGCAAATTCATGGGGTCAAGGTTAAGAATTCCTTTTCTACACCTTAAAGTCCCCTGAGGCCACAGCTCAGGTCTTTTCGAATTCTCACTCCCCATATCATGCCTGACACTGCTTAGCACAGGGCCAAGAACACAGCAGGAGCTCCGAAAACCTACAGTATGTCAAGGGTCACTAGACTGTAAAAATGTCACTTGAATAACAGTCACCTCTCCAGGTTGGTAATGACAGTAATTACTGCTGCTCTTTTAACTCACCTGTTGGGACTCATAACCTGTGTGATCAAAGAAAGAACAGACTGGGCTCTATTTTATTGCTTAGTGCTGGGAGCTTCCAACCTTTCGTCCGACTTTCCTCTAAATAAATTGGCTATTTAAGGGTCTGGTGGTTTTCTCTACTCAATGGTCCATGCTGCCCCTATCCCATGTCATCTTTGTACCAAAGCTCTGGGAACAGCTCTTGTCTTGAATACACAGCTTTCATGTATAGCGGTGAGGCAAGGACCTCAATTAAAATTAAGATCCCATTCTAGTAAAAAGAGATTACAATGGAGGTCGTTTCTCCTGTTTACTGCCCAACAAGCCATGGTTCTCTTCTCCGTTTCCAGACAAACTCTGACAATTAGATCAGTCAACAAGATAAGATTTTTAAAAGCAACAAAAGTATGCTGAGCATGTACCACTGTCCTTCAGTCTTAGACGCTTGGAGCTAAAGGTATCTTTCAGTTCATTTTGCCTATACCTTTACCTCCAAGAAGGACCAAACATCTGAATCAGGTAAAAAAGTTGTTTCAAAAGACTCTGAGAAAGACTGTGCACCTCACTCATTTAATTCATTCTGTTTCCTTATAGCTACCCCTAAGCTGCTCATGCTGCTGTCGAAGTTTATTCTCCTTAATTTTGTCTTCATTGGTGAGAGTCCAGGTCACAAGGCTTTCTGACCTATTTTGGATATTCATGTGTCAATCAACTTGTGTTCAGCCTTGTTAGAGGTTTGCTTAAGGGTACAGGAGGCAAGACAATAGCTCTTGCCCCTAAACTTACAATCCAATGTCGGGGAAGAGGTAACAAGTCTAACATCAAAACAATAATGAACAATATATGAGGCACTATAACTGAGAGCTTGAATTATGAGGAAGAAGAGTAAAGGAGAGAGTATGGGTAGTGAGCAATGTCTTTCATAAAGGTGGCAGGACATGAGCTATAAGTCAGTGGGGTTGCCTCATTTTGGATTGGGGGTAAGAAAGTGGGAAGTTCCAGCAGGGGGGGAAAGGGAGGAAAGCAGGAATGTTTTAGTAGTGTGTGAGGCTATGGAGTTGAGCTGGAGTGTGTCTGAAGCAGCAAGAGAAAAGAGAGATGGTTAGGGAAATCCAAGACCAGGGATGGTGAATCTGCAACCCTGAGGCCATATGTGGACTTTTAGGTCCTTGAGTGTAGACTTTGATTGAATCCAAACTTTAAAGAACAAATCCTTTTATTTTCAAGGGAGACTGTGGGAAGGCCCTGAAAGTCATGTCCAGATATAACTGGGCATACACAAAGGAGGTCAAATGCAGAGAAAAAGGTCTAAAATATATGGAAATTTATATAGTAGTTATGGTAACAAAAAAAAAAATGGAACAAATGGGATGAACAAATTGTGATATCTGAATGAAATGGAACTGTGCATCACAGGAAATAATGACTGTAAAAAATTTATATAAACTTGGGAAGTAACTGGAGCTAAAGGAACAGTTTACACACTGACCACAATAATATAAAAAGAAGAAATGCTGAAAAAATTATGGTCAATGCAATAACCAATCCTAACTCGCAATGGCTGACCTTGCTCTAGTGTTGGCAGTTAGTGGAGTATCGGCAAGGAATGAAACAAAGTAATTATATTGGTTTGTTTTGTTAAACTAAAGGGAGCATCCATAAATCTTATTGCAGTAAAGACTTACAGCATACCTTGTACTTATGGCTGAGGGTGGACAACTTCAAAATGACAGTGATGTAAAAAAAGTCCTAACAGACTCATATCAATATAACATCCTCCCCATCACTCCCTTATCCCCCCGCAAAAAAGCCAGGCAGAATTTCATATTTGATGTAGTAGACAACAAGTTACTGGTGGTGACTGAGGCAGTATACAGGGAGTATGATTTTCCCAGTTCTCTGGGATTACTGGGTCACATTCATCTCTCCTTGTATTGGTCTCACAGAGACAGGGATTTGTGCAGTAAAAATGACTGTGGATATTTCCTGTGAAGGCAGCCCACAGCAGCAAATTTTCTCACTCTCCCAGAACCTACAATCATCACTTATAATGAGACAGGTTTTTGACTTCAAATGGATCCAAACTAGTAAACCTTTCATTTCCCTTCTTGGCTGTCTTCACATCAAAGAAAAACTAAAAATCAAAAGGCAATGAGGGTCAGTTTGAGCTGTGAGGGTTTGCATGTGAATTCCCAAATTCAAGAGCTTTTACTTGTAAAATTTGTAAACACTTCAAAAACCAATAAAAAAACCCAAAAACCTTCCTCCCTGCCATTCAAAACAGGCTGTCAGATGACATTTCCTCTACTTTCTGTAAAAATATTTAAGTCTTAGTACTAAAATTTCTACAAAAGTATTCCTACTTTCTTCCCTTCCATAATTGCAAGGGAGAAAAAAGGTGAATTAAAGTTATTTTCTTATGTCTGTCTTAACTTTTTTTTTGTGGTAATGCAGAAAAACCTAAGGCTCACTACTTAGAATAATGTTTGCTGTCTATATTCAAAATAGAAGGAAATGCTATATTTCATTTTAGAAGTTAGTGAAAATAAAGATATAATTTTCTTCCCATCCAAGTTCATGGACTCCCTTCTCTCTCTCCCCACCCCCCCTCACAACCCTAGGTTAATAATCCCTATCTTAAACTATCATTTCACAGACTAAAAACTAACAGTTTAATGTCTGTCTTCTGAACTCCCACTAAGTGCCATTTACAAAAGCAGCCTGGTAAAACAATAATGGCTAGCATTTATTCAGCTTTTTAAGGAGAACAAAGTGCTTTACATATATAATCTATCTGATCCCTCCTCTCAGCTACTCTGTGAGGTAAATGCTATTATGAGCTTCATTTTACAGAAAAAGAAATAGTGGCTGAGCAGGCAAGTGACTTCATCAGGGTCATGTCACTAGTTAAGACAAGATATTAACTCAGTTATTCCTAATTCCATGTCCAATATTGTATCCAGAAGGATAGTCTGGGTGTTAGAAATCAATCTAGTATTTATTAAGTGTCTACTAAGTGTCACTGACTACGTTTGAAAAGGAAATATGAATATAATAAATGAAACAATCCCTATTTGCAAAGAGTTGACATTCCAATGGAGAAGATGAGTTCCATATTCTTTCTAACACATAGTATCTATGTAACCTGGGAAAGGTTATTAAGCTCTCAACCATTTTCTACGATGCTACAAACTGCTGAGCTGGAACTGTGCTTGAAGGGCAGGTAGGATTTTGAAAAGGAGCAAGGAACAGGGAGGACGTTTCAGGTGAGGGAAGACAAGCCAAGATATGGAAGCAGGAATGCTCGAAGGATATTGGAGATGGGGAGAGGAATGAAACTAAGTTTGGAAATAGAAGGAGATTTGTGGCAATAATGTAACAAGAACTGTCTTGAAAGTAGAGTTGCTACTATTATAGCATTATATTATATTATATTATAGATGAGGAAATAGTACATTATAGATGAGGAAACTCAGGCTGTTGGAGGTTAAATGACTTGTCCAAGGTCACAGAGCAAAGGAAGTATCATCGAAGTCACAGGGCTAGGTAAACTGGATTGGAATCAAGTCTTCCTGACTCCAGGCCCAGGGTTTTATTCCCTGCAGGATGGTGATGCAAGAAGCCTCAAATGCCAGGTTAAAGGTTCTGAACTTTATCCTTTTGGCAAGGGGAAACCTTTTTAATGACGGAAGTCTCTTCCCACATCAGCTAGTGTCAGGTTCACCTGCAGTGTAGGTGTAGGTCCTACACCGAGACATAGAGATTAGCATGTGGAAGTTCAGAGAGCTCTCAAAGACCCCAGGACAGGTGAATGTTAACTATAGTTGAGTTTTGTTTGTCTAATAAGCACAGTGTTTTCCGGGACTTGAGATAACACACAAATGTTGCCCTCAAAATTTACTAACATGGACTGCTTGGGAACTGGGCCTGTTTGGGGTGAAATTTGGAGAATGTAATAGACTGGTCCTTAATTTGTTGGCAGGCAGTAAGCTGGCTCTCTCTGTGCAGGGTAGGTAATCCATTTGTTATGCAGCATCCATAAATAATGACTGAAGTGCTAACAAAGGAAAGGGCTTTGTAAAACACTCAATCAGAGAATTGCCAAGGAGCAGCACTCCTGCACTTGTCCGTTTTAATCAGGCGCTCTGGCTTTGTCTTTACATCTCATTCTCAGCCAGCCTGGACACAGTTGAGCAAATAAAGGCAGGAGGCAGTGAGGACACTCTGACTGTGAGCACATTTTCTCTTACCTGACTACACCAAGTGACGAAGTTTGGATGATGCTACTACAAGCCACAGACCTACCTGTCCATAAAATGAACGAAAAGTTGTGAAACCAGACATGTTGCCGTCTTAACAAAGACACGGAGAGAACATCCTTATTAACTCGGCTCACATTTCTCCTCTCTTTCCTTTCCTCTTCTATGGTTCCTATCAATCCAGCTCACCTTTCCGCCAGCTTGCTTAGCCTAATCTGGGTACTTTCCATTTAGGAGGGAAAAAAGAATTGCCCATTTAAAACAACAGACTCACTCATTCACTATCTGAGGGTTCCTTTTCTGTTCAGTATTTTTATTAATAAATGGCATAAAAGCCCAGATAATGTCCTTATCAAACTGAATATGACACAAAGTCAGGAGGAATAACTAGTGCAAAGGTGAGATTTAAGATCTAAATTTTTTGACAGGTTAGAAAGATGGGCCAACTCTAGTACGATGAAATTGGATAGGGCTAAATGCAAAGTTCTGTGCTTGAGTTAAAAAAAAAAATAACTTGTACCAAGCACAGGACAGGGGAGATGTTGTTAAAAGTTCACCAAAAAAACCACAAAAAACAAAAACAAAGAAGGAGATAAGAAGACTACAAAACACAATGAGTCAACAGCATTAAAAAGAAAAGGTAATCTCAGGATGCACTAATTTTTTTATAGCATCCACAACTCGGGGAAGTCACAGACAACTCAAATATTAAGCATCTGCTATGTGCAAAGAACATAGAATGCAATAAAAGTTTAAAAACTGCACAGGAAGTTATGCTCTCCTTGGGGTAAAGGAAGAGATTAAATCATATACTGTACTCTTTTTTTTTTTAACGTAAAATATTGTAGCTTGGACAGCTAGGTGGCATAATGAATAGAATACCTGACTTGGAATCAGACCTATGTTCAAATCCTAACTCTGACACTTACTGGTCATGCGACTGTTAGCAGGTCATCTAATCTCTCTGCCTCAGTTTCCTCATTTGTAAAATGGGAATAATAACAGCATCTACCTTACTGGGTTGTTGCTGTTGAGATAATACACACACACACACACACATAAATGCTTTGGAAATGTTAAAGTGCTTTTTAATTGTTAGCTACTTTATTTTAGAAAGGATATTGAAAAGTTGGAGCATTTCTCAAGAGGACAAACACAATGGTGAGAAAAGGAGAGATCAAACTATATATAATGAATTGAGAAACCAGAGCATGTTCAGCCTAAAAAGACATATGACTGAAATGGTTGCAGACCTTAAGAAAAAAGGATTATGAGCTTATTACTAAATATCCATAAAATGAATGAATTACTTCACAAGTATTTACCTTTAAGTAAATGCATCTCAGTGCATAAGCCATCATAACTTCCTTTTTACTCCCTTTGTCTCCACTGGGTTTCTCTGGCCACATATCCTCATTTACTTTTTATACTCTGTCTTGGGTTCTATATTATTTTGCTTTGTATTATTTCATAAAAGTCTTTCCAGATTTCTTTATACTCCTCATACCTGTCAATCTTGAATGCATTACAATATTCCATTACGTTAATGTACCAAAATTTATTCAAACATTCCCCTACTGCTGTAAATTTAGTTTGTACTTCAAGTTTTTAAGATAAAAAAATCTTTGAATATAGGAACTGAGGATTAAAAACAGAAACAGTCCCTGCCTTCAGGGAACTTCCATTCTACTGCATTCAGAGTACTCTACGGGTCATGTACACATTCTCTCTGATAACACTACCACTTCTCTCCTAAAGGTTACCATCAAAATAAGTGAACTGACTTTCCATTTCCTCAGGTCACTGCAGCTCTCTCTGTATTGCACTTAAATTGATCAAACAGAATGACTCTTAGCTTGGTTTAGTTTCAAAATTATAAATTTGCAGACAACTTGGTACATGACTAAAGGGAAACAAGTCTTAACCAGTATAGAGGCAGTTTAAAGGCTTATTAACACCAACTTGCTGTGTGACCTTGGATTTAACTTTTCTTTACCTAAGACTCCTTATCTACAAAATAAGCGGTGGGGGGTAAGCTAAAGAATCTCTAAGATCTGTTATAGTGGGGTAAGGGAAAAGGAGGATATAGAGAGATCATAGCATCTGGGTTTTCATCTTAGCTCTGCCATTTACTGGTTTGTGGTCTTTGACAAATTACATAACTCCTTTGGGCATCAGTATAACAACTAACATTTTTATCTAGCACCTATGTGCAAGGCATTTTGCTAAGCACTTTACAAATATTATGACATTTGGGAAGTGGATGCTATTATTATCACCCCCATTTTACAGGTGAGGAAACTGAGGCTGAGAGAGAATAAATGATTTAGCCAGTTCACACAGCTGGTAAGTGTAAGTTGGATTTGAACTTCAGGTCTTCCTGACCCTAGTCCCAACACTCTCACTGCCTCTAAACAGAGATGATAATTATATTATCATTACCTCAGAGATAGCTGTGAGGGTCAAGTGAGATAAGAGATGTAAAAGTCATTGGGGAAAGTGAAAGATATTACACTGATTATTATTTAAATCGTTTACATTATTAAAGTTACAACAAGCAGTATTACTCAAATTCCAAAGCAGTTCTGAGGAATTTTGGAGAAGAAATGGATGAGGCTGATAAAAAGCATTAATAATTAAACTCAGATATAAAAAGTTCTATCCTTCAACCTTTCAAATAGGAGAGAGGGAAATGATGACTAAGGAGCTGAAGGTGTACATCTTAGTCTAATTTTCTTCTGCTCATGCTGTATGGCTAGAAGTTATCCTGGTCAAAGAAAAATCTGAAGCTGATGATCAAAGGGCAGTGGAGGGCTAGAAACCACAACACATTACTAACAAGCTATGCTGTAGGAGAAGCTATGTAAGAGATGTCATCAGGAAAATGTGTGACTGGAAAAAAAAAAGACAGGCTGATCTCATGAGGCATAGCATGCAGAAAGAGCATTCCCTCCACTGGTACCCACACAATATCAAGAGAACTTAAAGAAGGTCCTCAGGATATCAGTGGACACACTCTGAAGGTTATGAGAGAGGGCACGGACCAGAATTATAAAAGATGGATAAATATGGATAGGCTAGGATTTGCATTACTAGGAAGAGTAGTCACTTTGATGAGTTAAAAATATCATACTCTAAATAACTCAAACTGAGCATATGCCATAGGGGCCAACTGGTTAGGATGTGGTGTTAATGAGGTCAAGCCTGAAGATTCAAGTCCTAGGTGAGCAGGTGGCCACCACCAATCTCTGCTTCCTCATTCAGGGAGACAGCCAATAGAATAAGCAGATTCCTAGGGGAGAGGTCTGGTTTTAGGGGCTAATCTGGACACTAACAATGGCACAGGAAGCCAAGTCTCACCTGGAATATTTTCCTTCCTGTTTGCTCTTTCACCCCTTTGACAGGATATAGTCACTGACCGCAGGTTCATTGGGAGACAATTGGTGCGTCACACACACTACTCTGGGACAACTGTGGGGATTACATTTTAAATCAAGTGTTCTCAAATCTTTTTTTTTTTCCCCATGATGACTTGCAGCATGCTCAACTTTTAAGATGACAACCTATGGGAGAGCTGAGAGACTATGCCCATGCAAGTTTCTGTTTGATAAACACAGCTACTTTTGTTGACTCTGTGAATTCAAGGTCTGACTTATTTGGGAGACCGTGCAAACGTACAATATAGACAAGTTGTTTTTGTTTTGCAAATTTTAAGTATTTGTCACATAATGTATGTTGGATAAGTAAAGTTTATACTAAACAAAATTATTTATAAATTTTATTGAACTTAATTTAACATCACATTAAAATGTAGTGAAACCCTTGGAGAACTGTTGCTTTACATGATGAAACACTCAAGAGTGTGGCTTATATGACAACTCTATTCCACTGTATTTCCTTTCTCTTTCATTTTCATCTGTTTTCTACCTGTCCCTACCTCGCTTTCCTTACCTCAACTAGACTGTGGTTTCCTTGAGGGCAGTGACTTTCTGCTTTTCTACCTTTTCTTATTTCTACACCTCGACATGATGCCATCATGATTACTAAACGATTAACTATACAATCTCCTCCCCACCTCAAAAAAAAAAAAAAACCAACAAAAAACCAAAACCCCAGCACAACCACAAACCATTCAATTTTAGAGGTATTGAACACTTTACCATGTGTTCAGCATAGTAAGAATGCACAAGAAAAGACATATTATTCCCTATTATCCCCAAAGACCTAGGGAGATGAAATCTGAAAAGCCAGCCATATCAAGCAGTATTATGTGCTGAGTGTGCAGCACAAACAGTAAGTACTAGGTGAATTCAAGGAAAGGAGAGATCACTGTCATCTAGGAGACAGTCTGGGGAGGTTGGTCTCATGGAAGAAGTGGCATTTAAGCCAAATAACTCCAGCAGCCTTGCTTTTTCTCCAAACAACAAAGTGGAAAAGAACTGCCTGCCCAAGTGGTAGAGAGGTAGGGAAAGTTTCTTCAGTTTGATTATATCATAGAGTCAAAAGGCTAGCACTAGAAGGGACCTCTGACATCATGTAGCCTAATCCCCTCATTTTACAGATGAGAAAGCTGAAGCCCTGAAAAGTAGCTCACCTAAGTTTCAGAGAGGTAATAAGCATCAAAAAGAGGGTGCTGGATACAACTCTCTGGAAGGCAGAGGCCAATGGTCAAGTCATTTTCCTGAAATTTACATAAGATGCTCCAGCTCCCACCTCCACGCCCTTGCACTAACGGTCCCCCAAACTTGTAATACATTCCTTCATTACCTCATCCTCTTGGAACTTCTAATTTCCTTTTAAATTTTAGTTCAAGCAGCCCTTTCTACATGAAGTTTTTCCTGCTCTGATCATTCCCATCTCCCTCCATGCTAGTGCTTTCTCTCTCAAAATTAATTGATGTTCATTTCATATTTACTCTACACATATTTGTAATATACACACACCTGGTCTCTCTCATTAGAATGGAAGACCCTGAGGACAGGAACTGTTTCACGGTTGCCTTTGTATTCTCAGCCCTTAGTACAAATTCTGGCTTGCAAGTAGGAGCTTAAAAAATGCTTGCTGACAGACTAACCCCAGGTTAAGCACTTTCTTTCTCCCAGAATTTCACTGTAGTGAAGTGAGGAGAAGCACTACAGATTTTTCCCCGGAGAGGGAGTAACTCTAACCATCTTTGCTTGAGGTTGTGGGAGACCATCTCCACTTCATTCACTGTACAGAGGAAGCTGAGAAGACCAAGGTTATGCCGTTAGTAAGTGGTGGAACCAGGCTGCCAAGGTCTTCTTCCTTTGATTCCGCAGAGAACAAAAGTTCTTTGTGGTTTGTCTGATTACAGTATGAGCCGTTCCAGATAAGTGAGTTTTCAGAATAATGGGGGTATGGCTGTTGTGCTTTAAAGTATTAGACACTTTCACACCTTCTCAAATGGAGGATAAGGAAGATAATTTAATCATTTTCTCCAGGATCAGGATCATTCTTACCACAGAATGGACTGATTTGTCACACCATGATGCCCCTCAGAGCCTAGGGAGGTGCTGCATTTACTGTCTGTCCCTGAAATTCTGGTATCTGCTTTTTATAGTTTTCCTGTCTTCTCCCACACCGTCTTTTCTTTTCTTTCTGCAGACAGTTTAGCTGCCTCTAACAAGTCCTTGAATGGTGCGACACAGAAAAGAATGCTGGAATTAAAAGCTAGAGGGTGTGGATTCAAATTTTAACTTAGAGATTTTTTTACACAGTCACTTCTGTGATTCTGTATTCTGGGATACAGTTTTGTATGAAATTTAAGGAGAACTTAAATGGCATCTATAGTTCCTTCTAGCTCCAGATCGGTGATCCTCTGATAATCATTTGCTGCCTTTAATATGATATTACCTGGAAAACCAGATAATGAAAATGATTACATGTGTCTATAGAGAATAACTGGGCTGAGTGAAGTATGCTGGGGTAAAATGAATAGGCTTTAGTACATGAATTTTGTAACTACTTGGTGTAAGCTATTTCAGTTGCTAAGAAGCCTTTACCCCAAAACTTATTCTGGGTTCCCAACTGTTTTTTTCGCCTACAGATGGGATAGAAAGGATACATAAGTCTGACCTCTGAATAAGTAGAGTGCCACTATATTATTAACATCATAATTTTATAAATCACTTTTTAAAAACTTTAAAAATTTCCTTTATATTTATTACCTCATAACATCATTGAATTTTCTTTTTAAATTACCAAAAATCTATTTTATCTCCCCATTCCACTGGAGAAAAAAAGAAAACCCTTTCTAACAAATAATTAAACAAAAGAAAATTTCCACATGGGCCATCTCCAAAAAATAGAGGTCTCATATGGAGACCTGAGTCCACCAGCTCTCTTTTAGGAGGTGGGAGATAGTATGACTCCTTGTGGGTCCTTTGGAATCATCATGTTTGATCATTTAATGGATTAGAAATCCATTAGAAATCTTAAGTCTTTCAAAGTTTGGTTTTTTTTTCAATGTTGTTCTCACCATATAAATTGTTCTCCTGGTTCTACTAATTTCACTTTGTATTTGATGACTTTTCTGGACTGTCTCACTACCCTAGTGTTATTAACGGAGCTTTTTGTAGGACCAGGCTTCAGAATGAACCTTAGAAAGGATGGACAGAAGCATGTTGGGAGCCTTTCACATATACCATAAAACAATTCAGTATTATAAGGCAATTTCTGGGTGAGAAATGGATTGTGTTGCAAACACTCTTTTGTAAGACAGATGTTTGGAACGCAGAAATACATTTTCCCTTTAGAAAGGCCAGCTCATAAATCCCATTAAATGCATAATGTAGTTCAACTTTAGTGATGGGACTACTAGCCTGGATTCTGAGCCCTGGGAGCCAAGGGCCATGTGGCACAGAAAGGAAAAGGAAAGAATTTTCTTCTTCTCTTTTGGGGCATGCATGTAGAGCTAGCCAAGACAGAATTTTAAAATAGGTAGTTTGTTTTTGGTACCCTCTCACTTAATTTTCTGTGCTCTTTCCCACTCCCTGGTGCTGGGTTCATCTAGGCCCTGGTGAATTCTCATATTATCTTACCTATCATGACATACAGTATTTTCAAAGTAGGCAGACAGGCTCCAGAGGTCATCCAGTTCACTCCTATCCTCCTTCCTCATTTTACTTCTAAGGAAACTAAAAGGCCCAGAGAGATTAATGTGTCAAAGATCATGGAGGCAATAAGCATCAGAGATTGGATATTCTATAAAATCTATAAAGAACATCATGCTGACGCCAAAAACATAGATTATCAACATACCTAAAACAGGCATCTAGTAAATCCTTCCTAAATGTTATAGGAGGTTCTATTCAAGAGAGTATCTCTAGACTCTATAAAATGGAAACCTAGGAGGACAAGGGATGGTGGCACAATTATATAAAGGTTTTTTGGGGGATAGAGGGACTGTTTTGGTTTGTTTTCCTCCCCTTCCCTCCTTTTTCCACAGCATGTAAACTGAAGTCATGTTTACGTGACTCCAATAGCCAAGGGCTTGATTTAGGCAACAGTGCGGCACACATAGGAAAACACGGGCCTTGTGCCATAGATGAGAGGGAAAAGGTATTAATTATCCTATGCTGACTTGACTTCCGGAACTTTGGTAACAAATGAGGCATGAAATGTATTGTTCTAAGTGCGCTGTCCAAAATATCAGTCATGGCAGCGTCTAATTCTGTCTGGCGAAGTACTCCGGAAGGTTTTTCCTAAAGCCTCAGCCGAGCTCTGACAACTGAGCTGTAGGTTTGCCAAATGTGAGCGTGGGGTTGCTCGCCTCCACATGCTGACAATTTAGGAGCAAATGGTGGCTGCTGGATGAGGGTGAGGGGGTGGCGAGAAAGCAACAGCCACCAGTGTAATCCATCCTAGACTATTTCAGGAGACAGTGCTCCACCTTCCCTAAAGGCACGTTATCATTATCCATTTTTTTGGTGGTGGTGGTGGGGTTGGAGGGTGGGGAAACAATGCAATTTCAGTGCCTCTTAGCCTTGCTAATTCTTTTCCTTCTCTCTAGAATGTTCTATTCCCTTTCTAAAATATACCATCCTTCAAGCTGTAACTAAGTCACAAGTCCAAATGAAGTTTTCAATAGTCATTCCAGTCTACAAAGAGAACAGAATGCAAGATTTTTTCATTGATGGTACCACTCCCTGGCACTTAAGGACTGCTTTGTGTCATCTCTGATGTCATGACTTGTATTAGTGCTAAACATTTAATTATTATGGTCATTTTAATTTGTATTAGTTTTCTCTCAGCATGTAGATTTTAAGCTCCTGGAGGACTGAAGGAATGGTTTCTCTATTACTGCCTACACTGCAGAGCAAATAAACATTTCACTGAATGCATGATTTTTTGCCCTTAGAATTGCCTATGAACAATAGGTGTGCCTGCCAATATGGAAAGGGGGGAATGATTTAGATGAAGTGTTGAGGTCCCTTCCAGTTCAGGAAGTGTTCTTTGCCCTTCCTCTGTAATGGTCTGTTTTCATCAACTGGTCATTCTTTTCTAATGGTAAGAGCAATGAGCAGGAAGTCAGGAGACTTGGGCCCTTGCGTAACTGCATAAACTTGGGCAAATTACTGAGCCTCAGTTTCCCTCTTCTGTCAAATAAGGATAATGCTACCAGTTTGTCTCACCTCAACAGGTTGTCGTAAGGGACACACACACACACACACACACAGAGAATCAGAAATTTTGAAAGGCTTAAGGTATCTGGTCAATTAAATCACTAACCATGATTCCAGGGGACCCATGATGAAGTATGCCCCGCTCCCCTCCTAAAGGAGAGCTGATGGATGTGAGAAATGTAGTCTTTGAAGATGGCCAATGTGGAAACTTGTTTTGCTCGATTATTTGTTACAGGTTTTCTTTTTTTCCCCCAGTGGGGTGGGAAGGTTGGGAGATTAAAGAATATTTTTGTCAATTGAAAAAAATTTTTAAAAAAAAGCATGTCAGCAGTACATTATCATGTAGCTCTTTCCAACCGCTCAAATATATCTATACAGCTAGGCTTTTCTGGGGGTAAAACATCATCAGGACATTTAAAAGACAGTTATTTAGTAAGGCAAGATGATGTAGTAGAAAACACACTGAACTTGAAATCAAGATATCTGAGTTCCAGATATCTTGGCTCTGCTATTAAGAAAAAATTCTGGACAAGTCACTTCACTTTGCTGGTGGCTCAGTTTCCTCATCCATAAAATGATGGTGTCCCAGGGGAATATGACCAGGATAGAGTAGGGAATTGAGATCAGGTCATAAGCATTAGTTGAAAGAAGTAGAGATATTAAACTTGGAGAAGAGAAGCCCTTTGAATGGGGATGAGGAGGGGAGGAGAAAGGTACGAAGCACACAAGGCAGCTGTAGCCCAGTCTTTGGAGTGCTGTCATGTGCAAGAAAGATTAAAGTTGTACGGCTTCATTCCAGAGAGAGGAAAACTGGGAGTAATGAGCGAAAACTGCATATGAACAGATTTTTAACTAGAAGGAAAAACCTCTTAAAAATTAAGAGTTTTCCAGTAGTGAGCGCCCTATCACTCTAAGCAGAGCCTGGATAAACATTTGTTAAGAATACTGTAGAAAGGATTCCTGCTTGACTACGGGCTATATTGATGGCTGATGGGTTGTTGTCCTTCGTTCTCAAAGAAGACCAAAATGACATCACTGTACTAGTGGAGGCAAGTTTGAGTGTGTCTGACTGTGGCTGATCAGACCAATAAGAGCTCGGAATGCTCCACCACAGGTCAGGTGCAAATAGGCTACGTGAACATTTGGGGTGGATTCTCTGAATCTGAACATCTCATGTTTCTTTTGAGCCACTTCAATTCTGCTTTGCTCATAGAGCATAGCACCTTCTCTGATGTGGGCACGCCAGGTCGGGTAGTCCTGTGCCAGTGTCTCCCATGTTATACAATCAATTCCAAAGTTAAGAGAGACCTTGAGAGTGGTCCTTTTTCTGATCAGCATCTGAGTGCTTGCTCTGTGTCAGTTCTCCATAAAACAGCCTTAGAAGTCCTCTGAAGACCCTTCCAATTCAGATTCCATCACCAGATATAATGGCAAGTAAATTAAAACCTTTTGCTGCTTTTGTTTTAGCCTCTGATTGAATAAGGTGGAAGATCTTCCCCACCCATTAATGGGCCTGGGGAGATTTGTAGGAAGGCTCACACCTTATTGTTAATTTCTAATGTACTGGTTCTCAAGGGTTGGGATGCCCTCTGGCTCTAAAAATGTATAAATACTCTGAGGGTGAGTTTTTACTTTAGGGCTTAGTTTTTGGAAGAAGGTTTGTGTGCTAGAAGAGACTCTGGGAAGCCTCTAAGCAGCAACTAGGCTTTGAAAATGCAGATGTGGGTGCTTCCCTCCCTGGTAACTATGTATAAAAGTAATCGTCAGACAGTTGGAAGCCTATCTGTTGGTCCTTATTTCTCTTCTTGTATTTTTCTCTACTGGTAAATGATGTATGCGCCTGATTAAAGGAGGCTGCTAAGCCCTCAAAAGTTACCTTTCCTTTTAGAAAAGCAGATCAAAGAACCTGTGATAGCAGGTTCCAGCCCCATGTATGTTGGGATGCTTGTTTTAATACCAGATAACCTGTAAAGTCTCTTCCAGCTCTAAATGTCTATGATTCTGAAAATTTTTTACTTATGAAAATGGAAGTCTTCAATGGGAAAATGACAAATGACTACCTAAGAAACCTACGAGCTGCAGTGTTGGATCAAGAAGCCTGCTCAGCTGAGGAAGGGCCTGATTGCTGAATCACTCAAGGCTAAAGGAATCTTTTGCTTATTTCCCATTCAGAGGCTACCACCTTTGCAGTAAGGATGGAATGAAACTCAAAGAAGATGAATTATTATTTCAGGGATTTAAAGCTGGACAGAGTTTGAAAGATCATCTAATCCAATGTCCTCATTTTACACAGAAGAAAAACTGATGTCCAAAGAGGTACGCCTGACTTTCCCAAGGTAGTACAGGTAGTAAGTAACAGAACTGGCCCTTGACTCTGGGTCTTTAGATTCTGTTCTCTTTCTTGCCACCATGCTGACTCCTTCTCCATCTCTGATGCTGATATCCAATATTCTAACGTGGGGAATAGAAGAAAAGTTACCCTTCCTTTAAACAAAATAAACTTCTCCTTAAGTCTGAAAATCACAATGGGAGAAATGCAAATGTTTGTTTTAAAAGATATTATGGCCAATGTCAGTGGAGAGAAAAAAGCTATTATTTAAAGGCTAGCTATGATGTGTTAGTTTTGTTGAACTCCTCTTTCCCGGCCACTTTCTATTTAAGTTTTATTTTTGGTTAAAAGGGACAGTTTTGATGGATGGGGGAAGGGATGATGGCAATGTAAAAAAAAATCGGTAAAATAAGAAAGTATTTTGCTTTTCTTTGTTAAAATGGAGGATTTAACTATGGAGAGGACACAATGCATATATCCAGAAATAATTATGATGTAAAAATGCACATATAATTATAATGACCATGCTAGTCCATTAAGTTGAGATGAACAAAAGGGACCTTGCTCCCTTCTTTGCAGAGATCAGAGAGTTTGGCTATGGAACATGCCACATACTTTCAGATTCAGTTGATGTACTGTTAGGCAGCTAGGTGGTACCACCAGTGGGTAAAGTGTAGGATACAAAGTCATGAAGACCTGAATTCAAATCTAGCCTCTGGCAATAAAACACATGACCCTAGGAAAGTCACTTAACATCTCCCAGTCCAAAGTTTCTCACCTATAAAATGGGGATAATGATGGTACCTACCTTACTGAGCTGTTGTAAGAATCAAATGAGTTAAAAATATGTAAAGCATTTTGTAAATCTTAAAGCACTCTATAAATACTAGATATTATATAAAAGGCTAGCTATGATGTATTATTTAGTTTTACTGAACTGTGTTCCCTTCTCTTTAATTTTAATTTTTGGCTAAAAGGGATGGCTTTGATGGGTAGGAAAGGGATGACGGTACTGTAAAAAATAACCCTAAAACAAAAAAAGTATTTTTGCTTTTCTTTGTTAAAATGAACGATTTAACTGGAGAGAGGAGACACAGTGAATATATATATCCAGAATTATGATATAAAAATATGCATTGATAAAACTCTTTTTAAAAGCAACTTCAGAACTTAGCATGGGGAAGGAAGCACTGTCACAGATAAATCTTAAAGATTCCTTCCATGGGTCTAATAAGCAGTTACATTACTGGGATAGGTTAAGAAATCAACCATTACTCAGAGTTATATAGTATTTTACCATTTATGAAGCATTTTCCTTCTAAAATTCCTGTGAAATAGGTAAGGCGGGGGAGAACTACATCAAGTAATATTGAATAAGGACTCCCTAAATATATGGCACTGTCCTTGGCAACACAAAGTCTATGTTTGTGGATTAATTGGCAATGAGAGAGTACTACAGTAGCCTACGATTATGATTCTGTGGTCACAAATTCCTTCAACAAAATCCATATTTTAGTGAGATATGCCTATCATTAGTATTTTAGACAAGGGGTTATTTGTGTCATGCACCCTTTTGGAAGATTGGTGAAGCCTGTGGGCCCTTTCTCAGAATAAGGTTTTGAAGGAAATGTCAAATTTCAATTAGAGACTGGTAAAAATAAAGATGTAAATTTTTTCCCACCTAAGTTCATGGATCCCCTGAAACATATCAGTTGTGGACCAAAGTTAAGAACCCTTGCTTTAGAGTCTGGTTAAAGCACAGTGAAAATGAGTAAAAGTCAAAGGCTTTAACCTGATGTGGGCCTATCAGCCTCATTATTTTCCTTTTTTTTTTTTAAAAAGTTATTATTTATTTAAAAACATTTAAAAGAATTTTTTTTACTTCCAAATTCTCTCCCTTCTCTCACCTTACCCCAATCTGCTGAGAAGGCAAGTAATATGATATCAATTATGCATGTGAAATCATGCAAAACATTTCCATATTAGTCATATCATGACAAAAAAAGCAAGAAAAGTAAAGTAAGAAAACTATACTTCAATTTGCACTCAGAGTTCATTAATTCTTTCTCTAGAGGTGCACAGCATTTTTACCAAGAGTCCTTTGAAATTTTCTTACATCACTGTATTGATCAGAGTAACTAAATCTTTCACAATTGACTATGATTACAATAATGCTCTTATTTTGTTCAATGATCTTCTGGTTCCAGTCAGATTACTTTACATCAGTTCATATAGGTCCTTCCTATGTTTTTTTTTTTCTGAAAACTTTCCCCTCATTTGTTATAGCAGAATAGTATTCTATCATAATCATATGCCACAACTTGTTTAGTCATTCCAATTGATGGCCATCCCCTCAATATCTAATTCTTTGCAACCACAAAAAGAGTTGTTATAAATATTTTTGTACATACAGGTCCTTTTCCTTTGATCTCTTTGCGGTACAGACCCAGAGGGTATTGCTCAGCCAAAGAATGTGCAAAGTTTTACAGTCCTTCAGCCATAGTTCCAAATTGTTCTTTGGAATGGTTGGAATAGTTCACAACTATGCCAACAGTTCATTTATATACTTATTTTTCCCTCATACTTTCCAGAATTTGTCATTTCTGATATATGAAGCAGTACCTTAGAGTCGTTTTAATTTGCATTTTTCCAATCAATAGTGATTTTTTCATATGACTATTAAATAACTTTGATGTCTTCTTCTGAAAACTGCCTGTTCGTATCCCTTGACAATTGGGGAATGGCTCTTATTTTTATAAATCTGACACAGTTCTCTACATGAGAAACACGGCCTTTATCAGAGAAACTTGTAAAAACTTTTGATATTGCTTCATTGTTTATAGTATCTTTCATCAAAATGCAGGTTCTCTGATTATCTTTTTTATTGGCGCTACCACTCCAAATTAATTTAAAGTTGTCTAGTGTCTGTCTGTGTCGCTGCCTCTAATCCACCATCTTAGCTCTGCCACCTTTGTTCTTTTCTAGAGTTACGGTTTTGAGCCTAGCTACTCATCACACAGCATGTTACTAAAAATAAGGGTCCATGGCTTTAAAAAAAAAAATGGACTGATGCAAATTTAGGACTAATTCTGGAAAAAAATTATTCTAATTTCATGGTATGCTTATGGTAGATCGACCGGTATTAGCTTCACATAGACGAAAGATAAATGGCAGCTAGATGTCTCAGTGAATAATAGAGCATTGGGCTTGGATTCAGGAAGACCTGAGTTCAAATCCAGCCTTAGAAACTTAATAACTATGTGACCCTGGGCAAGTCACTTAACCTCTGTTTGCCTTAATTCACTGGAGAAGGAAATGGAAAACTACTGTAGTATCATTACCAAGAAAACCTCAGAGGCAGTATGGTTCACAGGATCAAGGAGAACTGGACATGACTGAACACCACCACAAAAGATGACACATTTTGGAGATGACAGAGAGGCTTATGATTTTTTAAAAAATCATTTGACTTAACATCTCTAATCCAGAAATTACAGCTCTTGTGCTCAACTTCTAATACCTTGGGGCATTAATCAGAAAGACTTATCTCTACTACTATAGTAGAGGGTGAAATCACAAAACAGTAACAGCTTCAGACCTACTGTCTGTAACCATATTTCCTTTAGTAGAAGTCTAGTATGTTAGAATTAGAAAGGGTCTTAAAGTCCTTACTCCTTCCTTTATAGATGAGGAAACGAAATCCCAGGTGAAGATACTTGTCCAAGGTCACACAAATGAGTTAGGAGCAAAGACACTAACATATCACAGACCCTTAGCTTTCAGTGGCAAAAGTGCTGGAAAATTCATGGTGACTACTGAACTGTGTTCTCTTTCAAAAGAAAGCATGTTAGTTTGACACATCAGATAAATCACACTGACTTTCTGCAGAAGGCCAAGTCTGGGCTAAAGGTAGCTGTTTCACACCACTGGTTTTTCCAATCAATTGGATCAAACAGCAAGCACTTATGGTGTGGCTATTAATTGTCCAGTCTCCTACTAGGTACTGAGGGAGGTATGGAAGAAAACATAGTTCCTATCCTTAAGAGGCTTACAGTCTATTTGGGAAGTCAAAATACACACCTGGAACAATAGGGAACAAGTCACACTATAATAATATACTAGGTTATATATAACATGGACTGTAAGTGCTAGGTTTATTAATATTAATAACAGTAATAGAACCTAGCATTTATACAGTACTTACTATGTTCCAGGCAACAAAGATGATCTCATCTGATCCTCACAAAACCTGACATAGAGGTGCTATTATTATCCCCATTTTCTATATGGAGAAACTGAGGCAAATAACTTGTCCAGAGTCCTAATAAGTGATTCAGGCCACATTTGAACTCAGATCTTAAAGAAATAAGAGAAGGAAAGAACAGTCAGGAAAAACTCCAGGGAAGAGGTGGGATTTCTGCTTTTCCTTGAAGGATGGCATCATTTGGATAGATGGAAAGGATGGGGTGGTCAATTCAGACAAGAGAAGCAATTCAAATTTGACTCAATAAGTATTTTAATTTTTTTTGAAGTGGGTATATTAACTTAAACATCCTTTTTGTTTTCAGGTCCCTCTTCTGACTTTTTCCCCCTTCTGTTTATTTCTCCCTTGAATTTTCTAATATTTAAAAAACTTAGTTGGTAGTCACTGCATAGCCTGCTGTAATTCTGCTTTCTTCATCTTTAGAAGGTATTTTGATTGAGTAACTATTTCAAAGATGGATTTAACAACCAAGCCGTGTCTCTTTTTATCAAGAGGGATCCTGGTACCTACATCCAGTTTTGGCTATGAACATTACAATTTCCTCAGCTGGACACCCAGTCTTTTTCCAGTTAGCTGGGCAAAATAGACAATATATGAAACTATTCAGACTGTCTCTTCTGAGGCAGGAGTAATAACTCAGTTTCCTGCCTCTTGGTTCTACCTATCCAACAAGATGATACTGCAGATGTTTGCCAAGCTCCAGTTTCAATATTAAAATTCTGAAACTGAAACCGGACTTTGCTCATAAACCACAAAGTCTCTTCCAGTAGATTAGCTGATCAGCGATTTTAAGCCAAGTGAATAAAATGACATGTCTTCCTCATTGCATCTTCTTCCCATCCTGAAAGAGCTACATGCATGTATGGTTTATCAAACCTGCCCAATTTTGGCAAGAAGATGAAGCTCTTAGTTATACTGTTATGGAGAAGGATAGGGGAAAATTCGCTACCATAATCAACAAAACTGAAAGTTGGAGGGTGGAGACAGGAGGTAAGTGAGAAGATGTAATAATGCTGCTGCTGATCTCAGATAACAGACTTAATCCATTTTGAATTTCCTTGAAAATGACTTGCTTCAGGGCAAGAAGGGTCTGCTATGCAGGTAATATCTTGGGCCATTTTCTCAGCTCTCTCAAAGCTTCCTGGTCTGCGTCTGAGCAAAACAGCAGCTATCTATATAAATGATAAACCAAATACTGGCTGAGCTTCTCCTGGTAGCACATTATATATAGAACTGTTACTACTTGAACAAAGGAAAGATCAATTTACAGATCTGTGGGGTTAAAACCACTGGAGGCCGCTAACAGTGGTCTCAATTATGATTCATTCTGTGATAATGATTTGAACACAACGTGTGCCAACACATGATTTCTGGAAGAACAACAATAAACAATTGGAAGCCAAAGTTCAAAATCCAGAGGTGCTTTGCAGTAGGTTCCAGCGAAGAAGGCGTAGCGAGCTCAAGCAGCTGGCAAAAGCAAGAAGTTGTTGAAGCTTCACGCTGAACCTCCTCCTCCTCGGTTCAGCAAATAAAGCAGCTGTCTCTACAGAGCTTTCATGGAAGGGGAAAATACTAAGGAAAGGGGAGAATTCATAGAAACCTCTGAGACCCCCCTCTTTTTCCAACTCTTGAGTCTACCCTGCTTGTCACCTGCCCTGAACCAGGAAGAGCTGTGGTTTTAGTCCCTGGCCTCCACACATTCTGGTTTACTGAGCACCTACTTTGCGCAAAAGCTCTGTGCTGGAAACAACAGTAAAGAAGCTTCTCTGGAATGAACCCTATCCCTAAAGACTGCCTCCAAACCTTACCCATCCTTTACAGTCCGGTTCAATGTTTCTCTTCCAAGAAACCTCTCCTAATCATTTCAAATCAATATGATTTCCTTTCTCTGAGCTGTCCTGATTAACTCACAAGGCACTTGTTACATACTATGTTAGTGATTTTTACACCTGTAAACCAAAACACCCACCACTCTCCTTTGTCAGAATGTAAGCTTCTTGAATACAAGGGCATCTTTGAATTTTTAAAAATGTTTATACCTACTTCTTAGAACAAATTGACACCTAGTACGTCCTCATTCATTCATTCACGTATAAATTTTGTCTTCCTAAATATCAGTTCCTTTAGGGGAGTGACACTGTCTTGGGTTTCTTTGTATCACCCAAAGGCATACACAGTAACTAATTATTAGATTGTGAGGTCCTTGAGGGCAAGAACTATCTTTTGCTTTCCATATCCCTAGCATTTAGCCCAGTGCCTGGCACACACTAGGAGCTTAATAAATGCTGACCAACTAACTGACTGCTATTTTTGTGAAATGACTGGATGGATAAGCGCCACCATCTAGTTCTTGATTTTATAGATGAAGAAACTGAGGGTCTCAGTTTCATCATCTATGAAAGAAAAGATCTTACATAATCTCTAAGATCTCTTCTACTCTAATATACTAGCTACTCAATAAATACTTTTCTTAAATTGAACTGAATTAACTTGCAATTGAGCCAGTCTTATCTTGACTCTAATGTTTTTTTTTTTGCTGTCGTTCAGTCATTTTCAGTTGTGTCTGACTCTTCATGTGGGGTTTTCTTGGCAAAGATACTGGAGTGGTTTGCCATTTCCTTCTCCAGTTCATTTTACAGATGAGAAAACAGAGGTAAACAGGGTTAAGCGACTTGCCCAGGGTCACATAGTTAATAAGTGTCTGAGGCCAGATTTGAACTCCAGAAGATGTCTTCTTGACTTCAGGCCAGCAATGTATCCACTAACTGCCCTCTGTCTCCCGCTAGCTGTCCTGGGAAGTCTCTGGG
The DNA here is from genome assembly GCA_023548195.1 of Bettongia penicillata ogilbyi. Lineage (NCBI taxonomy): Eukaryota > Metazoa > Chordata > Mammalia > Diprotodontia > Potoroidae > Bettongia > Bettongia penicillata. The sequence goes on along the minus strand of JAJHZJ010000503.1, from coordinate 1,126,771 downwards.
AAGATGATCCAATGGAGAGCTGGGAAGATTTTCTATCCCTATTACAGGTTCTCAGTCTACCCATTCCCCATATTTTAGCCTAGTTAGCTGCAGCCTAGTCACCTTTCAGAAAAAAAGTTCTAATGGGCATTTTTCCAGCTCTTTAAGAAACACACTTCTCCATTCAGTCTATAACATCCTCACTGGGTTGCAAGAGAGGATTTTAAAACATTACTTAGGAAGGAATGAAGTTTTATGGAGTTCACAAGGTAGCTAAACAGTCAAACAACTAGGTCTCTGTTCCAACTTGTACCATGTTTGAAAAAAGAGAGCGAGATTAAAGGAAAAAAAAGGGAAAAAAAAACCCAACTCTCTATACTCCCCTGAACTGCTGCTCTGGCTTTTACTGCCAGTCACGTCCAAGTGGGTTACAACAGCCAAGAGCAAGACAGACTGCCAATCACTAGGGCAACCACCTCATTCTTGAAACCCGGGGCTGATTTAGGTTGGTTTGTTTTCTTTCTTTTACACTCCCTTGAGCACAGAATTAGATCAACTACTGGCAAGGTGAAGGGAGCTCTCTGAGTCTGAAGTAGAGGTGGATGCAAAATGCCTTGCCTAGGATCCAAAATGGCCTTGTTACATGGTTGTTTGCTCTCCATCCCTGAGAAGCCCTCATGTGATTAGGATCCATCTGCCTCTTACCCCAAGAGCGCTCCTGAAGCACCCAAGGACCACTTAGGGAAATGACATTTTCATTAGTGCTTTGCAGTTCTGTACAGACCTCACGTATGGATAAGGGCTCCTTTGCTGAGACTATATGAAGAGTCTTAAAACTCCTTTAGGAATTAATCTGCTTTACCTTTTCCCATGCCTGACTGTATCTTCACGTTTTTGTACGCCCCCCTCCCCCCAACCATCTAAAATTATCTAGGAGGAAGTATAGGGAGAGTTAAAATTACTCTAGTTAAACAGAATCTCAGACTAGGCAGTCGTTCCTCAAGGACTCCAGAGAAGGGGTAGAAGGGGAATTGATTATGCAATGATCTTGGGAAGCTAATTTTGAAATAAAGTATAGGGATCTTTCAAAAACTTGCTATGGGTTTCTTCAGTTTAGAGGGAATGAATTACCATATATTGGACCTGCTTAGCATAGTCCTACAGAACAAGCCTTGAGTTGGTTTTGTGAGCCAAGGAAACCAAGGCATCCTTCTACAGCAGATAGAAGTGAGCGAATGCCCTAGCAAAGAATAACAGCTCAATTTACAGCAAAACCTTAACTACAAAAAAAGAGACCTCAATTAACCATTCTATGTTGCTGCCTATCACTTTAAGATGACAAGCTTATAGCAGAGATTTTTTTTAAATTTAATTTTGAAACTATTTCCTGGGCTCAGTTCATCTTCTTCATCTTTACTCAAAGGTCACTGATACTTAGTACGAAGGAGATGAGACTATTTGAAAGGTTTGCAGTTAGAAAAAATATACTTACAATTACTAAACTGGACTAGAGCAGCAAAGTAACGTAGATGTTTTATATTTTTTTTTTGACAACAAAAAATGAATGGAAAGGGCTTGGGAGTTTCAAATTAGTTGAATAAAATAACAAGTATTGTTCAGTATATATGTTTAGCCCTCTGAGAGGTGTTTTGGAAGATACAGAAGAACACATGATACACGCCCTCACAAAGTTTATAATCTGAGGAGGCTAGACATGTAAGACACAGTGAACAAGTGACAGCAAATATTCCCTCCAGCAAAACTGGAGCCCTTACTGTTCCTCTTACGTGGCGTTCTACCTCTGGTCTTGTATTGGTAAGCACCCCAACATACATAGGGGAGTCTGCTATCACAGGTTCTTTGATCTGCTTTTCTAAAAGGAAAGGCAGCTTCTGAGGGGTTGACAATCTCCTTTAATCAAGCACATATATCATTCACTTAGTTCAGGAAATCAACAGACAGCACTTCCAAACTGTCTGACATAAGCAATACATATATCACAAATCAACAGACAGGTCCAACTGTCTGACCATAGTTGCAAGAGAGGAAAGCACCAACATCTGGGTTTTCAAAGCCTTAGCAACTTCCCAGAGTCTCTTCTGGCACACAAAGCTTCTTCCAAAAACTAAGTCTCAAAGTAAAACCTCATCCTCAGAATATTTATACTTTTTTTTTTTTTTAGAGTCAGAGGGCATTCCAATCCTTGAGAACCAGTGCCTCATTAACAAAAGGTGTGGGCCTTTCTACAAATCTTCCCAGGCCCATTAATGAGTGGGGAAGATCTTTAATCACATTAACAATATAAATACACCTACTGTTTCAAGTTAAAGAAACTCTTTTTTTTGGCACTTTACTCCTAGTAAAGACTCTTGGTTGATTAAAGCAAGAATCAATTAGAGACATTATACTTCTCGATTATATTAAAACAAAAACAGCAAAAGATCCTACACTTTGCTTGCCCTTACAGGTCTCCACAGCTGTGCACTGGCTGTACCCCATTTTTGGAATGTGCTACTTTCTCACCTCTGTCTCTGATAATCTCCAGTTTCCATCAAGGATCAGCTCAAGTACTAACTTCTACATGAAGACCTTTCAGTTCTAATCAGCCACTAGTACCTCCTCTCCTTCCCAAAATTATCTTATGTCTATCTTGTGTATAGCTATATAAGTACATATTGTTTGTCACATGGACTTGTAGATTGTAAATTCTTTAAGGATTGGGGGAGGGCAGGAAGGAACTGTTGCTTAACAAACGTCCATGAATGGATGGATAGACTGACTGATGGTGTTCCATAGTGGTGTCAAACAGAAATGGAAGTTATTAATGGTTGGTATTGTTCAGTTATGTTTAACTGACTCCATGACTTCATGACTCCATGTGGGGTTTTCTTGGAAAAGATATGGGAGTGTTTTATCATTCCTCTAGCTCATTTTACAGTTGAGGAACTGAGGCAAACAGAGTTAAGTGACTTGTCCAGGGTCACACAGCTGGTAAGTTTCTGAGGCTGGATTTTAACTCAGGAAGATGAGACCAGGTCACTGTGGGAAGCATACTGACTTAGAAAAGCACATTAACATTATCTATGTTCTATATTTTTATTTAATTTGTTAGTATTTCCTAATTATAGTTTAATCTGGTTTGGTTGAACTTAGTAGTATTCAATTGCAATAGACCACTGACTGTATGTCTGACACCTTTGGTGTACTCTACCTACCACCACAAATGCTTTGATTCACCTAACAAACATTTATTAGCATCTACTACATAAAACTGCTATGCTAAGCACCAGGAGTATAAAAACACAGTCTCTGCCTAAAAATAAGGCAGGAATAAAACAAATATTTATTAAAGACTTTTGTGTCAAGCACTTGGGATACAAACATAAAATAAAAAAAAAGTCCTTGCCCAGAAGTGGTTTATATTCTATTGGGGGAAAACAACACACAAAAGGGAGCCAAAAAGTGGGGGTGAGTTGGAGGGGATGTTAGTAGGAGAGCAGAGAGATTGATTTTAAGTCCAGAAAGTTAGGAACAGGTTTGGAAGGGGAAACGCAGGTGAGCCTGGGCCTCTGCAAAATGGAGGCTGCAAGAGGAATTCACAAATGGGAAGAAGGGGGCGCACAAGTCTTGTGGAAGGATATTCCATGGTGAGTAAGTCATAGGATGATCCAGGGCAAAGACATACCATGTGCTAAGGGAAAGCTCCAAGTTGAAACAGCAGAAGAGATGCCAGAACTCCCTTAAGGAGTTTACAGGCTATTTATTATGAGATGGAAACATAAGTGGAATATCATCAGGTGAACTGTGCAAAGGGCAAATGGAGAAATCCAGAAGAAATACTGTAAGAAAATCTAAGAAGTTAGAGAAAACTTTCCATTTCAGGGCATTAGTGATGATTTCATGATGAATGTGGCACCCGAGGAGAGCCTTGAAAAAAGAGATGGATTCTGACAAGTGGAGATGACTAGGGACCACCTCCCAGGTATGGTAGACAGTCTGGATGAATGCTCTCAGAAAGTTTTGGTGGCTCTGAAATAAAACATCTGCTTCTTGCCTTTTCTTTTTCTACAATAATTAAGCAATTTGGATTTCCAAAGGAAACCCTCCATTTTTCCAGGCTCTAATTTTTTAGAGGAACCAAAGTTTCAAATAAATAAATATTTAGATGAAGAACATTAAAGAACATTACATTGACAACAGATTCTGGCTTTCATCCCAGCCACCCACTGGCCACAAACACTTTCCCAAGTTTGTACACAGAGCCCCATAAATCATACTGTAAAGACTTTATAACTTACAGATGGATGGTGATTTATAGGGCCATTATGTTCAACTTCCACCTGAAGTCCCAGACTTTCACAGTGCTGGTGGGGAAATCAATGAGGACAAGAAAATGCCACTGTCCCACTGGAATCCTAGAGCAAATACTATAGAACTTCCAAATGGAAATTGTGTAAGCTGGGGCAGCCTGGAATGCAAAACTTATTCTACATTTCTTGGGGAATGTTTAGGAAACAATCTATCCACACACTTTTCTCTGGGGACAAGACATTTAGGAAACCTGAGGAGTCAAATGAAAATTTTTTCCATTTGTAAGAGTAGAATGAGAGGTATCAGGGAAACCAAATTCTGTAAATGAGGATAAAGGGTCAGTAGTACAAATATTTCAGTATTAAGGCTGCAGGGGGTGGGGTGGGGGTGGGGGTGGAAAAACACAGTAACCCAAGAGGAGAGTCTCCTAGAAAAAGAAATATAGACAAGTCTCACATTAAGAAAATCCAGCATACCATGTACAAAAGAAAGGGTGCTAGTCAGGAGACTGCCCTAATTAATAAAAACCGCTGGCTAAATCACAATTTTTCTAGGTCTTGGTTTTGTTACTAATTAAAAATGATGATATTGAACTAAATGATCTCTAATAAAAACTACCTATGAGAGAAATAGTGGCATCACAGAAAAGAGAACTAGACTCAGTCAGAAGGCCTGGGTTCCGGTTAAGGCTATAACTCTGCCAAGCTTCATCACTGGGCAAATCTCTTAATTGATCCAAATTTCAATTCTCTCTTTGATGAAACAGGGACAATATTACTACTTCTTCATTAGAATAACCTTTCTAAGGAAAATGTTTTGTAAATATTAAAATGCTATATAAATATGGGCTGCTATTATTATTACCCATTTCAGATCTGACAGCCTATCATTATGTGAGAAATAGACATTCAAATGAACAAATCAGATAAACTGAGGGCAGTATCTGGTTTTCAAAGAGACTCTTCACTTTACAGAAAGTCAGGCCACAGGGACAGAGACTGGACCTGTGATTTCACTAGTATATGGAATTCCTGGGTGAGGAAACTCTTTGTAGATACATGGCCAGCCCTTTCATTGAAATATAGATTCTGAGCTCTGTCTACTTGCCCAGCATCACACTGTAAATATTAAAAAGAAGACCTGAACCTAGGTCTTGCTGGCCACATTGCCTCAGGGTACCTCCACAGTAGTAATCATCCCTAACATATTTTATTAACCAAACAAAAACAATCCACTAACATCTTCTGAAGAAACACATTGATAGCTGCATGAAGTGAAGCAAACTAGCAATGCATGCTGCAGGAAGTGTTTCCTCTAGTCAACAAATCGGGGAACAGAGAGTCGGAATGAAGCTAGAGATGCCCAGGCCCCATCAAGCTAAATAGTCTAACATACATTTAGAGACACACATAGTTCTCATTCAAAAGAGATTCCAAACATTCAGCCAAAAGAACAAACACAGGATGGTTCAGGAAAGAGCAAGGGTAATTCTCCTGCCCCACCTGGATGACACTCCTCACCTTTCCGGCTTCTCCACTCCCTCCTCCTACTCAAAAACAATAGAGAAAATCCTAACAGGCTGAATGAGGAAACAGTGACTAGATACGCTCTAGTGTAGATGTATCTAAGGCTCAAAAGAAACCCATGGCTTAAGGAGCTTCAGCATTAATGCCAGTCAAACACACAGCTCAGCAAGACAAACTCAGTAGTTGATGATAAGCAGTGGATAACGGATTTTTGATAGCCTGCATCCAAATGTGTACAAAAGAAAAAACACCTGGATTTGTTATGGTGATCTTGGACTCAATGGACCTGGATTCAAGTCCTTCATTTTAACAGATATTAATGAGGTCTGATTCAAATCTCAGAATGGAACATGGAGGAGAGATATTAGACATCATCTAGTCCAACATCCTCATTTTATAGCTAAGGGAAACTAAATCCCAAGAGGGAACATGATTTGCCTGGAGAGGGCAAGTGGCAGATGCTGGATTCAAATTTAGGTCTCTCAACTCCAAATTCAGTTCCCTTATACTATGTCACACTGATCTCTAAGGATCTTTTCAAGCTGTAATAAAAATCTATGAGTTTATAAGGCAGGGAGGATAAAAGAAGGACAATGGATTGAACTAAGCCCCTTCCTAGGAAAGTAGGTTTTTCTCTGTCCTTCTCCAACCACTTTTTCATCCTTTTACATCTCTTCCCCTATTCTTGAATTTACATCAAACATCTGACAATATGTTGCTTATATTTAAGCCCCATCACAGCAGAAAGATGGTCCGGACCAATACAGATGCCCTACTACATCCTTAAGGCAGAAAACATAATACATTCATTGCACATGGTTGGCACTTAATACACTGTTGTAGAAAGAAAGAATAAATTTTACAGATGAAGATACAGACAGAGAAGTGAATCCCTATCCTTTCTTCCTCACAGGAAAGTAGTGAAGGCTGAATGAGATGATGAACAAAAAACTGCTCCGAGTAGCAAAGTGGTAAAACTAAAAAAGGATGATGTGATTCCTTCTTTCATCAAAGCCCTTTTATACTAATTATTCTATCTTCCTAATTCTATGGACTGCCGACCCTCTTCCCTTCTTTTTTGTAACAACAGAACACGGGGTGGGGGAGAAGACAGGATGATACGCTTCTGTCCTTTAGTACCAGCTCTTACTTGAGCAAACTAAGTGGAGGACAATGAAGCCAATGCTCCCACAAGTATAAAGTGAAAAAAAAGTTCATTTGAGTTGCTGGCAAAAATTGTAATGGACACTCATGCACAGTAATATTTCATTCGTATGTTGCTATGGGGAAGAAGCCATTTTATTGGGTAGCTAAAGTTTCTCTCCTCAAACCAACTTCATTTTAGTCAGGGTTAAGTAGTAATCTTTATAAAATATGCCATACATTTCTCTTTCTTTTAAAACAGAACAGGCTAAACATCATTTAACCCTTTCTTGCTGATCCCAGGTCATCAGTTTGAACTCCAGCTGCTCTAGTGTGCTATCATGCCAATGCTTTGAGGAATGTTGTCTTGCCTGACCTCTCCATCGCACGGTCCTAAGCTAGCTATGCATCTTCTTTCCTTCTTCCTTCCTTCTTTCTTTCCTTCTCTCTTTCTTTCTCACCTCTTTCTTCCCTTTCCTTTCCTTTCTCTCTCTCTCTGAGGCAACCAGGGTTAAGTGACTTGTCCAGGGTCACACAGCTAGTACATATCCGAGGTCAAATCTGAACTCAGCTCCTCCTGACTCCAGAGCCCGTGCTCTATCCACTTCACCACCTAACTGCCTCTGGCTATGCATCTTGAATTATTTTTTCTTGTGTTTTTAAAAATCGTTTTTCTCTCTCCTTCTTTATCATGAGGCCATCTGCTGTCTGTCTCTAAAACAGGGATTTTTAACCATTTTGAGGTGTGTTATGGATCTCTCTGGCAGTCTGCTAAAGTCTATGAACCACTTCTCAGAATAATATTTTTAGGTGCATAAAATAAAATACACAAAATTAAAAAGGGCAATTAAATACAATGAAATACAGTTGTAAAACTTTTTAAAATGTTCATGGACCCCAGTTTAAAAATCCCTTGCTATAAAAGGAACAGGCAATTAACAAGTATTTATTCAGCAGCTATGCACCATGTGCCAGATGCTGTGCCAGGCAACGAAGATACAAAGATGAAAATAAAATCACCTCTGTTCCCAAGGAACTTACATTCAGACAATGTGGACTGAGTACATGCAAAGTAAACATACAGAGAACAAACAAGTGAGTGAATGAACGAATAAATAAATACAAAGTAATTAAAAGACAAGGTTGTCTGAGAGGACTACATCCATTGAGTTGATCCTTAATGACACCATCCATTGAGGTGAGCAGGAAAAATGGTGTGGAAAAAATAAAACTTGAACTTTTCCTTAAAGGGAGTGGATTCTATGAGGCAGCGGTAAGGAGGGAGTATATTTCAAGCATAGAGGCCATCCAGAGCAAAGGCAGGGAGATCAGTCATGGGAGGTATTCTCAACTGTTAAAGAGGCACAAAAAAGAAAGCTTTGTTTGGTTGAATTTGACTGTAGGAAGAAACACAGTGTCCAAAAAAGCAAAAAGATAGGATGGAGTCAGGCTGCGAAGAGCTTCAAAAAATAATTGTTTATATGCGAAATCGTAGGCAATAGGGAGCCACTGAAGTTTACTGAGTAGGTAATCACATGGTCAGATCTAAATTGAAAGAAAATCATTTTGGTAACAGTGAAGAAGGACTGAAGTTAAAGGCATGAACTTTTAAAATTGACTTTGTGACATTGAATTTGATTGTTTTCAGAGCCCTTTCTTTTGTATCCTGTGTTTTCTACAGAACTGGCTGTGAGATCAATGAACCCTGCATAGTGGTGACTAGTGATGTGTCACTGTATACATGCTGAAATCTGTTACCATGTTGCCCTCTTAAACACATGACAAATTCCCACTTGCTGCTCACAACCAATAACTTCTTCCCTTCTCCCAATTCAAGGTGAGGAGATAGAGGTAAAGAACCTTCTTAGAAAGGCATGGTCTCCTTCACTCTTTCATCAGTTCTTGAAGGAGGAATTAAACAAAAATCTTGTAACTACCCCAGCCAGCACACCCTGCCCTCCCTCTACCCTATGACTGTGCCACAAATATCACCAGAAAAAGAAGAATGAGAGTGAAAGAGAGAGAGAGAGAGAAAGAGAGAGACAGAGAGAGATACACGAGACAGAGAGACAGAGGCAGAGAGATACACAGAGAGACAGAGAGAGAGACACAGAGAAAGAAAGAGAAAGAAAGAGAGAGAGAGAATGATTCAAGTCCATATTCAAGTACAGATGATTAGCTAACTGAGTATTATGGAGGTGGGTCACCCAAGGTAACCAAAAACTTCAAGAGAAATTGCTCTACAATTTTGCAAACAACTCCAGAGTTTTTAATCCCTTCAATTATTATATTTTTAACACAATTATTGATTTGCTCTCTGATTTTCTTCCCCTTATTTTTTTTATGCAGCTGTTCACATTAACATGACTCCATGAGATAGCATGAGGGATGTCCATACTGTCTCTTTATAAGCCTATATTTATACATACATGTATGCATATATACCCACAAAGAATGTCACAAGCAACTCAAAGGTTGCTGTTTGACCTCAGTTAAAGACTGGATGAGAGATGGGGAGAAGTTATAGCTAAAGTCAGTCAACAATAACTTGTCAGTCATCATCGTACACAGGGCATTATCACTGGTCTCTGAAGTTTGTTCCTTTCTGCAACACTGGCTTCTCTGGGTCAGAGGCTGGTGTCTTGTGCTTTGTGGTAGGCTGACATCCCCTAAACACTGGCGAAGACTGCAAAAATTCACTTTCTGCCCCACTGTTAATGTAACTTGGAGTTCAACATGGAATGGAAAAGAATCTATCACCTGAGCTCTCAACCAAGGAACCTGACAATAATTCAAGAATTCTACAGGCCATGTCTCCTGCCTATCTAACTCTGTACCTCAATACTCCCTGAACGTGAATCCTCCCTTAACTAAGATTGGTTTCTTCACTCACTCTTGACATATGTCATGTTCACTTACACCTTTATGCCTTTTTCTATATGACTCCCTCACTTACAAGTTTTCTCTGCTACTCTGCAAGGATAGAATGTAAGCTCCAAGAAGGTAAGGAAGTACGCTATTTTTATCTTACCATCTCCAGAAACTAGCATCATGCCTTACAAGTAGAAGGCACTTAATAAAAGTTTATTAAACTGAATTATGTCTTTGTTGAATAACATCTAACATTATATCATCTTGGTTTCCTTGTGTATAAAACGGGGATAATGAGTGACAAAACTGATCTTACAAGGTAGTGATGAGAAAAGCAGGCTATAAAACCTTTTAAGAAATATACAAATGAGATTTTATTATTATTATTATGCAAGTCCTAATTCTAACTACCCTTCAAGGCCCATCTTAAGACTTCCCTCCTGCAGGGAGACTTTCTTGACCACATCACAGAATTTAGAAAAGGCTTCTTTAGAAATTGATCATGTAATAGGAATCTACTGTTTAATAAACCCCAGCTTCTGGAATAAGAACTCACTATTTGACAAAAATTGCTGGGAAAACTGGAAAATAGTGTGGTAGAAACTGGGCACTGACCAACATTTTACACCATCTACCAAAATAAAGTCAAAATGGGTACATGATTTAGATATTAAGGCTGACAGTATAAGCAAATCAGGAGAGCAAGGAATAGCTTATTTGTCAGATTTATGGAGAATGGAAGAATTTATGACCAAACAAGAGACAGAGAACACTATGAAATGCAAAATAGATTACAATAAATTGAAAAGTTTTTACACAAAAATCAATGCAACCGAAATTATGAGGGAAACAGAAAACTGGGAAAGAATTTTTACAGCTAGTGTCTCTGATAAAGGCCTCATTTCTAAAATATAGAGAACTGAGTCAAATTCATAAGAATACAAGTCATTCCCCAATTGTTAAATGATCAAAGGACATGAACAGGCAGTTTTCAGAGGAAGAAATTAAAGCTATCTATGATCATATGAAAAAATGCTCTAAATCACTGCTAATTATAGAAATGCAAATCAAAACAACCTTTTGGTATCACGTCACACCTATGAGATTGGCTAACATGACAAAACAGGAAAATTATAAATGCTGGAGAAGATGTGGAAAAATTGGAATACTAATGCATTATTGGTGGAGTTGTGAACTGATCCAACCATTCTGGAGAATAATTTGGAACTATGCCCAAAAGGCTATAAAAATTTGCATACCCTTTGACCCAGCAATAACACTTCCAAGGCTGTATATCCCAAAGAGATCATAAGAATGGAAAAAAGGACCCACATATACAAAAATATTTATAGCAGTTCTTTTTGTGATGGCCAGGAAATGGAAATTGAGGGGATGCCCATCAAATGGGGAATGGCTGAACAAGTTCTGGTATATGAATGTAATGGAATACTATTATGTTGTAAGAAAGGATGAGCAGGGGCAGTTAGATAGTACAGTGAATAAAGCACTGGTCCTGAAATCAGGAGGACTTGAGTTCAAATTTGACCTCAGACACTTGGACATTTACTAGCTGTATGACCTTGGGCAAGTCATTTAACCCCAAATGCCTTGCCTTCCCCCTCCAAAAACACAAAAAGAAAGAAATAAAAAGAAATGATGAGCAGGAGGACTTCAGAAAAACCTGGACTTATATGAACTGATGCTGAGTGAAATGAGCAGAACCAGGAGAACAGCGTACATAGTAACAGCCACATTGTCTGAAGACTCACAGACTTAGCTCTTCTCAACAATGTAAGGACGAAGACAACTCCAAAAGATTCATGATGGAAAATGCCATGCACATCCAGAGAAAGAAATATAAAGTCTGAATGCAGATCAAAGCATACTATTTGCTCTCTTTTAAAAAATTTTGTTGTTTCTTTCTCCTGGTTCCTCCCATTTTGTTATAACTCGTGTACAACATGACTAATATGAAAATATATTTAAGCTATATTTAAATATATTATATTACATATATATACATATATATACATACACATATACATATATATAGCTTATTTGTCAAATTTATGTAGAATGGAAGAATTTATGACCAAACAAGAGACAGAGAACACTATGAAATACAAAATGGATAATTTTGATTACGTTAAATTGAAAAGTTTTTACATAAAAATCAATGCAACCGAAATTAGGAGCTTAAAATGTAGCTATAAATATATAATCTGACAAATAAGCTATATATATATATATAATATATTTATTATACATAAGAATGTATATGTAGAGCCTATATCAGATTGTACGCCATCTTGGGGAGGCATGCAGAGAAAATTTAAAATTTATGGAAGTGAATGTTGAAAATTAAAAAGGAATAAATTGGTTTTAGAAAAGAAATTGAACACGTAATTCAATGCCCTTCTTTTTCAAATGAGGAAACAAAGGTTGTTTTTTTAATTCTTATTTTTAATTTTAAATTCTGCTCCTCTCACTCCCCTTCTTCTTCCCCATTGTGATTTGCTACAAAGTCAGGATTAGAACTTAGATTATAAATTGAAAATTAGTGCCCTTTTCCCAAAACTATGCTAAAAACTTTTTCGCCTCTGAACTCCCACTGCCCATAGTTTACATCACGCATTTTGTATTAAGCATGTGTGTGTGTGTGTGCGTATACACACACATTATCACTTATGCTCAGGTCTTCTTTCCCCAACCATATAAGTACCTTATAGTCAGGGATGACATGACACACTCCTTTCGTGGGGCTATGGCATGTGTTTTGTGCTTGTTGAAATGAAGTGATATTTCAAAGAGGTAGTTTTCTGCATACTGACACTCAAGGATATCCCTCAGAAATACAGTGAAGTACAGTTTCACATAGTATAAAGTCAATTGATTAACCTCATTATCCCAAGAAGTGGTAGACATTGAAGATTATCAAAATAGGCTTACATAATTTCTTGGATAACAGAAACATATTATATTAAGGAAAACAAATCTGTTTGGAGTGTGTGTGCCTAATCTAAACACGCCGAAGACTAGCCATAACCTCCCAAGAATCATCTTTGGTTCTCTGTTTATTTTATGATTCAAGGTCATCATTTAAAAGATATCAGAGGCAAAATAAAATCTTAGCTTGAAGAAACTCAAGAGTCATTAAATGGTCACGGGGTAGTTGATCAACTCTTACCTTCAGAAGTATTTCTCTGAGAAAAGTAATCAGGAAGTCACAGATACCAACCAATGACTAATTCCTCCAATCTGACAAGACTCAGTTCCTGTTCTCTCTCTGAATGACCACTTTGGGGTATGCTGGTCAATTTACTTTCACTTCTCTCAAATTATCCTGAAGAGCTTTGGAACCTTTGGACTTGCTCAACCCAGGGCTTTCTCATGCAGAATTTCTCAACCGAGGTTTTAATACTGTGCACAAAGGGCATGATTTTTTTTAAAGAGTTAGTTTTTGAATGAGGCTCAGAATTTTATTTCACAGGCACAGACTGGGCCCAAAACATAGCAATCAAGTAAGTCCCAAAGTCTTTGTCCATAGCTAACACATCTTTCCTTTATGGGCTCTAGTGAAAGAGGGTACAGCATGCGTGCACACAGACACACAAACACAGATGACACTCACTGATAGAAGGAGATGAAGAGAAGTACGAAAGAATTATCAAGTCTTTTCCAATGTAAGACATGACAATATGAGCCAGAACTGACCAACTGTTGTTCAAATAGTTTAGGGCATTCCTCCTCAAATGTTTTTTTAATACAAAAGTCTCAAGATCTTAAGAAAACCACAACTCAAGTGAATAAAAAACTGTGCCTGAAAAGGACAAAGGACTGAACTTTAAAATGTATACAAAACTCTCCTGGGAAAAGGCAGCATCACAAGAGAATGTAAGACTGTTTAGGTCACTCTTACGTTCCATTATTCTCATTCAATTGGATTATTAGTTTTTGGGATTGAGACATTGTGAGCACCAAAAACAAACACCACCCTCCCTCCCCAATCCAAAAAACCCAAAACCAACACAAAAGCTCCTACAGGGATACATTTAAAAGGGGCAAACTCATCCCAGTCACTGTGTGGGGTAATCAGATGAAATACTGCCTGTTCTACAAAGAAACTTATATAGCAAGCAACCAAAGAGCTCCTAGGGAATTTGAGTGGTGGAGACTGTCTCGCCTTTGTTTATTCTGAGGGGTATCCTTAAAGCTCACTGGGCAGAAAACTTCAGGGCTTCAGTCTGGATTTTAAGATAAGTACCTCATTCTTCTTTTTCTCTTTTCCAAAGAAAAACAAACTTTCCCCAAGTATCGACCCCACACAAGATCAACCACATCAGAGTGATGGGAAGATTACTGCTACTCCCTCACTTGAAATGCCTACCCACCCAGATCCTCTTTTCTATCTGAATCTTTTCTATCCTTCAAGGTCCAGCTCAATGTATTTCTATCAATATTTTCTAATATCTATCTATGTATCATTATTTTCTAATATATAATGTATCTAATCTTTTCTAATATATATCTATGTATCTTCTAATATATTGACTGGAATGGTTGCTTACAATGTCCTTTGTGTGTACATTTGCCCCACCCCAACTCCTCGCCCAAACTCAGAGGCTGTAAAACCCCTCAATGGCAAAGACCCATAGTTTCTTTTGTAATTCTTCCCCCCACCCCCAACTCACCCCCAAGCAAATCAAGCAGCATCTCCCACAGGATATTTATTTGTTTGTTTTCCAGATTCTTGAAAAGAAAACCAGACTAAATTGTAAAAATTACCCAAGCAGTTTTCTTATGAGGTCTATTAGGTCTGTTTTCACACACACACACACACACACACACACACTTCTGAACTTTATGAAAGCCATAGTAGACATCAGGAGTTAAGAGGGAAAGCCATAGTCAGTGGGGTGTGAGGGTTTCAGAGAATTTATAGTCAATGTACTTAATCTGGAATTATGCCCAGATTGTTATTAAACTACCTATGCCCTTTGACCCAGCAATACCACTATTAGATTTATTTCCAAAAGGGATTAGGGAAAAAGGAAAAGAACTTATAAGTTCTAAAATATTTATAGCAGCTCTCTTTGTGGTGGCAAAGAACTAGAAATTACAGGGATGCCCATCAACTGGGGAGTGGCTGAACAAGATGTAGCGTATGATTGTGATGGAGTACTATAAGAAAATGATGAGCTCCTTGACTGTAGAAAAACATGGCTAGACTTACAAGAAATAATGAAAAGCAAAATGAACAAAATCAAGAGAACGCTGTATACAGTAACAGCAATATTGTTTTAAGAACTTTGAGTGAATAAGTAATTTTGACTATTATAAATACCCAAATTAACTACAAAGGATATATAAACATGTTATCTGCATCCAGAGAAAGAACTGATAAACATGACATTAGTAATGTATGAAATAATTTTACATACACACACACACATTTGTGTCTAATGGTAGCCATCTCTGGGGGAGGGAAGAAAAAAGGAAATTTACATGGCAACTTTATTATATATTTATGTGTACAAGTTGCACACAACAGATTTGCAAAACATGTGCAACCATCTATTTTTTATTTTATTACGTTACTGAAGAGCTTTAATTCACAAATTAATTTAATTAATAATTTAATTTAATTCATAAATTAAAAATAAAAAGCATTGAAAAGAAATGACTTGAATAAGGAAGAGAGAGATTACAGTCTTAAGTTTAAGTAAGCAAATCTGAAATATGGTATTTGTTACACATGTACCAGACACTCATTTTGGGCATGTTTCTTCTGATGTTAAGAACTAAAGAAATTTTCAGCCCATTTCCCCTGAATCATCAGCCAACAGTGGTGGGGAGCTAACTGAGACACAAAGGGTAGGCTGACCAAAATGGTGTCAGGTTTCTCTGAGAGACAGGTCTTCTATCTGAAGAAAATGTAGAACTCCAATAACTAGGAGATCAATCTGAACTCACAAAAAATATGAACTATGTAATAATTTAAAGTACCCTCTTAAATGCTTTTCCTTTTAAAGATATGTTGTGACTCCTTATTGGTCAACAAAGTATCAAAATCTAGTAATTCACTTTAATGAGTAGATAATTGGTGGTCAGAAGATAAAATAGAATTAGACTGGGAGGGGCTTGAGAGGTCCTCTAATCCAACCTACTAATCTTAGACATGAAGAGAAAGGTGAAATGATTTGCCCAAAGTCACAAAGGCTGGTTAAGTGGCAGTAGGGGATTAGAGCCCAGGCCCTCTGACTAAACACAGCACTCTTTCCACTACACCACACTCCCCTACCTAAGTGCTTGAACACTTTTCTTCTTTTAAGATGTTGTTTACAATATTTTAATTGCTTAATGACAATTTCCTTCACAGATGGAACAAGGATGCATTTGAATACATCCTGGTCTGAATTCTATTAGGCAGCATTTAGGGAGCATTGGATTGTCAGGGGGAGCATCAGAAAGGTGTGAGTTCAAATGTCTACTCTGACAATGAGCACAAATACACAGGAAACTGAGACCCAGAAAGGTTTAGTAACTTGCTTAATGTCACACAGATACAGTAGAGGTAGGATTCAAACCCAGTCCTCTTTTCACTTATTTAGCTGTGTGACTTCCAAGGGGAAGTAATTAATCTCTTCAATGACCTCACATTTTTGTGAAACTCAAATGAGACAATTTATGTGAAACTCTTTGCAGACCTTCAAGTGCTATATAGATGGGAGTTTTAAAGGCGAAATCCTGATATTCTTCTCTATGGCCTCTTTCCCTCAATCTATTCTGCATACCTCCTGGATTCATCTTCCTAAATTACTGCCTACATAATGTAAACTGCCTGGTTCCTCCATCTCAGATTCATTCATTCAACAACCATTTTATTCATAGGCCTACCGTCTTCATGCCAGACAATGTGCTAAGCTCTGGGTACCCACTACCAACAGTATCAAGTTGGAATTCTTTAAACTGGCAGTCAAGGACTTCTATAATTTAGCTGAATCCTACTCTTCCAACCTTAGATCTGATATTCCCTATAACCCATCCAGGCTTTATTCAAACCCCCAGACTCACCTTGCACAATTCTTTCTTCTGCACCTTTGCTCATCGTATTGGGTGCCTGTTCTTCTCACAGCCAATTCAAGGTTCCATCCATCTTTCACAGTTAATTTCAATTCAGTAACCTTTTAACTCAGTTTAATTCAGTAAACCTTTAAACGTTTACCATGAACCCAGCACCGTGCGAGTTGGTGTTGGATATTCAAAGACAAAAACACAATAGTCTCTGCCTTCAAAGAACATTCTTTTGGGGGAGGGGAACAGACAGAGCTAACAGACAAAATGTACATAGTACACAAAATAAATGCAAAAGATATTTTGAGGTGAGGGTGGGGAAGGAGGTCAGGAAAGATATCTTGCATAAGGTAGCACTAAATCTGACCCTTAAAAGGAACTGAAGATGTGATGCCGGATCACTTAATTTACCTTGATTTCTTCAACTGTAAAATGGGGATAATAATAGCATCTCCTTGGCAATAGGACAGTATTTGTAAAAAGCACTTACAGTACCTGGCCCATTACAAGATATACAAAGGCTTACATCCTTCATGTACAACATTCTGTCTTCCATCTCTGCATCTTTACAGGGGTTGTCCCCCATTCTAGAATTCACTATTCCTTTTGATTCCTTCAGTGTTCGCTTCCTACATGAAGGTTTTTTTTTAAAACCCAGCATCTGCTAGTCCTTCATCATCAATAAAACCTTGCTGTTTATTTATTTTATATATTTATGTATCAAATATTGTCTCCCAAGATAGAATGTTAAAATCCCCTGAGAAAAGGAACAGTTATTCTTGGCATTTGTAACTCCAGAGCCCAGCCTGACACATAATAGGTACTTAATAAATGCTTGTTAACTGATCGCTTCTGAGGGCTACAGCCACACTTCTTTGAAACATTCACTTTTATACTAATGATGGGATCTAGAACCCAGAACATTCAGTCAAGTTTCCTCATGTTACCATTAGGGAGCAGAGGCCCACAGGCTAAGTGATTTGGCTAAGGACACACAGATGGTACGGGACAGAGTTTGGATTGGAATACATTTCCTGACCCCCAAGTCTAACATTATTTCCACACACAATACGTCCCCTAATCACATATTGTTTTCCACTGCTATTTAACTGTATGTATGTCTGTATGTTTTTTCAGTGGGGGAATCTGAGTGACACAGTGCCGGCACCGGACTTGGTAACAGGAAAATCTGAACTCCGTTCTCATCTCAGACACTAGCTGTGTGATCCTGAGCAAGTCACTTAATCTCTCAGTCTTAGTTTCCTCATCTGTAAAATGGGTAATAACAGCACCTCCCTGACAGGACTGTTGGGATATAAAATGAGATTTATATAATACACGCACACATGTATGTACGTATGCACATATACATGTATACTACTTCGCAAACCTTGAAGCACTGTGTAATGACAGCTATGAGTTGTTTTAAGAACAAGGACCATGCAGTTACCATAGATTTCTCTTCTTATCCCAACATCACCATTGCAGGTGTTTAACGAATGCTTGTTCAATGCAATAAACATGTATTAAGTGCCTACAATGTGACAGGCACTGTGCTAAATGCTGGGGATATAAAAATAAGCAAAAGACAGTTGCTTCCCTCATGGAATTTACAACCCAATGGGAGAGAAAACATGCAAACAAAGACATACAAAGCAAGCTACGTACAAAATAAATAGAAAACAATGAGCAGAGGGAAGGCACTGGAATTAAGAGGCTCTAGGGAAAGGCAAAAGGTAAAATTTTAATTGAGACTTAAAGAAGCCAGGAAGATCTGTGGTCAGAGTGAAGGAGGGAGAGCGTTCCAGGGACGAGGGATCACAGGGAGAATATTCAGACCTGAGAGAGGGAGGGTCTTGTTTGTGGAACAGCCAGGAAAACAGTGTCACTGGATCGATAGGTGAGCTTTGGGGAGTTCAACTGAATTGAATCAGTGAGGGTCGAATGAGATTTGCTGTATGACAGCAGGTAACAATGATAAGCACTCTGCACTGTGTTCAAAAACACTACAGATTAATTTAATTCAACAAATCTCATTAAACATTTAGTAACAATCTTCTACTGCAAGGCAGTGTTAAGGCTGGGGTTATAAATGCAATAAAAGAAACAGTTCTTACCTTCCAAGAGCTTATACTCTTCTGGGGGAGGGGATTATATAAATCACATACAATACAAAGTAATTTCAGGGGGGAGAGTGCTGTTTTAACCAACTGCTCTAACTCTACAAAGGGGTATCTGACATCCACTCATCTGGTCAGCAACTATCATTGAGAATGAAATGGATGGTACGCGTCTTCCTAATGCTACTCGCAAAATTTTGCCAAATGTTTTCCAGTAAATCAAAGAATAGAAGTGTGCACACTAAATTACCCTCAAAAAGATCTCCTTTTAAATATGTCATGTAAAATTACGGAGTCCCAGTCACAGCATTTCAGTCCAACATGATATCCGGTACAAGAGGTACAAATTGAAAGCCAACACAGCCTACAGCATACAAGCCCACTGAAAGCAGGGACTGTTTACTTTTTGTCTTTGTATCACTAACATTTAGTACGGTGCCTGGCATGTAGTGGATACTTAATTAAAGTCTGTGAATTGACTGACTGGTAACAAGGAGAGTTAAAGATATATCCCCTCTTCTGGTCCTCGCCTTCCCCAAGTACTTCTCTTGCTGGAAGACTGTAAATTTCTTGAGGTTAGGAAAGAACTGAGTTTTTATCTT
Organism: Bettongia penicillata ogilbyi; assembly: GCA_023548195.1. Lineage (NCBI taxonomy): Eukaryota > Metazoa > Chordata > Mammalia > Diprotodontia > Potoroidae > Bettongia > Bettongia penicillata. Next base: position 1,107,145 of record JAJHZJ010000503.1, on the reverse strand, counting down.
TGAAATAGTGCCTTGATCACTGTTACTGTTCAGTTGTTTCAGTCACATCTAACTCTTCCAGACCCCATTTGGGGTTTTCTTGGCAACGATTCTGGAGTGGCTGGCCATTTCCTTCTCCAGCTCATTTCACAGATGAGGAAACCAGGACAAACACAGTTAAGTGACTTGCACAGGGTCACACAGCTAGCATCTGAGACTGAATTTAAACTCAGGTTTTCTTGACTCCAGACCTGGCATTCTATCCACTGTACCACTTCGCTGCCCCTTCACTATATAATATAGGTTTTTAATAAGTACTTGCTGAATGAAATTGAACATGGGCTATACTCTAAAAAAAACCCAAAACACACAGAAATTTGTTAGTTCTTCACTTTCTTCTTAAAATTCTTTCCTTATATAGGCTAGCCGAGCCTTTATCAGTACTGTGAGGTTGACCTTTAACATCTTCAGTTCCCCACTCCTGCTCTCATTACTGTTTCCCTCATCCCCACTAAGGCTCTGACTTCTCTTCTTTCTTCCAATACCTCTAAGTCACAGAGTGCTTCCTCTTAGCAGGGGTTCTTAACCTGAGATCTGTAAACTTGCTTTGCTTTTGTTTTTAGTATTTTGACAAGTATTTCAACATAACTGGTTTTCTTTTTAATCCTATATAGTTTATTTTAGTCATTTAAAAACATTCTGAAGAATCCACAGTTTTAACCAGATCCCAAAAGGGGTACATGAGGGAAAAAAAAGGGTCAAGATCCTCTGAGTGACTTACAGGCACCTGAAGCTTGTACCACAAATCTTTAGGGTCAATAAAAGGCTTTGTTTCAATTTCAAGGGATTATTTCAGGCAACATCCAGCAGGTGGGGCAAGGGACAGTGAACCCTTCCTAAGGGCCCCAGAAATAAATAACATCATTTCAAGTTTGTATGGACTGCAAAGCAGTGTTACATTTTTATGTAATCTCATGCCCCCAACAGTCTGTGAAGTAGATGGGGCAAGCATTATCGCCCCTATTTTACAGAAAAGGCAAACGGTTAAGTGACAGTTGATCTGAGCCTGAGTCCTAACAGGGCTGGACCAGATCGCTCTTGAGGTCTCTTCCAATTACAAGGCTATATTCCTCTGGTCTCTTATAGGCTAAGCAGATTCTTTTTTAGCCACCAGCACCTTAGTTTCTGGGACATAAAGGCTTGCTTTCTCTTTTAAAAAGCAACCTCCCACCACACCCCTTTCACCTAAAGATGTCTTACTGAAGAATTCTGAATTGCGAATCATCACAACCTGACTTTTCCAGAAGCAGTAGCAGCCATCAACAACAACAATAATAGCTAACATTTATGTAGCCCTTTCAAGGACTGCAAAATACTTGCCTTCATTATTTACTTCATCAGATCTTCAGAACAACCCCATGAGGTAGATAGAGCAGGGATCATTATACTCATTTTACAAATGAGGAAACTTGCCCATCATCTCTCAGCCAACGTCAGAGGTAGAACTCAATTCTTTGAACTTAGTTCTCCCTTGGACTCCTAGTCCAGAGTTTTTTTTTCCTTAAAACCAACAAATACGTTCTCTAATGTCCCTCTATGAAAAGAAAAGCTATGCTACAATGACTTGGGAATTGTTTTTTCTCTAGTATACCATAGGATCCAGCCTGAAACATGGAAGCCTGGAATCGGGATGGAGGGAAATGAATAGCTGAGACAGAAAAACCTGACTCTTGAAACAAACAAGAACCCAGGTGGCATTCTGAATCCAGGCCTATGTTTGTTTTGCATAAGCCAAACTCTAGGCGATCTTGCTCCCCCTCTCCCAAGTTAACACTGGTGCTATTTTGTTTATTGGTTTTAAAATACTTGGGAAGAAAATGAGTTTCAAACAACATCAATGAGCAAGAAGATTTGGTTTCACCATTTCAGTGACATTTTAAAGACTGCATGAGTTACAGAGGAGAACTCATCTCACAATTCAGAAGAGCTGTGTTAAAAACATGTTGGCAGTGAGTGATTTGGAAATTTTCTTCCTCACTCATTTTTTTCTGAAGTTAATTTTAAAAACCTAACAACTTGGAATCGTGTTTCTGAGCATGTCTGATACTCTTCAAAGCCTAGCTTGTGTCTCAATTTTTCCTTGAAGACTTCTCTGACAAAAATGCATGGTATAGGAGAGGAAGGGTAGTGGAAAGAGCACTGAATTTGAACTCAGGGCTTTACTGGGGAGAGAGGGATCAATTTTGTGTGAAAAAAAAAAAGATGATATAAAAAGACATCTATTTGAATAACAAGATTTAATCTTTCTTTTTCAATAAGGAAGGGTAATTAGGAAGGAAAAACGTAGACTTTTATGAAAGGGAAAAAATAAGCTAAAATAAGAAAATGAAAATTATGGAAAAGTTGGTACAGTAAAATGACAAAGAATGATAGATTGTTCCTAGAGAGACCTTCCTGGTCATATAATTTTGAAGCAAAAAAATAGTGATGAAATATAAAAAGAACAAGTCATATATGGCAAAAAAGGAAACATTAAAATTTTAATCTTTTTATAGAGGCCCCCAAATAATAGCTAATGTTTTCTTCCTGTTTTGTGTTGTATTACAGTTTGAATTTCAGATGCTATTATTTACTGTTTTGGGAAGTTTGGACAAGTTATATCAAATTTGGGGGCGTGATCTTCTTCAATTAAAAACATGGTGATTAGATTTAATAAGACCCTAAAAGTCTCTTCCGGATCTAAATCTGTGATTCTATTATTGGATGATATCGTAGATCCTTTACTGTTCGAACCTTATGATTGACCCTTAGGTATCTTTACCTCCTCAGAATTCTAGAACTTATTGCTTGTACTTTTTTATTTTTAGTTATCTTTTCCTATATCTTATCTTCCTAGACAACTAGGAAGTTGTCTTCCTAGACAGTAGGACTAGACAGTAGCATTCTTAGTACAAGGATGGTATCCTAGTCTTCTTGACCTCCTTTGACCTCCCCTCTCTCACCAGAGCAGAGATGTCAATTCACAACCTTTGTGTAAAAATTCCCAAATCTGCTGCAGCAGAAACCTTTCATTAAAATGTAACTGGGAAATATTTAGCAAAAATATATCAAAATACAATACCACATAGGTAATGTTAATTAGTGGTTTTCTAAGTTAGTGTATAGCCTTTGGAAATCTGTTTCTATTTGATACCACTGCCCTAGAGCAGCAAACATAGGTTCTGGAGTATAGTAATAACTCATGCTTAAACACCTGAATACCCCACTCCTTCCCTTGGATTTCTTTCAGTATGACTCACAAAAGAATGTTGATGTGTCAGACAGGAGGGTTACAAGAAACAATTCAAGTTCCTAGAGGCCATAAAGAATCATGATGAGTAAACTCCTGTTTCTACATGTTTTATTTAAAAGGAGGTAACAGTACTAAATATGGCAGTTCCTGGGTGATTGGATCACATGCAATAAACAGCATTCTAATCATTCCTAGACGTCATCTTGCCTACTTGCCAAGGAAGTTCACTTCAAGTATAATTAAATCTAATGAATGATCTAGGAAGAGTCCCCAAATGAAGACATCTCAATGTGTCAGTAAAGCTAAGCTCTGTGGAAGCAAGGTGAGCCTGAAGTCCCCACAGACGATAGTTTCAAACAAAATAAAATGGTATGACCTGCAGTTCCCTAAAATAAACCTCCATTTTCAAGTAAAGTTTAAGAAGGCTAAGAAAGACAATAAATGTGATTCCTCAAGAACCTCGCCTAAGATGAAGAGACTGAAAGGTATGGAATGAAGCAAAAGTTGTCACGCATGACCAACGTATATGTTTTTGTGAGTGTTTACTTTGCTTACTTGTTCCTTGTTACGAGTAAGGGTTCTACTGGGGGGAGTGGTATCACTGGAAAATTACAGTAATGCTTTTTTAAAAAAAAGACCAATAAAACAATTTGAAAAAGAACAGTTTAGCCCTCTGAAGAAGAAAAGGAGGGATGAAATGAGAGAGACAAAGGAGTTAAGTAATCCATAAGTTATCTATCAGTAAAGTGCAAATTACAATTAACACCAACTTGAGCTTAGGTGGCCTGGCCAATAATAGTTGGTGGGTTTCTTTTCCTCCAGAGCTTCTGTTACTTTGATATAGGGTGCTGTCAAAAAGGAAGTTTAGAAAGATTAAGTGACTTGCCCAGAGTCACACAGTTCCATGTGGATCAGTCAAAGCATTTGAGACTTTGTGGTTCTTCACTGCTAGTTCTTTAGTCACTTCCTTTATCCACAGAATACCTCCCTAGGTAGTTGCCTCTGATACACCATGCTATGTAATCATAGCTTACATTTACATAGCATTTTATGGTTCATAAAGCATTCCATATACATTCTCTCATTTGATATGAAATTGGAAGTGCCAAGGAGCTTTCAACATCAACACCATGGATCCAAAGCAAGTATGACCACTAAATCAGCATCATTAAGGACCAGTAATTATTAGCATTTCAATTATGTGTGGGTGACAGCTCTCTATGGTCAGATCATGGGCAAAACTTGTCTGGCTTTTTCATCAAAAGACTGAACATTAGCCAAACCTCTCTGGCTAATATTGACACAACCCAGGGTTTAGACAGCATACAACCCATACAAAATGAAAGACAAACATTTGCCAACTCAATTCCTAACATGCGAATGTCTGCTTCCCCCATTCCCCACTACCCAAGAAAAGGATATTAATGATTTTTAAAGATTTCCAAGCTTCATCTCAGAAAGTAATTATAAAATGTTTCCACTTCCATCCATCTCCTCAGTATTCTGAGGCTCCTAAAAGCATAGGCCAACTCCCATCAAATGCAAATGAGTCACTATGGAGAAAATAAGAGATAAGAAATTGCAAAAGTTCACACTTTCCCAGAAAAACAACTACTGTGAGCATCTCTTAGGGCTGGTCTTTCCAAAATTCAAACTAATATACAAAAGTCATAAGAAGCTAGGAGAGACTTGATATAGGTATTCCAAAGGCAGACAACAAAGGATTTCTAAAAACTGCAGCAAAAGCTCAAGCTTTCCTCTAGATTCATAAGGATGTTTTTCCACATTTAGACAGTTCCTAGGTCTCCAGACAGATGGGGGCTTTCCTCCCCCCAATCTCCCTACCTCTCCAACACTGGTTAGTGAAATGTTTCAATGAATAGCTCAGCAGGTAAACCTTGGTGACAGACCAGCTTATGCACATACAAAGCCAAGATTAAGTTAGCCTCTTGAGGAGGCTCATTAAAAAAGCAATCTACCCAGTGCCTGAAACAGAAATTAAACTGAGAAGGGAGAGAGAGGTGGGGGAAAGTAACACGGAAGCCACAATATAGTCCCAGTGAGATAGAGAACACATAGTTTTACAATGCAGATGCCTCCTAGTACTTAAACTGAGTTTTACAAAGAAATATACTTTATCATCTCAAGGCCACCTCTGTAACCCATGACCCTGAGAAACACTAAAAACACAATTTAGCTGGAGTTCTTTCATACCCTGCTCAACTGAGAAGGTAAGATGGCAGGAAGGCTCGGAGATTGTTCAGTTTCATCTCTGGTTAATTAGAACTCATTTCCAACTGCTTGTTGTTGAACTATGTTTTGTCTAAATGTATGTTAGTTAGGGGAGGTGAGGGCTTTAGGGGAAGAAGGAGAGAAGATCTGCCATTTTTTGTGACCTGACCAGCAAAGAGGATGTCTCTTCCAAACCCAACTCCTTCCAACCCCATCCTTTGGCTTTTCTTCCACTTTTTGACTGTTCTTTCTGGGTAGTTTGCAAAGGGGCTCAGCAAGCTCCAGCTACTCCTACTGGAGGAAAGGAAAAATTGAGACAGGGGACCATTACACAGTCTACACAAAATGAAATTTCGTCTGAAGAGGCTGAGCTGCAGGAGCTCGCTCACAGAAAGAAGAAAGGAATTTTCCTGATGTGAAACTAAGATATCTCTTGATTCGCCAATATCACTTCAAAGGATTGTAAAGTCTCTGAAGATGGAGAAGCATGTATTTTGCACATACATTTCCCCTCCTCCCTACAACTCTGAGAAGTGGCAGCCAAAGCAATACCCATTTATAGATAAGTCAGGATTTAGAAAGCCACAAGAAAAGAAAACAGCTGAAGCTCTTGTCCAATCAGCCGACTTTGTTTACTAAGTTAGCACATCTACCCTGTCCCTTTTTCTGCTTTGTTCAATGATGATCAGTCACCGGAACACAGAATCCTGTGATCTTCCGATGGTTCTAAGATTTCCCCCATTGTTCAATCCAACATGGAGCACCAGAACAATAAAAGGGGGTGTAACTACACTGGGAGTTTATGTACCATGCCTAGCCCGTACAATAAGACCCCAATTCCTTGGAAAGCATGAGGATTTTGACTTACGGCTTTTTTGCAGGTGGACCCTGCTGAATACCTTTCAAGTTTCAAAAGACAGGATGAGTAAAAGGAAGATATACTCTAGTTAAGGTTGGGTTGCGATTTTTAGAAAGGGCATCTGACTGGTAGTAAAACAGGAATGGTCCCTGGATTCACTCACACCAGGTTTAAAAAACATATCAAATCCAAAAACTACTGAGCTTACAGCAACCCTGGCAGCCATTCACTAGTGAACAGGATGAAATGAAATAACGGGTCATTCTTGAGTTGTCGGTATTAAAAAAGACAATGTGAAAAAGTATCCTTTTGGAAAATAAAGGAATTGTTCATCTTAAAAAAAAAAGTCTCTGGCTCAGGTACCCTAATTTCACTGGTACCTGTTTAAATTAGTCTGGAGCAGCATTGGAGGACCACACAACCTCCTTACCCAGTCAAATTCATCTAGTAAGAACAGCTCCTAAGAAGGAGGCAGCTTCTCACAGCCGGCAGGTACCCCAAAACCAACTTGTCACACAACTTGGCCAATGCCAGTAACAACAAACAAAGGAGAAATCACTGCAGCCCCGGCACTTCAGAAAATTCAGTCCTTAGGCAAACAAGCTCTGAGCTAGGTAAACAAAAGGCAGGCGGAGAAAAACTAACACTTGGACCGGTTCCCGAACTTGAAGGACCAAAGAAGGAGGCAGGCAGTTGGGGGTCACTCCAGAAAGCTAACCCGACATAAACATAAACAACAAAGGGAAAAATCCCATTTTTTTTAACGACTAGAAGATTGGCACCACTTAGGCCTTGAAGGTCTAAAGTCTTCTCAGTGAGAGTTTCCTCACTCTAACTGACCCCCAGCACAAAACACCACCACTCAAAAAAAAAAAAAAGAAGATGCTTATTAGAAACCAAAGTCCAGGTCTGAGAAGCACTAGCTGGCACTGGAGCTAATAAGCACCTCTTCAAGATTCCCTGGCTGCTCGATTAGTACCTTCCCTACAGTCTGTTGTATACCTAGCTCATGCTCTCTACCTGATTTGGAGAGTCCGGACCAACATGAAAGAAAGGTTGGGTCCATTTTAGACATTCCTGATTTTTTTTTTTAAGAAAACTCAATCCCCAGACAAATCCACCAACCAACCTGTTTCTGTCTGTAAAGGGAGGGGAAAAGGTCTTATGATACATAGTTTTGTTTGCTCGTTTTTTTTAATAAGGTTTTGAACTTGAAGGTAATTCTACCTAAGGGTCCTGAGGGTAACTAAGCTACAAACAGAACAGGTATATTTCTCCCAGCTCCCAACTCAGTAAATGGACACACAGTTCTTTGTTCTTTCTACTCAAAGTGGAGAGAGTTCAGTCTTTGGGAATACCTTAACCTCCATCAGCCCCCTGGGATCAGGGTGCAGGAACCCTGCTGCTGAGACCTAGTTAAAAGAGAAAGGTGACAAGCCCATGAAAAGCTTACTGGCTCCATGAGGCATAAAATCAGATTGTCTGCAAGCATTAGAAAGGTCAGTGGGGAGAAAAGATCCAGTCCAGGACTACCATACACTAAAGAGACATGACCATATCCTTCATATTATACGGTTCAGGTTAGTGAGGAGTGGTAATCGATTCCAATTTTTATGGGTTGGTAAATGAACGGTTTTAAGGTAAAGCAGGTAGAGAATACTCTTCCAACACAAACACAATCTCCCCTCCTAAACACACACATCTACACACACACACACACACACACCTGTCTGTCTGTCTGTCTCTCTCTCATCAATACAAGACTAAGTGATTAGGACAGCTTGCCAGTTCAGAGAACTTTGGCTGAGTCAATGAATGGAGGAAGAGAAGTAGGAGATGAAAGTGGAGGAGGAGAATTTCTAGGGAATTTAAAACCTGTGCTGCCCTTCGTGAAGGATGCAGTGTCTAGAGAGGGAAGGGGTGCTATATAATGCTGAACAGTGACCATGGACATCGGAGGGCCACACCAATGCCCTAAGGTGAATGCTAGGGAGAGAACTTGGGGTAGGTGCAGAAAACCTAACCACTTACCAGATTATCTGTTCCGTGGGGCACCCTCCATACCAAAGCAATAAGTCTCAACCCAAAAACCCAACACTGCCACTCTGTTGGCATGAGTGGGAGGCAAAAAAAATTCATAAGGAAACCCCCAAAATGAAAGAATTGACTTGAGGAACCAGAGGGTAGGGAATAACGAGGAAAACTGTCCGGTAAAGCAACAGAAGAAAAGGTGAAGGTCAGTTTTGAGGTGGATGTGGGCAGATCAAGCAAAGGAAAGAATTAAAGGAGGAATCCAACACAGAAGGGGGAGAATAGAGATGACGGCTCGGGAAAGACACCCGGTAGGGAAGGAATGGGCCATATACAGGGAGCAAAAGGGATGGGGTGATGGAGTTGGTAGGTGCCAAAAAGGAGGGCAGGGTCAGGGAAAGGACGCAGATAGGAAAAGAGGGACATAAATGAAAGAACATAAAAAGATGAGAGAAGGGATGTCCATGAGAGAATGAGTAGGCAGCCAGAAAGCATGGCATGTGGGGCGCCACAGCACTCGGGAAGGCGCCCCCCTGCACACCCCGGGGCACAGAGCACGGAAAGGGTCCCCCCTCACCTCGGCGTCTTGAGGGCCGCGTTCTCCCGCTTGTCCAGCACGCCGGGCACGCAGTTGGTGAGCTCGGTCCAGTCGGCGTGCAGCCCGCAGCTCCAGCCGGTGGAGAAGCGCGAGAAGAGCCAGGTCTCCCTGCGGTTGGGTCGGTAGCAGGTGCACTTTTTCTGGCCGGGCCGGCAGTCGCAGGGCACCTCGAGGCGCACGTTCTGCACCAGGTGGCGGCCGAAGGTGGTGCCGCCCGTCTTCTGGATGTGCAGGAACACGATCACGTCGTCGCCCTTCATGTCGAAGGTGAGCGCCCGCTCCAGCTCGCGCACGGGGAAGTAATACTTTTTCACGTAGTGCGGGTCGGGCGTGGGGAAGAGGTCCAGGTCATCGGCCAGGGCGCGGCCGCTGGGCGCCCCCAGACTCAGCCCCGGCCCCACATACTGGTACAGGATCAGCATGAAGCACACCGAGCCGGCCACGATCAGCAAGAACTTGCTGGTCCTCTCAACCATGGTCCTCCCGGCTCGCTTCATGTGTCACCATCTCCCAGGGCTTGGTTTTCCTTCGGGGAGTGGGGAACGGGGCGGGGAGGAGGGAGGAGAAAGGGAAGACCCCGCAACCTTTGCTTCGGGATCCTGTCCTCCCTTTGGACGTTCCTCGAGGAAAATGCAAAAACCGGACTGTTTGTCTTTTCTTTTCTTTTCAGGGGAGCGGGGTGTCAGCTTCCCCCTCCTCGTCCCGACGTCCGCAGCTCAGCGGCTGAAACAACTCCGAGAGGCTCTTCGCGCGGGAGGGACACCGCAAAACTGGGGCGGGGAGGTGTCAATCAATCACTGCAGCCTGCGCCTGGCGCTTCCAAAGTCGCTGGAACTGCGTCCTCTTCCTCCTCCGCCTCCCGAATCAGCCGCGGCGGCGGCGGCAGCGGCGACCCGGGCGCTGGGGGAAAGTGGCGGGGGGAGGGGAGCGCCGAGGAGGGGGCTCGAGCGAAGTGCTCCGAACGAAAACAACCCCCCCCGGCCCCGGGCGCCGCGCCCCCCGCGCCCCCCCCAAGCCCGGCAGCTGTCGCCGCCGCCACCACCCCGCCCGCGGCTCCTCCTGACGCCGCCGCGGCTGCCGCCGAGCTCCCCGGCTCGGCTCGCGGCCGCCGGCCCGGGTGTCCTCCGCCCCGGGTGTCCTCCGCGGGGGGCCGGCCCGGCCGAGGCTCCCGTCCCGGCTACTCGGAGTCCCGGCTTCCCGCAGCCTCCGCGCGGTGGCCGGAGCCCGGCATGCGCAGCGCCATGGCCGGTGCCGCAGCGGCAGCCCGAGCCGCCGCCGCCAGCCGGGCTCCGAGCTCAGCGCCGCGAGCGGCGGCGGCCCCGGCGCAGCGAGGCAGACGCAGGCACACGCACACCCTCCGGCTCGCGCCCGCGCTCGCGCTCGCCGCTCGCTCACTCCCTCGGCCGGCCGCTCGCCCTCGCTCTCATGCTCTCGGTCTGCCTGCAAAGCCCGCAGTCCTCCGCCTCCGCCCCGCCCCCGCCCGCCCCCGCCTCCCCTCCCTCCGGCTCCGCCTCCCTCAATTCTTCGGTTGCTGTCTCCCGCCCGCGCCTTTCTTCTCTCCCCCCCCTTCCTATCTTTCACTTCACTTCCTCTCCTGCGTCCCCTGTCCGGATTGTAATTCGGAATTAACTTTGGGGCCCTTTAAAAGGATGACTGCACAATGAGAGGGAGTTCTTCGTCTCTCTCCGGGGCACTCGGCCGGATTCCCTTTAATCCCTTCTCCAGCCTGGAGTCCGTCTGAGGAGGAAACCGAGATGAACCCACGCCACGGCGTAGCGCAGAGCGGGACCGGGTCCTGGGTTCGAGTCCTTGCGCGGCCCGTAACCGGCTTCGTGACCTTGAAGGAGTCGCCCTGCCTCCTGGCAGCCTCGGGTGCCTCGTGTGGGGAATAGAGAAGGCTGGGCTAAACGATCTGTCAGGTCCTTCGTTCCAGAAGTATGCTAAGGTGGTTCTCCACAGGAGAGGGATGAGGCGGGCGTGTGCGTGAGTGTGTGTGTGTGTGTGTGTGTGTGTGTGTGTCTGTGTGTGTGTGTCTGTGTGTGTGTCTGTCTGTGTGTGTCTGTGTGTGTGTCTGTGTGTGTGTGTCTGTGTGTGTCTGTGTGTGTGTCTGTGTGTGTGTGTCTGTGTGTGTGTGTCTGTGTGTGTCTGTGTGTGTGTGTCTGTGTGTGTGTCTGTCTGTGTGTGTCTGTGTGTGTGTGTGTCTGTGTGTGTGTCTGTGTCTGTGTGTGTGTCTGTGTGTGTCTGTGTGTGTCTGTGTGTCTGTGTGTGTGTCTGTGTGTGTCTGTATGTGTGTCTGTGTGTGTGTGTCTGTGTGTGTCTGTCTGTGTGTGTCTGTGTCTGTGTGTCTGTGTGTGTCTGTGTGTGTCTGTGTGTGTGTGTCTGTGTGTGTGTGTCTGTGTGTGTGTCTGTGTGTGTGTGTCTGTGTGTGTCTCTGTGTGTGTGTGCGCAGGGATAATCAGTTCAATGATAGCTCCTAACCACCCTTAACAAAATATCCCGGGAAGGAGGTTTCATCTGCACCTGCTAAGGAGGTCCCACTCAGTAGCAACACGTCTTGCACGGCTGCTATACACTTCTTTGGATGAGTGGGCAGTCCCAAGTACCTTTCCCTTACCTTCTGGGACTCGCAGATAATTAATTCCCTGGTCTGAGTAACAGACATCTCACCTTCACTGGGACTTGCGGGTTGAGCCTCACAAGTCCCAGGGTAGTGAACCTCAGAATGGGGGTCTCGGGGGAGCTTCTGCTCCAGTCTTTGTAAACACTCAAAGGCAGGACAGGTATTTTTCCCTCCGATAAAGTCGAAGCGCTGTTGTGGTCAGCAAATTGCTTCAAAATGGAATAACAACGCTAATTCTTAGGGCTTATACAGTATGAGAGATTCCCACCTCTTAATCACCTTTCAGTGTTACCTAATTAATACTCTAGATGTGAGTCTTTTGAAGACCTTCAGTGAAGGATGATTTCCTCTCCGATTCTTACAATCCTTAAAATACAACGCGCTGCTGTCGTTATTAAATAGGATGCTATTTCTTATCCCACCTTCAGCAGAACATAAACTTGGGGACTTCTTTCCCAGAAATAAAATAGGTTTACATTGACCCATCCTTATTATTCCCTACGTCCTGAACATTAACTACATTGCCCAAGGTTGGGGTATAACATATCTATGACTTGTAGGAGAACAGAAAAAAATATATACAAAGTTAAACCTAAATGTTCAGTCCATTGCAGTCACTTAGTAGCTGTGTGACCTTGGACAAGTCATTTGACCTCAATGACCTTCAGATTCTTCAACTGGAAAATGAAGATATAGCACCTGCCCTACCTGGCTTACAGAATTATTCAAAGTGTCAAATTAGATTATATGAGTGATATATTAGATCATATAATATATAAGTACTATATGATACCTGGGGTGATAGTAGAGGGAGGGGAATAACATGAAATTTTAGATGAAAGGAGCAGAAATTCACAAAGACAGTGCTATGATTTACAGATTCCTGAAAGTGCTTCAGTATTGTAAGATTTATTTTACTCTACATAATATTCAAAATGCTCAGATACTAAATGCATCGGTGTGGATCCACTTAGATGTTTCCTCCAGCCCTGCAGCTCTTGTTCATGTCCATAACTTCACCACAGGGGGTCCACCCAATCCAATATGTTGGGGCCTTTCCTGGCTTTCTCCTTATCAGAAACAGATACTAGGGGAAGACTCCAGCTGTTCACCTGTTATCCCTCACTTTCGCCACAGGGCCAGCCCATTTCCTAGCACCAGAAGGTGTTCAAATATCGTAAGTGTTCAGTGAATGTTTGGTAGATGAATGACAGTTGTTCAGTTGTTTTTTCAGTCACATCTGACTCTTCATAACCCAATTTGAGGTTTTCTTGGCAAAGATATTAGAATGAGCTGCCATTTCCTTTTCCTGATCATTTTACAGATGAGGAACTGAGGCAAGTTGGATTAAGTGATTTGCCCAGGGTCACAATCTTCTAAGTATCTGAGGCCAGATTTGAACACATAAAATTTAGTTTCCTGTTCCTACCACCCCCCCACCCCCTCCCTGCCTACAACTCTATCCACTGCATCACCTAGCTTGCTGGGATACTAACTTGCAGGGTAAAAAGTTAGCATAGAGTGTACACCTAGGAATATTTCTCTTCCCCGCCCAAGGGTGTGTTCTGGTTTAAAACCTGAAGTCAACCTTTCTCAAAATGTCTTAACATTATGTGATTGCTTTATACTTGTCAGTTGTCATTCCTTCTCAACCATCTGGAAAGTTGAGGCTGCATAATTCCTTTCTTTTTTCTATAACTTTTGACCCTTTCAAAAACAGTGTCCTTAATCTCTTACATCACTCTATTCCCTCTAGATCTCCATGACTTCTCTTACACTGTTTATTTGAATTGAAATTCTAGGCTCATATTGCCGATCTGTAGGAGAGGAACTCAGAGACCATCTAGTCCAACCCTCTCATTTTAGAGATGAGGAAACTGGGAACTTGGGAAGGATTTAGTGTCACAAATGTAGTAATTCCCAGAGACAGGATTTGAACCCAGGTCCCCTGACTCTAGACCTAGGGCTCTTTTCCTTGCACAACACCTCTTTTCTTCTATATTTATCCAAATCCTTCTTCCTTTTTTCTTCATGATCCAGTTCAGATCCCACCAATTCTTTGTTTGAGCCCTAATACCAAGCTTTTTTCTCCCTGTGAAACCCTCTCTGATTATTCCAGTCCAGAGTAACCTAATCCTCCTCTGAAGTCTGATGATGCAAAATATCTAAACCACTCAAATTAACACATCAAATTGGTTCATTCAACACTTATTATCTCCTGCCTAGTATTATTAACTATGTTTTTATAACTGCATTTTATAACTTTCCATTTAATTCCATACTTCTTGAGGGTCAAGGACTGTGTCTTACACTTTTAAGTGTTCCCCCATGAGGCATATAGTAGGCACTCAATTAATGTTTGTTGACTGATTTATATTGGTTTAACAACCATTTATTAAGCATTGACCCTATGCAAAAAAAAACCCTAAATGCTTCCTGCCCTTGATGAGCTCATATTCTATAGGGGGAAATTATATGTCCACAAATCTTAGAAATTCCCAGCTTTGAGATGCCAATGCAGAGCTAATACATGTCTCGGCACACCATCTTTTATGAATAAAGAGAACTGAGTCCCAATGACTTAACAGTATTTTTCCATTTCTAACAAGTGTGATCTCACTAGAAAAATATATATATAATATATATGAGCGAACAACAAGAAACACTCCCTAAAGAAAACTCAATGAACAATAAAAAAGCATGCATGTTATTTTTAAAAACAACTGAAAGTAGTGTAATAGTTATTTAAGCCTGCTTGAAATTAGGACTCTCTTCCAGAAATATTATGTATTGGACTCAGTTCTTTGCAGTATTTACTGAGGTTTTTAGGAGGATAAGGTTGGAATCATAATAAGACTCATGTGGGGATAGAGTACGCTTCCCCAATTTTCAGCTTTAACAGTCTGAAAAATAATTGGCCACAGGTGTAGAGTGATTGAATTATTCCAGATTGGCAGGCACACTAATGAGTTTCTCAGGTCTTTCCAAACAAGTGGCAACTGCCACTTGCCCAGGAAGACAAGTGATTTATGTTGGGTTAAGGGAGAATACTGATTTCCTTCATTCTGCTATCATGTGTACCTCTGGGGACAAGGTTAACCTGGGGAAAAGGTTAACCTGGGAAAGTCTTTGGATGGGTTGGCCACTTTGATAGACTTACTTCCAAGTTTACTTAACTAAATGCTGAGCTTCAGGGCTAGCTATATATGGAAGATAGTACTGTAGGTGGTCACTTATGTGGTATGACTGTAGGGGTTCTGAAAGAACCCTCCTATCACCAAATACTCTGCCACTTGCCTGATATATCATTACTTTATCCTCCCGCTTAACTAAAGATAACTAGATAATGAGGTAGGTAACTCAGTGGATTCAGGAAGACAGGAGTTCAAACTAACTTTAGACACATATTAGCGCTAACCCTGCATAATCATTTAACTTCAATTCACCACAGTTCTCTCAGCAGTATTTAGAAATGATTTGGCACAATGCCTAGCACATAGTAGGCGCTTTATAAAGGAGGTCTTTATTTTCTTCCTTTCTAGGAAATTCCATATTTACTTTTTTTAACAAGTTCCTCCCTATGCTAAGCTAAAATGTGATTCCTTGTTCCTTGAACTTATTGGTCCCAGTTCTTTTGGTTTCTCCAAGACCAAGCAGAATAAATCTCTCTCTTCTTCCATATGATAATCAAGCTATCAACAATCATTTATTAAGGACTTACTATGTTCTAGGCTCTAATCTGCTAGACCTTGGGGGTTACTAAGACAAACAATGGTCTTTGCCTTTAATGCGCTTGCCTTCCACTACCCCTTCAAATATCTGAAGGCTTCTATCATGTCTTCTCAAATCCTTCCCTTATCCAGAGAGGCTAAAAAAAAAAGAGAAGAAAGGTTCTATATGAGTTTCAAGAATAAAGAAACCACTTATACTAGGGGTGGTTAAGGAAGATTTCCCTGAACACATGAATAGTAGGGTGGGTTTTAAAAGATGCCTAGAATTTGTTTCTTTAAAATAACTTTCATAGACTGAACAGTTCCAACAACTATGAACAAACTAAAAGGAATAAAATCTGAGCTATTTACATTATGTCTTTTTAAATAACCATTTTCAAAATAACACAAATGATTTCTTTGTTCTATGCCTTCTTATCTCTTTTCTGTATACTTAGGGTGTTTTGTTGCTGTCACTTTTTTTGTAGTTGTATTCAATGTATATGTTCCAGTTCTTCTTTCTTGACTCGGTATTGCTTCATGTGTCTTTCAATATTTCTTTGTATTCTTCATATTTGTAAATTTTATAGTACAATAATCTATTATCATATCCATGTGGTATGGTTGATCCAGCCAGGTTTTTTTGTATTATAGATAAAGCAACCATGATTTCCTTTTTACTGTCTTTTTTTCCTTTTTAAATTATATTCTTAATATAGAATCATAGTAAACCTAGGTAAAAGGGTGTGGTTAGTTTTACAACTTTTATTCTATGTTGTAAGATTGCTCTCCAAATAGTTTTCCACCAACAATATAATCTACTTTCATGTGTCTGCCTGCAGCACTGCCAACATTGAATTTTATGGTTTTGAAATATTTTCAACAATTTGATGAATGTAAAGTGATACCTTGAAGTTGTTTTTAATGTTCATATCTCTGATCATTAAGTTTACAACAGTTTTCAAATGATTATTAACAATTTATACTTCTGGAAGCTACCTCTTCATATCATTTAAAGATTTATTGGCAAATGAGCTTTATTTTTATCAATCTAAATTCTAGAGTTCTTCTTTGTTTCGGATATATTAAACATAGGTCACATTTTGGGGGATGGGATAGTGTTCAGGAACACCATGATTTCCCAGATCCTTGGATACCTAATCAAGAAAGACAAGTGGTAGGTGTATGTAGCTAATAAAAATTGCCAACATTTGTAGAGAGCTTTAAGGTTTGTGAAGTACTTTACATATATCAACTCATTTTATTCTCAGTTCTACTGTGGGAAGTAGCTGCTATTATATTCCCTGCTTTACAAATGTGAAAACTGAGGTAGACTGAGGTTAAATGACTTGTGCATAGCTGTTAAGTGTCTGAGGCATAATTTGAACATAGATCTTCATGATTTCAAGCCCAGCACTCATCTATTTACCACCTAGCTTCATAATACAGGCATGGAGTAGAGTAGTTTCTTGGAATCAGGGATCAATCAGTCAATCAATGAAAAGTATTTATTAAGAACCTACTATGTGCTAAGTATCTAGACTCAAATCCTACCTCATACACTTTAGTTTTGTGACCCTGGGCAAGTCATTTGATCTCTCTCAGTTTCAGTTCTTCAACAGAAAAATGAGACCAATAACAGCATGTATATTACAAGAGGGTTTTTGTGTGTGTGTGTGTGTGTGTGTGTGTGTGTGTGTGTGAGAATTGAGCGAAACAATGTAAACAAAGCACTCAGGAAACCTTATAACTATACACAATGATCCATAGATTACAGCATGTTACTGTTGCTAACATGCACAGGAGAAACCACATAAAAGACAACATTAGGGGTACAGATGATTACGCAAGAAGGAGGGGTGGTCACATAGCAATAATTGAGAGAAAGGAGATGAACAATCTGATTTCTACATTTGTGTTTTGTTTTATTTTTTGGTCTGGATCTATAACTTCATTGATACAAGGAATCCTTTCTATGGATACTCTCCAAGGATGCATATCAACAACTAGTTGACAACTCTTAGTCTTAGAGAGTTGGGTACAGTGAGAAGTTAAACCATGTGCCCTGAGTCACACAGACCCTGTTCTTCCTGACTTTAAGGACAACCCTTGATCTACTAGGCTATGACACATTCTCATACATTGATAAGCTGCGAAATTAAAAGACTCTGAGGAAAGACTCCAACATGTTGAATATATTTGCTATGGAGGATTTGTAGAAATCTGTGGACAAGAAACGCTGGATGGTACGTCATGGCAGGGTTGCCCTTGGTACCAATGGAGGGAATATGTACACTGATGCACTTAATCTAACTATTGAAGTATATTTATTGCAAAGATCCCCCCCATCTGTTTTTCATCGTATTCCAACATATTTATTTTCTTGTATAAAATATTTATATTTCATATTATTGAATCCATCTCCATCTATTTTGGCTCTAATAATTTTATAACATATACACCAGTAAGTATGGTACAAGGACAACTGAGCAGACAGATAGGATCTGGAAAGCCTTTACATGGTAGTATCTGAATCGAGCCTCAACAGAAAAAAGGGATTCTGAGAGAAAGGAAGAAAACAAGCATTTCTTAAACTCCTACTATCTGCTGACCCTTCACAACAATTATGGGAGGTAGGTGCTATTATCACCCTGTTTTGCAGAGAGAGGTTAAATGACTTGCCCTGCATCATATAGCTAGTAAGGGTCTGAGGCCCTTTTTTAAGTTTTAAATTTAGATCTTCTTAACTCCAGACTTGGCACTCAGCACTGTGCCACTTAGTTGCCCGAAGCAGATAGGAAGAAGCATTTCAGTCCTGGGGAGTATATACCATTGTACACATGTGCAAGAGTGGGAAATTGGGTGTAGGTTTTGGAATGGCCAATGGTCCACTTTGGCTGGAATTTTGAGAGGCTCAAAGGATAAATAGGACCTGAATAGTGTAGGGCCTCACATGCCAGTCTTAGCAAATACTAATTTATTCATTAGGCAATACATTAGTCACTGAGGATTTTAAAGTAGGGAATAACATTGTCAAACCAGGCAAATGGTGATACATAAATGAAATAAATGAAAAAGCCTTTTATTAAATGCTTACTATGTGCTAACACTATGTTAAGTGCTAGGGAGACAATATTTTAAAAATAGAGTTCTTCTCTGTAATAAGCTTACATTCTAATGGGGAAGATATGATGATAAAGGAGGGGTATTTTGTTCTTGGAAGACAGAAAGCCAGAGATTAGCTTATGTTCTCTGTGACAGGCAGATGATGAGATAGTCTTGATCTATGTGGCTGCAATGGGATATGATGCTAAAGCATGGTCTGGTCTTTAGGGGTAGCTGTTAAATATAGTGAGCTGAGAATTGGAGAGGGAAAGTAGTTTTCACCCATTTAGTCACCAATCATCTTGTGGCTAGGGTGGGAACTCCAAGGCTGAGTGAATTAATTTTCCTGGTCCTAAATTCTGGAAGATTGAGACTGTGGCCACAAAAATGGATAGAAAAGCACTTTGAAATATGGGAATATTTTCTCTCCTATTTGTCAATATCTAATTTTTTGCATTGATATTTATGAAATTGGCTCATAGTTTTCTTTTTCAGCCTGATTAGGTAGGTTTCGGAACCTAAACTACATTTGTTCCATAAAAAACTTGATTAGATTATGACTTATCTCTATATTTAGAAAAACCTCTGGATTACATGTTCTTTTAAGGCTTAAAAGTATCAATTTGTGAGTCATCTGGAGAGATGGAGTCATTTGGTAATTCCTTTGCTCACTGGTACAATGAAATGCTATCAGGGGTTTGGGGCCTTCACTCCTTTGAGGCCATATATCCTGAGAAATGGGCCTTGCTCCTTGGCATTTGCAATTGATTTTTTATGTTCTAGGAGAAGGGAGTAGAACCTTCTCAACATTGAGAACTTTGAAACATCTGGAAGTCACCTTAGATCCGGGTCTTCCAGAATTTGTAGGGTGCTTTGGCGTTCTGGTGTTTGAGGCCAGATTTTTTAAAGCCATCCTCAACCTCCATATCCCAAGGATCATGAAACTGGAGTGACCTTGTACACTCAAGCCAGTGGAAACTGAGACCCAGGATTTATCCTGAAGTTATGTCCTATCTGGACATGAACTTGGTGGAACCAGTGCTATGCGGGAATGGAGATAAGTTAAAGAACCTATTTCCCCGCAGATATCAAGATGATGTAAGGGAGTAATCCCTGAGGTTTGGGGACACATTCATACATTTGTTCTAGCTATACTTTTGAAATAAATATCCCTTGTTAAAAGTTTAAAAAACTGAAGCAAAATAACAATCCTGTATATATGGTTTGTTCAAGAAGCTTTTTATGTGTCAGCTCAATTAATGTCTTTTCAATTTATGCTTTCAAGATTGTTCTATTTAGTTTATAAATATTCAATCTAAAGAATATAATCTTCTTTGAGGGATAGTTTGAATGTTTTGTGTTTTTGTAGATATTCACTCATCTCTTTTAGGCTCAAATTTATTTGCTTAAAGCTGTGCATAATAATCTCTACCAATTCCTTAATTTGATAGTATCTTCCTTTCTACTTTCCTTTGGGGTACTATCTTGTTTGTTTCCTAATTCCTTTTTTAAAAATTTATTTAGTATTTTTTCCCTAGTTACATGTAAAAAAAATTTTTATCATTCTTTTTAAAGTGAGTTCCAAATTCTCTCCCTTCTTCCTTCTCAAACTCCCCCCACATTGAGAAAACAATTTGACATATGTTATGCATGTGTAGTCATGCAAAACATTTCCATATAAGTCATGTTGTGAAAGAAAACATAAACCCAAAATACCCCCAACAAACCTCAAGAAAAAATAAGAAAAAAGTATGCTTCAATCTGTATTCAGGCATCATTAGTTCTTTCTCTGGGGATGGATAGCATTTTTCATCATAAATCTTTCAGAGTTGTCTTGGATCACTGTATTACTGAGAATATCTAAGTCATTCACAGCTGATCATCTTACACTATTGCTGTTACTTTGAACACAATACAGCTCACTTTGTATCAATCAAGTCATGTAAGTCTTTCAAGGTTTTCTGAGAGCACCCTGCTCATCATTTCTTATAACACAGTAGCATTCCATCATAATCACATACCACAATTTGTTTACATTCTCCGACTGATGGACATTCCTTCAGTTTCCACTTCTGTGCCACCATAAAAGAGCTGCTATAAATATTTTTGTACATATAAGTCCTTTTCCATTTTGGGTTTTTTTAATCTCTTTTGGTATACAGATGTAGGCATAGTTCCAAATTACTCTACAGCATGGTTGAATCAGTTTGCAACTCCACCAACAATACATTAATGTGCCATTTCCCCCACATCCCCTTGAACATTTGTCATTTTTCTTTTCTGTCCTATTAGTCAACCTATAATGTATGAAGTAGCCCTCTGAATTGTTTAAATTTGCATTTCTTCAATCAATAGTAAGTTAGGGCATTTTTTTCATATGGCTACAGATAGCTTTGATTACTTCATCTGAAAGCTGATCAAATCTTTTGATAATTTATCAATTGGTGAATGGCTCTTATTTTTATAAATTTGACTCAGTTCTCTATGTTAAAATTTTTTTTCACAGTTATTATTGCTATTTCCCTCCATGCTATCCCCCTTTTATTCTATTGTCTCTCTCCTTTCATCCTATGCCTCCTCAAAAAGTGTTTTTATTTGGAATACTCCTTCCTCTAATCTGCCCTACCTTCTTTCAACCCCCCACCCCCACCCCTCCATTCTCTTCCCCTCCTACTTTCCTGTAGGGTAAGATAGATTTCTATATCAAACTGAGTGTATATGTTATTCCCTCTCTGAGCCAATTCTGATGACAGTAAGTTTCACTTACTCCCCCTTATTAAGCCCTTTTTGACTTCCCTTTTTACTTTTTTATATTTCTCTTGAGTCTTTTATTTGAAAGTCAAATTTTCTATTCATTTCTGGTATTTTCATAAAAAATGCTTAAAAGTCCTCTATTTCATTGAATATCCATTTTTCCTACCAAAGGATTATACTCAATTTTGCTGGGTGCTCTTGGTTGTAATCCTACCTCCTTTGCCCTCTGGAATATCAAATTCCAAGCCCTCTGATTCTTGAATGTAGAAGCTGATAAATCTTGTGTTATTCTGATTGTGACCTCACAATACTCAAATTGTTTATTTCTGGCTGCTTGTAATATTTTCTTCTTGATTTGGAAGCTCTGTAATTTGGCTATAATATTCCTGACAGTTTTCATTTTGGGATCTCTTTCAGGAGATGATCAGTGGATTCTTTCAATTTCTATTTTACCATCTGGTTTTAGAATATCAGGGCAGTTTTCCTTGATAATTTCTTGAAAGATGATATCTAGGGTCTTTCTTTCTTTTTTTTTTTTGATTGTGGCTTTCAGGTAGTCCAATAATTTTTAAATTATCTTTTCTGGATATGTTTTCCATGTCAGTTGTTTTTCCAAGGAGACATTTCATATTGTCTTCTATTTTTTCATTATTTTGGTTTTGTTTCTTTATTTCTTAATTGAAGTCATTAGCTTCAATTTGCTGATTTTAATTTTTAAACAATTATTTCCTTCAGTGAACTTTTGTACCTCCTTTTCCATTTGGCCAATTCTACATTTTTAGGGAGTTCTTTTCATTAGTGAATTTTTGTGCCTCTTTTTCTATTTGGCCAATTCTGCTATTCAAGGCATTCTTTTCCTCATTGACTTTTTGTACCTCTTTTACCATTTGGTGTAATCTATTTTTTAAGATGTTATTTTCTTCATTACTTCTAGTTTTATTTCACTATGGTCTATAAGTCTACTAATTAAAATTTCTGTCTTTCCAAATTTATTTAAGATTTCTATTTGACTAAAAACATGATCAATTTTTGTATCTTTAGGAAAAAGTATGTTCCAGGCTTTTCCTATTAAATCATCTCTACATTTCTATAAAATCCAGTTGGATCAACACTTTTCAAGTCTATAACTAGTTTCTTCTTAAATTTTTTTGTTTGATTTGTCATATTCTTATAGTGGGATGTTGACATTGGCATTCATTTTCTATGAATTTCTCTTTCATGACTGAACATTTTCCTTTATAGATTTAAATACTATATTATTTAATGCATTTATATTCATAAATAATATACTATCTTTTGTAGTCATGCCTTTAAGAGTGATAGCTATTGTTTGCCACTCACGTTTTCTGGTTTAAATTCACCTTTTGTTAGGATTTATTTTAGTATCATAATTCCCTTTCTTTTCTCTACTCTCTTTTACCAGTCTTTTTTTTTCATTTAACTCTGATACTCTTTTAATTAGCTACTCCCATTTCATTTAATTATTTTTCTGATTCTGTTCATCTGATTGCTACTTTTTTCCAAGTCCAATTACATCATAAATAAATTTAACAAATGTAGCACTGAAATTATATATTTCTCCTTCTATGAAAACATGACAACGTTCATAATTCATCAACTTTAAATTGCTATGAAAATATTAATTATTGTTATTATTCCTCCTGATATTGTTTAGCTATATCTGGTTCATCATTTAATTCCATGAGTATATTGGGAGGTATTGTTAGAAAGAAATTTATTCAAAAAAAGATCTTATATATAAAAATAGTAACTAATTAATCAAAATAGAAAAGTACTAATTATTCTAAGTCATTAACTCTTTTGGGGAGGAAGGGACAAAGGTATATGTCTATATCTAAGCATTGTAAGCTCTAGGTTGTAAGCATTGTAAGCATTCTAAGCATCTAAGCTCTAGGTAGATATAGTTAGAGAGGCAGCTAGGTGGCTCAGTGGATAGAGCACTGAGCTTAGAGTCAGGAAGACCTGAGTTATTAGCTTCACTTACTACCTTGTGATGTTAAACAAGTCACTTAGCCTCTGTTTGCCTTAATTCACTGAAGAAGGAAATGGCAAATCAACTCTAGCATCTTTTCAAAGAAAATTTCATGGGCATTTTTGGTATGTTAAGATCCATAGGGTCACAAAGAGATGGATATAACTGAACTACAAAGATATAGTTAGATATTTATACTCTGCCTAGATATAGATATACAAGGCATGTGTGTATGCATACATAATGCAGGTACACAATGCATACAAATACAAAACATATACAATATCATACATATGTACACATATTATACATACACACACGTCTCTGTTGACTTGTAGTTTTGTGATAATATACTCAGATCAGTTGAACTTTGATATTTTCCTCATTGAATAAGAATAGGAATTTTTTTTTTATTTGGAGAGTATTACTTATTCCTTATAGTATTTCTCAAATGTGAAATGTATTTAAATTATTTTTGGCTTAAATATTTTCTGGGACCCTGATAATTTTGAGGTTTCCTTCCTTTCATCTGATCTCCAAATTCATGACTTTGATCAATTTTCTAATTTCCAGTTGAATTATTTTCTGAGTTCGTTTTTGTTTTTCAGCAAAATAATAATACTAAAAAACCTGCCATTTTATTACTTACCATAGTAATTCTCCTTTCAGTTGTATCCATTTATCCTTCAAAGTTTTCCTTGTTACTTTCCATTTCATTAAATATTATCATCATATTTCTTTGATGTGATAGAAAGAACCAATGTTGGATTCAGAATCTATTGTTCTAGGTCTGAATCCCATTGTAGCTAACTAACTGAAAAAGCTGAGTAACCTCGAGCAAACCACTGAACCTTCCTTGGGCTTTGTTTCTTCATTCTTTTCATCATTTCCTCATTCATTTATTAAAATGAAAATGGCTCTTACATTGAAGAAGAATGCTGAGTCACAGAAGTTACGTTTGAATCTCAGATCTTTTATCAACTTTATGACCCTGTTTAAATGATGACTTTCTTGAGCTTTAATTTTTTTCCTCTATAAAATGAGGGGGTTAGATAAGAGAATTTTCTAGCTCTAAGATACCTGGCCTATCACTTAGCTTTCAGAGTGTGAAAAAAGTGCTTTTTAAACCATTAACAGCTCTGTAATGTAATCCTTTATTTTAGTTTTTCCCTGAATTTATTTTAAAGTAGCCTTAAGTTCTCCATTTAATTCCCCAAGTATGTTGGGAGGCATGATTTGACAATAGCTTCCCTGAAAAAATCTAGACATTTTAATGAACTTCAATTTCAATATGTCAGTCATGTGATGTGGTTCTAATTCTGACTTTGAAACTCGCCAGCTGAATGTCATTGGACTAATTACTTCATCTCTTTAGGCCTTAGTTTCTTTTTTCCATAAAGAGAATGTACCAAATGGACTATCCATGAGTGCTTCCTCTGGACACAGGGAAGAAATCATGTCCTGCCTTGACCCTATCCCAATTTTTAGAGAATGACTTGGATAGAGCTGAGCATGAAGCAAAGCATAGATGATGCTTGACTGTGAGCCCTTCAGTCCTGATATCTGGTCCCAAATCTAGACTTATGACAGGGTTTCAGAATTGAGCCTCATGATTGTGAATTTTATACATCTATCTATATATCCATTCTTGATCTAAACTGGTAAGAAACCATGTACTTTTTAAAAATAGACTTTGAGAGAGAGAGAGAGAGAGTGAGAGAGGGATTTCAAAGCTTGTCTGAGGAGAATAGGGTTGGACTGTGTGCATGTACTAATTAAATAGGCCAGAGATTGTTTGGCTCTGTTGATAGATTTCAGGAGGTCTGTGAACTTGTTTTGAAAAACATATTTTAATAACCGCATGTCAGTAGAATTGGTTTTCTTTTTAATCCTATGTATTTTGTTTTATGCATCTTAAAACACTATTTTGAGACGGTTCCATCAGACTGCCAGAAAAGGTTAGGACACTAGATGACATTTGCTCTCTCCCTGTGATCCATCAGGAACTTCTGGCCTCAAAAGCAACCTCATTATTTACTGCCAGTATAGATGATCCTTTGGACCCCATCAACAAACCCCATTGAACGGGTGCCCTTTAAAAATTGTTTTTCCATATTGGAAGAGAGGAGGCATTTAGGGATGAGTGGGGTGTGGGAGGGAAGAGAGACGAGGCTGTTGCTTTGTGGATTTTGCAAATATATTCCAAGCAGGAATGGTCAAGTTAGTTGAAGGAGATAAAATTTTGTCTCTGGCAGGAAAGCTGCATTTGGGTAGTTCTTTCAAATTGGAGTCAAACCAAATATGCATCCCAAGGATGTTATTATAATAATCATAACACCTTGAATTTCTATAGTATTTTCTCTCCTAAACCACCTTTATATGTCTTATCTCACCACAGCAACCTGCAAAAAAAGACTGGAGACAGAGGCTTCTTTACTTGGTAATGGATAAGGATACAGAAAAAGAAAGGCACTGACTTACCCGAAGTTATAACACAGTTTTTTGGTAGAACCAGGACTAAAACCCAGATCTCTTGATGCCCTGTCTGTTTTTATTAGACTGTACTTACTGTCTTCCTACTCAATGAAGGCTAAAAGACAGTAGGATGAACAAAGGGAAACCCTAAGACCCCTCCTATTGTTCTCCCATACCTGCCTATTTCCTCTTGCCTTTTCATATTTTGCATATCCCTTTGGATCTGAGCATCTTTCAGTGCCTACCTCTCCATCGCAGTATTGTGTGGGAGGCAACATTTGTGTACAGTGTAGATCTTCCATTAAATCTTCCTTGCTACCCTAGCCCTCATGAATCCTTACCTTCACTGAACTAGTATTTCTTCCTTCTCATCATTATCACATCACATCACATTTATGAAGCTCAACATGGCTCTGTGAGGCAGGTGCTATCATTATTCCCATTTTTATAGGATGAAACGAAGGCAAACCAAAGTTACGTTTAGGGTCATACAGCTAATAAATGCCTGAAGCTGGGTTTGAACTAAGGTCTTTCTGATTCCAGGTCTTTCCAGCATTCCAGAATTCTTTTCAAATTACCACCTGGCTGCCCTTCTTATAACATATATCTCCAATTAGCCACCAACCTTCTTCTAATCCAATCAATATTCTATCCTAGAAGTCAGGGACAATCTTATCGAGACCCATTATATGTCCTGTTACAGCTTTTCCCCCCTTTCCTGATCCCCATTTGATTTTGATGGCCCTATTTTTTAGTCTGTGTGCGACAATTTTGCACTTATTTATATGTGTGCTTGTCAAGCATTGCTCCCTCCATCCATCATGTATGTGGTTCTTTTCTTTCCAGTTTAATTGTATGCTATTTGAAGGTGGTACATGTAAGAACTCTAGAGGCAGCGAGGTGGTATAGAGTATGGAGCCTAGCATTAGGAAGACCTGAGTTCAAATTTTGCCTCAGATACCTACTGGCTGTGTGACCCTGGGCAAGTCACTTAACCCAGTTTACCTTGATTTTTCTCTTCTGTAGGGTGAGCTGGAGAAGGAAACAGCAAACTGCTCTGGTATCTCTGCCAAGAAGACCCAAATGAGATCGCAAAAGGTTGGATGTGACAGAACAACATAACTCAGTCAGGATTTATTGGTTGAATGATTAATATCACTGATCGATTTACTGACAAGTCTGCCACCATTAGCAGGCCCCAAAGGGGCTTACACTTTAGGCAATGAATGAGATCGGAAAGGCTTACTTCCACCAGAATAGAAGGGTACATGAAGAGAGAGAAAAGGAGATACAAATGGATTTCTCTTTCCCTATTCCCTCCAGTGCTGAAGAATGGTCACCAAACCCCAAAATGAATACCAGTCTTTTAAAAAATTGATGAAATAGAGTAAGGGAAAAAATGATGATGAATTTTTATAGGTACAACAGACATCATTTAGTCCAACCTTCAAGTTCTTTCAGTGACTCTATTCTATTAGGATAAAATACAAACTCCTTTGTTGGTCATTTAACACCCTTCACATTCAAGTCCTAATCTATCTTTCTAGACCAATTTCACATCCCTCCTCCTTCATGCATTCTTTGTTCCAACTGAGCTGGACTCTTTGCTGTTCCCTGTACACCACATTCCAGTTCTAGCTTTGTGGAGACTATCCTCCACGTCTGTAGTGCTCTCTCACCTTCCCTCTGCCTCTTGGCATGCCTATCTCTCTGCAAGGTTCAATGTAAGTACCACCTAATCTTAGTCACACAGAAAGCTTAGAAGCTTTCCCTATGTCCCCCTACCCCAAGATCATTGGTGCTGCCCCCACTGCTGAAAGTACTTCTACTGATTTTTATATTTATTTTTTTATTTATTTTATAATAATTTATATTTATTGTATTTATTTATCCTCACCCTGTTATATTCCCCTTGCCACCCCACCCCCCATAGAATGCAAACTCCTACAGGAGAAGGATACTTTAGCTTGGTTCTTTATATCCCCAGTGCCTAGCATAGTACCTTGCACATAGTAGGTACTGAACAAATGCCTATTGAATTTAATTGGATATCTTTCATTTTACAGATGAGGAAACTGAAGCCCAGAGAGATTGAAATGATTTTTCTAAGACCATAGCCCCAGGTAATACCCTACATGATTGATTGTTCACACTTTATGACCATTTTCTTAGCAAAGATCCTGGAGTGGTTTTCCATTTCCTTCTCCACCTCATTTTACAGATGGGGGTCTGAGGCTTAAATGACTTGCACAGGGTCACATAGCTAGGAAGTCTCTGATGTTAGATTTGAACTTGGAAAGATAAGTTTTCCTGACTCCAAGCATGGCACTTCTATCCACTATGCCACCTAGCTGCCCTTCATATAAGAATGTTAGAGCTGGAATGAAGTTCAATTATTGCATGGTCCAGTTGTTTTATTTGAATACCTAGCTTTTGTCCCCAGCCACTTCTGTGAGCTCAGCTAATTATTACCTAAATGACCAAGAATTCTGTCCATTCTTTTTAGGGTTGGTTCTTACATGCTAAGGATTATTCCTAGTTGACTATTGATATTTACCCAATTTTTATGCTTTGCTTTGAACACCATCATAGCTCTTGAAACCTTGGAACCACAGGCCTGCCTTTCACAGATCTCAATTTTTTAAAATTGAGTATCAAATTAATAAGATTTGCCTTACAATATGTGTTTAGTATCCGACATATTCCGGTTTTAGACTGGGCACTTGTGAGTTACAAAATAGTATAAGATTCGGGTCTTTACACTTTGAGGAATTTATAATGTAATTGAGGGTAACTGACAGGCCTCAAACCATGGGTGCGTTAGGGGCATGTCTACCCCAAGTTTGTGAAGACTTCCCCTGGCTGAATGGGCTGATGAGAACAGTTTGTTCCAGCAGCTACGAAGGCAGCTGAAGCAGACACTGTGGAGTGCTTAGAGCTTGGTCAGACATCGAAGAAGCCAAGGTCATCACTTCATCCTGGGCCATTGCCAACCATTTTGACTTTTCTCTTACCATTGAACTTTGATGACTCTGGAAGAGAGAGGGAGGCTGATGACTTTGTGTGACTCTACTTCAATCCAATTTACCTGCAAGTCAAGACATCACCCTCTGATTTAATTAGTCGCCTTTGAAAGCAGAGGGCAAACAACAGTAATCTAGTTGGGGAGAGGGAGAGAAAATTCATGAAAAGAAACTGAGATAATAAAGAGCTCTTCCTTCCTAAGGTAGAAATAATGTCATATCACTCCTCTGCTAAAAAGAAATCTTCAGTGTCTCTCTACAGCTTGAAGGAAGTTCACATTCCTTTGACTGGTTTTCAAGGTCTTTCACTATCTAATACCATCCCATTTCTCCCCAGGGTCACTTCATGCTACTGTGTTCTACATATTCTGCACTCTAGTCAAATAGAATTATTCTCTGTCCCCTGGAAATGTTCTGTGTTTTCTCCTTTTAACTTCACTGATGTGCTCCCAGTTTCACAGTGGATAGAACACTGGGCCTGGAGTTCAAATCTACCCTCAGACATTTATTAGCTGTATTACCCTGGGCAAGTCACTTTACCTATGTCTGCCTTAGCTTCCTCAACTATAAAAGGGGAGTAATAATAGTACCTCGCTTATGGGATTATTGTGAGGCTCAACTGAGAAAATATTTGTAAAGCACATAGTGCTGTGCCTGGCACAAAGTATATATTGAATATATGTATGTTCTCTTTCCTTCCTCCTTTTTTTGGGTGTAGAATTCCTACTAATCTTTTAAAGGCTAATTCAAATACTACCTCCAGAATCCTCCCTGATCCAGTCATAGATCATAGGATAATAGATTTAGAGCTGGAAGATACTACATCTTCACCCCATTTTATAGATGGTGAAAGTGAATCCCTTCCTCCACCAATAACATGGTTTTGAGTCTCTCTAACTAGGTAGGTGATGCAGTGGATAGTATGCCAGGACTGGAGTCAGGAAGATCTGAGTATGAATCCAGCCTCAGACACTTATTATTCATGTGATCCTGGGTAAGTCATTTAACCCTATTTGCCTCAGTTTTCTTAATCTGTGGAGCTAGAGAAGGAAATGGCAAACTACTTTTATATCTTTGCCAAGAAAATGCCTAATACGGTCATGAAGAGTGAGACATGACTGAAAATGACTAAACACTAGCAATACTCCTTTACTATTTACCATTTTGTATTTTAGTTATAATATAGACCACAAGCTCCATGAGGATTGGGAATATCGACACTTCCCATCTCCCAGAACAGCCAGAACAATGCTCAGCTCCAGATAAATGCTTAGCAGAGGTTTGTGAAGCTGAATTGAATAAAAGACACATTACAAATACCAAAAAGTTTTCGATATTTATTCCATGAATGTATAAAAGAATGAATGGAATGGTACAGACAATAAATGTTACAAGAATCAGGTGCGAGATCGTTTCTTTTCTTCCGAAACGGTGTTCTCTCTGGCTGCAGACAACTGTCCATAAATGCTTTAATATGCTAACCCTAACCTGATAGCCATGAAAAAAAACAAAGAAGAAATAATAGCTCATTGGGATTACCAGTTCGAAATGATAGCGCATTTCTGGTTCCAAAGAGCCGGAGTCACTAACGTTATTTCTGTTTTAGACATAAAATTCCCGTTGCCGTTTTACTTTAATCCTCAAATAATTCCAGAGAAAGGACATTTAAACCTGACTTTCAGCTCCCTAGTCTTGTGTACTGAAGGCTTTCGGAGACTGAGAAACAAAAGATCAATCGGAGAGAGCAGCTCCCTCTACTCCTAGCATGGGTGTAATGTTGTTTAGCTAAGCATGGGGGCAGCACTGTCAATCAGCTTGGAGATAGTGTATTTACAAGCCAGTTGACATTACAGAAATTATGGGATTTTCTAGACTTTATTCTCTCTCTCTGTCTCTCTCTCTGTCTCTCTTTCTCTCTCTCTCTCTGTCTCTCTCTCTCTCTCTCTCTCTCTCTCTCTCTCTCTCTCTCTGTGTCTCTCTCTGTCTCTGTCTGTCTCTCTCTGTCTCTCTCTCTCTGTCTCTCTCTTCTCTCTCTCTCTCTTTCTCTCTCATAGTTCTACTGTATTTTGGAGGTGGGGGGAGAAGGAGGAGGAGAATGGTCCCTGTTCTTGGACCTGTGTCTTCATCTTTTCTCAAAATCTTTGTGAGGTCAAAATAAGTCTTGCACAATAGAGCAGAAGAAAACCCCCTACTAACAAACTTATAAAGAGGATTGCAAGGTCCAAATTAATTGGTGATCTGCTATAATTAAATCCACCACAAAAGAGAATTATGTTAAGGAAACCTTGGGAGTTTGACTTAATGTGCCCTTCTCCTCCTAGTACCCTCCCATCTTCCCCCAAACCCCACTTCAGAGCTTGAAAATAAAGAGACGCTCCCGATAATTATACTTCAACTGAGACAGGAAAGGAGCCAAGAAATGGAAGGAGAGAGCCCAGTGGAATGAATTAATGTTGGAAGACTCAACTAGATCTCCACGCTCAGTCCTGAATTTAATAGCTTTCTGGGGAATTTAAGCCTAATTTCCAAGCTTCTTTAAAGGCATATTTTGGAACAGGTTTCTTTCTTTCTTTCTCGCTTTCTTTAGAAAAAGATTCCTGTGAATTTTTAAATATTTTCTGGATTTTATCATTCAGAGCATTGGCTACTCATAAGGCCTTCAGAGTTCCTCCTCAGGTCTGGTCAAAGCTGGTAAACATGTAGTATAAATGGACAATGCTGTTGGTTCACCTACCATTTAAGGGCTCTCTGTTCAGCAACAATGGAATCAAATTTGGCTGTCTGAAGAAGTGAAATGAAAGCAATCAGCAGATTCTGGTTGGAATATGGGAGTTGGTGGTACACAGTAGGAGCTCAATAAATGTTTAATTGAAAATTGGATCGAATGCAGCTATAGGCAGACTCACTCAAACTCCTCCTCTGTTGCCCTGTGACCAACAATGTAGCAGATATGAGTAACCTCTAATGCAGGAAAATTGGAAAAAAATTATTTAAAAAATATAGAAAAACACACAAGGAAATAGAAAAAGAAGGGAGGGAAGAAAGAGATGTGAAGAAGGAAGAATGGAAAAGAAAGAAAAAAAGGAAGGAAAGGAAACACTTTTTTAAAAAAAAATCCATCTCACTCCAAAAGATATCCTGAGAGGAAGGCAGTGTAAGATGTTTTCTAGGTTCCCCTCAATTCAGAGGCCTCAGTGAGTTTAGGAGAGCCTCACCAGAATGGTGGTGAGATGATATTCTTTTCATCAGTGCCTGTGGTTTCTGTTTCTGCTTCTTTGCTTCTGTGAGACTTTGTTGATGGAACAGGAAGTCAGAACTCTAAATAATAATACCTGATGTTTATGTAGTGCCTTAAGGTTAGCAAAGCACTTTATTTCAATCAATCAGTCTACAAGTATTTATTTGCAGGGGTGGGGAACCCTCAGCCTCAAGACCATATGTGACCCTTTAGGTATTTAAATACATCCCTTTGACTGAATCCAGTTTGGATTAGTGCCATGTGCCCAACACTACGTTGGGCACAGGGGATGAAAGAATGAATCAGTCCCGACTCACAACAACCTTACATTCCAATGGATATTGATAGCCTCATTTTCACATAAGGAAACTGAGGTTTAGAGAAGTTAAGAGACTGCCTCCCAGTCACATTAACATAGTACAGTATTGGAGGATCTCCTCTGTCAAACCTAGGTCCTCCTAACTCCAAATCCAGCACTCTGTGAAATGAATGACTGAATAAGGAACACATTTATTAAGTGCAAAGGACTGTGCTAATATTACCCTGAGGATACAAACAGAAAAGTGAGACAGTCTCTCCTCTCAAGGAGCTCACAGGGAGATAACATACAGGTTTTTAACTGCAAATGAGATGGAGGGGTCTCATGGTCCTCAGGGTGCAGGGGCAAAGTAAATGACGTTTCTTCTTTTGTTTTATTTCCACTGATAAAACTATGTCCCTTTCTGACTTTGATTTGGCAGTGCGAAAGGGCTCCAGTGGCAAGAACTTTCTTGTTTAGTTCTCCAGTAACTGTGCCTGGTGAGGAGTCAGGGGCTACAGAACCTGGAGGAGCTGTCTCCAGATCTTATCTCAAGTGTTGATTTACTGCCTGATGGCTGCTGGCGCTGGTCTAGAAGCAAGGCTGGTAGGCTGATGATGGGGGGGGGCACTATTATTCCCAACACTAGGGCTCAGGATCCTGTTGGTCTCCATAGTAGTCTGATGGGAGCCATTGGTTGAAATGGGGGCTGTGGTTTGACTTGCCTGGCATGTGCTACCTCCTTTCTCTTTCTTGGGTTTGGTTTATTATAATACACCATACTGCTATTCCTTGGGTTTGGTTTATTATAATACACCATACTGCTATTCTAAAACCAAGTGCAGAGAATCAGAGTATTATGTGATCTGGATAATTCAGGTAAAAACAAAACAAATCCTACCTACTTTGGAGGAAAAAAAAAAGTCTTGTGGAAGATTTATGAAAATGGGGGAAAGGGATTCACTTGATGGCATGCAGAATGTGAATATTTGGTCCCTGTATTTATTACTCTATGCTTGCTTTACATATCTTTTTGTATATACTCATAGGTTATTGCTGTTCAGCAGAATCTGCCCCTTTGTTATCCCATTTGGGGTTTCCTTGGAAAAGACACTGGAGTGGTTTGCCATTTCCTTCTCTAGCTCATTTTATAGATGAGGATACTGAGACAAACAGGGTTAAGTGACTTGGCCAGGGTCATACAGCTAGTGTCTAAGGTCAGATGTGAACTCAGGAAGATCAATCCTTCCTAACTCTAGGCTCGGCATTGTATTCACTGAACCATTTAGCTGCCCTCTACTCAAAAGTAAAACCATAGAATATTAGAGCTGAAAGAAATCTCTAGGTTATATAGTCCAACCCCTTATTTTATAGATGAGGAAACTGAGCCCAAGGAGATAAAATGGTTGCTGGAGGTCACTAGCTAATTAGTGGCAAGATTGGAATGAGGACCCAGGTCTCCTGAATCCCAGCCCAATGACTATTTCATCATGCTGCTTGTCTGCTCTGTCTTCACAGTTGTTCCTTTATGTTGCTCAGTTGTTTTGTAGTCGTGTCTTTTTGTAACCACATTTGGGGTTTTCTTGGCAAAGATATTGAAGCGGTTTGCCATTTCCTTCTCCACTTATTTTGCAGATGAGGAAACTAAGGGAAACAGGGTTAACTGACTTGCCCAAGGTCACATAGCCAATAACTGTCTGAGGCCAGATTTTGAACTCAGGAAAATGAGTCTTCCCAACTCCAGGCCCAGCACTCTATCTAGTACCACCTACCTGCCTGTACAGTTGTCCCTAGGACATGAAAATTGGGATTAGCCTGATGTTGGATTGCCCCTGAGGAAAGAAGAGATGATCAGTTATCTGGAGCTAAGAAAGATCCAAGGCTCATATATATTTCAGCCATAAATTCAAGTCACTGAGGCAAAGTTCATGGGGTTGTCCTTCTTTTTTCCATACACGCTCACCTTTCCCCTTAAACACAGCCTTTGATTTTCATTTCTGATTGATTGCACCCATATATAAATGTCAAAAAGGGCAGTGGGAAAGGCACATACTGTCAGTTTTATCACTGGGGCTCTACAGCAGCTCTCAGAGAGATGGTAAATTCGTTGCAAGCAGGAATTAGATCTCCTTTTTGGTGTTTAAGCTGGTGGAGAGAAGAGAGAAAAGAGGAAATGTAATGGTCCCTTATGGTCCTGATGATTACTGCATCAACTCTTGTAGGAAGGAGACACAGACACCAGAAGGGGCCCTTTGGTGGTAAGGGATAGAGGCCAATCAGAATCTCTGTGTTTCAGGTTCAGTGTCAGTACAATGGGGACAAAGTCTGCTCTTCGCACCCCATCCCAACCTCTGCTATCGCATTATTGTGAGAGGCAAAAAATGTATTGTGTTGTACAAATGTAAGAATGGATGACTAGCTCCTGCACAGTACCTCTTTCTTTTATTTCCCTTTCTGTTTTTCTCTCTCCCCCCTCTCTTCTTTTATTCTGTTCCTTCCTTTCTTTCCATCATTTGTTTCCTTTTGTTCTAATTAACCTGCTTGCATTGATTACCTACTACATGCTGAGTGAGAGTTGTGAAAGATACGAAAAGGTAGTCTCTGCCCTCAAGGAGCATAGGAAGGTAAGATTCACACATGTGAAACAGGACAATACAGGACAGTATATGGCCAAATGCTAAACTGAATATAACTCATGCTGGAAAACAGAATCTAACAAAATTTCAATGGCATTGCCCAGAAGATAGCACTTAGGACTAGAAAACTATCCCATAGGAAAAGAATTCCTGATGAAGGAGTAATTATGAGGTCCTTGCTTTGGTTTATCAATGGAAGCAGAGAGATCTCTTGTCTTCTATAAACTGAGGATGTATTCCCATTATTTCTAGATGACTTAGTTGGTAGATCTGTACAGTCCAGTCAGTAGCTATGGCATGGGTTAGCCAAGGGAACTTAGCTCATGCCTATAGTTTCTACTGCTGGGGAGACTGAGGCTGGCGAAATGGAAGTGGAGCAGGCTCAAACTTCTCTGCTGATCAGTATTGGGATCTGATCTTTGAGTTGCCAATGGACTTTCAGCCTGGGCAAGATAGAATGGTCCAGTTCTGAAAGACAGAAAGAAGGAAAGGAGCAAAGAAAGAAAGGAAGAGAGAGAAAAAAGAAAAGAAGGAAGAAGGGATAAATAAGATAGTCCCTAAAGACTCTAATACCGCCTCATCCTTTGAATCTTCCCTGATCTACCCTAGCTGCAAGTGATCTTCCATTTTCAGAACCATAATAGCACTTGGCTCCTCTGAGATAAATAGGAAAGAACCTCATAGCAATATCTTGCACATTTATCATATTCCATTTAGTATTATGATTATTTCTCTATATATGTCATTTTGAGGCTGGGGATCATTGTCTTACTTGTCTTTGAATCTCTGTGACTAGTTCAGTGGGCAGAGTACGCACTGAGTATCAATGTTCACTGAAACATTGCTGAATGAGGGAAATCTTTTAACCTGAGGACTGTCAGCTTATTATAAATTCACCAGTGATGTTCCTTCCTGTTTGAGAGCATGAGTAGAAATATCTAAGGCTACTGGTGAATTCAAACCCTAATTGATGATACCAGTCCTTTACACTCCAGTGTAAATCTTACTTCCTATGTAGCCTTCCTTGAGTAATTTAGCCCACACTGATCCCTTTCTGGATCCCCACAGCACTGATCTTAGGAACCACACAAACTCACCTTTGATTCTTTGCTATCTTGCATTATTGTTTATATCACGTGTGGTAGTTTTATGTCTCCATCTGGACTATAATCTTGCAGAAGGCAAGGAAAATGTATTATAGGCTCATGGGTTCAAAACTGGAATGGACTTCAGAGGACATCTATTCCAAACTCCTTTTTGAAAATGAGGAAATTGAGGCACAGAGAAGTTAAGTTACATGCTCAAGATCACACAGGGAATAAGTGACAGAGAGAACTTGAACCTGGTGCTTTTTCTACTTTACTATGTTAACTCTCTCTTTCTATATCTCTCATGGCCCATACACAAGGCTGTACCCACAAGAGGTACTCAATAAAAACTTTTTTTTGTGCCATCATAGGAGATGACTAGGTTGGACAGTGGAAATGGACTCCCTAAAAAAGAAAAGAAATGGACTCCCTACTTGATACTTGTTTGTGGAGCCTTGAGGAAGAACTGAAGAGGAAATGAAAAATAACAAAAAACTGAACCTAGGAGGAAAAGACAGGCCCCTCCCCCCAAATTATGAAACTAAACGAGGTTTTTGAATACTGAACAAGGCTTTCTGAAAAGCTAGGATGTCCAGTCAGGCTCTTTGCCTTTGTTGCTACCGCATGAAGCCAGAGGGTGCCTAGTCTCAATAGGGTTCTGTAGATGCTGGAGTGCTTCTGTCCAGCTCTCTAATTCTATCTTTTATTTCTCTAACTCACATTCTTCTTTGGCTCTCTGAAAAGTTTATCATCTTCTACCTTTTTCCATCCTTGATTCTAGTGGGACATTCTCTGAAGACTTTTCTCTACTTTCCCAGTCAAGGAAGGAAACATTAACTTCTTGTCCTGCCACTTCCAACTCTAGGTCTAGGCAGAGCTGCTTTCATTAGCCTTGTTTCTTAGCTCCTCCTGAGTTCACTCCTTTCTCCAACTCTCTTCCCATCTAGAAATCTGGATTCCTATTGTTGGAATCAATACTGAGAGTCCTTCTGTTTTATATGGTAGTGCCAAACATGTATCTGGCATATCCATCATCCATTAACTCTTATCAATGAATCCTGGATGTTAACATATATAGATAGTCATTTAGTATATCTTTGTTTAAGGTACTATGCTCCCCTTTTCTTAGGTAGACATTTTATTTGCTCAAAGGGTCAGAAAAAGAACATTTTGAATGAAACACAAAGAAAAGCAGCTTAGGGATAAATACTTACTATGTTGTGAGAACCTTAGAGAAAAGCAACACCTCAGATAAGGATTCTGAGGAAGAACAGTTCCTCACAGGCAAAAGTTCTGATTGATGGTATACATGACTTCAGTTCCTTGCTTCTCAGCAACTAATTTGAATACCACTGTATTTTAGGACTTTGGTGTTTATTTCTGGGAAACTTTACATCAAAGAATTGCTTGGGAGACTGTGAGACTATTGCATATGAATTATGTTCATATATTTAATACTGTATATATAATTATTATACATGAACTAGAGGACATATTTGATGAAAGTGTGGATTTGGGATTTTTTAGTCTATGGTGGAGCTAGGTCACTTAAACCAGAGGAAACCTTGATTTATAGAACAGAAGGCAGAGATGAAAAGATCTGGAATCTACCACTAAAGAAAGCTGGTACAGGAGAGAGTAGCTTAAGAGAGAAACTGACAAGAGAAGCTACAAGAGAACTAGTGGTATCAGAAGCCAGAACACAGAATCCTATGGAGCTGTGAGGTTGGCACAAGGTGAGGCTAACTGACTATAGAAAGGGTTATTGTGGGAGCTGATGTGATTGGAGCAGAGCTCTGTTTTTTTAAAGAATTGATTGGGAGAAAGGAATATCTGCTGCTACAAGTAAAGAGCTGGATCAGGGAAAGACTGCATTGCTCTGTCCAGTGCCTTCTGGGTGTGTTCATCCTTTGTTGCCAAAGAAGACCATGCCAGAAGAGAAACGATGACATGACTTGCCCTTGGATTTGTTTTGAGTGAGGGAGGGCTGTGCAGACCACCAGCCTCACTTCTCCTCCAGAGCCATCTGAATCTGGTGACCAGATATTCATCAGGATGACTGGAGATGACCCAGGAGGAGGCAACTGGGGTTAAGTGACTTGTCCAAATTCATACAACTAGTGAGCGTCAAGTGTTCGAGGTGATATTTGAACTCAGGTCCTCCTGACTCCTGCATTGGTGCTTTAGCCACTGCACCACTTAGTTGCCCTCTGGTGCCTTCTTCAGCTTGAAAAGAGGAAAACCTGTTAAAGGTTTATCTGTGTTGCTTTATCTTTTAAAGCCTGACAGGGAAAAATCTCTTAAAGTCTATAGAATGCCACCCTAAATAACTTAGCTGATTGCAAGATTAAAGAGAACTATTTTTCAAAGAAAGAGGGTCATGAGACAATCAATAGTAAATAAAGCACTGAACCTAGAGTCAGGAAGACACTAGTTGTGTGCTCCTGGGCAAATCACACTGCCTAGTTTTCGTCTGTATAGTGGCGATAATAATAGCACACTATGTTCTAGGGTGGTTGTGAAGATCAAGTGAGATAATATTTATAAAATTCTTCATTGTTGATGTTGTGATGATAATGGTATCTAGCCAAGGGAACAGACCTGGGAAGCTCTACATAACCACATTTAAGACCTATTTTAGCTAAAAGAGTTTTCTTTTCCTTCAGTGGCCCAACAGTAGCTGTGAAGTGGTTTTGCTTAGTTGGGATCCTTAGAGGCTCAGAAGAGAATCAGGCATGTGGACTTTTGCTTAAAGAGACCAGACAACCAGATCTGCAGTCTACTGTCACCAGCAGCCCTGGGATAGGGTACAGGGACAGGGAAAAGTTTCCCTGATCATGTACTTTAATGTTAGCCTTTTGTAAGTTTGTGTTCACTCTCCTATCATGGACACTGTGCACATAGATAAGGGAGTGTGATCCAGATTTTTGGAGACTGTTATAGTTTGGTCATTCTTGTATTTGCTTTCTATTGAGTAAATGTTAATTTATGATTATTCTAGCTTTTCCCTTCTCAGTTAGTAAATATTTCACAATTAAAAGTTAATGATGCCATAGTGACTGATTTGTGTAAATGGGAAGCACACCAGTGAAGACTCAGGAACCACAGTTGTGAATAGTAGACATGGATTTTCCTGACATTAAGATTACCCTGAGGATTTTGAAAGAGTGAATTGTAGCAGTGTGACTGTCAGCTCTGGGCAGCCATTCCATCCTGCTGGAATGAATGCAAATGGGGGTGAGCAAACAAACCCCAACCTAGGAAGAAAGAGCCTCGAAAAAGTTGAGGAAGGGTAGGGATCAAAACCATGCCATTCATATTTACTGCATATACAAACAATGACCATGGATATAACCACAGCAAAGGGATGGGATGCACAAACCAATGGAGTGTTGAGGTGGGGTAGATGGTAGGATTGGTTAATCGAAAATAAAGCACAGAGATCGTGAACTTGCCAGCTAGACTTTGCAAATCCCATAGGAAGACAGATATTTTTCAAAAATACTTGTGCTATCTTGGGTTCTATATTTTGATGACTCTGTTTCTTTTTACAATTAGCTTATTTTTATTGTTAATTAGTAAATATTTGAAAAAAAATATTTTGTCCCAGTAGCCTACCCCTTTTCCCCCTGAACAAAAAACTAACCCTCCCCCATAAAACCTTTATAATAAATAAGCATAGTCTAGCAAGAGAAATTTCAACATGAATTGTGTCTGAAAATATATGTCTCTATATTTAAATTGATCACCTCTCTGTTAGGATATGAGTATCATGTATCATCTTTATTCTTTTGAATTCATGGTTCATATGACTCCTTTTCTCAAATGTTTGGTAAATTCATTTGGATAATCTTTCTCTTTAAGGCAGTAGTAACATTTCATTTTTTGAGGCCTGACTTCCTTTAATCTTTCAGGCCCTTGTCCTATCTCTCAAGATAACTGAACTGTCCCTTCTCTTTTCATTTATCTTGAGCTTAACTCATCTTTAACTACACTCATTTCCATGTGTTATCTATCTACATCTCTATCTCCCCATGCATGAGGCACACACGCTATCACAGTTTAAATTCAGCCTGTGACAAATTCAGTTAATTTTCTAAGTATGTGTATGTTGGGGAAAAGGAGGGGAGGGTGATGGAAAATGGTATCCCTCAGCTGAAATGACTTTATATACCCTGAAATGCTGCTTCGGTTATAGTTGGATTTCAAAGATATTTCCTTCGGTACTTTGACTGGGCCCTTATAGAAGACTAACCTTCAGACTACATTTCCAACTGGAAAATGGCTAATATTTCTTTCTCTATGAGATATTTGACATTGCTCTCTGGAAATGGATGTGGTCAGTTGAATCCTTTTACTCCAATCTTACCTACCTTGTCTTAAAAAAAAGTAATGAAACTCTTTTTCTAAAAGTCAGCAGCATGTGGTTCAGGGTCCTGTCTAACTTTCTGTAACCCTATTTGGGGTTTTCTTGGCAAAGATACTAGAATGGCTTTTCATTTCCTTCTTCAGCTCATTTTACAGATAAGGAAACTGAAGCAAACCGAGTTAAATGACTTGCCTAAAGTCACAAAGCTATTAAGTGTCTGGGACCAGATCTGAGTTTAGATCTTCCTGACTACAGGCCTGGTACTCTATCCACCACATCACCTAACTGTCCAACAACATTCAGTGCTACGCATGTGCTTTCTTAAATTTGTAAATCTACACACCACTTTCCCTATGGGAAAAATGCCTTAAAAAACAAACAGACTTTGCTCATCTTTTTTTCTTCCTAACACATTATACTATGCTACACTATACTAGACAACTCATTTCGCCCCTCTTTCCCTCAGTTTCCTCATCTGAAAAATGAGCTGGAGAAGGAAATGGCAAACTTCCAGTATCTTTTGCCAAGAGAACCTCAAATTGAATCAGTAAGAGTCAGACATGGCTGAAATGACTGAACAGCAAAATACTCTACACTACAATATACTAGATAATAAAATACAATGGAAAAACAAGCATTTACTAAGTACCTACTCATACTAAGCTACTCTGATGAGGGGGTACAAAGTTTAGATAGAGTGTTGCCCTCAAGGGATTTGTAGTTGAATTAGGGACATTTCTATGGTAAATCCGGGCAACTCATATTCTCAGGAATAGGGTTCTTAACCTGAGGTCTAAACTTTTTCAAAAAATATTTTCATAACTATTTCAACATAATTATTTTCTTTTGTAATCCTAATTCATTTATTCATCCACTATACATTGGTTTAGGTCCCACAGTATGTGCCACACTCTGTGTTAGGTACCGGAGGAGATGCAAAAAAGACATCACATAGCTCCTGATTTCAAGGAGGTTACAATCTGGTTTGGGAGACACTGATGGAAAGGTAGACCATAATTCAGGACAAGAGCAAACTGAATGTCTAGAACAAGAACTGGCAGCCTTTCTGAAATGGCTTGCAGAGTTGCCTTTTATTCATAGACAGGCAGAGAAAGTTGTTGGGTAGGAGGAGGGGGAAAGGAGAGACAAAGACATGTATGACTATACTTCCTCGAGGCTTTGAGACTCAACCAGAAGTCAGCCTTCTGGAGTAAAGGCAAAGTGGGAGATCAGAAAGACAAATCTTTCAGGATTCTTTAGTCAATTGCATCTGTATCGCAGGAAGGGTGGTATCTTGATCAACTGGAAGAACACTGGTCTGAGGATGATGAAACTTGTTCTCAGCCTGTCTGTGCCTCTGAGTAGCTGTGCGATGACCGACTTTAGCTTTCTGGGGCTTAATTTCCTCATCTCTAATAATTAGGTTTTTGAAAAAGATGATCTTTAAATTCTCTTCCAGTTACATGGATTACACCTTAAATGCTTATTAGCTAACATCTTAGCAGGCATTATAGAATGTGGTCACCTTAGGGTTAAAAAGGACCTTATGAATCATCTGACTTTGTACTTCAATAGCTGTACGACCATGGCCAACTCCCTCAACCTCTTTGGACTTCAGCTTTCCTTCTATCAACTGACAGCCTAATAATCTCCCTTGCTTTCTCCAGTTCTACCATTAGTTCCATTTAATCCCATCCCTTTATTTTGTAGATGAGGAAGCTGAAACCTAGAGAGGTAAAAGGACCTGGTTAAGGGTCATATAGCTGGGTTGAGGCAGAGTTATTACATGGATATACTGACCTGAGAGAGCTAATTGTCAAATTTTCAGTGTGAGTATGTATATCTTAGAAATTCTTACAAATCAGGGCTTGGTTTATTGTTTTGTAGATTGTCTAGGTTCAAGAAAGTTACGGAGAAAATTTTAAGACTGAAGGTTAAATTTAAAAATATGTCAATATGTAATTGTTTTCTGCCTTTTTTTTTTAGGAGTCAGTTAAACATTTACCAGCACATCTCTAAATAGAACTCATATCTTTTGACTTTCAGTCTAGTTTGCTTTCCACTATAATACAATAGGACCTGAGATAAGTGCCCTGGGAAGCAGGAAAGCAGTGCTGAAATTAGCAATTTTTTTTTTTTAATATGGGGCAAGCTTTACAAAATGCAACTGGACTTGAAAAGTACCTCCAAATCATTTTTTTTAAAAGACAAATTTAATTATGGAAGACTATAGAGACTGAGTGAGAATGTTCCATTGTGGAATTTGGTTGTAGGGGAAGAGGAGAGACCTCACATGGGATAAATGTCCTATCTAGTAACTTCATAATTTGACTACTTATTTTGCTAACTTGCTGCTAAATTCAGTTGTTTCTGCCCTATTCAAAGAATGTAAGCAAGGTCAGTGCCCTCTAAATGTATTTCTTTTAAAATAGATTTTTATTTATATCCTTTTAAAAAAAAAACATCACTTAGACTTCCTCTTGAGTCTCTTCTCCCACTTCCCCTAAAGTCAACCCTTTTAAGAGATTTTTTTTAAGAAAAAGAGGAAATTAAAAAAATTAGCATGACTGATTAACAAAATTTTTAAAAAATCTGATATATGCCATGTTCCACACTCCCAGACCTCAAGCTCTGAAAAGGGG
Organism: Bettongia penicillata ogilbyi; assembly: GCA_023548195.1. Classification (NCBI taxonomy): domain Eukaryota; kingdom Metazoa; phylum Chordata; class Mammalia; order Diprotodontia; family Potoroidae; genus Bettongia; species Bettongia penicillata. The sequence goes on along the minus strand of JAJHZJ010000503.1, from coordinate 1,064,203 downwards.
GTAGAGGGAAGTATCTTCTTATATCTCTCCTGTTGGGGCTAAACTTATTCCTAATAATTTTACAGCATTCAGTTTTGATTATTTTGTGGCTGTTCGTTTAATTAACTTTGTTTCTAATCATCGTATTTATTGTTTTCTGGCTCCACTTATTTCCCTTTGCATCAGCTTATGTGTTTCCATGCTTCTCTTTAATTCATCATGCTGGTCTTTTTTGGTAGCACAGCAATATTCCATGATATTTATGTGTAACAATGATTTTCTGACCCTACTGTCGGAAGGCCAGATGTATTACATTCTACTCCTCTCCTGGCGGATTGGGAGGAGGGCTGATATCCTCTCATCTCTATCTTATTCAAACCTCCACCTATTATATTCTCTCAATTTTTAGGGTGTCCCCAGCACCCTAGTTTCATTTAACCACCTAGATAGTTTTTATACAAAGGAATATTTACTTTCAAGTATAACAAGACCAAACTAATATAAAGAAACATATTCCCTGTAATACCTGGGTATCATAATCCTCTCCCTCTCCCAGTTTCTCTGAGGAGAAAAGGGGTGGCCAGATATTTGGTTAGCAGAATAATTCAGTTCCTTTAAAGCATTAATCCCACCAAGTTCCAAATCCAAATCTCCCCTAGGCTTATGTCCCAGAATCCTCAGAGGCTATTTGCAGCCTCCAGCTTGGAATCCTGGCTCCAAGGTTCCCATGACTCTCCCTCCTGTGTCTTGGGACTCTACCCCTTATATCCAGAACTGAATAATAAAAATAAAATATACAAAAATCCTTAAACTTTTTCTTGGGGCCACTTGATCTAGGAGGAGGGGGATAATGGCTTTTCTCACACCCAGCTTGGTGTACAGTGCCCATGCTGTTTGACCAACTCTTCACCTTTTTCTGCTACTGGAAAGGAACAGAGAGAGAAACTGAATCAGACTGGTAGTTTTAAAATGTGGATCATTCTGGCTATATAGCCCATGAAAAGAGGCTTCTTTGATTCATGTGATAGGGAAACAAATAATAGCTTCTTCCAGAAGCAGGTTCGTGGAGTGTCCCACATAGGTGCCTCCATCTTGGGTGATCTGGGCATGCACCAAAACCCTATTACACACTTGTAACCCTGGCCCCCACTGCCTGAAAGCCAGGCATATTCTATTTCACCCCTTTCCCATGGTTCTCAAACACCCTGGAAAGTTTAGAGTATTTGTCTAAATTCTCTGCCAATGGCTCCAACCCCTCCCACATTTGACTGATTGCATAACCAGAATAGTTTCCCTCTCTGTCTCTGTCTCTCTCTCTTTCTCCTGCATGCTACTTTTCACTGTGTCCAGAAGGTGAAGATCACAGTTCATTCACAGTGCAGGCACCATGAATTGAATTTATGACAGGGGAAGGAAAGACTTCTTTCCCGTTCTCTTCCTCACTTTTAGCCTGGCTTCAAAAAATGGGCCAGGTTGTTTGTTTGTGTTCTGTTAAGTTTGTCCATCTCAGTCTTAGGTGTCAGTGATGATCTCCTCTGGATCCAGGAGTTGGAGCCATGGCAACCTTGAAACTAGGATTCCAGGAAAAATGATGCAACTAGCCAGCCCAGTAGAGAAGCCCTGAGAAGCCAGGACACCTGGAACCCAAACTTAAGAGGGACTTTGGACTTGGAAATGGGACTGTGTCCTCTAGGGTCAGAGCCAAGCTTTGAACCTAATTTCCTTCCCTTTATGAGAGACTGAGGGGAAGAGGAAACATTATGCCCCTTATGTTTTAGAGAATAAGTTTATATATTTATGATTATTCCTTTTGAAGTAAATATTTCTCTGTAAAAGTTAAGCCAACTGTTAGTGACTTGCAAGAATATCATCAGTGGCCTGGAGTCATTTGTAGCAACCCAGACACTCCTAACCCCTTTAAGGGTACCAGAGAATCCTGATGTGGAGGGGTGCGAAATCCAACCTACCTGACTTTCAGACAGCAAGGGCCAAAGTAGTCATGTGTTATGCACATGTCGTACAATTTATTTAACTCTTCCTCAATCAATAGAACCTTCAGAATTTCAGCACCCTGGGGCAAAGCTAGGCTATTTGGATATTCCTTACTTACAATTACAGAGGGAAAAGAGGAGGGGACAAGAGAGAGAAAAAGGTCATAGGATCACTGATTTAGAGTAGAAGATAACTTAGAGATCATCAAATCCAATGCTATTCATTTTGCAGAAGAAGGAAGACACTGAAGTCTCAAAAGGTTAGGTGACTTGTCAAGGGTCACACAGCTAGTAAATGTCTTGTAGATAATTTGAACTCAGGTTTTCTTTAATCATTAGCCTTCTGAGGGATCAAGAAACATCTACCTGAAAAGCACAAACCAGGGATGTGGTGCAAATGATCTTTAGTTTTATACTGTAAATTTTATTTAGAGATATGTGTTCATCAATCAATCAATCAGCATTTATTATGTGTCCGAGTTGAACAGGACCACGGAGGGCTTCCCATGGGAAAAAAAGCCCATCTTTTTCATACTAATATTCGATAGGTATTACTTTATGGCAGAGATACCTAGAATATAGCAGTTTATGAAGAGTTAAAAATAGTCATTATACAGAGCACAAGAGAGATGCATTCATTACTGGTACAAGAAGGCTGCAATGTATAATCAATGAGGAAATCCAAAGAAAGGGAGGAGTAAAAGCTGTCATCAAGGACATGTATGATAAGAAGAGAACATGGGCTGGTCACATAGTAAGGGATGAGCCACTGTAGCCAAGTTATGAGAGCATGTAGACAAAAATTGTACAAGGTGGGAAGGCAAAGATGGGTTGTAATTTACATCCTTGGAGTGAACTTAGAAATTGATGTCATCATAAATTTTAAATATGTGTCAGGTACTATGCATTGGTTGGCAAAAATGATACACTGAGGGGAATGTGAATGATGTTTTACAAATAGTCAAGTGTATTCTTACTGAGGTCTTCTGTAGCTGCTAGCAGCTTAGCCTGTCATTCTGAGGTGAAAGCACTTCTGAGTTAAAATATTCCATATTTAGAGGACCTAGTTTCCCTCTAGAGCTAGCCCCCAGGTTGCTGTTCTGTTGTGTCTGATTCTTCATGATCCTGTGAATTATAGCATGCCAGAACTATCCATGGGGTTTTCTTGGCAAAGATGCTGGAGTGGTTTCCTTATCCAGTAGATTAAAGCAAACAGAGATTAGGTGACTTGATCAGGGTCTGAGGCTGAATTTGAACTCAGGTCTTCTTGACTCTGGGCCCAGAGCTCTATTCATTGAGCCACCTAACTGACCACTGGGACCCTTTCCTTCTAGTCTACATATCTTGCAAAGAGGCAGGAACCTGGGGTGATTATTCCAACTTGGATGTATTCTGGAGGGAGGAGGTGGAGAATGACAAAATCGTGGGGATACCTCAAAGTGAAGTCTCTCTACTTATGCGACTGATCGTCTCTACTGCCAAAGCTCAGCGATTTTCAAGTTTCTGCCAAAGAGAAAGTCTCTCCTTTTACCTACAGCCTCAGTGCTACATTCTAGCCCTTCAGTTAATTCCAATGTTTCCCCCAGTTTCTCCTCTCAGATACATGCCTTCCCAGCTCTCCTTGCTGTTCATCTCCCTTCTCCTAAAGAGGCTGGAATCTGTTGCTATCACCAGCTGCTGGGTTTTCTGCCTTTCAGAATCCATAGCACAGTCTTTAGAATGTCCTTAGTGATGGGAAATCTTAGCCTGTAGAGAATGGATTTGCTTTTTAAAACTATCCAAGGATTATTTGAAGCCAAGTCTGGGGAATAAATGAGAAAGCAAATTATATGATATTGTTTTAGGTTAAAAAAAGAAGAGAAATGACTATAAAATAATGGCATTTCTTTTTGTCTGTAATCCAAAAACTTTCACTTTAAGACATTCCAAGAGAAACTCAGTGCTGGCTCTGGTCTTGAGCTCCCATGTCTTGCTCTATCCTGGTACTTAACTTCAATATAGTTCTCTTCCTCTAAACAGAACTCTGCTACTTCCCCACCTTCCTAAAAATATTCAACCTTCAGAAACATCACACGTTCAGAATTGTACTGACTTTTTTGTCCTCTGACACTATATAACCCTGGTACGGGTCTCATCCTTAGACTATTGTGAGAGCCTGCTGGTTGGTTTCCCTGCCTCAAGTCTCTCCCCATTAAAATCCATCCTTCACTCAGAAATCAACTTGCTCTTCCTAAAAGGCAGGTCTGATCATATCATCCTCAACTAAAAAGACAACCCCCCCCCCCCCACAAAACTCCAGTGACTCTCTATTACGTCCAATGATCAAACACAAAACATTCTATTTTGCTTTTAATGTCCTTGTAATCTGACCCTTTCCTACCCTGCTAGTCTTCTCACACCTTACTCCCCACCAAGTATTCTATGCTCTAGTGACACTGGCCTCTTGGTTATTCCTCCTCCAAACACTCCATCTCCCTACTTCAGGCATTTCTCTGGCTGTCCTCATGCCTGGAATTCTTTCCTTCATCACTGCCTCCTAGCTTCCCTGTTTTCCTTCAAGTCTCAGCAAAAGTCCCACTTTCTACAAGAAGTCTTCCTTAAGCTTCTTAAGCTTAATGCCTGATCTCTGAGATTTTAAAATACAGAACTACTTTACTAAAGACCCTTTTTAATATCCTAATTGTTTTGAGTTAAGATAAGTAGAATGTGATCCCCATGATGGGCATGACCAGATAAGTATTAGTATAAGACTGGATGTCTGACATTAGGGGAAAAAATCTGGTTTGAAGAATCCAAGGAGCGTGAAAAGCAGGGGCATCAGTCTGCAGAATGAGTTGGTTGAGATTTAGGAGTGGACACTAGAGAAGAACTGGAAACTAGTGAGCTGGACACAAGGAGAGTGGTTCAAAAACGTCTGGACAGGGGATTGCAAGAAAGAAGAGAATTCATGAATTGGGTGGCTATGGAGAAAGTAGCTTCTGTTTGGACTTATGATTTAAAAAAGGTCAAGGTTAAAGGAGTAAATTGACCTAGCAATGAAGTCTATGATACTAGTTTGATTGAGTTAAGCTGTGCCAAGCTAGTTTCTGTACTGAGATACTGTACATGTAATTCACCTAATCTATATATAGTTTATACCCTGAGGTTTTCTCATTCTGTAGTAAAGCAGTTCTGCATTTTAAAAAAGACAGAATGCATTGTGTTATGGAAGCATTGAAGGAATGGAAAAGCAAAAGGGCCTTGAATCTAAGAAGAGAAAACTCTTATGACTGTTGGTGGCAAATAAATCTACCAAAGGCTAAAATATACATATAAAGATCCTTCTGTTTCATCATATCATGATATTAAACAGTGAATGTAGTTTGTATTGATCCAATTACATTTTTTAATCTGGTTCCCCTGGTGATCACTGTCAGAGATTTGTAGATTGGCTGGATTTTGTAATTGTAGTAATTGGAAGAACATAGTTGTGTTATAGGGTCTATCCCTTTGTAGCATCCTATGGGCATATTATGTCCATGGAAAAATGAAATATTGAACTGAGCTAACTGGCCATATCATTGATAAAAGCAGAATGACTTAGAAATGAAGCAGTTGCTTAGCGATGAGAAAGGGTGTAATCAGGAACATATAAATTGGACTTCTGGCTCATTCAGAGTCATAACAAGCAATTTCTGTATTGGGGGCAAGCAGAAAAAATGGTCCTTCAAACACTGATGGGAAAGTGAGTGTGGAGACATTGTAAGGAGGAGCTGACCTGAGTTGAGGGGAGGATTGCTTACCATTCAGTAGATTTCCATTTACATCATGATTCTTGCTAACTATTGTGATATACAAAGTAACTGGGACAAAGTAAAATAATTAAATGTGTTGATTTATACAAGAAACCTCATAACTTGGACATATTTAAAAAGGTTTTAGTATGTAATGTGCCACCTTTTTGCAGAAAGCATTTATTTTACATAATTTGAGATTGAATCATAAGATTTTGTTGTAAGTTCATTAATTCTCCATATCATATTGGATATTAAGCATACTTCTGGCAAATTTTCAATTTCCCCCAATTATAGCCTTGATTATAGCCCACAAGTTTAAATCAGGTGGATTCCCAAGACATAGATCCATGTTGATCTCCATCTCTTGGATACCTTTCTTAATATTTTATGATATGTTGTATGGTACAAGATAGTGTTTTAGTACTCTATTTCTATTTGGGAATTTCCGAAATTCTACCACAATTCCACTTCTCAGAATATAAATATATTAATCAGAACTCATCATTTCTTCAATGGTGTTATGACTTGTAGACTCACTGGAAGGAAAAAGAAATCCTTAAAAACATTTATTTGGTGTAGTGAATGTTTTATAGTCTGATGAAGATGCCCAGATCTTGTAGGCTTATCTGCACATTTTCTGATAAAAGCTTTTATATATCCTAAAAGAAAAGTGGGAGTTTTATCAGTAAAAATTGCTTTTTTTCCTCCATTTGTTAATATTTCCAAGCTTAGTACTGTCTTGTTCGTGGCAAATCTTTTTTTCATTGTAGTAACTTTTGGCAGCTAAAATTTTTTTTACTGGTCTTCTCTCTGTTCTTCCAACATCAGGAAGCCCATGCAACACTAGATAAGGGAGTTCTAAACTTTTTGTGTGTGCTGGACCTCTTTGACAAGCTGGTTGTCTTTACATGCATAAGGTACATAGAATTATGAAGGAAGCTAAAATCTAGTGAAAAAAAATATTTTTTCCTATTTAAGGAACCTCCTGAAATCTATCAGTGGATACTTTGAGGATTTATGTTTAGAACTCCTGCTCTAGATGAACCTATAACAATTGGTTCTTATGCCTCTAGCTTTCAGGACTCTCTGAAGGTCTTTGTTTATTTTCTGAGGATTAATTAGGCTGATTTGTAGTAATGATTGTCACTGTGTTTTGGTTTGTTTGTTTTGGACTGCACTTTTGTTTGCTCTTGTTTTAAAACAGATCTTGTTTTACCAATGATCCTTGAAACATTTGACTTCCTCAAACTAACAGCAGCTGCAATATCATCAAAATGTGATCTGTAGGAGCTACAATTTTTCCATACTTCTTTGAGGCAATATCTATTCTTAAAAACTACAGAATCCAAAACACAACAAAAGAAAACAATAGAACTCATTCCTATTGCGCAAAATCTAGTACTCAACTGAGAACTAACTAAAAACAGGGAAACCTGCTCAATTTGGTTTCATCTGATCAAGGACAGATGCTCTGAATCAAGCGGTCACAAAATGAACTATGAACTATTGAAATTATTTTTCTTATCTCAGATAATTTGCACATTCCTGTCTGTGCTAAACACAATAATTTTCAGGTTGCAGATGAACTGAAAATCATAGCTATACAGTTGAAAGAGACCTTTTATGCCATATGGTCCAAATCCATTTCATCTTCCTCTAGATTTAGGACCAATTTCTGATTCCACCTTTTTGATCTCCCTCAATTACCAATCTGGATTCTGTCATTAGGGTCCTTTGTATTACTGTACACAAATCCTTTAACAATAAAGAAAATCTCCCCCACTACAAATTGGTCCCTAATTATCTCAAAGAATCAGATCCCTTTCCAGGTGCTTTGCTTTAACTATCAAAGGAGTACATTGAAACTCTGAGGTGTGTATTAAGTCAGCAGAGACTATGATCAGATATTCTGAAAGGCTATTTTCAGTTGTGTTAAACACTTGGTCCACTTATATTTCCCACAAAGACAATTAGGTTTTCTGTCTAAAGAATTCTTGTTCTGTTAGGAGCAATCCTGTGGGATCTGAATCCCATGGAAGAAATCCTCATACATGAGGAGTCAACTCCTCATTGACTACAGTGGTGTAGGCATTCCACAATCTTCCCATGGATGCAGTATGAACTTGCTCTGGTGCTTCCAGGGCAAATTGACTGGTCTTAGCTAGATCAACAGATCAGTTCTTATTCTGTTTTATATTTTCTTGCTTTCAATCACTGCTGTCAGCAAGTGTTGGGAAGCACTTGTCCCAGGTCTTAGCCTGAATTGCCGCCATGCCTGTATGCTGGCTTGCGTTATCATCTGTTGCCTATAAGACTGTGTATACTTGGGGTATATTATCACTTCCCATGGCTGAAATTGTGCCAACACTCAACTACTCCTCAGGTTAAGTCAGCGTATATGGGAAAGTGATCCTCTGCCTCTTAAAGTTGGTCTCACCAAATCACTGGCTATTCAATTTCAACTCTAGTTACCACTCCCTCATTCCCTATGTGTACTTTTGGAGGGTATGATAAAAATCAGAATTGTTCAATGCAATCCTTTCTCTTCTACTGAAGAAACTATTAAAAGAGGATCAGGAGTTTCAAATAACTCCTTGTATTTTTGATTTGTATCTGCCTCTGGGGTATGATGAGGACATTTTATGCCTTGGTAAATCTCTAAAAACCTAAGCCCCTCTTTTGGTCCTTTCCTCTCCAGGCTACTACCCTCGTTTCACTTTTACCTCCCACCCCCACATCACACCCTTTAGGTAAGGTAGATTCTTCTCTGAGGTAGAAGACAATGCTTTGGTCAGCAGGCCACTGGGAAGTGACTTCCAGGGTCCTAGGTATGTGCTTTTTCTCTCTTTCAGATACCATTGTTACTTGGCTCACCTGTCCCTGGATTAAGCAGATCATATTGACCCTAACCTTAATGGTGATGAATTGTTTCCTTTCAACCTACCTACCTACCAAAGGCAGCAAAATACCAAGCGCCATCTGGGCTACTTGAATATATTAGAGAAATAGTCAGTTTCATTCATGCAGCATCTGCTAGTGCAGCCAGAGGAAAGTAAACTCCATGTTTGTTTGCTACATCTCAGGGTCCAGAAGATATAAAACCATCATGTCTCAAAGAATTCAAATGACTGAGAAGGAAGACAGCCAGGTAGAGATGGAGCCATCCATCTTTGCACAGAATTCTAAGCCAAGAACCCAATATGGACAGACAATGCCAAGGGACACACTGAGGTTAGGAAGAGGGGTAGAGGATGTAGAGAAATTTGGGCAGGGAAATTTCAAAGAGACTCAGGGGACAGTCATCATCAGAAACACAGACAATTAGTGGGCGACTGAGAGCTACTTGACTTGTGGGTGACAGTGGAATCAAATTAGATATGAACTTATGTGACATTGGAATCAAGAACAGAAGAAAATTGGACAATCACTTTTATGCTTGGAATGAGAGGTCTAGCTATTCCTTTTCTAACCAACTCACGGGAAATGTCTTGAAGAATTTGGGCTGTAGGACCAAGCTCTTGAATGTCCAGAAGGACATGAAGAAATGAAGATGGAGAAGCCTCATAGAAGAGGCAAAACCCATTTCTTAGTGGGCCAAGGTAAGATTTGTGGCAAATAGAAATCCATGTGGAATTCTGGAAGTTTTTCTTTTTCCTAGTCAGTTATGAAAATAAAAGAAAGAGACTTACTGAAGAAAGGGAGCCAAGATTACTGAGGTGCTTTTGGATCCTGGATATGGCAGATTCCCTTAGAGAGTCACAGGATTGTAAGATCATAGCTACAAAGGCTCTTACTGTCATCGGATCCAATCCATTCTTTTATGAATGAGGAAACTGAAGACTAGAAATTAAATGACCCTGCCATTTAAGGTTATGTTGTGTGTGTGTGTGTGTGTGTGTGTGTACTCATCTATGCACATACCCATGATTGCATACAATTCCACCAGAGCCCTGTTTTGGTCAATCCTAGGAATAAAGGGAGGACTACAGATACATATATATGTCCTCCTCTTCCATTCTATTCCTTGGATTTCTTCTTTTATAGGGATGCACTGTTGTCTCATTCCAATATAACAATAGCTGCTTGTATCATGGAACTCCACTGATTAGGAGAAACTGCACCTACTCTCTATGAGGTCTAGATCTCAGTAGTTCTATACCTTCAGGTATCAAGGCTTCTTCTCTCAGAAGTAAGGCACTTTCAGTAAAGCACCTGAAGAATGAAAAGGTGCTTATCCCTATTGAATAAATGTCTCTGAGAAGCAGAGTTGTACTGAAGCATGAATTTAGCCTGAAGAACAATAATCTTTTTTTCTAAGTCCTCATAAGATAAGACTAGAGGGAATCCTTTCTTTTTTTATGTTCTTATATTTTTGTTATGCTACACATTTCCAAATTACATTTGAATATGCTTTGGACCATCACCTTGCCGAGGGATCTCAAGTTTGATACAGATTTGATCTATACCTATTTACCATCATTTTCTCCTAACTCACTCACCTGTTAAGATTCTACAATCTACCTTGGTTCTGAATATAAACATCTACTGAAATTTTTATTTTATCATTATTAATTACCTCATAATTGATAAAAATCAATTGTCTTTTTTTCAAGTTTCAACCTTCCTGAACTTTTAGTGGTTTTTAATACTCCCACTCCCCCTTTTAACAGTGCTTTGTTTTTTCCAATTACAAGTAAAGATAATTTTCAACATTCACTTTTATAGGATTTTGAGTTCTAAATTTTTTCCTCCTCCCTTCACCCTCCCCAAGATGGGAAGCAATCTGACATAGGCTATGTACAGTCACATTAAACACATTTCTACACTAGTCATGCTGGGAAGGAAGAATCAGAACAAAAGAGAAAAACCATGAGAAACAAAAAACAAAAAAGAGAGAAAATGGTACGCTTTGATCTGCATTCAGAGTCCATAGTTCTTTCTCTGTATGTGGATAGAATTTGCCATCATGAGTCTTTTGGAATTGTCTTAGATCTTTGAACTGCTGAGAACTAAGTCTATCATAGTTGATTATTGCACAATGTTGCTGTTACTGTGTATAATGTTCTCTTGGTTCTCCTCACTTCACACAACATCAGCTCATGTAAGTCTCATCAGGTTTTTCTGAAATCTGCCTGCTCATTGTTCCTTATAGTACAATGGTATTCTATTACATTCATAAACCACAACTTATTTAGCCATTTCCCAATTCATGGGCATTCCCTCAATTTCCAGTTATTTGCCACTACAAAAAGAGCTGCTATAAATATTTTTGTCCATGTGGGTCCTTTTCCCTTTTTTATTATCTCTTTGTGATACAGACCTAGTAACTGTATTGCTAGATTAATGCAGTTTGATTGCCTTTTGGGTATAGTTCCAAATTGCTCTCTAGAATGGTTAGATCAGTTTACAACTCCACCAACAATGCATCAATGTCCCACTTTTCCCACATTTTCTCCAACATTTATCATTTTCCTTTTTTAATCATATTAGCCAATCTGATACGTGTGAGGTGTTACCTCAGAGTTGTTTTAATTTACATTTCTCTAATCAATAACGATTTAGAGCAGAAAGGGAATCCTTTCAATCCTGACTGACTTTTGATGCTTATTATTGGGAAGAAAATTGTAATGGTAATAAACAGATCTGTGTCAGAGGCCTCAGTCTGTCGTTAGTATGTGAACTTGGGCAAACCACTTACCTTTTCTGAGCCTCAAATCCCTCAACTGCAAATTGAATATACTTGTGTTCCCTAGTTCATAACGCTGTTTTAAGCAAAGTAATTAGTAAACCCTATGGTGCTACAGAAATGTGAGCTATTTTCAAGGGAGGCTTTTGGGATCAAGGTAAGCCAAAAGTTCTAGGAAGATAGGGGTACAGGTTGTAGGAAATGGCTAAGACTTCCAACATGTAAAGCAGAGGAAAGAGGCAAATAGCTGTCAGTTTCTGGAACCCAAGATGCTACTGAAGCAATCTAATTTTCCTGTCTTTACTGGGAGCTGTCTTGGCTACCAGAACTCAATTGGTTGAAAGCTTCAATTAACTGGGCATTTTTTTCTATGTACCACTGAAAAAAAGAAGCAAATAAATAGGAAGACTGAAAAGTTACAATGAAAATGGTAATCAGGGTCATACATTTGGATAGGACTTTACCATTTACAAAGCACTTTTCATGCCTATTTTGTCATTAGATCTTTAAAGGAATTCAAGATAAGGACTATTAGCTTCATTTTTACAGAGGAGAAAACTGAGGCTTAATAGTTTACTTGCCTGAAACTAATACAGAATGTAGCAGTTAGGATTCAGCACAGGTTTTCTGATTCCCAAGGCCAATTAACTTGTTTAATTAAAAAAACAAACCACAGAATTCTAAACCCACTGATTGCCAGTGGCTATTCTCTTTGGTCTATACTCATTATGAATCATCTGTATTTCTATCCAATGGGATAACAGCAAAGGATTTGGGATGAAGAAATCAAATTCAAATCCTTTTTTAGACACTAGGTTTGCAACCTTAGGTAAATTGTTTACTCCCATCTGCCTCAGTTTCCTAATATGTAAAAAGATAAAATGGAGATAAAATGGAGAACTTATCTCATAGAGTTATGAGGGTAAAATGAGAGACAATATTTGTAAAGCACATTTAAAACCTTAAAGCCCTATATAAATGTTGGCTAATAACAATAATAACAAAAAAGAACTAATTTTCAGAATTATGACTGTAGTGCAAGATCTTCAGGCACTAAAAAAAGGGTTAGTAATAGTCACTAGACTGTATTGACTAAAACAAGGAAGTGACCCACATATTCTAGAAAGTTAAACCACAACAATAAGGTTTGGAGTTAATATAGAACCACAAAACCATAAAGCTAGGAAGAACCTCATCCTACCCCACCACCTGAATGAAATTGCTCTCAGAAGTTATCAGTGATCTCCTAAGTGCTAAATCCAGAAGTTCTTTTATCAGGTTCTTAAATCCACTCTCATGGCAGGTAGGTGGTGCAGTGGATAGAGCACCAGAGTCAGGAGGACCTGAGTTCAAATCTCACTTCAGATGCTTGACACTCACTAGTTGTGTGACGTTGGGCAAGTCACTAACCCCAATTGCCTCATCCTGGGTCATCTCCAGTCATCCTGATGAATATTTGGTCACTGAATTCAGATGCCTCTGGAGGAGAAGTGAGGCTGGTGACCTGCACAGCCCTCCATCACTCAAAACTAAGCCAAGTGCAAATCATGTCATTATTTCTCTAATGGCATGGTCTTCGTCAGCAATGAAGAACAAACACATAGAAATCTACTCCTACCCAGCTTGGAAATAGTACCATCAGTCTTCTCTCAGAACTGGGAGGTCCTCCCTGGTACCAGCCTCAGACTTTCATTTCATAACCAGATGAACTGATAGTTAGGAATCAAATAGACTATGAACATACTCATTTAAAGATCATTTCCTTGCCCATAGGTAGCTGGATGATGTTGCCTTAGCCCTTGGAGCTCCAGGGCTTAACTCACCAAAATGTTCATTAGTCCTTTTCATCTTCTTCAGTAATTGCCTATGCTCAAATTCAGAATAAATTTCATGGTGTGACAAAAAATATTTATGCTGCCATTTGATCCAAAAGGAGAATAATTTGGGTTTCTGTTATTCTTTTCTTAATCAAGCCATTCCAATGTAATTTACACAGTAATGAGTTCAGTCTTAATGAGGATGGTGACAGCAGTTCTAATGATGTGCAGTGCTCAGGGTCACCCCCTGAGGGGGGTGGAAGATGAGGGTGGAGGGGAGACATGGCAAGGTGCTATGGCTTAGGGGAATGAGAAAGGGGCTGGGTGAGTAGCTTGGATGAATGTTTTAACTAAAAGCTTTCTCTACCTTTAGAAGATAAAGGAGAAGTCTTTTCTGATTCCCCTAGTTCTCTCCCTTTTCAGATTACTTATATTTATTTACTTACATTTGCCTATTGTAGTCCCTAATAGAACAAAATGCTTTGAGGACTGAGTCTGTTTTCTTTGCGCCCAGCATCTAGCACAGAGCCTTGTATCTAGGAGTTGCATAATAATAGCTTGTTGAATTGAATGGAGATGATATCTGTTTTGTTGAATGGAATCAGATATGGTTAGAAGCTCCTGTTTTCAAGTTAGAACTGTCTAGAGATCTAGGCTCTCTTAGGCTTGGACTGCTCAGTCCATCCTGACAGATTCAGAGCAGGGTCAGGATTTAGAGATAAAGGAGCAAGATCTGGGTTGTAAAGAGTTTAAAGTATTGGGAGAAAGAAGCAGGGACCCCATACATTTGGTCCATCAAGGAATGACATCCAAGTGATGAATTTCTCAACATCTTTTCTTTTGGGAATATCATTTCAAAGCCTTCTCATAGATTTGGTTAACACACAAGGCTTATTCCCATCTCTGATTTTGACCATTATATTTTCTTTGTTTGGAATGCTCCCGCTTATTCTGACAGCAGATCCCAGTGATTCTTAACCTTTTTGATGTCAAGACCCCTTTGCAATCCTAAAAATTATAGAAGATCCCTCCTCCAGCATCTTTATGTGGGTTAAATCTATTGATATGTACCATATTAGAAATTAAAATATCTTAAAGGAATTATGAAAATAGTTTTGCTCTTGTAGACATTCTGAAAAAGTCTTGGGGAACCCTAAGAGGGGGTGCAATGTTTAACATTCCGAAAAAAGTGTAAGTGTGACACACTTTTGAATTTAATCTGCCCTATGGACTTTTTCTCCAACACTTTTATTCATCAGAAACTTCATGGAGGAGGTAGGATTCAGGATAGCCCTTAATGAGCATCTGAGCAGGCAGAAAGGAAGGGAAGGATATTCCAAATAGAGGTAATAGCATGTGGAAGGCAAGGAGGTGGACATATGAGTAATAGTGAGTAGACTGGCTTCCAAGAGTGGTGAGATCAGGAGCAGTAAGAATAGACGTTTTCCCAGTAAGATCTTGAGTTCTTCTGTATAAAGGTCTGAGTCCTTTTCTCCTTTTGCATCTCCCAGAACACTTAGCAGGGTAGGCACTTGATAAATGACCTGTTGGTTAATTTGATGGATTGATTAATTCTATAGGAAAATCCTAAACCAGATGCTTGTCAGTCTGAAGCTCCTGGGTAATTGAGCTTTCTTACTGAGGTTATCAGCCATTAACTTGAATTAGTTTATCAGATGCTATAGCAGTACTCTGAGGAAATGGGACAAGAGAGTAAGGGGGGTGTGTGGCAGAGAGAAGAGGGCTGGGGAAAGAGGAGAAGAGCAAAGGTAGGCCTGGAAAAGTAGTTCCCCATTTTTTTTTTGGTAGAAAACAGCTCCTATTTAGCATAAAAAAGTTTCATGCATCCCCAGAGGATAATGATTGCACCATTTGTGTCTGTTCACTGAGACGATCTATAATGACCAAAAGCTACTATGAATCCAGTAAAGCATTTAAATGAATTTTTATCTTTCTCATCACAATAGCACCTATACATTTTAAAATAGTTATACATGTGTTTGAGGCATTGCTTCTGACTGCATAAGGTATGTGCATATTTTTTTGTACTGAGTCATTTAATGAGATGGCTGGTTCTATTTTGCACTTTTTTATAAGCTAAATAAAGATCAAATGGCAATGCTTGGTGCCTAAATTACTTTTCAGACTCCTTGCAATAACTGCCTGGGCTGTCTCCCCTACCCTCCACATAGTCTGGGGTCCACAGGTTGGTAACCGCCAGTCCAGGGCATGGTACATTGCTAATGGGAGATAAAGGTTTCAAAGAGCAACACAGTGTGGTATCCTGGCAGTCACAGGGCAACATAAGGGCACTGGGCACCAGGGAGAAGGACTGCTGAGTTAGAGGAGAAGAGTAAAGAAAGGGGAGGTAGGAGAATGCTGAACAAACTTCTTTTACTTTGCAATTGGGCTAATGGTTGGCCTTATAAGCATGAGAAATCAGGGACCTTGGCTTCTTGTTCCTGAAATAGATCAAAAGTTTAGCTTTTCCTGAGGGATATTGTCTTTTTTCATTGAATGTTTGGCTATTACTACCCTTCAGACAGGCCACTATTACTGATATTTCAGTGAATTGTCCTTCTGGGCTAGATTTTCACTGAGCCAGCCACACTCTCTTGCCCACTTTCTCTTGACATCAAGGGCATGGCATTGCCAGATGGTCAGGTCTAAGGCTACTGCCTGTGACCACGGATGGAACAAAGGAAAGGTAATTGGTCCACTTGGGGATTGAACTCATGACCTGGGTTTCATTAGCAACAAGCTCTTAACAGCTGAGCCAACCAGCCACAGAAAGACACTGAAGCGAGGAGGAGAGTTAGGTTAGAAAATCTGAGGCCACAGAGCAGGATTCTTAACCAGGGAATCTCAAATTCCCAAAGGGTGTACCTGGACTTGGATGGAAACATTTTTGATAACTATATTTCAGCATAAATGGTATCCATTGTAATCCAATGTATTTTATTTTATGCATTCAAAAAATTCAGAGAAGGGGTCCATAGGTTTTACCAGGTTGTCAAAGGGGTTCATTACACACAAAAACTTAAGAACCCTTTCCATAGAGATAACAGACAGAACTCTGCTCATGAAGCTGTCTGGGTCTCAGTCTAATAACTCCAACATGTGTCCCTAAGACAGTGGTATAGTGGTAAATGCTTAGCAACTGAATCTCAATAAAACAGAACAGAAAAACATATGCAGAACACACCTTTTAGGTTAATCTGCATTAGTAACACTTTCTTCATGACTTTCTTAAGTGCAGACAATTATTAGAACAATAAATCAACTTTGATTTTCAAGGGGTGCTTGGAATACTCACACAGAAAATTAGTTAACATGATTCTGAGGTCAATTCAAGCTAATTTCAGCACTCACCCTCCCTAAACTCATGCTCCATACTATCATGGTCCCCTAATTTATACCTAACAGACAGAGACATAAATGTTCCTGAAAACTTAGGGGTAATGCTTAGGATAAAATTTAGGATTGCTATAAGAGAGGATTATTAATGGGTTAGGAGAAGGTGAGTTAGTAGATAGTTACAGGGAAGCAAAAAAATTTATTTAAAAGAACAAAGCATCAAAAAACAAAATGAGTAACAACAGGAAGCCCTTCCTTCCCTCCTCCCCTATGGAAGCTAAAAGAAATTTAGGAGACCTAAACAAATAGAAATTTTGTTTTTATCTTTTGAAATGTAATATAGAGTCAAAATGTATAAAATAGAAACTTAGTTTCATATTCTAATCTCTTTGTTCTTTGTATATGGTATTGACATGTTTCTGTTTATGGCTGATTGTTAAATTTGTAACAAATAGGAATTAAATTTTATAAACAATGTTAACAAAAATAATAATAGTTAGCTGGCATTTATGTAGTACTTACTATGTGCCAAACACTGTGTTAAGTGCCTTATAATTATTGTCACATTTTGATCCTAAAAACAATCCTGTTTTTTTCCCCATTTTACAACTGAGGAAACTGAGAGGAGAGAGAAATTAAGTAAGTTGCTCAGGGTCACACAGTTAGTGTCTGAGCTGAATTTGAACTCAGGTTTTCCTGACTCAAGGCCCAGTGCTCTTTCTGCTATACCACCTTCTTATTTTAAGGAATCCTTGGTGATAGGGAGGATCTTTTGATTAAATCCTAAAGCACTCTTTTGCATGAAAACAATTTATGAAGAATACTTTTATAAAGTGAGTAATCATTTCCTAATACAATTCATTCTTTTGGCAGGTATTGATCACAAGAAGTGTAGTCCCATAAGCTGACTTGTAGCCAGTCTTGGCTCAAGAATAGAAGTTCTGAAATGGGTTATTATAGAATATAATTGAGGATCTTGGCACAATTGTGATTTGAGAGGGTGAGAAAACTAAAACACTGTTCCTCTCTAAACTTTTCCTAAGTTCTTCAATTTGTGAATTTTTTTGTTGTTCTGTCATTTTAGTCATGTGTGACTCTTTGTGACCCCACTTGGGGTTTTCTTGACAAAGATACTGGAGTGGTTTTCCATTTCCCTCTTCAGCTCATTTTACAGAGAAGGAAACTGAGTCAATGTAATGCTAATGGGAGTTAAAGACCTTCCTCACCCATTAATGGGCCTGCTCATTAAGGGAAACTTGATTAGGGGAGATTTTTTTGTTGGAAGGACCACAACTTCTGTTAATTTCTAATGAGACACTGATACCCTCTGGCTCCAAAAAGTGTATATATATAATCTGAGGTGAGGTTTTGTTTTAGGGTTTGGTTTTTGAAAGAAGGTTTGTGTGCCAGATGAGACTTTGGGAAGCCCCCTGACTTTGAAAACCCAAATGGTGGTGTTTCTCCATCTGATAACTAACTATGTATGCATTATCAGACAGTTGGATATGTCTGTTGATCTGGGATGTATGTATTGCTTATGGTCAGATAGTTGCAAGCACTGTCTGTTAATATTTACTTCTCTGCATTTTCTCTGAATTTCAGGGTGCTGACTTGCCCCCCTGAACTAAGTGAATGATATATGTGCTTAATTAAAGTAGATTATTGACTCCTCAAAAGTTGCTTTCCTTTTAGAAAAGCAGATCTAAGAATTTGTACAGCAGACCCTCCTGTGTATGCTGGGATCTTTACTGTTACAGTCAAACAGGGTTAAGTGATTTGCCCAGGGTCACACAGCTACTACGTATCTGAGGCCAGGTTTGAGCTCCAGAACTTCCTGACTCCAGGCTTGGTGCTCTACCCACCGTATCACTTAGCTGCCCTAATCTGTGAACTTAAATGGACTTACATTTTAAAAAGAAAATGAATTTTCTCATCTGTCTGTCTATCATGGTGAGGATTGGAAGATCAATCCACACATTCAGGAATTATGCTTCTCTTTAACATTTCATACCCAAGGGTAAGTCCATGCAAAGAAGATTTTTTTTGCCTTGATTGAATCTATCAGTACTTGGAAACCAGGAAACCCTACTCTGAAATGTAAAAATTGTGAAGGAAAATATAAGGACTTCTGGCATAATTAAGTTTTTTAACTCAGTAAATTGCTGTTGCAGAGTGTGGCTTCTAATTGTAAAATGCAAGAAATAAACATGGCAACTGACATGTCACTTTCCTTGCCTCTAACATGATGGATCTGGTGATGATTTCAGGGAATGTCACAAAATCTCTCTGGCTTATGCTCCCATCCAGGGAAATCCTAGAAATGACATTTGTTTTGACTTCCCCAAAAGGACCCCCAACAACCCTGCAAATGCTTAGCTTAAACAATGTAAAATTTAGAACTGGCGTTTTTTTTTAGTCTGACAAAAAATTCAAAATGAACTCATACTTGAGCCCGTAGACATTCAATAAAACTCCCCCTCCTTCCTACATATTATTTTTCTCACCTGTAGTTCTATCCTAAATGGTTTGGGGTTCCCAGGCAGTCAATCCTGCTCTCCTGGAAGAAAATAAACATTTAGTAGGCAACTTCTATGTGCTATACACTGTGGCAAATACTTTACAAATATTATTTCTTGTCTTCACAACCCTGAAAAGTAGGTGCTATCATTATCATCTCCATTTTACAGATGAGGAAACTGAAGCAGATAGAAATTAAGTGACTTGCCCAAGGTCACATAGTAATCATTTGAAGCTGGATTTGAACTCAGAACTCTATGACTCCAGGCATAGGTCTTTATCTGCTGTGCCACCCACTTCCCTCCTGGGGAGCCTTATTTTTGTCATAGGCAAGAACTCAATTGTAGTTGATAAAGCATCTGACTTGGAGTTGGGAAACATGAGGCCCAAATTCTGCCTCAGACATTTTCTAGCTGCATGATCCTGGTTAAGTCACTTAATCTTTTCAATTCTCAGTTTCCTATAATAATAATACATTAATGATAATTTTCCAGTAAAATAAAAGGACTGTATCTGATGGCTTCTAAGGTCTCTTCCAGTTCTAATCTATCCCTCTATGAGTCAACTTTCCCCTCCGACCTGCACAAATGACCATTCACGATAGCCACATAGGGCAAGGTTCAGGGCTACCCTTCCATGACCAGGTCTCACATTTTGTTGTTTCTCAATTCACTTGGTTATCTCCTTCCCTGGTCTCTCTCCAGGCTTCCTGATGTGATGTTTCTCTTTAAGGCTCCACTTCTCTTGCCTCTTTCTCTTGTTGAGACTCTACTTATATATTTGTCTTCATTCTGAGCTCGCCATCCTGCCAGCACCACCTCCACACATGTAGTTCCCTAGAGCAGCTTTGTGAATTCATAGGCTTCTCTGCAGGTCTCCACGCAGCTTGGTCTATTTCACTTTCTTTTCTCTGAGATTCACAGTTTCCATTTTTTCTGGGAAGCATGTCACTTTCCCCTCATACACCTTGGGCATCTCCCAGGAATGATGGGGAGGGGCATACCTGAAAGCCTGCTACAAAAAATGCTTTCATTTATCTTGTGAGGCCAGCTAGGTGACACAGTGGACAAAGCAGTAGACCTGTAGTTAGGAAGACCTAAATTCCCATTTGGCCTTAGACACTTACTATCTGTATGACCATGGGCAACTTGCTTAACACTGTTTGCCTCAGTTTTCTCTTCTGTAAAATGACTAGAGAAGGAAAGGGCAAACCATTCCAGTATCTTTGCCAAGAAAACCTAGAGTGGGGTCACAGAGAGTTGGACATGACTGAAACATCCAAACAAGAATAGATCTTGGGAGCAAATAGAAATTATGTTTCACAAGTTGCATTTCATGTGTAGGGTTCTGGCTTGCAAACTAAATTTATTGTGTAAAAAGCCTTAATCGAGAGAAACATTTAGCTTTGGAAATAGGGGGCTTAATAGAAGTACATTGTGAATCTACTGAAAGGTTTTTCCTCCCTGTAGATTTTTAACTGATGCTCTTTTATTATCTGTGATATAGCGAGACAGAGCCCATTGAGACAACATGAGTTTGGTGTCTTGGTATTTTTGGTGCCTGGGCACTCCAGCATTCTCCAAATCTTTATGCTTTGGTATCAGCAGTTGATAAAAGGTTGGTGTGTCAGAAGAGGTCCCTTAGGCCACTATTCACTTTTATATGCTCATCTGGCCTCCCTTTCTCTTCTCATATTTTATTCTCCCAGGTAAGGAAGCTTATGTCCTAATGTGTTCCAACAGAGACTCGAAGTACAGATGACCAAAAGCAGCCAAAAATCAAGTGGCCCCTCAATGAAAGGTCAGGGAAATAGTATAAATGGAGACTTGAGTAGCAGTGCTGAGGAATCAGAACTCATTGCACTCAGCAGGAGCATCTCATTACCCTCCTGAAGCTGCCATCCTACCTCAGAAAAATAAGCTTTTCTTTGCTTCATGAAAATAAATTCCTGTGTCCTCATTAGTGAGTTTACCCCAAAGTGCAATGCCTGATTTCTGCTTTGTAAATAGTTATACTTCCTCCTTCCCTCTGCTCTTAAGAGTGAGTGTGTCTGTTATTGGAAATGAAAATAACATTATTTCAAACACTGAATCTATTTATTCCAACAACTGTATGCAGATATTGTTCAATATGGTTGCCTCCCTCAAGACTGACATCCCTTCAACTACAGTAAACTCAAGAAGAGATTTTTTTCCCTACCTCCATTTTCTCCCCTTGAGAAGTGGTCAAAATGAAAAAGAGATGAGGAATTCGGAGTTTCTCTATGACCCCTCATTCTTTTAGTGCTTATTGTCTATTGGTATAAATGGCAATGAGGGTGGAGGTAGAGGGATACCACATATTGAATACAATTTGTTAGACACCAGTTTCCCTGGGGAGAGTTTGGGCACTTAGCTGTGCCATTACACACACCTCTATCTTTGCTGTAACACACTTCTGGATAATGAGGATGGGAACCAGCTGTTTTCCATCTTTAATATAATTATAATGAATGGAAATGGAGTTAGTTGGCAGCAAGAGAAATTCAGATTAGATTTCCAACCCCATCTCTCCTGTTTAAAGACAATTAACTGGCTAAAGTACATCTATGATCCACAAGTTAAGAGCCTGTGTGTATTGATGTTTTGATTCTCAGACTGAATGATTCTTGCAACCAAATGGTTTGTTGATTGAACTGATGGCAACTATATTTAAGTTGGGCTTTTGGTCCATTTTTTTAAAAGTTGACCTCTTTTTGTTATTATTTCTGGGTTAATTAAAAAAAACTTTATGTTTAAGAATCTTCCAGTAAAAAATGTCAAGGATATGATTTAGGATTGGATCAGAAGGAAGAAGTGAGAAGATTTGGGATTAAAATATCCCAAACAATATAAACTACAAACACCTAGTGCTGATTTCATTTTCCCCCCCACTTTAATGAAGGATGGGACATAGGGGAGGAAGGAGAAATAATATTATACAAATAAGATTTGATGAAGAGAAAAATGAACAATGACAATCAACTATGAATGTAAATGGAGTAAAAAGAGGGGAATGACAGAGTAGATTAGGAAACAAAACCGAGCAATTTGTTATTTACAAGAAACACTCTTACAACATAAAAATGTATATCGAGTTAAAATGAATAGAATGTGCTATGTCTCAGCTGAATTCAAAAAAGCTGGAGAAACAGTCTTAATCTTAGACTAGGCAACAATAAAAATGAGAAAGTAAAGAGAGACAAATAGTGAAAATGTATTATATTTAAAGGTACCATAAATCATGAAACAATTTCAGTATTAAATATATATGCATATATTTTTAGTATTAAACATATATTAGCCAAACATATTTCTCCCTCTTTTTCCATTCTCCCCATTTCACATCCTCCTGATATTCTCCTCTATCATCTTCAACTTTACTCTAGTTTCTGATGAAGACAGATGGACCTCCTCCTTTTTGAGTTCAGTCCCTCTAAAGATGCCCTGGATCCCATCCCCTGCTGATTTCTTCAGCAGATTGTCCTCACTATCATTTATAGTCTTTTCTTATCTACTGGTTCCTCTCCTGCTACCTACAAATGCACCCATATCTTCCCCATTCTTTTACCACCCCTACTAGATCCTACCATCCCTATATTGAATGTTCTTTATTTCTCTTTCCTTTATCTAAATTCCTTGGAAAAAGTGTGCTATACTTGGCTCCTACATTTCTCTCACTTTCTATTAAACCTTCTTCACTTTGACTTCTGCATTCAACTCAAGTGTTTTTCTCCAGAAAAAAAAAATCTCTTACTTGCCAGATTTAATGGCCTTTTCACAGACCTCATCCTTCTTGCTCTCTTCACTAACCATTCCTTCTGAGTCTTCTTGCTAGATCTTCATCTGTGTCATGCCCATAACTATGGGTATACATCAAGGCTATATTCTAGGCCCTTTTCTCATTTCCATCTGTATTTGGTAAGTTCATCAGTTCTCATGAATTTAATTACCATTTCTATGCCAGTGACTCCATATCTATATAGCCAGACCTAGTCGATGCACTGTTGAGGTAGCTATGGTCTATGGTCTAACCATTCAGGAAAACAATTTGGAACTATGTCCCCAAAGTTACTAAGTTATGCACACCCTTTGAGCCATCTATTCCACTACTAGACCTGTATACACCAAAGCGATAAAAGAAAAAAGATGTACATTTATGAAATTATTTATAGAAATTCTTTTCATAGTAGCTAAAACCTGGAAATTAAGAGATTGCCCACCTAGTGAGAAATGACCGAACAAATCGTTGCATATGAATTTCTTTTTTCCATAAGAAATGCCAAAATGGACCATTTTAGAGGAAATCAAGGAGATCTCTCCGAATGAAGTGCGTAGAACTTGAACAATTACAAAATGACAACAATATTGTAACTTTGAAAGACTTTAGGACTCTAACCAATGCAATAATAAACCACAAGGCTAGAGGACTGAAATGAAACATTGTATCTCCCAGAGAGGTGATAAACTTAAAATGCAGAATGAGACATACATTTTTGATAATAGCCCATGTAGGAATTTTTTTCTGGACTATAAAAAGTTGTTATAAGTATTCTCATTTTATTTTAGTTTTTTTAATTGTTTGATATGAGGGCAGATGACTTTTATGTACTCTTCCAGTTCTTTGATTATTTGTGTAACTAACTGTGTGATCTTGGGTAAGTATAGGGAAAGTGACAAATACTTACAAAAATAAATGAATATTAAAAAAAGAATTTCCCCCTTAATCATAATTGTGAAAGGTACCTTCTCCCATTCTCCTCTATTTTTATGATGTGTTTTTTTATATTTAAGTTGAGCATGTATCAGAAGTCTAATATGATACATGATGCTTACACTTTTAATATGATATATGTTACTGATCTAAATCTATTTTCTGCCAAACTGCTTTTCAGTTTCCCTCCATTGTATGAATCTGAGGTCAAATGACTACACCTACTGAATGTTGCAGACTCAGAGCAGAGGCTGTGTTGTATACTTCAGCTTTCTTCCTCATCTCTACGTCTCAGAATCTGTCTCCTCTCAAGGCTCAGTCCTTCAATGAAGCCTTCCTAGATCCCCCAAGTTATCTGAGCTCTCCTCTTCCTCCTCCTCCTCCAATTACTTTGTTTTATATTTACATGGTGAACAAATTATATTCTGTTCCATGGAAGGTAAGATCCTTGGGGGTAGGGCATATTTTGTTTTTATTTTGATAACCCCAGAACCTAGCATAGTGCCTTATATATTGTATACACTTAATTATTAATGATGGAATTACATTGAATATAACCTTAGATAATCTGTGTACAGGAATCCGGAGTTCCTGACAAATTGTCCATTTGAAAGAGACTTCTGAAGACAGACAATTGTTCCCATTTTCAAAATGTTGTTACTCTTGAGTTATTGATGGCCACAGAACAGGGCAAGCCAAGTGAAACAATTGGTCAGGCCTATAAAAGGAATGGTTAGATCAGTAAATAGAGATCAAGCCTGGAAATTCAGTTCATGAAGAGAGAGAGTGCAGAATTTTTGAATTTTGAATGCATAGCTAATTATAATAGGTAAAATTTATATAGCACACCTACTATGTGCCAGGTATTGTGCTGAGCACTTTTTACAAATATTATCTCCTTTGATCCTCACAACAGTCCTGCAAGGCAGGTTCTATTATTTTGCCCATTTAACAGATGAAGAAACTGAAGCAGTCATTAAGTGACTTGCCCCAGAATGCACAGCCAAGATGTGTCTGAGGTTGAATTTGAACTCAGGTCTTCCTGACTCTAGGGCTCAAGCTCTATCCACTGCACCCCCTAACTGAACATATAGCTGAACTCAGAGACTGCGAGTAAAAATTATAATGCTGGGACACTTAAAAGTCCTATGTTCTCATTTTACAGCTGAGGACACTGAAGTTCAGAAGTGGAATAATTTGTTCTGGGACATCCTGTTTAATAAATAGTAGAAGCATTTTTGAACACAGATCTTCTGAGTCAAATTTGACCCGATTTTCACTACTCCATGCTAACTCTAGCTAGGCAAAACTTAGAAAGTGGATAGAGGCAGACTTCAGACTATTAGCAGAGAGCCAAAGATCATTGCTCAAAGGTTCACGTCAGGGAAAGGACGAATGGAGGGGTGCAGTTGGGCAAGAAGAAATAGGCAAAGGCAGCTGCTGGGGTCAGAGGCATGTGTTAAGATTTGGGATTCAAGGCAGACAAGGAGAAATAGGTAGTGTGCAGAGCTCAGACCAAGAGCTCAGGGACTAAATCTCAGGTTCCAGAACACATAAGTAGGTGGGTAGATACAATACTATATCCAAGGTATGTCTCTGGATGCCTTCTCTGCCCTGGGTTTTGGCAATCTACATAATTTGAGTAGTTCATAGCTAACAGGTATTTACAGCTCCCCAAAGTAAGATTGGGTTGTACAGGTATTGGCATTTGCATCAAAGGTCTTGGTCATCTGGGTAATAAATGTATATTGACTCCAACTATTGGCCCATAGCAGAGTGTTGGTTTTTACAATTTGTTTTACTATTTTGTTTTATTGGATTGTTTCATCAATTTATGTTTAAAGTTATGACTGTTAGTCTGGTTTTCTTCTTTTAAGTAAGTATTTTGTTTCTGAAATGAGTTTTGCTTATACTATTATGAAACTAGTCGATTGCTGGTTATTAGCCCACTCATACTTTTTTTTTGCCTCAACTCAAGTTTTGATGTCCTCCCTCTCCTATTTTCCTGTTAGGTAAGAAATCCTGTTGGATTTCTGTATTCAGCTGATTGTGTATATTATTCTGTCTTTGAGTCAATACTGATGAGAGTAAGGTTTGAGTGATTCCCATCATCCATCCTCCCATCTTTCCCTCCACTGTAATAGATAGTCACATGAAATAATTTACATTCTACTTCTCCCTTCTTTCTGCTCCCAGTGTACCTCTCTTTCTCATCCCTTAATTATGTTTTTGGGTCATTCTCTCAAATTCACCTTATACTCATCCCCTTTATATATGTATATTCTCTCCCTGTCTTTCCTCTAGCCTATTATTTTAATTAATATTTTTTCATTGTACTCTTTCCCAAAAAGATTTTCTTTGCTTTGTCCTCCTCACCGTTCATTTTTCTTCTATTCTATTCTAGATTTTTTCCTGATTTATGTTATACCTTTCCCTGTTCCTTATACATTGTATATTCCTCATATGACTAAAGTTTCTAAAGTACTAAATTTGAGCTCCTTCACATTTCTCTTATTGCCTCTATAGATCTTAGAATCATTTGCCTATTTTCGGTTGTATTTTGACTTCAGAAACTGATGAAAAAAACAAATGTTTGATGGAAGGAGTATTGTATGGTGGGAATTATTCCAAATTTTGAATCATGAGGTACCATTCCCCTGACCTTACCATGATCAACCTCTATTCCTATAAACATGTTTTCCTATTTTTAGTTATATATCTCCCCTATGATTTGGAGTGCTGGTTGCTCTTGGGTACTCGTATACTCCCTTTCCTGGTGTGATATATTGTCCAGGGAGGTATGACCCTCTTTCAGAGAAGGTGATTTCCTAAGCTGCATATCCCTTCCAGATGAAAACTAATATAAGGTTCCTGTTTCTTGCTGCAGACATATGTCTCTTCCTATGGGAGTGTTCTTTGGTGACATCCTTTCCTTTCTTCTTCTTGAATCTTGTAACCCTGGCCTGGCTTAGAATAACCTACAGATGGTGATGCTTTCCTAGGGATTACTGTCAGAAATAGGTGTTTCTTGGTGTGTTCACAAGGAATGTGGGGAAAGAAGAAGAGGAGGAACTGATGCATGAGGGGCCATCCTTCTTGGTGTGATGTAGGTTTTGCATAAGTGGAGCATTTGCATGCCTCTGCTCCTCTTCACAGATTCTTTTAGCTGTGGATAAGCCTGTGAAAATATATTCATGTTAGGAAGGTTAGAAACATTGTTGCTGTGTTTGTCCTTCATTCTTGAAGAGGACCATGACATCAAGATGATGACATGACTTGCAGTTGACTTTGATTTGAGTGAGGGAGAGCTGTGCAAGGTCACCAGCCTCACCTTCTTCTCCTGAGCCATCTGGGTCCAGTGGCCTGGTAATCATCAAAATGAATGGAGATGGCCCAGGATGCAATGTGAGACCCTGGCCCTTTCAGGCTAAGGTCTTATCACATTCTCACTTTCAGTGAGATACATGCATTCAATGAATAGTCTTCTTTAAGTTACTCAAGGGATGGCCCCTTTAATAAAAAAAAAAATCAAACTGGGAGAGGAAGACCCTCAGGGTTCCTGGGTAAAAGAGAAGCAATTACTATTTAGTTATTACATTTACTCTGTGCTAGGTGGGTGGGAACTTGTTGTCCTGTCTATGAGCTCTGGAATGAATCGGATTGAAAGCTTGATCTTTGAGCAAGAAATGTAGTCAGCAAACCCAAAGGAATAAAAGGCAGCTTTTGGCCATGGAGTTTACCTTCCCCTGGACAGAACACCAGAGAAGAGGAGAAGAGAGGAGAGAAGAGCTGCTACTCACTCACAGATTGTGTTTGCCCTTTCTTCTTGAAGAGGACCATGACATCAAGATGATGACATGACTTGCAGTTTACTTTGATTTGAATGATGGAGGGCTGTGCAAGGTTACCAACCTCATATTCTCTTGAGTCATCTGAGTCCAGTGGCCTGACATTCATCAGGATGACTAGAGATGTCCCCAGTTAGAAACATACAACTTTAGCTATTCTCCTTCCTCCTGCATAGTGTCTAGGAGAAGAGGGTGAGTCTCTCCATGTACTTGGAGGTTTGAGGGTTGGGAGAGAGCTAATGGACTGCAGAAATTCCTTTCTGATAGAAATACCCCCATATCATCCTTCATATTCTTTAATATCTTGGAATTCCTAGGACATACACATACACACACACGCACACACCCCAAAATAGCTATGTGGGCTTAGTAGGTGAAGTCTGATAATTTATATCCCTGATTTCCATTGAGTCAATAATCCTTCTTCTGTCTTTGAGTGTCCCTCCATGGTGGGGTACACTTTCCCAAAGGATAGATTGAGGACCAGACACTCTGGTAATGATTGAAGGCTACTGCTAATCAGATCAAACCAGAAACCAATAAGAACTATTTATTAAGAGCTGTAACAGTAAGCACCCTGACATACACAGTGGGTCCTGCTATCACAGGTTCTTAAATCTGCATTTCTAAAAAGAAAGGCAACTTTTGAGGGGTTAACAATCTCCTTTAATCAAACACATGTATCATTCACTTAGTTCAGGGGAAAAAGTCAGCGCCCTGAACTTCAGAGAAAATACAGAGAAATCTAAATCAACAGCCAGAACTTCCAAACTCTCTAACAGTAAGCAAAAGACACATCACAAATCAACAGACAGATGCAACTGCCTGACCATATATACATAGAGAGGGAAGCACCAACATCTGGGTTTTCAAAGTCAGGGGGCTTGTTAGCAGCTTCCCAAAGTCTCATCTGACTCACAAACCTTCTTCCAAAAACTAAGCCCCAGAGCAAAATTGAAACTCAGAGTCTTTATATACTTTTTAGAGTCAGAGGCCATCCCAACCCTTGAGAACCAGTACCTTATTAACAAAAAGTATGGTCCTTTCTACAAACCTTCCCAGGCCCATTTATGGGAAGATCTTTAACACATTAAAATAACAATACAAATGCATATATTGTTTTTAGTTAAAGAAATTCTTGTTCCTATACTTTACTCCTAGAAAAGACTCTTAGTTGATAAAGCCAAGATTCAATCTAAGGTACTTGATTATGCTAAAACAAAAACAGCAACAGATCCTACTTTGCTTAGCATTATACTAAATGTTATAAGGGATACAAGAGAAATATAACACAGGGCTCCTGCTTGAAGGAGCTTACAGTCTAACTGGAAAAAGGTGAACAGTTAACAATACAAATCAGTATAAAACATGTATATTAAGTATCAAATGAGGAATTCACTTAAGAAGTGTTCCAGAAATTTTTTGTTTTGTGAGATGGCTCTATGGAAAGGAGGAATGAGAGGAATATGGGGAGATCCAGACAATGAAAAAACAATAGACTTCATTATTTTTTAAAGGAGTAGTATAGGAGTTCAACGGAGCAAGTGGCTATTGTAGATTAGGGTACTTAGGGAAGGTTTCATGGAAGAGGAGGTTAACATTTGATTTAGGTTTTGAAGGATGAGTTGTACTGACAGGTAGAGAGATCAACAAAATCTCAGATTCAGAGATATCCTGTGGGACGGTGCTCATAACAGAATCAACCAGCTACTAATTAACAGTCTTCTGTTAAAGACCTGTATGATGGGATGTGCTAGATACAGATTGGCAGGGAGGAGAGGAGAGAGAAGAAAAATGAAATAGTCCCGCCCCCAAAGAAGTTTGTGGATAATAAGGAAAAAAGCTTTAATAAGGATGGTGAAGACACATTATGGATGACCTTGACTTAATCTTAGAGGTTTATAGAGATACAATGATTATGTCCGAGAAGTGATTAGCCTCCTATACAGAAAGGGTATTTGTTACAGCTGGTGTTTTTCTTTATGCGAAGAGGATTAACATAGCTAAACTCTGGGAAGTTGTGTGGCTTAATTAGCAAAACATTAATTAAGTGCCTGTTATGTATCATGAACTATGTTAGGTGTTGGTAATACAAAGACAAAAAAGAAACAGTGCTTAACCTCAGGGAGTTTATATTCTAAGGGAGGGGGAACATCAAGAGAGTTGGATTAGGAATCAGGAGAACTGGATTGTTTTGCTTCTGCCACTAATTTGGGCAAGTCACTGCCCCTCTCTGGGGCTCAGTTTCACAAGCTGTGAAATGAAAGTATTGAACAAAATGGTTTCTAAGTGTCCTCCTGACTCTTAAGTTTAATGATTCTCTAACCCTAGAAAATCTGATTTGTAAATGATCCCACCTTCATTAGTTTACTGCCAAATGATAAAGAGATTGCATCATCCACTGTCAGAGGGTACAGAGGGTAGTGAACCTCATTCTTTATCCCAGCCCCTCCACTCCCTTTGCGGATTTGTTGATAAACTGGGACATCTTATTTCCAAAGTGTTCTGTTGAAGCTCTCCTCACTGATTTTTTGGTGCCTATGCAAGACTGTGATGCATGACCACCCCCTATAACTACATAAGCAAGATAATGTTTTTTTAAACACTCAATAAAGACAGAGGGGCCTGATGCCTGATGAAAAAGCGTGGAAATATAAAAATGAAGACAGAAAGAAATGGGGCGGGAAATGGTGATATGTTTTTATTTTATTTCCTAATGGCCTTGATTTTTGTCTCTCCTGCTTCCTACCTTTGAATTAATAGACAGCAAAAACTCCATTGCCAGGTTTTCACATGAACTGTTTGTCTCCACCTGAGAGGTGAGTTTTTAAGTCTCCAGTCAAGGGCCTAATGGTGCAGTACATTCCTCTATACCATGTTTTCTAATGCCTAACCTCCAAATGGTGTGGTAGCTGAGCTGGTTGGGAACAGGGGCTAATGAGGCCAGCATCTCAGCAGCCTTTATTCTCTTTTACAGCTTCAGGAGGCACCCTGGGGCCCCAGTAAATGTGTGCTGTTGCTGAGGCTGAGCAGGTCAGATGAGGGTGTGTATGTGCTCCAGTAAATGTGTGTTGTTGAGCAAGTTAGAAGAGGGTGTGTGTGTGTGTGTGTGTGTGTGTGTGTGTGTGTGTGTGTGTGTGTGTGTGTGTGTGTGTGTATCAATACAATTCAGTCCCATTCCTGAGGAAGAAGCACCACCTTTGTACAGGAGGACCCTGGGATTTATTTTAAATCCACTTTAGTCTTCAAAGGAGGTTGGTCCTGAGATATTTTAGAGAGTTCTACACTGTGCCTCTGTGATACATTTCTCTCTCCCTAGTATTAGGTGCCTTTCCCTTGCCATTTCACACAAACCATGTTTAAATGTGTTACATGTAAATGAGAGCTCTTTTCAGTACTGATTTGTGACAAGCCAGAAATGGACTGAGAAAAGAGCCGTGAGAGAGAAAGATACAGTGACAGAGACAGAGAAGCAGAAAGAAAGGGGGATGGAGAGAGGGAAGAAGAGGGAAATGGGGAGGAAGAAGAGAGGGAGGGGAAGACAGAGAGAGGGGGAAAGAGAGAGAGAAGGAGAGAGAGATGGAGAAAGAGATGGAGAAAGAGAAAGAGGAGAGAGAGAGAGAGAAGGAGAAAGTGTGAATGCGTCGTGGTGGCTGGGGAGTGGTTGTAAATGATGTGGTTGTGAGGTTAGCAGAAAGGTTAGATGGTGACAAGAGGGTGGGGGTGGGGTAAAGTATGAATAAAACAAAGTGGTGTAAAAAAGGACCAAGAAGGAGAGAAAGAAGATGCAGTTTCCCCTCTTCCCCAGCTTGGTAGAAAGAGAGCATTAAGGGCTGAGTTGGACAAAGGCAACCTAGAGTGGAAATTCCCAAGTTCAGCTTCTCTGCTAAAATGGGCTGCATTCAGTAACTGGACAGTATACTTGCCTACAGTTGTATTCCAGATTCACAGGACAATAGCATTTAGAGTGGAAAGGAGCCATAGAATCCCAGTCAAGTTCATTGCATAGAAAAAGACACTGAGTCTCCTTCTTCATACCAGAAAGCATTTAAAAAAAAAGTACGATGCCTCTGAGAACTCCCATTGAAAGTGGGATGCTGATGAGAATTAAAGGCGCTTAAGGTAGAAAGAATTTAGAGACAACAAGAGACAATGTGGCCCAGTGGATAGGGTGGATAATGAAGCTGGAATCAATCCGGAAAATCTGAGTTCAGACGCTGCCTCTGGAACAGTTTGGCCACATGACCCCCTCCTCAAGTCACAGCCTCTCTAAGAAAAAAATCCTCTAACCCTAGGCAGCTTTAAGACAAATGATAGAGCATGGCTCGCTCTGCCTTAGTGGAGGGAGTGCTTCATTTGTTTTTCCCTATCCTAAGAAAATCAAGGTCCAGCTAAACGCCACCCTGCCAAGGCCTCCCAAAGCCGAACAAACAAAAAAGGTTGAAAGAAGTCTCCATAGGAAAACTCTGTTTTACAGTCTTAAGGTGGGAGTGGGAGATAAGAGTAAAAACAGCTGCAGGAAGGGAGGGAGCCGCGGTGGTTTGTGCCATTGTGCTTCTATCTTCTTTGGCTTTCACAATCAAAAGCTTCTTTATACTTGTGTTTTTTTTTTTTTTTTTGTTGATGTCGTTCAAGAACTTGTGATAGGGACTGGGCAAAAGAGGGGAAAAATCAATTCCCTCTTCTAGCAAACTTAAATTTGGAGGCCAATCAGACAGAAAAGCAGTGCCCCTTGCCCCTGGCTTCCCAGCCTCGGAACTCCCATGATTCCTTCCTTGAAAGCTGGTTTGGCTTGTATTAAAGATAGTAATTGCTGAAAAAAGCTTCGCAAGTTGTAAAGACTATGAAACAACTGTGATTAAAAAACCTTCCAACAAAACAGAAGCCTTTAGCCAACTCTTTGTGGCAGACTGTATTTAAATGGTTACTGTAATTCTTGACCTTTTGTGTAAAGGTCAGGCAGAAAATAATGTCTACTTATTTTCTGCTTCCTAGCTCAGGACCTGATAAATTTGGTGAACAAGATCCCTGAGTTATAAAGTGGCATGTATACAGCATTAGAACCACTCTCCTATTCAATGAAAAAAAATCAAACTTTAATAGAAATTAGAGCTACAAGGCACTTTAGGAATCATGTAGGCAGTCTAACGTCATCCTTTTACAAAGGAGGAAACTAAGGTAAAGAGAGGTTAAGGAACTTGCCCTAAAACTGGCAAAATCTGAATCTGAACACATCTTCTCTGCTTCTGAGTCCATCACTATTTCCATTATACCACATGATTGCATAGTAATATCTTCCATCCTTCTCTACTCCCCGTTTCAATCTTCCTTTACTTTTAGTCCTGTTCCCAAGGAAGTCAAATGGTACAGGAGGAGGAAGGCATATGTATGAAATAGGAGGTTCTATCTCTTTCACATGTCTAATATACCCAAGGGTCTTTGGAGATTCCCTATGTTAGGAATGAATTTGTAACACAGCTTCTCCCAGCACTGTCCCCTTCCTTGTAGGTACTTACTGTGCCAGCCAATCCTCCTGAAGGCATCAGTGACAGTTTTTCTACAGACAGTGAATATTCTAAGGGTGCAAATGACAAATTAGGGAAATATCTGTGCACAGATTAGATTCAAAGCTGATCTTTACTGACTTCTTATTTAATCTGAGTTTATAAGATCACAGAATGTCAGAGCTGGCAAGGACCTTAGACATTACCCAGTCTAATCCCCTCATTTTATCTTTATTGATGCCTTTTATCTTTACATTACAATCATTTCAGAATATATCCCCCTCCACTCCCTACCCAGTGAGTGATCATTTGAAACAGAAATTTAAAAAGAAAGAGGGAATATGAAAGCAGTTCAGTGAAAAATAGTCAACTTGTTGACCACATGCAACAATATATGCAATACTTACCTCCCAGAGTCCCTCACTTCTTTAAAAAAAAAAAAAAAAAAAAAGGAAAGCGCTTCATTTTCTCAATTTATCTGATGGATCAAAGTTGGTCATCATAATTGTGCGATGTTCAGTTTCATTTCACTGGGTTTTTTCCCCCATTGTAATCATTGAGTTTACTGTTTTCCTGGTTCCACTTATGTTCATTTAAGTCCGAGTTTCTCTGAATTTTTCATGTTTGTTTTTTCCTATAACATTCTATAATAACATTCCATTATATTCATGTACCATAACCTAATTAACCATTCCCCAACTGATGGTACCCCATCAATTACAGTTGAAGAAACTTGAGTCCTGTATAGCAGAAGTTCAAACTTAACAGTGCTAACAACAAAATTGAAACAGAGGTACAAAGTCAGTGAGTTTGCCATTATGCCATGCTATATTTTCCTCTAGCTTCTCCAAATCTAGTTTTCCCTTTGGTGCTAGGTTCTTAATATTTTAAGTGTCTCCCTAATGGCCCCCTTCTTCTTATGTTCTATTCAGTTCATCTTCCCTTTGTCTCTTCCTCTCTTTTCTGCACATTAGAATCATTTAGACTCATCTAGTCTTACAGGGAAGTCCCTGTTCTTCATATCACCCCCCGCACCCATTTCCTGTCTATTGAAGCCATGTAAAAACCTTCACAAATATTAACACTCTTGGGTCTAAGACGTGGCATGTCCAACCAATGTGAAAAACAGAATCAATTTCATCCAAGAACATTGATTCTAACATTGACTGTTGCCATTTTGGAGGCATTTTTTTGGCCAGTTTACAAGGTATAAAGTAAAAGTTTTGATAAGCATTTTCCTTATGATTTGAGATTTGGACCATTGTTTACACGACTGTGAATATTTTACAGTTCTTTTGAGAACTGTTTGTTCATCCTCTGACCACTGATCTATTAGGGAATGGTTATTAGTCACACATAAATACGTTTATGTAGTTTATATACATTGGATATCAAACTCTTGTCAGAGAAATTTGATACTAAGATTTTCTCCCATTTGACCACTTCTCTTATGCTTGATGCAACAATGTTATCTGTGCAGAAGCTTTTCAGTTTCAAGCAATCGTTTGTCTTATCTTGTTTTATCTCTTATAATTTTATCTACCTCTTATTTGTTAAGAATATATCTCTTACTCATAGCTGTGACAAACATGTGATCTGTTTCTCTTCTATTTTTGAAAATTTATTTAACTTTTAACGTTCATTTTCACAAAATTTTGGGTTCCAAATTTTCTCCCCATTCCTCCCCTCCCCCACTCCAAAATGCCAAGCATTCTAATTGCCCCTATCACCAATCTGCCTCTCTTCTAACATCCCTCCCTTCCCTCGTCCCTATCTTCTCTTTTGTCCTGTAGGGCCAGATAACTTTCCACACCCCATTACCTGTATTTCTTATTTCCTAGTAGCAAGAACAATACTCAACAGTTGTTCCTAAAACTTTGAGTTCCAAATTCTCCCCATCCCTCCCTCCCCACCCGTTCCCTTTGGGAAGGCATGCACAGATAGGTCATATCTGTGTAGTTTTGCAAATGACTTCCATAATAGTCATGTTGTATAAGACTAACCATATTTCCCTCCATCCTATCCTGCCCCCCATTGCTTCTATTCTCTCTTTGGATCCTGTCCCTCCCTAAGAGTGTTGGCTTCAAATTGCTCCCTTCTCCCATTGCCCTCCCTTCTATCATCCCCCCCACCTTGCTTATCCCCTTTCCCCCCACTTTCCTGTACTGTAAGATAGGTTTTCATACCTATGAAATGGTATGAAATGAGTGTGCATTTTATTCCTTCCTTTAGTCGAATGTGATGAGGGTAAACTTCACGTTTTTTTCTTAGCTCTCCTCTTTTTCCCTCCACTAAAAAGTCTCCTGCTTGCCTCTTGAATGAGATATAATTTACCCCATTCCATTTCACCCTCTCTCCTCCCACTACATTTCTCTCTCACCATTTACCTTAATTTCTTTTAAGATATGGTCCCATCCTATTCAATTCACTCTGTGCTCTCTGTCTCTCTGTGTGTGCATGTGTGTATGTGTGTGTGCGTGCATGTACATGTGTGTGTGTGCATGTGTGTGTGTGTACGTCTGTGTGTAGTCCCACCAACTACCCAGATACTGAAAAGTTTTAAGAGTTACAAATATTGTCTTTCCAGGTAGGAATGTAAACAGTTCACCTTTGGTAAGTCCCTTATGATTTCTCCTTGCTGTTTACTTTTTCATGCTTCTTCTCATTCTTGTGTTTGAAAGTCAAATTTTCTTTTCAGCTCTAGTCTTTTCATCAAGAATGCTTGAAAGTCCTCTGTTTCATTGGAATACCATATTGTCCCCTGAAGTAGTATACTCAGTTTTGCTGGGTAGGTGATTGTTGGTTTGAGTCCTAGTTCCTTTGACTTCTGGAATATCCTATTCCACGCCCTTCGATCCCTTAATGTAGAAACTGCTAGATCTTGAGTTATCCTGATTGTATTTCCACAATACTGAAATTGTTTCTTTCTAGCTGCTTGCAATATTTTCTCCTTGAGCTGGGAACTCTGGAATTTGGCCACAATGTTCCTAGGAGTTTCTCTTCTT
This sequence comes from Bettongia penicillata ogilbyi, assembly GCA_023548195.1. Classification (NCBI taxonomy): domain Eukaryota; kingdom Metazoa; phylum Chordata; class Mammalia; order Diprotodontia; family Potoroidae; genus Bettongia; species Bettongia penicillata. The sequence continues at coordinate 1,027,992 of JAJHZJ010000503.1, read as the reverse complement.
GGATCTCTTTCAGGCGGTGATTGATGGATTCCTTCAATACTTATTTTGCCCTCTGGTTCTAGAATCTCAAGGCAGTTTTCCTTGATAATTTCATGAAAGATGATGTCTAGGCTCCTTTTTGGATCATGGCTTTCAGGTAGTCCCATAATTTTTAAATTGTCTCTCCTGGATCTATTTTCCAGGTCAGTTGTTTTTCCAATGAGATATTTCACATTCTCTTCCATTTTTTCATTCTTTTGGTTTTGTTTTATGATTTCTTGGTTTCTCAGAAAATCATTAGACTCCATATGTTCCATTCTAATCTTGAGAGAACTATTTTCTTCAGTGAACTTTTGAACCTCTTTTTCCATTTGGCTAATTTTGCTTTTGAAAGCAGTCTTCTCCTCATTGGCTTTTTGAACCTCTTTTGCCAATTGAGTGAGCCTATTTTTCAAGGTGTTATTTTCTTCAGCATTTTTTTGGGTCTCCTTTACCAAGGTGTTGACCTACTTTTCATGCTTTTCTTGCATCTCTCTCATTTCTCTTCTCAGTTTTTCCTCCACCTGTCTAACTTGATTTTCAAAATCCTTTTTGAGTTCTTCCATGGCCTGAGCCCATTGAATATTTATTTTGGATATTTGGGATACAGGAGCCTTGACTTCTATGTCTTTCCCTGATGCCATGCATTGTTCTTCCTCATCTGAAAGGATGGGAGGAGATATCTGTTCACCAAGAAAGTAACCTTCTATAGTCTTATTTTTTTCCCCTTTTTTGGGCATTTTCCCAGTCAGTTACTTGACTTTTGTGTCCTTGGTCAAGAGTAGGGTATACTCTGGGAATCTGTGAGATTTCAGTTCCTCCAAGGTGGCACAATCAAGCATGTACTGATCTGGGTGCAGAGAGGGATTTTTTGTGCCCAGAATCTTAGCAGATACCTCTCCACAGCCACTTAGTCTCCAGTTCCCAAGTCAACACTGGGGGATGATTTTCAGATAAGCTGGATGGGCAGGGCCACCATTTAGTGTAAGACAAAGACAAGCTCAGCCAGGGCCTCCACCCAGGGCTGAGGTAAGACTCAGCTCTTCAATGCCCCCAATGTTTTTACGCTCCAACAATGGCATGGTCTGTACCAGCTGCTGAGTACCCTCTGTGGCTGCTGCCTGCTGCTGGAGCTATGGGAAGGCCCTTCTCCCTTCCTGGCTAGCTGATAAAACCCTGTCACTGACCTTTGGTGCCTGTGGGTGGAGGAATCTGAGGACCTGCTGCTGCGACTTGAGATTCTGCCCCTGAGGCGTCCTCCTCCCAGAGTCTTCCCATGGTGCTCTGCCAATTCTGGGCTGGGCTCCGTGCTTGGCTCCTTGTCTGGCGCAGCCAACGTTTATGTGGGCCTTTCTGGTCTCCGTGGGCTGGAAATCTCCTCCACTCTGTTGTTCTCCACTTCTGCTGCTCCAAAATTTCTTGAGAGTACCTCTCTGCAGGTATTTTATGGGCTGTGGGGAGGACCCTGTGTAAGTGTGTCTTTCTAGTCTGCCATCTTTACTCCTTTCTCTTCTATTTTTAATTATCAAGGCAGATTAATGGTGCAGTAGATAGGTCACCAGCCCTGGGGTCAGGAGGATATGAATTAAAATCTGTCCTCAGATACTTGACACTTACTAGCTGTATGACCTTGGGTAAGCCATTTAACCCCAAATGCCTTGCAAAAAAAACAAAAACAAAACCAAACCCTCAACAACCCTAAAACAAACCAAAAAATAGTATGATCATCAATATTAAGGAAATATATTCATTTAGAATGTATTTGTGGAATGTGGTGTAAGATGTTGGTCTAAGCCTCATTTCTGCCAGACTGCTTTCTAGTTTCCCCAGCAGTTTAACAAAAAATTCAAGTATGAAGTTTTTCCTTACATAATTTATGTTTTCCACTTTATCAAACATTGGGTTGTTAAGTTCCATTTTTTCCCCTGAATCTCCCTTGTCTCTTCTGTTCTTGATTCATCTCTCTATTTTTAAAATAATGCCAAATGGTTTTGATGATTGCTACTTTATAACATAGTTTGAGGTCTGAAAGTTCTATTCCCCCTTCATCTTTACTTCTTTTCACCAGTTCCCTTGATATCCTAGATCTTTTGTTTTTCCAAATGAATCTTGTTATTATTTTGTCAAATTTGGTGATTTGATTGTAATAACATTAAAATTATAAATTAATTTTTGTAGTATTGTTATTTTTATTATATTGACATGGTCTGGCCATGAGCAGTTGAATGGCTCAGACTCTAGAAAATTAGGGAAAATTTTATCACAATTGTGTTGTGCAACTCAAAAGCTATAAAAACTAAGAGGAAGGGGTGGGGGAAGTGGCTGATATTTCAACTTCACTTTCATCTGAATTGTTTAGAGGAGGGAAGACTATGCACACACACACACACACACACACACACACACACACACACACACTGACACTGAGCTTGCTAAAGAAAAACATTTCATTCAACAGGAAAATTAGAGAGAAAAGGGGAAAGCAGAGGGGGAAATTAGAGGGAGAGTAAGCATAAAAAATAGTATGGAAAAATATTTGTAACTCTTTTTGAGGTGACAAAGAATGGGAATCTGAGAGGATGTCCATCAATTGGAAAGTGGCTGAACAAGCTGTTTTATATGGGGAACCACACACCTACTGTTTCATTCTGTACTTGCTTCTCACTCAATATATAGATTAGGGACCACAACAGTCTCCTGAGCTGGCTTACCACCCTTAGGCATAAGTCCCTTCCTCACTCTGTGTAAGATCTATGACTCAGCAGTGGGTAGTAGATGATGGAATTGCCCAGTAGTACCTGTTCCTGCTCTTTGCCCAAGATCAGGTCCCTCTCTGCTGGATTTGGGATCTTATCTTGGTCTGATGCATAACCACTAGAAGGTTCATGACCTTCTGTTGACTAGACCCTCTCCCTAGCATCTACAGACTTCTTTGCTTTCCTATGCTGACCTGGGCTGGAAAAAAATAACGTGTGTGTGTGTGTGTGTGTGTGTGTGTGTGTGTGTGTGTGTATGTGTGTGTTTCTTGGATTTCCCAAATAGAGCTATGTGGTATGTTTCTATATCTTTGTAGAGTAACTGGAAATTTGAGGGGAGGGGCCAGGGTTGGAAACCTTACTGTATTATTTCCTTCTTTGCTACCATATTGGCTAGTCTTCTTTAGCAGTGAATTCGCAACTGAATTTTCTTTTGCTGAATTGTTTATTTCCCTCCATGTACTTTGTGGTCCAGTAAAATTGACCTTTTTGCTGGACTTCACACATGACACTCTATTTCCTGTCTCCAGGTGTGGCATATTTCTTTTCTTCCTTTCCTCTTCTTGGAATCTTTGCTTTCCTTCAAGACTGTGCCACCTTTTATATAAGGCCTTTTTTTTGGTGTTTCCTACCCCCTAGGTTCCAGTGATTCCCTCTCACCATCATTATCTTATATGTATTTCATATATATCTGTTTATGTGCATGCTGGCTCTCCCATGTATAATCATCTTGAAGGCAGGAATTGTTTGACTTTCATTTTGGCATCCCTAGTACTATGCCAAGTACATAGGAGGTACTTATTACACTTTTCTTTGATTGATGCTCATATGTTTACAAAAATTCAGCACAATAAACCTTTATGAAATATCTACTATGTGAAAGGCACTGTGTTAAGTGTTTAGGAAACAAAGATGAAAAACACATGTCCTACCATTATAGGCTATTGGGGAGGAATATAACATATGTACATATACATAAGTATAACTAACATATAAGATGAAAACTCTCCAGATGCAGTGTGATAGGAAATATGAATGGGGAAGTCCTTTGTGTCTGGGGTTGAGGGTAGGGTGGCATTCAGAGAAGGCATAATGGAGGAGGTGGCACCCAAGCTTTGTCTTAAAGGGAAAAGATTATTTCAATAGGAGGAGATGGAAGATAGGGGCAGTCTCAACCAAAGAGAAGGGTATCTGGTTATTTTGTTAAGCATCACAGGGAAGAGAGGACTTTTTATAGGGTCCTAGCATTGGTATAGTGTACTTTCTCCTCTCCCTCCCTCCCCACACCCCCCCACTCAAACTCCAAGACCCACTCAGAGTATAGACATGGGGAAGTCTATTTCTCTAGAGCAGTCACTCTGGTCCTGGCCAATGGAGAACCACCGCAGGAAGAAAGTATCTCCATGTAGATGTCCTAGAAGAGAGATACTTTTCTTTTGCTTTGCCTTGATAGCACCACTTACTGAGCGTCCCATCCCTTCCTGTTCTCTCTCTAGTCCCACCATCCCTATTAACACAGTAGCACTCAGCTACGGAAGGTTACTTTTGTACCACCTGGTCATGTAACACAAAACATTTAGGATCAGTGATGAGATCTCACCAATGGAGTTTCTGTCTCTATTTTACCCTTCTCACTCAGTCTCATGAATTTTCCCCATTCTTTGGGGAATTCTTTGGATGTCAATGACAGCGCAATTTCCCAAGGGAGGAATAGCTTAAGTCAGAGTCACTGTCCAGACCCTATCCTTCTAAAATCAGTAAGATTCAGCACAAACCAAGGCTGTAGAGAATGTGGACATTGCCTCTTGGCTGGATGCTCACAGACTGTTTGAACAGTAAACCGTACTGCAAAAAGGTACAAATAAGGTCAGCTTTCAGGTAAGCTCCTAGAGAAAGAGGCATTGGGAGTCCCCTACCCAACTTGAAGCCCTGGACTTGAAGTCAGAAGACTTAAATTCAAATTTGAATTTTGACACTTATTACCCAAGGAGCCTTAGGCAAGTAAGTCACTACTTAACTGTTTCTTTATCTGTAAGATGAAAAATAACAATAACAATAAAATTACATATCTCATAGGATTTCTGTGAATAAAGTACTTATTAAGCCTTAAGGCACAAAAGAAATGGCAGCTATCAGCTGAGAGGCAATGTGGTATAGCGGAGGGAGTGTTGGTTTTGGAGTCAGTCAACCTGGGTTTGAATCCCATTTCTGTCACCTTTGTGACATTGGGCAAGCACTTCATCTCTTCCGGACCTCAGTGTCTTCATTTGTAAAATGAAGGGCTTAGATCAGATGACCTCTAAGGTCCCTTCCAGCTCTCTGTGTCTTTGATTCCAAGGCTGTCATCCCCTTATATACAAAAAAAGAACTCAGCTGAGGGAGGTTCTCACCTCTCCTTCTAAACCTACCTTTTAAAATGACCAATCATTTCACATGTGTCCTAAGTCTGTTACACTGAACTGCTAGATGGTGATGCTCTTTTTCCTTTGCACATGGGGCAGCCAAAAATGAATCATCACTAGGGTATGGAGCCAAAGGACATTAAAATGAGCAAGTAGACCAGATCCACACCTGGGTTTGAGAAGAATCTTGACTGTAGCTGTATTTACCATCCCTTTCTGTTCAAGGAAGACTCTGGGAATTATGGGGTTTATTTAGTCATCAGATAAACCCTTGTAATAAATACTGTTGAATATGCCCTCCAATATTTTAACCAACAGAATTCTTCATTAAATTCTTTAAATTAAATTCATTAAATTCTTCATTTAATGTTCTATGGAGATGAGTTATGTGATACCAATCTCCAAAGAATTCAAGTGCAAAGTTACCTTAAGGGCAACAGAGAAATATATAGTGGGTGTGATTAGGTTGTACCTACCAACAAAGAATTAAACTGTGTATTCAATGTCACTGGCTGCACAGATTGGAGGGACTCACTTCTTTAAATCATCTAAATCTTCATTCTTATCATATTTCTTAAATCAAGTTTCACTCTAGGTGTAAACTCAACTTTTGGAGGAGTCACAGCCCACACATCTTTCACAAGCCATTCTCAAATCATTTTTTGTTATAGATTTGTGTATAGATTCACTATATCTAATAACAATAACTTATACCCACAACCTTAATAGCTCTTGGCATATTCTGTCACAGATATGTGCCCAGGGGTCAGGTTCTCATTCATATTTGCTCCAAACTAACTCCACTGATTTCCAGCATCAGGAGACAATCCTAACAGATCCTTTATGGGAGCAATCAATAACTATATCTCTTCAACGCAGGAGTATGACTGCTTTCCCTTTGGAATGAAGACCATGTCATACAGGGATTAATTGAAGGAATTTGAGATGTTCAGTGTCTAGAAAAGAAGATTCTGATGTACATGACAGTAATATTCAAGAGAGCACTGTTGTGCTCTAGAAAGAGGGCCTGTCATCTGATTGTAGAATTTAGGTTAATGTGATTTTGAGTTGGATGAAAAGAACTTTGCTCCAGTAGTTTAGGATGTGGAAGATGGTAATTTCTGCCCCCATGTTAACCCCCTCTTTATTTTTTATAACTACTTCCTCTCTTTCCTCCAATTCCTGTGGTCCCCAGGGCTATCAGATACTTGGAGTCATAGGATCTGAGTTCAAATCCCAGCTCTGTCACTGACAGTGTGACCGTAGGCAAATCACTGCACTCCTTTCTCCTTAATTCTCTTACATTTCAAATAATGGGGCTGTTCTAGGAGAGCTCTGAGGTAGACCAATGATCCTGTTATTTGAAGATGTGGCAAAGGGAATAAACTTTTTACATTTGGTCCCAGATAACATAACAGAGAATCAGTATTAGTCTTGGTACAAGGAAAAACTTCCTAACAATTAAAGCTATCCCAAAGTATCATAGGCTATTCTTCAGAATGAGTGAGTCCACTCTTATTAAAGGTTTCCAAATGTGGCATGGATGACAACTTTGTGGGTAAAATTGTGGAAGGGATCCTTTGTCAACAGATTAGATGTTCTTTGAAGTTCTATCTAATTCTGAAGTTCTGTGAAGTTTTGTGATCAAGTGAAATTACATGCTGGAACTGTCTGCCCTTTGGCCCTGGTCAAATGGCCAAACCAATATCCTCATCCTAATCAATATAGTCCAAAGGCAATTCTGTGTAAATATCCAGTTAAGGAAATGTGACTTGTAAAGTTCCTGGAAAAGAGCTATGTGCTCCTTTACAGGGGTCTTTAAATATCAGGAAGGGTGGGAAGGGGAGAGGGAAAGGCTGGTCCTGGGCAAGCTTCCAGCTCATTGTGCCAGCAACATCCTCTGATCAGATGTGCATCATCCTGATGTTTATTTTATTTCCAACTGCAGATGCCATGCCATTGTCCAATTTCTCCTATTTGTTTGTTTCCAATTATTGTCAGTAGTAATGGAAAATGAACTATTTTTGAGAGGTTAGTGTTGGACATTTTAGCTGCTACTTTTCACCAAGAGATCTTATAGCCTGTTCATCATTGTTCCTATTGGCAAGTAGCACAATCTGGGCTAATGTGATTTCTAATGGGCTGAATAGAACTCTCCCTGATTTCCCCCTTCCCAATTTAGGCTGTGGAGATGTTGAGATTTTCCAATAGCCTCTATAGCTTCTTAATATTACTTCTACCTCTTCAATCCCCAGAGATCCCAGAGTTATCAGAAAAACTGATTTGCAAAAATGGAATCCCTATTCTATTTATAAAATTCCCATCTAGGGATTAATAATACAATTGACATATTTATTGCAAGAGGGCAGTCCTTGTTATTTTCCTTTAAAGATTTAAAATATATATGATGCTACTATATTTTTGACATATAACTCTTTTGTCTTTTTTTCTCCTGTCACCTCTAAAATCATAATGGATTGCTTAGAAGAGAGCTGTCATCTATAAAATGAGAGAGTTGTACTATATAGTCTCTCAGATCTCTGTCACCTTTTAGATCTGTGACTAAAATCCTGTATCACTAAGCAGTAAAAACTATATCCTGGACACTAATTGTGCATTCAAATTAAAATTTTAAGAGTAAATTTACTTTTGGGGGTGAAGAGGGGTGTGTGTGTGTTGGGGGGTTAGAGGCAGAAAGAAGACAGGAAGGAGAAAGCAGGATATTGGATATTTTCCTATTTTTGTTATTCTTGCTAACTAGATACTTAAGTTCAGGTTTTTCTGTGCTGCTAAAGGGATACAAGTATTCTTAGCTCCCTTTAAATTTCAGTATCCTGAGACAAAGGCCATAATCCTCACCCTAGTTGTACATCTGTATGATAATTTATCTTATGTGTACTTGAAATTGTGACTCAAAAAAGTCAAAACTGAAAGATAGTCATCCAGTAAGGGATCACTGAGAGATAAATTATGATTGGGAAAGGAAGGAATAATGATGGGATTTATGTCTTAAAGAAGCATCTTTCTTATATAGGTTCTCTTCATATTTCTGGTTAGAACTATACTGTGTGATATGGGGGATACAAGGTCCTGATGATTCATTCCTAACTCCAAATCCATCCCTGAACAGGTAATCATCACTGAAGCCTAGAATTCCATTAGAGCTTAATGTCTAAGTTTAAAGCTTTGCTTCTTTGTAAAAATTAAAATACCCCTGGGAGAGTTAATGCTTAAGCTGTATCAGTCATTCATAACAGAATGATTTTCTTATCTATTCCTGAAAGTAGTTTTTTTCTCTTCTTAAATGAGGGGGAAAAGCTTCAAGATAGTGTATCCCCAAAGGGGAGCTAAGGTGAATAGCAATGAGCAAGGAAACAGGTGGAGAGGGGCAGCAGAAAGGGAACTGAGGGGATAGAAGATCTTAGAACATAGAATATCAGAGTGAAAACTACTCTTAGAACACAGAATATCAGAACTAACTACCCTTAGATAAGGGATCTTATCTGGTCCAAGTCCTTCACTTTGTAACAGAGGTTACTTACACCCAGACACTTGTCCATAGTTCTTCCCTAGTTAAATATTTTTTCTCTCCCCCTCCCCAATCTCTCCACTTCTGTAGTTCCCTATTATTTTTTTTTTTTGAGTCAATTGGGATTAAGTGACTTGCCCAGGGTCACACAGGTATTAAGTGTCTGAAGCCAGATTTGAACTTAGGTCCTCCTGACTTCGGGGCTGGTGTTCTATCCACTGTGTCACCTAGTATCCCCTCTTCCCTATTACTGTGAAGAGTCTCACCAAATATCCCAGGCTCCCAACTTAGTGTAAATATCAATTCCTTACTCTTTCTCACCCTCCATATTCAATCTATTGCCCGGCTTTGTGGATTTTACCTTCATGCCATCTCTTGTATATGCCTCCTTCTCTCCTTTGACACTGTCGCCGCCCTGGTCCAGACCCTCATCACCTCAAACCTGGATTGTAGCAGGCGCCTTCTGGTTGGTCTCTCCATCTCAAACCTCTCCCCAGTCTAATTCATTTTCTACCCAGTTGTGAAATAGACCTTCCTAAGGTTCAGTCCCCTCCCTCCCTCCTACTCAATAAACTCCAGTGACTCTTTGTTTCCTCCAGCAGCAAATATAAAATCTTTTTTTCAAAATCAAAGCCCTTCATCATCTGTCCCTTCTTATCTCTTTTGCATTTTATGCCTTTACTTACCTGTACATACTCTGTGATCCAGTGACACCAGCCTCCTTGCTGTTCCATCTCACGACCGAGAATTTTCATAGTTGTCTCTTATGCCTGGAATGTTCTCTCGCCTCATCTTGACCTCCTGGCTTCCTCGGCTTCCTTCAAGTACCTGCTAAAACTCTACTTTTTGTAAGAAGCCTTTCCTCATTCCATTTAATGCTAATGACTTCTGTCTGTTGATTATCTCCTGTTTATCCTGATTCTGAAGTCAGTTGCATGTTGTCTCCCAAGTTAGACTGTGAGCTCCTTGAGATCAAGGATCGGGATTGCCTTATTTGTTATGCCCAGTGCTCAGCACAGAGCCTGGCACACAGGAGGTGCTTAATAAGTGCTTCTTGACCTGATTGACTTGACATTAGAGGTCATTTAGTCCAACCTCTTCATTTTACTGATAAGAGGTTGAGAGACTGGAGAGAGGAACTCAACAATAGTATTAGGGCTATGATAGAAGCCACTATTTCAGGGTTCTCCTATATCTCTTGTTTCACAAATTTGCCCAGGGCTAGTGTTGGTTCCTCATATACAAAAGATTTGGGGGGTTTAGTTTTCTGCCCACTATATGCTGAGTTCTGTGGAATTGTGACATTATTTTCCTTAGCTCATGCTCAGTTTTTTACGAATTGTGGTGGTGTTTTTCTCTTCAAATACTTAGGTCTTAGGATCACCCACAAACCATGACACTATGCATAGTATTTGAAAAATACATCTAGACATTGACAATTTTCTTAGGAATCCAGGCTGGTAACCACAGGCTTCCTGCAATGAAAGCAGCATTGTTTCCCCCTTTCAAACAACTACTACTACTATGAATAATTTTCCTAATTGTTTCACATTATTCAAATGATATTTAACACAATGTCAAAGACTGGAATGCTACTGAAATTTAATATTTTTAAGCAGACTGAAATAGAGAAGATTTGTAAGAATAGCAGAACGAAGCACGCAAACCAATTTCTTTTTCTTTAAAAAAATTTAACTTGTCTTTTCTTACTCAAACAGATGATAAGATGTGCAGATAATGAATTTCCCCCTTCGTCCGAATTTACCCTGCTCCACTTACCACGAAGGATGTGGTCTATAAGAAATCAACCTTTTTTTTTTTTTAAATGACCAAATGGTTTGTAGTCTAGGTCCTTTAAGAGATCTTGCTTCAACATGCCACATATCAAAATAGCCTTTATTTTATTTTGTAAATAAAATTCCAGTAAGGCTTATGACCTGGGTAAATTGTTAACTGTATTGGCAGGTCTAACTGGAAATGTGGCTTTGGAATTGAAATATTTGAGCAAGTTTTTCAACATTTTCTATAGAAACAGCAAAATCTGCTTAATTCAGCTTGATTCAGGCTGAACATCAGACAAATCTGACCTGTTGATTTTCTTAAGAGAAATGCAATTTTTATCATTGTTACAAATCTCTTAATCCATTCTGCTTGTAGTCTTCCTGTACACATATTCTGCTCTGTACTTGGCTATTTGTGTTTTATTTCTTCTAATAGATTATAAGATACTTGAGAGCAGGAAGTGTAATTTCATTTCTGTATCTCCAGCCTAGCATTTTTCATTGTACTTATAGTGTGGTGGGTACTTAATATGTGTTTTTTTAATGTAATGATTAAATGATGCAAGGCTATGACTAATGTAGTCTTGCTAAGTAGAAGTCTCTCTACTCCCCTTCAGTAATGAATATATAAAGATCATTATCCTCATTCTAATGGTCTGTATGCCAATGGTAACTGCTAATATTCTTGAAAATTTTGTTTTCTGAAGCTGAGTAAATATTTTCTCCCAAGTTTACTTAACACTACTCATTTGCTTAGTAAAATACCTTTTTCCCCACCTAGGGTACAAATACCCGCCTCTTCTTGAATGATACAGAATTTTGACTCAACAGTATTTCTCTGTTTCCATTTTGGGGATGGACCAAGGCTGGCTATGCTTCATGCCTCTCCTGGCTATGCTTCTGCTTCTTCAGACTTTGTTATTCCCTTCCTCCCTTTTCAGTTCTATGACTGTCTTCCCCCATTAGATGGTAAGCCTTTTGAGGGTGGGTGCTATTTTTCATTTTGCTTTTACTCATATATCAAATTCTAACCGCAGTTTCTGACACTGAGTAAATGCTTAATAAGTTCTTCTTGCCTGCCTGACTACTTAAATGAGATTTAGTTTTATAAACTAAGAAAGGTCTGCATAGGAGGAGAGGGCAAATAATAATTGGTTGTATACAGAATTTTAGATACATTATCTCAGTTGTAGGTGCTAGTATCCCCATTTTATAGATGAGGAAACTGAGACTCAGAAAGGTTAAATAACCTGTCCCTAGTCACTCCTCTAGTAAGCATCAGAGGTATGACTCAAACTCCAGTCTTCCTAACACCAAACTCACTACTTTTTCTACCATGAAGTTAAGGATGGAAAGGGAGAGGTGAGAGAAGAAGAATTAAAAGAAGAAAAAAGAAGGAAAAAGAAAAGAAAAAGGAAAAAAGGAGAAAGGAAAAGAATCATGAAAGTGTGGTTTTAGTCTGCAGTTTTGTCATATAAGATGCTTGGATGACAGTAGGAGATCAGCAGATCTTCCCTGGAGAAGAGAAGACAGCACACTTTTGAGAGAGGCAGCATGGTATTTTTGGATCAAAAGAATTGTGTTTAAATCTTTTTTCTTAATTGATTGATTTTTTTATTTTATTTTTTTCTCAATTACATGTGAACAACTGGGTGAAATCTTGATCTTGCAATTTACTAAATGTGCAGCTTTGGAAAGACAATTTAATTCTACTTTCCTCAATTAATGATGAAGATAGTGATACTTAACATAATTTTATCCCACAAAGTATTGATGAGGACCAAATTTATATAAGGTTCTTTGTGTCCATAAATGTAAGTTATTTATGATTTTGTCCTTCCAGCCATTCTCTTTTTATTTTAGTACAGGTCCAATTCAGTTAAAAAAACAGATATATTCATGAGAAGTAAACAAAGGTTTTTAAAATCAAACCATATAATAAATACAGTAGAGGAGTCTATTACTTAAACTCTGTGGTGTACCTTTTTGTGAAGTGAAGAATTATGTTCTAAGTCAAACAATTTCCCTATTTAGCTGTTCTAAATCTGGATTTTCACAGACTGGGTTTACTTAAAAGCAAGGTCTGCTGATCTATCATTTCTGGCATTGATTTGCCTGTTATAGCTCAGGAACTTGGAAAACTGGACACTCTGTTTGTGATGTGCCCATGTATGTATACATTGAAAATGAGGCCAAGGATATCATCAGAAACTGATGTTGAGTTCATGATGTATTTCTATCTCACCTTTTTTTAGGTCTCCAAGGACCTATGGATTTGCCTCACTCGCTATAAACTGCCTCAAGGAAGAATCTGCCTGAGGCTGATCACAGTAATTTAGTATGTCTTCTTATCAGTTTACACATTGGTTTTATATGGACTGCTCAGGGCTACACTTCTGGTGTTGCTCAGGTCCTGTGTGTCAAATTAGTTAACAAACATTTATTAAATGCTTACTATGTGCCAGGCACTGTCTGAAGTGCGGGTAACACAAATACAAGTGAAAAGAAATACAGTTCCTGCCCTCAAGAAGCTTATATTCTAATGGAGGAAGACAATACATAAAAAAAGATTGAAAAGGGAGGGGAGTGTACAGGTATACTTGGAAGAGGCTACAGCGAAGTTAAGATGGATGAGAATTGACAAAAGACCATTAAATTTGTCATTTAAGAGATCACTGGTAACTTTGATGAGAGCAGTTCTCATTGAATGATGACATTGGAGGCTAGGGAGTAGAGTTAAGAAAAGAATGGGAGGAAAGGACATGGAGACATGAATTGTGGGAGGTCTGCTCAAGGAATTTAGCCACAAAAAAGAGGAGAGGGAATGATAGCTGATGAGATGATATAGTCCATGATAGATGACAGAGTGAATAAACAGACCAAAGGAGAGTTTGTTGAGGACGGGATGGATGTAGGCATGTTTTTAGGCAGTAAGGAAGCTGCCAGCAGATGGAGAGAGCAGGGATGGTAGAAGGGGCAATCTGAATATGGAGGCATTTGCGTTGGCATAGAGGAGAGTCACACCTTCATGTGAAACTGGACAAAGAAGGGGGCAGTAACTGGGGAACAGAGAAAGACTGAGACAGCACTGAGTTCACTGAGGAAAGAAAGGTAGTTTCTTGGAATCTGGAGATAAATTTCCAGAAATTTTAATGGGTGGTAAATTTGTATTTAATAAACCTCAACGGAGGAGAGGTAACTGAATGATGGTGGTAGAGGGAAAGTTTGAAAGTGGCATTGGGAGCAAGAAATATTTTAACAATTTCACCTCATCCATTGTGGAAGGAGGGGAGTGAAATCATTCAAGTAGGGCAGGAAAGAGTGTGTCATCTGAAGGAAGACAAATCTCAGTAAAAGTGAGAAGGTGGAAGTAGTGGTAAAGGAAAAGGTCTAAGATAGAAGCACGCTTGTCATTCATGGAGCAGGAATTCCAGAGAACACAATGGGAAAGGTGAGTGGTTTTAGAGTAGTCCATCATGGGGTTGGGAAAGAGGAAGGGGGCATTGGGGGTTAGAGAACGGGATCCTGGAGTTCAGAATCACTGCAATGGAGAAGAGATGGCTGTATGTGTGTGTGTATCACTAAGAAATGAGCTCAGGAAGATTCCCCAGGAATTTGGTCTTCCAGTGGAGTTCTCTCAGGGTGTTATTCAGCTCAAGTGAGGGGACCATTGAGGGGAGTGGATAATATGGTGCTTCTTTCCTTCCACTGTAGACAGGGCAGGCCAGGAGGCCTGAGGAAGGAGCATGATGGAATGACATTTTTCTTCCCGGAAAGGCAGGTGTAGGCCAGGCTTTTTCATGAGCAGTCCTCTATGTCTGGAATGTATATTTTCTTCATCTCTGTTTTGTATTGTTATCATTGATTTTGAGTTGTCTGACATTTCATAACTCCACTTGGGGTTTTTCTTGGCAAAGATACTGGAGGGGCTTACCATTTCTTTTTCCGGCCCATTTTGTAGAGGAGGAAACTGAAGCAAACAGGGTTAAGTAACTTGCCTAGGGTTAAGCAGCTAGTAAGTGTCTGAGGCCAGGTTTGAACTCATGCCCTCCTGGTGCCAGGCCCCCAAGACACCAGTGGAGAGTGCTTTCTCTCCACTGTTCCACCTAGTTGCCCCTCCTCTGCTTCGTAGGGTCCCCATTTCCTTCCAGGCTCCATTCCAGTGCTAGCTATTAATGAGGACTTTTCTGAAATAACTCCAATAGTTAATGCCCTCTTACCACAAATAATTTGGTATATGTTCTGCATTTACTTTTGTGTGTATATACTGTTCTCTCTGCTCCTCTACCATTCTATCTCACTTTATAAAATATGAGTTCCTTGAGGGCAGGAACTGATCATTTTTATATTTGTACACCAGTATCTGTCATTGTTTAGTCATTAAGTTTCATTTGACTCTTTGTGACCCCATCGACCACAGCACACCAATGTTATCTTTGGGATTTTCTTGGGCTTTGCCACTTTTCCAGGAGTGGTTTTTCATTTCCTTCTCCAATGGATTAAGGCAAACAAAGGTTAAGTGACTTTCCCAGGGTCACATAGCTAGTTAGTGAGGTCAGATTTGAACTCAGATCTTCCTGATGCCAGATCTAATGCTCTATCCACTGAGCCATCTAGATGCCTCCAGTTGGCATTTAATAAATACTTATTGAACGAATGGTTCTAGTTGTTAGAAAGCTTTCCCTGGATCATATTATGGGTTTTAAAAAAATTAAAATTACTTTTTATTGATACTTTTTGTTTTTTCCTCACCTCCATTTTCAAATGTGTTTCTCCTTGATCTCTTCCCCTCAGAGAGGTATTACTTATAATACAGAAGAAAAAATTTAGCAAAAGTAATTGAAATATTCTCCCAAAGTCTGACATATATAGGGTACCACAGGCAAGGTTCCTCCATCTCTCCAAAAAAGTGAGGAGAGATGCCTTTCCTTTTTGGGCTGTTTGGTTATTATAACTGTGCAGTATTCAAGATCTTTAAATTTCTTTTTAAATTATGACTAAATGAACAAATCAATAAACTTCAACTTTTCCTTATACAATGAAGAGAAAAAACTCATCTATAACCTTATGAATATCTATTTTGGACAGCTTATATAGAAGTGTACTTGTTTAGGGCAGTTAGGTGGCACAGTGGATAGAGTATTGGGCCTGGAGTCAGCAAGATTCCTTTTCCTGAGTTCAAATGTGACCTCAGACACTTACTAGCTGTGTGACCCTGGACAAGTCACTTAACCCTGTTTGCCTCAGTTTCATCATCTGTAAAATGAACTGGGAAAGGAAATGGCAAACCATTCTAATATCTTTGCCAAGAAAACCCAAAACAGGGTCTCAGAGTTGGGCATGACTGAAAAATGACTGAGCAACATATTTTCAATTTAACCTGGTAGTCCCAACACTGTATTTCCCATGCTTTTCTGACTCCCCTTCTGACTGACCTTCTCTTACCATTCTTCTGGATATCTTGGAAATGTTTCACTGATACTCTTTTTTTTCTTTTTTTTTTTATCACTATCACTCACCCCAAACCTTTATAACTCTTCTCCCCACCAAACAAAATAAAGTGACCTTTATTTTGTAACAAATAAATACAGTAGAATAAGTCAAACCCAGACACAGGCTGTGTTCCAAAAGTTTGTCTCATTCTGCACCTTTAGTCCATTGCTGTTTTGTCAAGAGATGGGGAAACTTGACTCATCATCAGTTTTCTGGAGTCATAATTGGTCATTGAATTGATCCGTGTTAGTAAGTCTTTCATGGTTGTTTTCCTTTACAATGTTGTCATTGTATAAATTGCACTCCTGATACGTCTCATTTTGCTCTGCTGTCAGTTCAAATAAATCCTCCCAAATTTCTCTGAATCCATACTTTAGGTCACTAGTTCAATTTAAGTTCCTTGAGGGCAGTTCCATTTTTTTGTCATTGTATCTCCACTGCCTAGCCTTGCACAGTAGGTACTTCATAGCCATCCGTTTGTTTAGACATTATGCCAAGTTCTCTCTGGTTTCATACAAGGATTTCCTATTGAATTCGTCTTCTGTGAACCTTTTTCTTCATTTCCCTTCCTTTCTTTACTCCCTTCCCCCACCCTAAATGAGTTAAATGGTTTCACTTGGCTTCTCTAGAAGAGCAGGAAGTCTGCTTATCCATATCTTTTGAGGTTCTGGGAAATGTTTTACATGGCTATAAACAGTTAATCCTCCTTCAGTGCCAAAGTGAGTGTTTGGCAGCAGCTGGTGTATTTTCATAATTGAGGCCAGTTTCCAGCACAGGGGTTTTTAAGACATTGCATTTTAGCACTGGGGACTTGGTGTGCTAATAATGGGAGGCAATTTAACTCAAAAATCTAGTATCAGAATACTGGCTAGAAGATGCAAGCAAACCATTTCCAAACCAGCAGCATGGTACAGGGCAAAGAATGCTGTATTTGGACTCTGAAATCCTGGGCTCGAATCTTGCCTCTTTCCAGGGACTCTGTGACCACAGGCAAGTCATTTAACATTTATAAACCTCAATTTCGTTATCTCTGGAACAAGGATAATACAATTATTTTTGTGCTGCCTACTTCAGTAGGGTGTTTTGGGGAAAGAGTTTCTGTAAACCTTAAAGTACCATTGATGTGAATTAAAAAAACCAACACACTCATATAAAAAATGAATTAAAGAAGTATAAAACAAAGTGTTCTCTGAAGTCTAAGATGGAAAGTTGCTACCAATCTAGTATATTAAAAAAGACTTCCTATTATATGTGGCATATAAATTGGGATTAACAGGATGGGTAAGAATTCAAAAGATAAAGAAAGGAAAGGAAGACATTCTAAACACAAAGAATAGTGTGTATGAATGCATGGGGGTGAGAAAATGGTGGAGTCAGAAAGACTTGAGTTCAACTCCCACCTCTGATCCACGAGCTTGGTCAAATCATGAAAGATCTCTATGATTAGAAAGAGCCAACTCTCATATGATCTTAGAGGAGGTGCCAACCTTTACTGCTAGAGGGAATTTTCCTCTGGGGGTTCCCTATACTAGTGAAACAACAGATATAGTCTCTTTCCTAGTTATATCTGTGGGATTCAGAAAAGGCCTCACGTAGGAAGTATTTGAGCTGAGCTTTAAAAAAGACTGGATTTTAAGAATATTTTGGAGGACAGAGTGATATCAATTGGTAAAGTGACTTTTTTATCCATAAGGTAGGGAAAATAGAGACAAGATGAAAGTTTTTGTTTCAAAGTAATGACTATTGTGTCCATTGATATGCCTGGTCCTTCTAGTGGGAAAGCTAAGGGATTCTAAACATTGGCGCTAAGAAGGAATTTGAGACAACCTACACAAAGACATGGGTGCATGAGGAATGGCAAAAAGGCCCATTTGGCCACATAATGTGTTAAGGAGAATAGTGTTTAGTAAGCCAGGAAGTGTATGTTGGAATCAGGTTTTAAATACCTAACAGGTTTTAAATACCCAACAGAATTTGTAATAGAGGTAGAAGAGAGATACTAAGTTTATTGATAGGAAAGTGACAGGCTTAGATCAGGGGATTCCATGAAGTTTCCAAAGAATATCCATTAAATATGCTGGTGGCTTCTTCTGGTTCTTTTTTTTGTTTTGTGGCAAACATTTGTTATCTCTTGATATGATGCTAGGTGGCACAGTGGCATTGGGCTGAAGTCAAGAAGACCTGAGCTGAAATCTAGCCTTAGATACTTACTAGCTGTTTGACCCTGAACCAGTCACTCCCCTTCATTTTCTGGCTACCCACTATCTTGGTTTTCTTAACTGTAAAATTAGAATAATAATAGCACCTACTGTACAGAATTCTTATAAGGGCCAATGAGACAATATTTGTAAAGTGCTAAGCACAATACCTGGTAACCTATTAGTTATTTAATAAATGCTTGTTTCTTTCTCTCCTTTTTTACTTGCACATGTCCATTTATTTTTATATATGTGCTGTGTAGCATAATGCCTTTTGTATAGAGAGCCTTTAATAAATGCATGCTGAATTGAAAAACCTGTACTTGATCTAGTACTTTATGACATATCTCTGTGGGTAACTTGTTACAGCCTACTAATACCCATCATGCATCTTTCCATAATCCTTTGGATCACTTGCAACTTTGATTCTTCTGGGATAATGAAGTTCCATGGTTTGCAGTCATAGAATATCATTGGGAGAATATTGTTAAAAAGATGAGCTTTTCCAGCAGAATACAACTTGAGAGCATAGAAGGCACTGGGCAATTTCTCAGGGCTACTCAGCCTATCCACTATTATTCAATTTACATAGCATACATATTTGTAATTCCTTTTCTTACTAACAAGTAAGCCAACAATTTCTGCAAGCAGTACTTTACATGTCAGTCCTCTACAAACTAGGGAAGAGAAGGGGATCATTTAATAAGTGATTGTTAGCTTAATGAATTAATGTTCAATAAATTAATCATGAATAGAAATGAGTGAGTGCCTGCAGGGGCCATACCGTTCAGTGGAGCTGATGGCAGAGGGATGGTGGTTCCATGTTGTCAGTTCACGGATTTTTCTTTATAGCTTTCTTATCTTCTCTTTTCCCTAGTTTTCCTTTCAACTCCAAACTGTACCACTTTCACTCCTGCCATCATTCCCACCTTCTCCTCACAGAAATCTTGTGCCACACCCCTGGAATCACATGTAGGCCTGATAGGTGAGCTTTCAGCTTAATTTGCCCAGAACTAGATCTCCCCTTCACTCTCTGGCTACCGGTTCCAAACTATCCAAGTTTCAGCACACCCCTTCTTTGTCCCCACTACCTTGCTCTGCAGCTTCCCTTTATGTGCTGTTTTCTTCCATTAGAATGTAAATTTCTTGAAGGTAAGGACTGTTTTGCTTCCTTGTATTTATGTCTCTTGCTCTTAGCACAGTATCTGACACATAGTAATCACTTAATGTTCTATCATCTATCTATTTATCCATCTGTCTATCTGACTGTCTATCTGTCTGGGTCCGTCTGTTTATCTATTACCTATTTATCTATCTGCCTGCCTGTCTATCTTCCCATCCATCTATTATTCTTACTTTTAATACATATATACTCTCATAGACATCATTAATATCTACTGTTCCCGAAGGACCTCACAATATCTCTGTGAAGTAAGCAGGGCTACTATTATTATCCCGACTTTAAAAAAGATAGTGAAGCAAGGGCAGAAAAAATATACAAATGCAATAAAAACAAGATGCTAAGTGCATAAGAGGAATACTAAGCACTGTGAGATCAGATGATAGAGACTGTCTCTTAAAATCCCTAAATGACAGTCACTGTGTCTTACTTATCCCTGTATCTTCCTTAGTATCTGCAGTACTATTGTATATGGTAGCCTCATGTCTGGAATATTCATCTCACTCACCTCCCCCTATGAGTTCCCCTGGCTCATTTCAAGTTTTACCTCAAATCTCAGCTTCAATGAGAGGTTTATTCCAGTTACCTCAGCTGTTAATGCAGTTCCTTCTCAGATTGCATCCCAATTTAATCTGTGTATATGTTTTATGCACTTAGTTACTTACATGTTGTCTCCTTTAGAACATAAGTTCCTTGATGGGAATGACTGTTTTTGCCTTGTTGTGGGTTTTTATTCCCAGTACTTTGGATGTAATAAAGGAAGAGAAAAGAAAGGAAGGGAAGGGGTAAGATTTGGGATGAAAAATGAGTTCAGTTTTAGACATATTAAGTTTAAGATGTCTAAACAATATCCAGTTCAATATATCTAACAGGCAACTGGAAATTAACGAGAGGTTAGGGCTAGATAAGCAGGTCTGAGAATCCTTAGCATAGAGATAAAAAATATTAAAGCATGGGAACTAATAAGATCGCCAAATGAAGTAGTATAGGGAAAGAAGAGAAGGGGACTAGGATACAATCTTGAGGACACCCATGGAACCAGAAAAGACACTGAGGAGCAGTCAGACAGGGTGGAAGAGAAGCAGAATAGAATAGTGTCACAGCAACCTAGAGAGAAGAGGGAATCAAAGTGAAGGGGGCAATTGCCCGTATCAAAGGATGCAGAAAAGTCAAGAAGAATGAGCACTGGGAAAAGGTTACTAGATCTGGCAATGAAGAGATCATTGGTAACTTTGGAGAATGTAGTTTCAGTTGAATGATGAGGTTAGCTAGACTGTAGAGTTAAAAAAGAATAAGGAGAAAGGAATTGGAGGCACCTATGACCTTCTAAAGAAGGTTAGCTACAAAAAAGAGAAGGGAAATGAGGCAATACAACAGTTGCAGGGTATGGATGGAACAAATGAAGTTCATCTGAGAAATGAGCAGGTTTGTAGGCATCATGGAAGCAGCCAGTAGATAAGGAGAGATGGAGGATAAGTGAGAGAGTAGGGATGATGGAGGGAGGGCAATGTGTTATAGAAAAAAGGACCGAGTGAGATCACCTGTGTATGTAGAGAGGTTTGAGTTGGTAAGGAGAAGGATCACTTCTTCATGTAAAATGGGTAGAAAGAGAATATAGTGGCAGAAGGCTACCGGGCAATGTGAGATGAGCAGGAGGAGCAGAAAAGAGGGATCTCATGGTGAATGGCCTCACTTTTTTCAGTGAAATATGAGGTAAAGTTCTTTGCTGAGTGAGGGAGAGCCACTGGAAATCTGAGAAGGGATGAATAGGTTTACAAGAGTGGCTATGGTGAGTGGGATAGTGAATTAATTAAAGAAGTTCAAAGGGGTTGCCTTGTCATGGTGAGCACTCGGTTAAGATTAGATAGCATAAAATAATAGTGGATCCAATCAGTACAGTTTTTGAACATGGTCAACATAGGAATTTGTTTTGTTTGAATATGGATATTTATTGTGTTTTTTCTTTTTCCTTTTTTTTAGCGGGATTAGATGGGCATTAGACAAAATAGCTTATTAATTGAAAAAATTAAATTAGATTTAAAAAAAAAAACAGCTTACTTGAGCTGACCCTGGAATCTATAGTCACAATGAGCTTAGGTCTTATAGGAAGAAATCAGTAGTGACAGCTTCATCCAGGGGTGGTTCTCAGGGGAAAATTGGGAAATAGCCTAAAATGCCTGGGGACCACAGCGGGACTGGAGTCTGGAGGAAGGGAGTAGAAGTCATCTTCTGAATTTGTTAAGGGTCAGTTCTGGCAAATTAGGTCACCCATAAACTCCCCTCTGTTGACTAGCATAGGAGACAGGCTACAGGCCTAAAACTCTGAACATAGCACCTCCATGCTCTCCTGAGAAGTTGTTCATTAGCAGTATCAGACATCTATCTGAGGTCAGGCTTGAAACTGGGCCTTCACAACCAAGTTCCTCGTGGGACTCTCTCCTCATTTTCCCTTTGCTCCCTCTCCAGAGGGATCCAAAGCCAGGGGAGTCTCTAAGAGCCCACTGTATTCACTGTTTGAAAACAGCCTTGTAGGAGTTTCAGGAGGACCTAAGTCTTGCCAAAGATGGCAGTTATCCATTTTTTTTCTTTGAGTTAGATCGGCAGCTAATTATAGTCCCTAAGTATTTTAAAAACCACTCTCTTCCAGCTCAAGGCTGTGTGAATCGCTGCTTTCAGTGGGGATGTTCAGACTGCCAGGAAATCCAAGAGATTTAAGTTTTAAGGCTGATGTGGAGTGATCAGGATTAAAAAAAACCTATAACTTTCCCACCCTGGTGTTATTTCCCAGAGCCCATATTTACTTCTCCACTATCTATGAACATATACTGATTCAGTTCAATTCAACAGACATTTATTAATCAATCACCAAACATTGGTGAAGTACCCACTATGAACTAGGCTCTATGGATAGAAATGTAATAAATGAAATAATCCTTACTGAAAAGGAGCTTCTTTTCTATTAAGTAATCATGGTGTGCCAGGTAGCATGATCGAGTACAGAGAGAGCCAGAAAGATGTGAGTTCAAGGCCCACCTTCAATACCGTCTATGTGAGC
The DNA here is from genome assembly GCA_023548195.1 of Bettongia penicillata ogilbyi. Lineage (NCBI taxonomy): Eukaryota > Metazoa > Chordata > Mammalia > Diprotodontia > Potoroidae > Bettongia > Bettongia penicillata. The sequence continues at coordinate 1,005,580 of JAJHZJ010000503.1, read as the reverse complement.
CTGGACATGATTCTTAACTTCTCAATACCCTTGGCAACTCTTCAACAATATAAATTGAAGAATAATAATCAACATGCACTTGATAAGCTCTTTCTATGTGCCTGGCATTATACGAGGTATTGGGATATAAAACCAAAAAGGAAATAACTCCTGCTTTCAAAGAGCTTATTTTGTATCTGGACAAATAACTCATTCATCTATAAGCAAATACAAAGTATATACACAATTAATAAAAACGAATTTTTGAGGTGGCATTAATAGCTGGGTATATTAGGAAGAGACTCATGTAGTAGGTAACCTTTGGTCTGATCTGTGAAGGGAGCCAGGGAATCTAAGAGCCTGAGTCCAGACATGGAGAACAGCTTGAGCAAAGGCGTGGAGAGGGGAGGTGGAATATCATTATAACAAAAATTCAGGCCTCACTCTCCTCAAGTGAGGCTGGCTATACCTCTTTTCCAAGGTTCTGTGATTTGGGGGTATCTCTCCTCCAGTGCAATCAATCTGATCCCCCTTCTGGTGTGATTCTCCAGCTATTAGTTACCAGTGCTTAGTACCCTAGTTCCATTTAACCAGTTAACATCAATTAGCTTTTATATTGGTGTATTTACTTTCAGGATTTAACAAGAACAGAAGTACAACTGTTTTCCTCAATACCTTGAGGGACACAATCGCCTTATTTTGCCTCAGTAGGCTCAGATTCAACAGTTTCTAATTGCATTGGTTACACCAAGTGCATGTACGAATCCTGTATGGGTGCTGGTTGAGTTAATGTTTCAGCTTCTAGTAGACTGGGTCCTGAAGGTCAGGTGGCTCCATGGAGCCTCCAAGCTAGGCTGGATTCAAAATTCAACTTGAACTTGACTCTCAGATTTCTGGTAGCTTGCTCTTCTGACCTCTCCAAGTTCACAAGGTGGTAGTCTTCTCAAATCTCCTTCACCTCAAATGAAAGAATAAACACTAAAGGCAAAGAACCAAGGCCCATATTCATGGGCCACTCACACGTTTGTTTTTCTTCTTTCTTCAGAATGCCATTTGTCAGAGAGAAGTCAGTGGAAGGAAAGACCTTAGACCCTGGTCAGCTAGGGCTTTCCGGATGCACTCTCACTTCCAGCTATTCAATCTCATCGTACGGTAGGTAGATGGAATAAAGAATGCTTATATATGCTCCAAAGTCTCTCCAAGTCACTTAAAGAATCATGATTCTTCACAAATAGGATTCCTAGACCCTCAAAGACCTTATGTTCTCAGGTAAGGGATTGTGGGTGGGAGGAGAGTGTAGGACCTGGATTAAAATTCTGCCTCTGACATTTATGAGACTGAAAACAACAGAGAGGAGAGAAATAGAAAGGGAAGAATAAGGAATCAGTGAATTTCTTTCCTATTAACGTTTGCAGTGTCTTGCTTCTTCCTCTCCTAGAGGAAAGGGAAGAAAAGAAAAAGAAGGAGGGTTTAACTAAGTGCCATGGGGGAAAGGAAACAACCATTTATTAAGTGCCTACTATGTGTCAGGCAGTGTGCTAAGTGCTTTACAGATATTATCTCATTTGCTCCTCACAGGAATCCTGGGAGGGAGGCACTGCTATGATCTCCATTTACAGTTGAAGAAATCAAGGCAGACTGAGGTCAAGTGACCTGCCTAGGGTCACACAGCTAGTAAGTGTCTGAGTTTGGATTTGAAATGGAGACTTCCTGTCTCTAGGCCCAGTTCTCTATCCATTGTTTTACTTAGCTGCTTATAGGCTATCATTTAAGTTTTGTACACGCATTTTATCCTTGAGGTAATATGGAGCCCCTGGATATTTTTAAAAAGAACTATAGCATGACCAAACTTCTGCATTAGGATGATTACTTTGTTCGTTGTGTGGAGTATGGTTTAGAGAAGAGAGAGCAGAAGAAGGGAGAGTAATTAGGAAGCTATTGTGATGGTCTGCATGAGAGGTGATGAGAATCTGAACAATAGTCTTGACAATCGGAGTGGTAAGAAGGAGCTAGATGGAAAAGGTTTTGTGGAGAGACAATTGATTACTTGACAACTGCTTGGCTATAGAAGGCACGGGAGGGGGACTAGCCAAGGGTGAAGCTAAGCTTGTCAACATGGGTAACCAGAATGATGATAGTGATACCTTCCCCACAATATAACAGAGAAGTTTGGAAAGGAGCCAGGATTAGGAGGGAAAGTAGATTATTTTTAACCATTATGAGTTTGAAGTGCCAATGGGATGTTCCAGGCGGACATGCCCAGTAGAAAGATGACATTGAGGGAGAATTCTGAAGAGAGATTAAAGTAGAATATATAGATTTTGGAGTCATCCCTACAGAGATAATTCAAATCACTTGGGTTTAGGAGATGGCAAGGAGAAAAAAATTGCAGAAAGAGAAAACCCCTAAAATAGGAAGACTCAGAACAGAGCCTTGGAGAATACATATTCTTTGAAGATGGAAGATGGATGATGCTTCAGCAAAGGAGACTGAGGAATAACTAAAGAGATAGGGAACTAAGAGAGAGCAGTGAGTGCTGTGGAAGCCAAAGGAGAAGAATAACCAGACATTGGATACCAATGTACTTAATAAACACAGAAACATTAAATATTAGACCTGACTGGTTGATTGAAAAGGGAGTGAGCCCTGTTTCATTATTGGTAAAAATAAGGGAGATAGAGAAAATGATCCCTAAATTACTTTCTAGATCCAAATTTCTATAATGCTATTGTAGCAGGTACCTACCCATAGAGAATTTCAGCATCTCCTCTATATGACCTCCAGTCATCATGAGATGGTGAACACATTTGAAAAGAAAGTTTTTGTCTCCTCTCATCTGAAAGGAAGGAGGAAACTGGAAACTTATGAGGTAAGAGGGGACCAAGGCACTCCTGATAGGATGACACTATAGCACAAGTGATACATGCAGATTTGGAGGGAGAGAGGACAGGAAACCTGGATGCCTCACAACACTAACAGCCAATGCCATGATTATGCACTTGCAAGAGAGCATGGTGAAAATGAGACTAGCTGTTCTCTGTTGGCTGCACAATGATAAGCTCCTCCTCCCCCTCACCTTCACTATGTCCTACTTTGTTCTGCTTTTCATACTAAACCTGCTTCCCATTCCTTATTTCTTTTAAACAGTCTGTTTGATTTTTGTATTGGCCAAGTGTGCTCAGAAAGAAACTGGTTTCTCTAAGACATCATTCTCCATGTGAGGGTGTGTCTTTGTGGGGAATGAAAGAAGAAACAGATCAAGGGGCTGTGGCTGCTTCTATGGGACACACACACACACACACACACACACACACAGAAACAGAGAGAGAGAGAGAGAGAGAGAGAGAGAGAGAGAGAGAGAGAGAGAGAGAGAGAGAGAGAGAAAAGAAATTATCTTTCCATATCATTGGTGCATTTTTCCAGCTAGAACTAAGGAGCTATTATTGAAAAGAATTATAATCAATATTATAACTCCCCCACAGCAGAGATCAAGGATGGATCTCGATCATTTGAGGATTCCCTTGGGAAAGGAAAAATAGGTCAACAGTTTCATAGGAAGAAAAGACTTTAGTAAGTAGGGACCTGGAGTAATTTTCTTTGGGTGACTGCCTTATTGTCCTTCCTTCTTCCCTAGTTTTTTCCCCCGTTCAAGGCAGATTTGAGGGAAACTCTCCCTGTATGGAGTGAAACTGAAGATGATGACTAGAAAGCCATGCCTAAGGGAGGTGTTGGGAACAGACTGGTTTTCTCTACACTAGGTTATAGACCAGAAAGTCAAGTCAAGTCAACCAGCATTTATCAAATGCTTACTATGTGTTAAGCTAGAAATAAAAAAAAAAAGCAAAAATGATCCCTGCCCTGAAGGAACTCACATTCTAACAGAGGAGATAACATTAAGACAACTATAAACATATGTAATGGGAGTCAGGTGCATGTGCAGACACCATCGATTTGCTAAGATGGCATCATCAATATTAAAGACAATAGGGATCATCTGTTCCTCAGGGGGACCATGGAGGACAGAAGCATGCAGGGACATTCTACGTTAGTCTACCACATGATTAGGAGCAGTTTTTATCTTGAGCTGTCCAGTTGGAACTGTCAAAATTTCTAAAACAACCTGACATAGTAGCAGGCATGGCTTTTGCTGCATTGATCTGATAAATAAAGAGCTAATGGGAAAAAGGTTGCTCCCAAACACATGGAAGGATAACCCAGAATCTCTTCACATGGTCCTTTTTTCCATGATTCTCTCAAAGCAGGTCTCCAGTGTAGATGTTCCTAACCCCATTAGACATATAAGTTATAAACAGGTTAAATTGGAAGCAATCTCAGAGTGAAGTATTGAGAGGGATGAGGAAAACCTTCTCGAAAAAGATGAGATTTGAGCAGGAACTTAAAAAAATCTAGGGAAGTAAGGAGGTGGAAATAGGGAGAAAGCATTTCAGGTATGGAAGATCATCAGTGAAAAGAACTGGGAACTGGGAGATGGAAGGTCTTGTGTGAGGGTCATTGGAGGGCAGCCAGATGGTACAGTAAATAGAGCACTGAGCTTGGAATCAGGAAGACTTATCTTCTCAAGTTCAAATCTGCCCTCAGATACTTACTAGCTAGCTGTGTGACCCTGGGCAAGTCACTTAACCCTGTTTACCTCAGTTTCCTCTGTACTTGTAAAATGAATACCTAAAATGAACAGGAGAAGGAAATGGCAAGCCACTCCAGTATATTTATCAAGTAAACCCCAAATGACGTCACGAAGAGTCGGTCATGAACGAAATGACTGAACAAGAAAATTTGAAAGCTAAACTGAATGGAAGCAAATGGATTGGAATGAGAGGAGACTTGAGGCAGTAAAACCGACCAGTAGGCTTTGGTAATAGTCCGGATGTGACCAGGAAGATCGCGGTGCTCCCAACAATAATAGGGAAGTTTGAAAGAGAGGGTAGTGGTTGGAGGGAAACGTAATGAGTTCAGTTTTGGAGATGTAAAGTTGAAGATGTCTGTGGAACATCTCTTTTGAGATATCCATTAGGTAATTGAAGGCATGAGACTGGAGGTCAGTAGAGAGGTCAGAGCTGGATAAATCGATCTGAGAATCATCTAAGATGATACTTGACTCCATAGAAGTTGATAAAATCACTCAGTGTTATGGTGTTGAAGAAGGGGATAGGGCTCAGGCTAGAACCTTGGAAGACACCCAGATGAGCCTGACCCAGATGAATATCTAACCAAGCAAACCGTCTTGTCAGACAGGTAGGAAGAGAACCACCTTTCTTTTTCTGCCATAAACTTCCAATCCCCTTTTACTGCTAGATTATAATTTCATTATCTTTGGATACTAGAACATCAAACTTCAAAGGAATGAATCTTGAATGTTGGAATTTCAAGTTCTGTGTCAGGCAGTGGAGGGGATATTTTTAACAGGCAGAGTTTTATATGCTTCAAATAATAATATAAAGGTACTTGCATACTCTCTGTTCTTAAGACTGGTCTGGGTTGGATTTTGTATGCTGAATTATGGTGGTATCTTTTGTTTGTATAGAATTTTCTTATCCATAATTTCTTTGGATTTTTACAACAGGCCTGTAAAATAGGTGGCTCACATGTTATGACCCCCATTTTGTAGTTGAGGAAAAAAAGATAACACTACCCCCTCTTAATTACTTTTACCTTCAGCATGCCTGTTTTGGGGGGATAGTAAGTAGTCAACCCATGGCACAGACATCCATTGGATGTATTCCTCTATTATGAAACTATACCAGAGGTAGACAAGTTGGTGGAAAAACAGATAGATCATTGAATTTGAAGTAAGGAAAATCTGAGTTCAAATTCTGACTCAGACACTTACTAACCAGTCAAGTAACTTAAAGTCGTTTGCCTCAGTTTCCTCATTTATAAAATGGGGATAATAATAGAACCTACCTTTTGGAGATCTTGTGAGAATAAAATGAGATACTTATAAAGCACTTTGAAAACCTTAATGTATAATATATATGCTATTGACATTTTTGTTATTTTTACCAGAGAAACGTAAATCCATTTGCACAAATATACAATTAAGGCATGAAGCAGCATGAATAGGAAAGGAAGGAATCTAGTAATAAAATATTCTCTGTATCCATGTCTAAAGGAGTGCTAGGTTTTTATCTCTATGGGAGTTATAGTCTAATTCCCTATCAGATTCTCTAAGTTTCCAGCAAATCAACTTCAGAACTCACAGTCCCAATGCAAGATGCTTAGAATGCAGTGCTATATACTTTGAGTATCTCTCAGGCATTTTTGGCGACCAGTTAGGACAGGAAAGTAGCTGATATTTCTGAATGCTGATGCCTCTCTCTGTAATGGTAATTTAAGGTTAATGGGGGGTGGGTGGAAGAGTTGAAGATCTTCCCAGCCCATTAATAGGTCTCTATACCTTTTGTTGGTTGGTTGGTTGTTATCCTTCCTTCTGCAAGAGGATAAAAATGACATCACTATGATAAAGTGAAGTTTCAGTGTGTCTGATTGTGGCTGATCAGACCAATATGAGCTCAAAATGCTCGACCACAGATTGGGCATTGATAGTCCATGTGAATATTTGGGGTGGTTACTCCAAATTTGAGCATCCAACTTTTCTTTTGTGCTGTCTCAATTCTGCTTTGCTCATAGAGCACAGCACCTTTTCTGATGTGGACATGCCATGATGAATTGTCCTGTATCAGTGTCTCCCATGTCACAAAATCAAATCCAAAGTTCTTGAGAGAGACCTTGAAAGTGTCTTTGAATTGCTTCTTCTGATCTCCATGTGATCGCCTGCCCTATATGAGTTCTTCATAAAATAGTCTTTTCGGCAAGCATACTTTTTGCTTTCAAACAACATGGCCAATCCATTGGAGTTGTGCTCTCTGAAGCATAGTTTGAATGCTTGACAGTTCAGCTCAAGCAAGGACTTCAGGGTCTGGTACCTTATACTGAGAGGTGATCCTCAGAATCTTCCTAAGACAATTCAAATGGAAGCGATTCAGTTTTCTGGCTTGGAGCTGGTAGATTGTCCATATTTCATAGGTGTACAACAATGAAGTCAGCACAATAGCTCTGTAGACATTCAGTTTGGTAGTCAGTCTGATAATCTTCTCTCCCAAACTTTTCTTCGGAGCCTCCCCAAAACTGAGCTAGCTCTGGCATTGTGTGTGTCCACCTCATTGTCAATGTATATATCCACTACCAAGGTAGTGTACTTCAATTTGAAAAGGCTACAAGCCAAGACTAAAGTGCAGGAAGTGTTGGTGCATGATTTTCTCTTTGCAGATGATTGTGCACTCAGTGCAGCCTTTGAAGGTGAGATGCAGCAAAGTATGGATCAATTCTCTGCTGCTTGTGCTAATTTTGGCCTAATAATTAACACCAAGAAAACACAGGTGCTCCATCAGCCACTACCACAACATCCATATGTGGAACCATTGGTTGCAACAAATGGAGAAGTTTTGAATGCTGTGGATAGGTTCACTCACTTTCTGTTAATTTCTATTGAGGCCTCTGGCTCTGAAAAGTATATAAATACTCTGAGGTGAGATTTTACTTTGGGGCTTACTTTTTGGAAGAAGGTTTGTGTGGCAGATGGGACTCTGGGCATCCAGTTAAAATTGCTAGGGTGGGGCACTGTTTGAAAACTCAGATGTTGGTGCTTCTCTCTCTGGTAATGATATGTATATAGTCTATGGTCAGACAGCTGGAAGCCCTGTCTGTTTGTCTTTCTGTTTGTAATTTCTGCTTGTAATTTGTTTGTATTTTCTCTGAAGTTTCCCTGAACTAAGTGAATGATATATGTGCTTGACTAAAGTAGATTGATGACCCCTCAAAAGTTGCTTTCCTTTTAGAAAAGCAGATCTAAGAACCTATACAGCAGCTCCTCCTGTGCTTGCTGGAGTCCTTGCTGTTACATTCTCCTCTGTTGGTTCTACAGTTATCAGTTTCTAGCCATGATATCATGCATGGACATATAACATGTGTTCTGTTTCCCCAGCAGTGCTTTTTTTCTCTAATCAGCTTTGCTGTGTAAACATCTTTCCTTGTAGGGGTTTCTGGTCCAGGAGAGTACTCATCTGAAAATGTCATAAGGCTGTGGGCTCTCTCTCTGACACGTATACCTCTGAGTGATCTTTTTACAGCTCTAAACACTGAGGGAAATGAAATTCTATAGACATTCACCTTACGTGAAGTTCAGCAACTGACTCAAGCACACATGGCTAACAAGTGGTAGGGACTGGACTAGAAATCAAATGCGAGTTTCCAAATGCAAGTTCAATATTATTTTCCCTCCACTCTTCTTTCTAGATAAAGGATTTAGGAAAGTGGAAACATCCCAAAGAAATGTGGAGACAAAGAAATAGAGACTAAGCTTCCTGTACACAAATTTCCTCCTCCACCACAAGTGACATTGCTAAATTGCTGCTTTCCTGATGTAATTTTCCTCCTCTTTCTTTCCTCAACACACAAATTGACATGCACCTGTCACCACACATTTGGCTCATTAATTTCCCTTCTAAAAACAGTAGCCTCTTCTAACCCCTTTTCTTGCCTTACAAATACACTATAATCACATTTGTATTTCAAAATAGCACAGGCGTAGGTGCCAATTCATATGGGAGAACTCCCTCTGTGGCCAGATATTTGTACATTACCAGGCAGAGGCAGAATGTTTTTCTTCTAAATTTCTTTATAAAGTTTTCATTATGATGAGTTTTGTTTTTAGATCACATTCATATATCCTTCTCCCTGCCCCAGCTCCTTTTTATAGGAATCTTTTTAAAAAATGGAAAAAACCTCACAGTTCAGTTAACCAGGCAACACAGTGACCGTGCATCCGGTATAGACAATATTCCACATGTAGCTGTGCATAGAACACAGCCTGTGTGTGCTGACCCACCTGGGCCTCAAGATTCGTACTTTGTGCATATCTATGATTCCATACCCATAGTCTCCTACTTCTAAAATGAAGAAATGGGATAGGATACATATTCTGAATTTTTTCCTAGCTCAAGTTTGATAATTATTAATTATATAGCATTTTGTGTTGGGTAGTAATTTTTTGTGTTCTTTCTATTTACATCATTGTAGTGAAGGGTCATGTTCCTGGTTTCGATGACTTCACTCTATATCCAGTTCACAAAAGTCTTTTCATGTCGCTCTAAATTCTTCATGTTCAGTTTTAGTATTTCTTGTACTACAGTGATATTTCATTACATTCATGTACCACGATTTGTTTAACAATGTCCCAATTGATGAATATCTACTTTGTTTCTAGTTCTTTCCTATTACAGAAAGTGCTTCAATGAATATTTTTATATGTATGAGACCTTTCTGTCTTTGACATCTCTGGGCTCTATGCATAGCAGAGGAATATCAACATCAAAAGACATGGACATTTTAGTCAAATTTTTAAAAAAAGCGTAATTTCAAATAATGGTTGTACTACTTTAGAGCTGTACTAACAGTTTATGAGTGTATCTGTCTTACGTCAGTTTCTCTAACATCTTTTCTTGCCTTTGTCTATTTGATAAGCAAGAGATCAAAACTCAGTTATTTTAATTTATATTTCCTTTATATTAGTGACTTAGAGCAATCTTTCAAATGGTTATTGTTTTTGAGAATTATTTGCTTGTATCCTTTGGGCACTTGCCCATTGGGGTTTTGTATTTGTTGCTTGTTCGTTTTCAGTTATATCTTACTCTTTATGACCCCATTTGGTATTTTCTTGGCAAAGATATTGGGTTGGTCTGTTATTTCCTTCTACAACTCAGTTTACAGATGAAGAAACTGAGGCAAATAGGGTTAAGTGACTTGCCCAGGCTCACACAGTTAGTAAAGTGTCTGAGGTTAGATTTAAACTCAAGTCTTCCTAACTCTCTATCCACTGCGGGCCACCGAGTTGCCAGGTTCTATATATTAGCATTCATTCCTCACATACCTTGGATATCAGATTTTTATCAGAAATATTTGATAAAAAGATTTCTCTTCAGTTAAAAGTTTGCCTTAGCCTAGATATGTTGATTTTGTTCTTCTAAAAATGTTTCAATTTCATAGATTAAATTATTGAATTAGAGTTAGAAGGGACCCTCTAATTATGCAGATGAGAAAACTGAAGTTCAGAGAGATCAATTAATTTACCTAAGGTAGAAGCAGCAGAAAGTGGGAGAATGAAGATCTGAACCCAGAAAAATCTTCTGACTATGAAACCAACATTCTTTCTCCAATGCCACACTGTGCCCCTTAAATTTGTTTAGTTAAAGATTTCCCTCCCCCCAGTTTACTCCTTCCATTTTCCTCCCTTTTGAGTGTTCATTTGAAACTTATTGTGGTACATGGTGTAAACTTGTTTTTTTTTGGTCTTTAGTTAAACTGATTTCTAGTTTCTCCAGGAGTTCTTGTCAAATCAGGAGGTCTTCCCCATATAGTATATATTCTCCAGTTTATTGAATACTTGAATGGGACAGCTAGGTGGTGTAGTGGATAGAGTGCCAGTCCTGGAGTCAGGAAGACCCCTCTTCCTAAGTTCAAATTTGGCCTCAGACACTTACTAGCTATGTGATCCATAGCAAGTCACTTAACCCAGTTTACCTCAGTTTCCTCATCTGTAAAATGAGCTGGAGAAGAAAATGGCAAACCCCTGTAGTATCTTTGCCAAGAAAACCCCAAATGAAGTCATGAAGAGTTGGACACGACTGAAAAGCAATCAAACAACTTCCCCACTTCTCCTGCTTCCTTTTACGTGTTGTCTTTTCCCCTTAGATAATAAACTTCTTGAGGGCAGAGATTATCTTTGTTTTTCTTATTTGTATCCCCAGTACTATGGACAGCTAGGTGGTACAGTGGATAGAATGCTGAGAAGACCTGAATTCAAATCTGGCTTCAGATACTTACTGGCTACGTGATCCTGAACAAATTGCTTAACGCTGTTGGCCTCAGTTTTCTCATCTGTAAAATGAGCTGAAGAAGAAAATGGACATGACTGAAATGATTCAGCAAAATAACATCTCCAGTGCTCAGCACAGTGACTGGCACACAGTAGGCACTTAACATTTGTTGAATTAATTGAATTTAATCTTGGGACTGGGATGGCTTTGAGTCTAAATGTTAAGGTGCTTAAATTTGTCTTTGATGTCCTTGCTTAATCTTTCTTTTTCCATTGCCATCCTTTAGTCTCTTCCCTTGCTCTTTCTTCCCAGTGTTATCATCAAAGGATACAATAAGTTTAAAGAGCTTTGCAAACTTTGAGGCACTTCTTGAATGTTTTTTGCTTGAAATTTCTTCTATCTCTACCTCTTCATTTTTAGCATTGATCTTCCCAGTATTGTTAATTTCCAGATAATGTGAAACCTATTTTTGCAGGCTTCAGGTTACTAGATAAGTATTGGTACCTCAGATATTAAGACAATAGAGAATCAAGGAGTGGGTCATATGATAGAGAATATTAGTCAGTCTCTGTGACAGAGACTCAAGCTACTTGAATCAGTTCACAAGAGCCAGTTGTTCAATTTTTTGTGTGATCATTTACACTTTCCTCCAAATTTTGTTGTTGTTCATTGCCTAGACTTAAAAGTGTGACAGAGAAAGCATTAATAATACAGTGTACTACACACATTTCCCCCACTCCTCCCTGAGGAGTTGATTATTAAACATTTACCAGCATCTCCTTCATTATAAGAACTGTGGGAATTTAGAGAGGCAAAGGAGCATGGGATCATGGATTTATGGCTGGAAGGATGTGAGAGGCTTTCCAGTCTGATTCTCTCTTTCTATAGACTCAGAATGGTCAGAGAAAACTTCATGGATGAGGTGAGACCATTTTTATCAAATATTTACCAAGCACCTACTCTGTTCAGAGCACTGTGTCTTTAAAATGAGATAAATGCAATGGTTTTGGCCAGCTGGTACCAGAAGAAATGATAGACTATGGATTCTTGACCATTTCTGCATGTGTCAGACTCCTTTGTCAGTATGGTGAAGCCTATAGACCTTAGCTCAGAATGTTTTCTTGCTCACACTCATCATAAAAGGAAATGCTAAATTTTAGTTAGAGGTCAATGAAAATAAACATGTAATTTTTTTGCCATCCAAGTTTACAGAATTCCTGAAATCTATCTGTATGGATCCATGGACCCCAGATTAAGAGCCCCTGGGTTTTTAGACCACAAAAAATCATAATAAGAACTTGGAAGAGAGAAAATGTTGATAAATTGAGGCAGAAAGTGGTTTGGGGAAAGAAAAATATACACAATGTCATGAGAACACCTTATCTAATTTATAATTAGTCACACATATAAACACACACAGAACTATGACTTAAAAAAATTAGCACCAAGATTTAATTCATTTGAGTGTTGGGGGTGAAGGGAAGATGATATCCATATCTGTGAAATTTCTCTGAGCAAATTGGTTGCAAAGGGGGAAAGGAGGTTAAGAAGAGAGGTGACAAGTAGGAAGGTGAAATTTCAGAGAGTTGGAGATAGTGAGTCTTTTTTTGGTAAGTAGAGTGCCTGAAAGACTTTGGACAGAGGTTCAAAATATTGTATGGCAGACAGCAACAAAAAACATTCCAAAGAAAAAGAAGAGCAAGGAAGCAAAATGACCATTTGATGAGGTTTTATAAATAGCTGAGGTAAAAAGGGAAATGAAAAGGAAAGGAGAAAGGGAAAGGCATGCCCAGCTGAATGCAGAATTCCAGAGAATATTAAGGAGAGATAAGTAGGTTTTCTTAAATGAGCAATGCAAAGGAATAGAAGAAAATAGATTGAGAAAAACGAGCTCCTCAAGAAAATTAGAGATATCAAGGAAAAGATTCATGCAAAAATGGGCATGATAAAAGATGAAAGTTGTGGGAACTTAACAGAAGCAGAAGAGAATATAATGAGGTGGCAAGGATACACAAAAGAACTATCCAAGAAAGCTCTTAACATCACCAATAACTGTGATGATGTGATTATGATTTAGAGCCAGACATCCTAGAGAATGAAGTCAAATGGGCTTTAGAAAGCATTGCTATCAATAAAACTAGTGAATGTGATGAAACTCTAGCTGAGCTATTTAAAATCCTAAGAAGATACTAAGTGTGGCACTTAATATGGCAGCAAATTTGGAAAACTTGACAGTGGTCACTGTATTGCAAAAGATAAATTTGATGTACCAATCTAAAGAAGGGCGATGCCAAGGAATGTTCAGATTATCAAACAACTGTGCTCATTTCACATGCCAGTAAGGGAATGCCTAACTTTCTGCAAGCTAGGCTTCCGCAAAATGTGAGCCAAGAATTACCAGAATAGTAGGCTTGTATTCAGAGGCAGAAGAACTAGAGACCAAATTGCCAATATTTGCTGGATTATGGAGAAAACAAGGGAGTTCCAGCCTCTGTTTCACTGACTGCACTAAAGTCTTTGATTGTGAATCACAACAAAATGTAGCAAGTCCTCAAGGAGATGAGAGTACCAGATCATCTTACTTGTCTCTTGAGGAACCAAAGCAACAGTTAGAACCAAACATAGAACCATTGATTGGTTTAAGATTGGAAAAGGAGTACAACAAGGCTGCAGATTATCTTATTTATTTAACTTATTTGTAAAGTACATTATCCCAAATGCCAGGCTGAATGAATCAGAAGCTGGAATTAAGTCTGCCAGGAGAAAAATCAACAATCTCAGATATGCAGATGATAACACTCTGATGGCAGAAAGTGAAGAGGAATTAAGAAGCGTCTTAATGAGGATGAAAGATGAGAGTGTAAAAGCTGGCTTGAAGCTTAACATCAAAAATACTCAGATCTTGGCGAGTGGCCTCATCACTTCATGGTGAAGAGAAGAAGAAATGGAAGCAGTGCCAGATTTCATATTCTTGGGCTCAAAGATCACCTCAGACAGTGACCGCAGCCATGAAATTAAAAGACTCTTGTTCCCTGGAAGGAAAGCTATAGCAAATCTGGTCAGCCTACTAAAAAGCAGAGACATGATCTTGCCAGCAAAGGTGCATATAGTGAAAGCTATAGTTTTTCTAGTAGCAATAAATGGCTGTGAGAGTTGTACTCTAAGGAAAGCTGAGTGCTGAAGAATTGATACTTTTAAATTGTGGTGCTAGAGAAGACTTTTGAGACTCCCTTGGACAGCAAGGAGATCAAAGTCATCAATATTTAAAGAAATTAATTCAGGCTATTCATTGAAATTCAAGTTGAAACTTGAATACTTAGCCACATAATGAGAAGATGGGACTGATTAGAAAAGATCCTGATGTTGGGAAAAATGGAAGGAAAAAGAAAGAGGGAATGACAGAGGATGGGATGGATAGATAGTGTCATGGAAACAATGAACATGAACTTGGACAGACTTTGAGAAATAAAGGAGGATGGAAGGGGTATGGCATATGGAGTCATGAAAAGTCAGACTCGACTGAATGACTGAGTAACAGCAACTTATGATAAAAGGCAGGAACCAGGAGAGAAATACAACCCTTGTTACGGCTCTATAAAGAACAAACCCAGTGAAAGATGGAAGGCATAGGGCTGATGGACTGGAAGATTGATGCTGGGAAGAAACATGAGCTTTGGATGTTGAGCATCCTAGGCAAAGTTTTAATTATTCTGTATTAGGCATATCTCTGTTCACACATTCATGTATGTAATTACATATATGTGTGTGTGTATTTACCTATATCCGTATTCAAAGAAACATGCACATTATGTCTTCTTCCTTCTTTCTCTCTCTCTCTCTCTAAATCCTTCCCTCCCTCCTCTCTTTTGCTGCCCACTTCATACACATGCAGATACATACACACACATACATATAGCAACTAAAAATCCCAGTGAGTGAGTGCTCAGTGAGGCTGTTTTCTTACTCAGGCTGATCCTTATCCTTGGCTATTTATTGCTGGCTAATCAGTGAAAAGAGACACACTTCCGACTGGAAAGCAGAAGAGACGACCTCAGATTTGGAGAACAGAGGCAAGAATTTCTCTTTCCTCCCTCCCTCCCATTCAAACTCTATCCAAGCCACTGTCTGCAGATGTATCCCAAATGGATCCCAATTGCCACTGCATTTTTCCCCCAGCAGAGTGGGGCCAAGAAAAAGAGAAGGCTCAGCCAAAAAGCTGAGGGGGAGGGAAGAAAAATCCCAGAAAAACTTAGAAACCCCAGCATTCCTGGCTCTTGTCGGCATCTTGTGACTAGGCTCCCACCAAGGGAAAAACTTTGAAAAATGTGTTTCAGGGCAGTTCATGCTGCTCATATGGGAGAACAGCGTCAGTTCACCCTGAGTTGGGGCTGCTCAAGAGAGAGCCACCGACCAGCTAGCTCTCCAACCCCATACCTTGCTCCTAGAACTGGCACCATCTACACTTCTTGTATCCTCCCGAATTTCCCTGAGGGCTGTCTTCGGGACATGATCTTAGCAAAATTAGAAGTCCTGGTGAAATTTGTCTTTGTAATATCCTTATTTTGTTTTCAGTGCCCCTTATTCAATTTTCTCATAATGTCCTCTGCTTCTCATCACCCGCTTTCCTGAATCAAAATGAACACAGTCACACACACTCTGGTCCTAGGGCCTTGCTCTTTGTCATCTGATAGCCAGATACTATGATCATAAATTCTCAGGGATGGAGCTCTAGTCTGATCTTGGCCAAAGCCCAGGCCTGACAACCCATCCTTGACAAGTCGTCATCTAGCTTCCTCTTGAAGATATGGAGAATAGCTCTAGCAATGGAGAACTCATTATCTAACAGTGCAGTGTGCTTCCCTTTGGAGCAACTCTGATCATTAGAAGTTTTTCCTCATATGGAGCCAAAATCTAGCTCCTTGATATCTCCACTCCTTATTACTAGATTGGGCCAATAGAGCTAAAAAGAACACGTCTAACCCTCTTCCACCTAACTGCTCATTTACTACTTGCATCCTGTCATCCCTGGATTTTCTCTTCTTTAGACTAAGAATTCTAAATGCTTTTACCTTATCTTTCTATGTCGTGGCTTCCTGTACTTATGACTTCCTGTATTATCCTTCTAATCATCTTTTCCTACTTGATCTCCTGTTTGTTAGTGTCCTTCTTGAAACATGTCTCATAAATGAAATTAATAGCTACCTAAAATGTTACTTTTTCCAGAGGATGGAAGTATACTTTTAATAGGAGAGAGGAGGGAAGGAACACATATTTACCAAACACTTCTATGTTCCAGGGACTGTGCTAAGTGCTTTACAAATATTTTATTTGATTCTCAGAACTCTGACAAGTAGGTGCTATTACTATCTCCAATTTTACAGTTCAGTAAGCTGAGGTAGAGGTTAAGGGACTTGCCCAAGCTCACATAGCTAATAAATATCTGAGGCCAGATTGAAAATCAGGTCTTCCTGACTCCAGACCCAGTATTCCATCTACTCCTTCTTTAGATGCCTTATGGAGACAGACAATAACAAAAATAGAGATACTCTTGAAGTATCTGGCTTTTTCAAATTTTCCCATGGGGATCCTGTTCCTCTTTCTATCAAGTCTTGAAATTTCTGCGCCAGATTGTATCTTCAGTACTATTGTAATGGGTCTGGTGCATTTACAGAGCCTATCAGCTTGCTAAGATGGCCTCTCCACATGGAAGATGCTAGAGAGCTGCTTCTGGGACAGTCATGAAGACTTGTAAGGGAAGAGCTTTGGATAGACAGGTTGCAGATCATTCTTAGACATTCAATAAATAATTCTGTTCTGCCAATCATAGATTAAAAGAGAGATTTTTTGATGAGTTGTAAAATTATTTAAGAAGTCTAGATAGTTTTTGGTAATTTTTTTCCTACATTGCTCTTGGGAAGGTTTTTTTTGGGGGGGAAGTAGAATCTATGATTTTGCAAGTTTGAGAGATCCTGAGGCTCCTCTGAACCCCATCTTTTTTGGAATTCAGATGTTCAGCCAATGCAGCATTGATACCTTGAGGTAAGGAGCAAATTTTGGGAATTACTTTCAAGAACCCAACCTGGGAGTAACTGAGTTACAAGCTTCCCTTGCAGTCATGTTGCATTTGGACATCAGCATGATGGGACCAATAGTAGGCCTAATTTTCACTCTTTCTGAGCCAAAGGTAGTAGAGGGAGGATTATTCCCCCAAGGTGCTGGGGAAAATATTTGTGTTTTCTTTTGCTATAGCTTTGAAGTCAATGTTGACCTATGTAAAAGCCAAATAATGTTAAGTGGTTAAGTGGACCTAGAGTGCTAATCACAGACCCCTCACAAATGGAGGGAATATAGCCAGTGAGCATTGGAGTGGATGGTGGAGAGTAAAAACATTTCAGTACCCTCAGGGTACTTAAGAACCCATTCATTCAGTAGGTTTTTAGAGAACATTTTCTATGTGCTAAACACCATGGAGGACACAGAGAAAGAGAAAAACCTAGTCGTTGATATCAATGATTTTATAATTTAGTCAGGGAAAAAATGACATACAGACATGAAATAATTAGAAAACAATAGAATTGAGGAATAGGTTATGTGCAGAGACTATAAACACCATAGGGTTCAGACAAGACAAAGGTGATAGTATCATAGATCCTGGACTGAAAGGAATCAGGGGTCATTTATTTCAATTCCTTCACTTTATAGATGTAGAATAGTCAGAGGAAGTTTCAAAAAAGAAGTCAGATTCAACTATGGCAAACATTTACTAAGTGCTTACTATGGTCACAGCACTGTTCAAAGCACTGGAGAAGAAACAGAGCTTAGTCCTGAAGGATGGGTTAGATTTGGATGAACAGAGGTGAGTAACGAGGTTGTCCTAGCTTGGGAGAATGGTGCAAACAAAGAAATAGATTAGAGAATAAGCATGGAATGTGTGGTGGGGAGAAATGAAATGTCCAGACTGCTGTGCTGGGGAGAGAAGACGAGGCTAGAAAGATGTTCTGGGGCCATATCATGGACGGCTTCAAACACTGGGTTGGGGGGTTTGAACTTAAGCCAGTAGATAATATATAACCACCATATGTTCGTAACTAGAAAGTGACCTCTTTGGAGGTAGGAACCTTATCTTCTCTTAGAAGGAAGTATTTTGAGTTCTTGTCCTGCAAAGTGTATGGAGTCAGTGAGTGGGAAGAAGGAGATAGTATTAAAAAAAAATCTGAGATTTAAATATGCTATCATCTAGACTTAAAGGATGTTTGTTGATAGACAGAAGGAGAGATTAGGGCTGGTTGCCTGGCAACAGCACCCCTTCACTCTTTCCACATTAACTCTCAGGCTGAACGTGGACCTTTCTTGATAAAATTTCCCCTTCAAGGCTACCCTTAATTTAAAGGAATTTCACCTGCATAATAATATTGCAGCCTCATTTGATAAGAAACTTAGAGATGGAAGGAATCTTACAGGTCATCTAAGGCAATCCCTTCATTTTACAGCCGAGGAAACTTAATTCCATCTACATTAAGGGATTTGCCCAAGGTCCAGCAGATGGTAGGTGACAGAGCTGGGATTTGAACCCAAGTTCATTGACTCCAAATATATAATTCTCATCGCAGCACAGTCTCCCAAGGAGAGATATATTTGCCCTGCCATCACTAGGGATAATACTGTACCTTGCTGCTAGGCTTGGCAAAATCAACAAAATGTGGGCATATAGTCTTCTCCAAAGAACCAGCTGAACTAGGTGGCAACATCCACAAGGAGCCAGGAGCTGTGTGTAGGGTTTTCAGTGCATACAGGATTGGCTTTATGTGGTAAGCATAATAACTGGAACCTCTTATCTCCATTGGACTGCAGAGAACTCAGAAAAGTCAGGCTTTCCTGTTTAGTGTTTGCTAAAATCCTATCTTGTGCACAAAGCCTTTCCTGGCCCCCTTGAGGCTAGTGCCTTTCCTCTGAGAGCACCTCCAACTTATCCTGTATGTTATCTCGCATTTAGATTGTGACTTCCTTGTGGGTAGGGGTTGTTTTTGCCTTTGTCTTGTATCCCCATTTCTTAGCAGAGTGCTTGGCATATAGTAGATACTTAATAAATACTTGTTGACTTGATTTGCCTTTAGAGATCATCTAGCTAACCCATCTTCTTAAGGATAGAATCCTTGCTCTGTCATCTCTGATAAAGAGTCATGCTGCTAAGTGGTCTGTTCTCCATTGTACTGCCAAAATGTCTGAAACGGCACATAAATCATAGGCCCTAGTCTTTTAGCCTGGAAGAGACCTTAGAGATCAGATTTTATCTGTTGGTTCTTGAAAGTTTTTCATCTTTTCTAAATATCCCCAAATAAAATGTAAAAACTCCTGGAAAGGATAAGATTTCAATCTTCTACCTACTTGCTAATGTCTTACCTGGCACTTCAGAATCACAGAAATACCAAGATAGAAGAAACCTCAGTGCTCTTTATCAATCTGATCAACCTGGTACCTGAATTGGTAACCCCTCTATAATATTGCTTACATGTGACTCTACTTGAAGACCTCCAGTTGTAGGGAATTGATTATTTCACATTATTCATTCATTGACTGTTTTTCTACTGATCCATAGCCTTTAAGATCAGGGTTAAACACAAAGAATTTTGGGTAGTTTTGTTACCAGGTAAAGTTTGAAACCTGTAAGAACCCTTGGCTCTAATTGTTAGGATTTTTTCCCTTAGATTGAGGCTAAATCAGTCCCTCTCCAATTGCGGAGCACTCTTCTACACAGCAATTGCTCAGACTGCTAATAGCAAGGACCTCGGATCATAGGATTCAGGAAAAGAGTCTGTGAATGGGAGGGGCATCAGAAGTGAGAGATGAAGTTCTGAAAATGGTGCTTTTTGCTGGTATCTGTGAATCTAAACTACATGCAGACATAAATCCCTAAAGAGTGTTTAGCGAGACCCAGTTTAACTGCATACTTTCTCTCTGGTTTGAGAATCTGAGTGG
Source organism: Bettongia penicillata ogilbyi (assembly GCA_023548195.1). Classification (NCBI taxonomy): domain Eukaryota; kingdom Metazoa; phylum Chordata; class Mammalia; order Diprotodontia; family Potoroidae; genus Bettongia; species Bettongia penicillata. The sequence continues at coordinate 985,733 of JAJHZJ010000503.1, read as the reverse complement.
AAGGGCCCTCCCTCAGCGGTTTCAACAAAACAGCCAGATGACCAGTTCTGCCTTGATGTCTTCTGTAACTCTGGCTCATGCTCTGACCTTCAGGAAGTTTAGCAGGTAAGTTATCATCATTTACTATTCTGGGACCAGGTTGACTGAAAACATGCAACCCCTAACTCAAAGCACTGGAAAAAAGATATTGTACCAATGCTGGTAGGAAGCTAATAATAATAAGCAGTTATATAGGGCTTTACAAATATTATCTCATTAATCCTCACAACAACTGTGGGAAGTAGGTGCTGCTGCTATTACCCCATTTTAAAATTGAGCAAAACTGAGGCAGACAGAAGTTGTGACTTGCCCAGAATCAGACAACTAGTAAATGCCTGAGACTAGATTTGAACTCAGGTCTTTCAGAGAGTAGGTCCAGTAATACTGTGCCACCTAGTTGCTTCAAGGGACTTCAGACTCTCAAAGGAGTGGCACCCGGAACTTTGACAATTCACAAAGCTGAGCAACATGCCCTTTGGTACCTGCAGGCCACTTTTAGAGTAGTATGGGTCCCATCACCTCCTTCCTTTATTCCCTTCCTTTCTGATTTAATGCAGATTGAATCAGGTTAAAGTGAACTAAATAGTATCTGTTCTCAAAAAACAAGAAATCACTGAAGTGGGGAGAGGGCAGTTCTGTTAGATTTCCTTTATTGATAGTGGTGAAGGAGGAGGTGTTTATGGACTAACTACATAATATGGCTCAAGCTCTTTATTTTTTTTTAACACCAGATTATGGAGCTTCCTCTTATTCCTCCTCCTCTTTCTTCTTTACTTCCATTCCATAAATTGTCTCCCTTAGTCATTGCTCAGATACAGGCATCAGTGACTGTAATTCCACAGACCTAGAGCTGTTGTCCTAAAAGTAACATTAGTCTGGGATCAGTTCAGATTCTATCTTTTGCTTCTGCCTCTTAGAATCCCTAGTTTCCTCAGTTGAGGTATAACTGAACAAATTGTGTGATCTGATTGTGATGGAATATCATTGTGCTATGAGAAATGGTGAGCAGGATATTTCCAGAAAAATTTGGAAAGACTTAGATGAACTGATGCAAAGTGAAGTGAGCAGAACCAGTAGAACATTGTGCACAGTAGCAGCAATATTACACTATGGTCAACTGTGAATGGCAGCCATTCTCAGCAATGCAATGATCTAAGACAATATTTATGATGAAAATGTTATCTACCTCTAGTGAAAAAACCGATGGAGTCTGAAAGCAGATCAAAGTATACTTGTAAAAACTGTTTAATTTTTCTTTTTCTTTGGGGCAGGTCTATGTTTTCTTTAACAACATGGCTAATATGGAAATATATTTTGCAAGGCTGTACTTGTATAACCTATGTCAAATTGCTTGCCATTTCAAAGATGTAAAGAAGGGAGGGAAGGCGGGAAAGAATTTGGAACTCAAATTTTACAAAAAAAAAAAGGTTAAATTTTTCTTACATACAATTGGAAGATATAATAAAATATAATATTAAAAAAGAATCCCTAGTTTCCTTCAAAACTCAGCTCAAATGCTACCTTCTCTTTGTCTGAGTCTGCTCAGATACTAGAACCTCTTTCGCTTACTCCTATTTGCCTTATCGCATTCAGGCACTGCTTTTCTATTTCTAGAAAAAAAAATTCAAATCCTCAACAGTAGCAAATAGTCTATACATAGTTACAGATAATCTCCATGTCAGAGGTAGTATGACTTGATGGAGAGAAAACTGACAGCAAGATCTAGGTTTTAATCCCATCTCTGGTATATAATGACTGGTATTTGGTGAAGTCATTGAACTTTCTCTGCTGTAGGCAACTCTAAAGAATGAATGAATGAAGCACTCATTAAGCTCTTATCATGTGCAAAACACTTAGTATCCCCAGCATTTAGCCTTGAGCTAAGAGCTGGGGACACAAATAGAAAATTGAGGCAGTCACAGCTCTCAAGGAGTTCACATTCTAACGAGAGACAAAACGTAGAGAAGGATTCAGCTGCAAGTCAGATGGAAAAGTGCCGTGGTCCTTAGAGTGTAGCAGTAAAGCAGATGTTGATATCTCTTCTTTAATGTCATTTCCATTGATAAAATGATAGGATTTTCTGATGTTGAATATTTTACAATGCCAAGGACTTTGGTGTCAAGAATTCTCTCTTCTGAGTTTATGGTAACTGTGGTTGTTTCACTTTCAAGGGCAGTTGCCAGGCTGCATCTTCATAAGGTTTGTTTTTCAGGTGGTGGCTGAGGATGCTGGTCTGGAAGCATTGCTATCTCCAAAGCTCTTGAGTTTAGAGTCCTGGGCTATCTCCATCAAAGTATTTTGGAAGACAGTGGTCAAGGTAGTGGGGATGATTTGACTTGCCTGAAACATGGTGGCTCCTCTCTCTCTGTCAGGAAGCTTTGCTACTTCAGCTAGGCTGGCTTGTCTGCCCTATGTGTGGCAGTTGGTAGAGAGGGCTGGTGACTTCTCCACAGGAGCTGCCTCCTCAGATAATGACTGTGAGGGCTGGACTGGAAACAGGACTGGGCTTCTGGGAGATGCTGCTGCTCCCAAGGATCTTGTACCTGTTTGACTATTGGTGGCAGCTGGTCAACAGTTTTTGCTGATAGTGATGAAAAAAGTAGGCCCACCTCTCCACAGTAATTTTAACCTTCAGTGATGACTGTGGAACCTGGGCTGGAAGTGAATTTGGTGGTTTGGAGGGTAGACCCTGCTGTGCCCAAAGTTCTTGGGCTCAGGGTCCTGAGTTGTCACCATTAGTCCTGTAAGACTATAAATTGCAGAGAATGTGCTGAGATTATTAGTAGAGGAAATTTACTTATTCTCACATAATTTTCTCATTTTATGCTACAGGTCCTATTCCTAGAATTTGTATAGACTTTCATAGGGGTAGGTAGGTGGTGCAGTGGATAGAGCACCAATGCAGGAATCAGGAGGACCTGAGTTCAAATCTCACCTCAGACCCTTGACACTCACTGTGTCAAAGTGTGTGACCTTGGGCAAGTCACTTAACCCCAACTGCCTCATCCTGGGTCATCTCCAGTCATCCTGAGGAATATCTGGTCACTGGATTCACATGGCTCTGGAGGAGAAGTGAGGCTGGTGCTGCACAGCCCTCTCTCACTCAAAACAAAGTCAAGGGCAAGTCATGTCATTATTTCTCTGATGGCATGGTCTTGTTTGGCGACTAAGGACAAACACACACACACACGCATACACACACACATAGACTTTCATACACGTATGCATATATGTGTGTGAGTATATATATGTATTTACATGTGAAACATGTCATGCTGCTTGAGGCAAGGGACTTTGATTTTTGTCTTTGTACTCCCAGTACCCCAACACAGCAGCCTGCCTATAATGGGTGACTAATGAATGCTTGTTAAATGAGGGATTGATCTTAGTCTGCTTTCTTTATAACATTGAAAACCACAAAATATTTGAGACCAGATATTTGTGTAAATATCATATCCCCCTAACCATATGGGACTGTCTTATCTAAATTTGTCTCGTTGAGTTTTGTACACAGTAGATAAAAAATACGTGTTTAATTGAATTGAACTGGAATTTGAGAATGACTCCTTTGACATAATGGGTGGTTCATGAGAAATTGCTCTTGATCAACTTTTGAAAAACAAATGGTGATCCTATTCCCCCTATCTCCTTACTATTCCAGAGGTGGTTTAGAAATTTATTAATAATTGTTTTCTTCTTTCTTTTTTTCAGAGGTGTTTTTATCTTTATGTCTGATCTCTTCCACAAGCAGTGGATCCTCATACCTTAGCTTTCAATTTCTCTGCTTTCAGCCTTTTGGTCAAATCGTTACAGATCTATAAAAAACTAACACATAAATGCACCAGGGAGGCTCACCATTACCCCATCTAGCTTGCATATTTTCCAAGATTGGATTTTAGCTGTTCTGGGTTCTTTAGCAAAGGATAAGGACAGGTTAATCTGGTCTCTGATGAAACTGGAAACCTGAGCAGGTGGTGATCTAGTCAGGCTGTGAATGGAAAGAATTTAAGCTTGGGGAATTTCCATTCCTTTGATTATCTCCATCTATAAGATCAAGTGAATTATAGTGCTTATTTTGCTTCAGCTCCCCTGGCATTCCAACCCTGTTGAAATTTAGTCAACAGCTCTCAGCAAAAACAATAAACCCTAGATGATCTTGTTCAGTCCATTCTACTTCACTTGAAGAACAGCTCTTGCTTCATTAATCATTTTTCAAATCACAGGGCTATTGCAGCTCCGTTGGCACCCCCAAGACCTCTTATTCAGTTACACACTTAAACAGTTGGCTTAATGGTAAATTATAGTATCTGGAAAAGTCTAGGTGTCAGGCACTGCTTGAGAAAGGAGTTGCCCACCAGCAGCAGTTTTTCCCATTCTTTTTCTGCCATCTCCCTGTTCCCTCCCCCTAGGAGTCATGGTTGGATATTGGTTATTTTCCTAAGAGAAAGAGCATAAAAACTCTATGATTGAGATAATTCCTTCTCTTCTTTACCCAGGTTCACCTTTCTTCTTGCTCTTTGGGCTTCTGTAGATATCCTGGTTCCTGACTCCCTAAATTTTGGACTTCTTGCTTGATTCTGCCCTTCTTGCGAATTTCCAGGGTTTTTTTGTCTACTTAGATTCTTACCAGCTCATTTATCTGATCCTTGTTCTCACAAACTTGCTAATATATGGTAGGAGATAAGGCATTAATGACCATAGTTCCTCCAGGAAAGTACTGTATAATGTGATTTCAGGGGGAGGTCAAGTGAGGTAGACTGAGATCCAGGGAGGGAGCTCAAAACACCAAATTCAAGGGAGTAGGAAAGAGTGTAAACCAAATACAATCAAGGATGAATGGGACAGGATACTGAGAGAAATAGAAAAAAAAAAAAACCAGACTGATAGCTGACCTTTCGGGATTTTGTCAAATTGGATTTGGACATGAAGGAAGAGCAGAGGTACCTTCTGATCAAGCCATTTTTTCTTGTAGTTTCTAAGCCCCAAGGGGTTTCAGATTTTAGATGAGGACAAACTACTCCTAATACTTTTTGTTTGATCCTGACCTTGAAGGGGGAATGTGGATAGAAGAAAAGAGGAGTAAATGTGCAACACAGAAGCAGAGGGAGAAAAATCACAGAGTCGTACTCACACCACCCTGTTGTCTATATTGGATGGTCATTGGCTGGTTCTGGGATTCTATTCATAATGCCTCAGTCCTTGTCTCCATTTCTTGAAGGATGCTTGACTGTGTTGAACTCCATCCATGTAGACAGAGCTCTGCATATAGGTTCAAGCTGGGTTGCTGCTTGGTACGGAGATATTTAGAATTAGAGGACTAGGGCTTAAATCTTTGTTCAAATCTCTGACTTTGCTATTTATTAGCTGGTTAACCATGGGCAAGTAATTTTGCCTAACTGGACCTCAGTTTCCTCATTTGTTAAGTAAGGGAGATTAGACAGTCTCTTCCAGCTCTAAAAATCTATTGTTTTGTGATCTAGCTCCCACCATCTGTCTGATCACATTATTTTTCCTGTCCTTTTGCTTCTCCCATGCCATTTGCTTGGCTTTTTTTTTCCTTCTACCTACTCAGTCCTTTAAGGGTCACTCTCAGGGTCAAACATAAAAAGACTTTGGGAATTTTCCCTGAGGCAAAGTCTAAAATCCTTAGAAGCTTAGGAACTCTGGAGTTTGGAAGTTCCAAAAGCTTGTCTGCTTCACTAGTAGAATGAACAAATTCTCTGATTGGCTTGCTGTTTTGTCTATTTGCCTTGCAGAGAGCAACTGATTCTTTTTGACCATCTAGGAAATATCATTTGCTTTCATCTTAAGTATTACTCCTTTCAAACTGATTAAGGATTTATTCATAAATAGTTCACACCTTTGATTGCTCGATTGATTCAGTATAAAGGCTTTCTATGTTTGCATTAACTTGAGGTAGGAAAAGTCCTCACCCTTACGTGTGATTGGGAAAAGTGAGGTGGAAAAGCCAATATTACAAATCACGAAGAAGCCATAAATATGAAGTCATAACATGAAGTTACAATGGAAACATTGTCCCTTGATGAAAAAAAAAACAGTCCATAGTCTCTTTAATGAAGAAGGTGTAGCAGTAACTGGGGCTACTTTGAAAAGTCCAGATCTATTTGCATATTTCTTCTGTCAATGCAAATAACCATAAATTAGAGATAAGAATTTAGGAGGTATATTCAAATTTCTCATTCGATATTGTTCCTTATTTGAAACAGAATGATAATAAGCATAACAACTCATATTCATATAGTACTTTAAAATTTACAAAACTCTTCTCACAACAACCTTATTAGATAGCTAATGAAGGTATTCATATCCCCATTTAACAGATGATAGAACTGAGGTAGAGAGAGAATAAATGTTTTCTTAATAGTTATATTGCTTCTCATAGTCATAGCCTGGACTTGAACCTATGTTTTCCATTAGACTGAGCATGAAACCAAATTAACAAAATTTCCATCTGTGAGTAGAAGTACTTGTACTTTTCATTTTCTCTCTTGGTCCTTGATTGCCCTTGTGTACACATTTCAGATGGAAAATGAGAGTGTAACTTGGCAATAGAAGAAGGCAAAGGATCAGTAAATCTACTTAAAATTAACTCAGTGTTCCACATCCAGAGAAGGAACTATGAAATTGGATCACAGACAGAAGCAGACCATTTTCTTTCGTATTATGTTTTGTTTTGTTTTATGGTTTCTCCCATTCGTTTCAATTCTTTCATGCAACATGTATTTAATAGAAATATACGTGTAGAACCTATATAAGATTGTTCACCCTCTCAGGGAGGGAGTGGGGAGAGAGGGGGGGAATGAGGGGGAGGAAGGAGGGAAAAAATCTAAGATGTATGGAAGTGATTGTCAAACACTGAAAACAAAATAATTTAATTAAAAAAATAAGATTAACTCAGTGAGAGCACTTCCTCACTTCTGATTTTGTATGTAGAATTATCTTAGCATTGCCAAGAAGATCAGGATACTGGAGATGGATTCCTGCTACTTTGGACAGAAATCACCTCAGCATCCTTCTTCCTTTACCCTGGGGAGTTTGCCTTGATCCTGTGATTGTCAGTTTGGATGATGATTGACAAGCTACCCTTTCATTGCCTAAGGGATTGGGGACTGTTGAAGTCACCTCAGCAGAGAGTGTGCCAGCACCAGAACAGCATATAGAAGTGGAAGAGCGTGGCAACCACTATATATCTATATATGTGTATATATGTGTGTGTGTGCATGCAAATATGCATGTGTACATGTATCTGTGTGAATGTATATATAAAAAATTTATATATGTATTTATATATGAAGAGAGAGAAAATCCATGTGTGCATCATATATCTATATCTATTGAATTTTCCATCTCACTTTTATTATTCACGTGTAAGGATGAGGATTTTCACTCCTACCTATGTCTATATTTATATCCATATATCAAGCAACAGAACCATGAGATCCTTAGCACTGGGCTTCAGGACCAAAGCTGCATAGATGGATTCTATGTGGTGTACCATAATTTCTTCATGCTCTTTTCTCCTTTTCTCCTAAGAGGGAACATTACAGTTTCTGGAAGTTTATCTCTGTTTTTTAAATGTGGTTTACCTTTCTGTTTACTTAGTCTTTTAAGCTGGGCTAGTCTGATAAGCATGGTTAACCATTGCATTACTAATCTATGTATATCATTCAAATCAAAGGAGCCATAGATTTACAATGATTTTTTGCCCACATGGTTCTGGCTGGATATTTAGTAGCTAGAAAAAAAATTGTTAGTGATTACATTTTTTCCAACTTCCCAGAGCAGAGAGGGAATACTAATACGTAGATTTTTCATCCTAGGGATTGAATGAATCTGTTGACTGGCCAAGGTGGGGAGGGTTGGAGAAGGAGAAAAGGGGAGCCTGAAGAGTTGGACTGGCATTGGAGGTACCATTATGCTTCCCTTTTTCTCTCCTGGGTTCAGTTTGAAAGGAAGACCTTATTGGAGGGAAGTGACTAAGTGACTGAGAAGAGTGGTTAGTATCTCATTACCGTTGGGTAAGTAAGAGTGACTAGTTCTGACAATGTTACTCTCATGTTGTCCCACACTATCATGCCGTAGCTACATGTATATATTCTTTTCCCTTGTAAAGAAACTATAAAAAGTACACTCTTGTGTTCCACCAAGAGCTATATGGGAAGGAGAAAAAGGTCACCAGAACAAGATATCTGGTTATGGCGAGGGTGACTGAACAAAATAAAAAAGGTAAATAGGGTCAAGAATGGTCTCAAGAATGTTCAGGGACCAAAGAAAATCCTGTAAATTCTGTGTACTGAGCTAGAATTCAATTCACGAAGAAGTTTGGAAAGTAGTGGCAAGTCAAGGTCTCCTATCCAATGAAAGAGTAGCCTTGGACCAATTCCAGGAAGAAGACCTGATACCCTTGGAAGCTGATTTGGCTCATGAAGGTCTAAGACTTAGAGACTACTTCTTCACCCTCCTTATACATCTGTTTTAAACAAATGATGATGTTTAAAATGAAGTTTATTTTTCGTTATTAACTTAACAATCATCAGCAAATTATAAATATTTCAATACATACCAAAAAACCAGAAGAAGGGATTGGATATAAAATGAAGAACTTCTGTTACATATTATCTTTAAGGGTATATTTCATTTAGTATGACAATAAACAAACTATTCTATTTATCTATGTTCCCTTCTGAACTTCATTCTACTCTTTTCTGTATTTTAAAAAAAGTTTCATTGATGCTCTTTACATTAAGTTTATTGAATCTCGTTAATTTCTACCTACTCTTGAACTTCCTCAAGTTGCTACCCTATCAGTACTTTGATCTACTCAGAGGAAATCAGAGATGTTCTAGACTAAGATGGGATTCATATGAGAGGGTAAGAGCATTCTGTCCACTCAGAGGTGTCCAATTTCATTACAGTGACTCTGGATTGAAGCTTAACCAAGGACATATGTGCTTGGGCAAGTCAAGCTTTTGGCAAAGCTATAATAGGTAAAGTGAGTATTCAATAACCCTTCACTTTTTGTTTTGGCAGCTACATGTCTAGGTATCACCTCTAGGTTTCCCATCTATTGCTCAAACTTTCTCCACCCCACTTTCATTTTGCCATCTCATTCAAAGCCCAACTTCTCTTCTGTGAAAACTTCTCTCATCACCCAGGCCCGCAGTATCCCTCCCTTCTCTCACCTCTTAAGTATTTTCTGTTTGTACCACTCATTTAACCCCTTTTCCTATACTGCCATGTAATTTTGTTGTCTTAAAGTATTACTTAGCTTTCTGGGTGAATATCTTGACTCTTAATTAGACTAAAGGTCCGGTATCAAGAGTGCTGCAGGTGACAGAAAACCTGTCATCTTGCTGCATGTTCTTGAAACTTAATTTCCAATCACCTCAGGCCTAATTTCGAGGCTTAGTTTGGCATGGTTACTGCCAACCCAGGAGCTGTGAATAAGCCCAGTAAGTTCCTTGAACATGGCATTCCTTCTCTCACCTGTGTGCCTTTGTAAGGGCTACCCTCCCATGCTTGCATTACTCCTGCACTTTACCTACATATCTTTGAACCCCCAGATCCTCTCAAACTTCAGCTCAGGTTGTACCTTCTACAAGAGGCTTTCCTGATGGCCCTAATTAGTGCCTTGTTCTCTGAATCTATTTTGTATTTATTTGGGATATATTTGGAATTTACTTACCCATACACTTGTTTTCCTCAGTAGAATGTAAGTTATTTCAGAATGGAGACTGTCTTGTTATTATCTGTTGCTCTAAAGTCAGCACAGTGTTTGTCATCTGGTAGACAGACAGATAGACCATTTATTAAGTTCTTACTGTGTACTAGACACTGTACTAAAGCACTAAGAAGACAAAGACAAACAAAAAAAAGACAATATCTACTCCCAGTGAACTTCCATTCTAATGTGAGAAGACAACATGTAAAATGAATTTAGAAAGCAGAGAAGGGCATTTACTAGGGCTAAGTGCAAGGATTCTGCGAAGGATATGGAAAAGTACTGAGTCAGGAGCAGAGTTAGTTAGGAAATGGTGATCCAGGCCAGGATTCATCAATCAGAGTAGAAGGCCACGGGAGTGGAAGGAAGTGTTCCAAGTATGAAAAAAGGCAGGAAAATCTGGAGATTCAAAATAAAGTGGAAGTGGAGTGAGCATGGATGGTCTGGTGAAGTTAAAAGAATTCCATATTTGTCAAAATAAATTGAATTGAATCCAATGTTCCAGAAATGCAGAACTTGCAGGTCTGATCTCAGTTGTTGACAGCACCAAGAGAAAATTTTTAGAAGAAGATAGATGATATCATTTTCTATTCTCACAAATTCAATTGAGTCTACTGTGTGTAATGCAGTGACTGAACTCCTGAACTTGAATGTCTTCATACTTCAAGAGTCATAGATCTTAGATTTAAAAAGGATCCAAAGAGGTCATTTGGTCCAGCTCCCTCATTCTGAAGTTGAGGAAATTGAGGCTCAGAGAGATTATGGAACTTGCCCAAATTTATCCAAGTAGTACGAAGATAGAGCCTTAATTCAAAGGGCCATTGAGTCCTTGTTCAATCTGTCACAATGGGATTTTATTATTGCAGACACACCCTCCACTAATGTAGACTGCAGTCCCCTCAGCCTTAGTGTTGAAGTGTTATCATGGATGAAAAAAAGTCATCACAATGTGACAAACCTGGTGATGAACTCCCCACATTATCTAGGTCGTACCTCACATATTTCTAGGCCTTTTTTTTTTTTTAACAGCCTTTCCAGTTTGGGATGATCTACCAGAGCTTGTGATCTCCCGACATGGCCTTCAAGCACTCATTATCCTCTGTTCCATGATGAGATATCAGAAAAGAACCTTCTTTGAGAATGTGACAGAGATAAAAATATAAATAATAATAATATCACTGACACTAAGGTATCATTTTAAGATTTTTTACAAGTATGCAGATAACTAAGTGGTATCATGAAGCACTTTGTCATAAAAAACAGGTTGTGCAGTAGATAGAAGGCTGGACCAGGAGTCAGGAAAACCTCAAACACTTACTAGCTGTGTGACCCTGGGAAATCACTTAATCCTATTTGCCTCTGTTTCCTCAACTGTAAAATGAGCTGGAAAAGGAATAACAAACCACCTGAATGTCTTTGCCAAAAAAATATCCAAATGGGGTCACAGCTAGTCAGGCACAACTGAAAAACACTAACAAGGTGTCCTAAAAGAACTAAGGAAGCTGGACATAGATGTGAATTCTATGGGGCGCTCTCAGGTCAGAGGATGATTCATTCATTTGTTCACATATTCATTGGGAAATTACTGTATGTTAACCCTATGCTAGTGATTGTGTGTGTGTGAGAGAGGAAGGATCTAAAGAATAAGTTAGTTATAGGGCTTGTAGGGCTTGCCCTCAGTAAGTTTATTGTATTAACCAAAGAGCATGGGAATAAGCAGCACATTAGTGAATAGTAAATGACACAGCCATACAAATAAGTAGTGAAGAGATGCTGAAATAAAAAAGTGATCAAAGAGGAGAGTGGTGGTAGATCAGATGTCCTACTGTATCTCTTTGCTCATTGAAAAAACCTTTTGTTCATCAGGTGAAAGTTTCCTGGAGGAAGGAAATTTTGAGTGAGGTCTAAAAAGAAGTGATAAACAGGGAATTTGAGGAAGAGTAAAAGGTTTTTCCTCAGAAGAGAAAAAGGTAAGTGAGGTGGAATAAGCTCACTTGGATGGAGAGAAAGAAGACAGTTTAGGGAGTTAGACAAAGGGGTGGCTATTGAAGATGAGATAGCGGAGAAGATACTCTTGGAATATCCAGTGAGAGGGAAATTTGCAAGAATTGTCCCTAAACCTGGCCAAAGCTAGGTGCTGATCTAGTTGATCCATTCCTTTGGGTCAAGTATTGCCACATTCAGGCTCCTCTTTTAAAATGCAAATTTCCATGGAAAGAGGAACATACAAGTATTAAGCCCCTATTATGTGCAAACTACTATGTTGGGTACTAGGGACATAAAGACAAAAAAAACCCAATCTCTGCTCTCAAGGAGCTTACATGAGAGATGGAGTGGGATGGTATAATATATACACAGGTAGGCAAATTCAAGGTAATACAAAATAGTTTCAAGAGGGTGTTACATAAAATATAAAATCTGCCCTTTAAACCCCTACACAATATAGCCCAAAGAGCTATAAATTTCCCTACCCTTTGATCCAACAATACTGGTACTAGGACTGTATCCCAAAGAAAAAGGGAAAGGATCCAAATGCACAGAAATATTTACATACATTTTACATTTTACATACAGAACTAGCAGAATTTTTGGTCAGAGTAGGGTATGCTGAAAGTAGTGGTAGAAAGTAAGATCAAAAAAGCAGGTGAGAACCATATTGTACTGAGGTTGAAAGAACAGATTTTATATTTTTGTAGTGAGAAAGAATTGGAAACTGAGGGGATGCCCATCAAATGGGGATTGGCTGAACAAGCTGTGGCATATGATTGTGATGGAGTACTATTGTGCTGTAAAGAAAAGATGAGGGGGATGGCTTCAGAAAAACCTGGAAAGACTTATATGAAGAGTGAAGGGAACAGAATCAGATCATCATATACAGTAACAGCAATATTGTAATGATCAACTGTGAAAGACTGAGCTACTCTGATAAATATAGTGATCCAAGACAATTTCAAAGAACTCATGATGAAAAATTCTCTCAGCCACCAGAGAGAGAACTGATGAACTCTGGATGCAAATTAAATAATATTATTTTTTACTTTATTTTTCTGGATTTTTCTAAGTAACATGGCTAATATAGAAATTTGTTTTGCATGACTTTACATATTTAATGGGTATCATATTGTTTGCCTCTCAATGGGTAAAGAAGGGACTGGAAAGAGGGAGAGAATTTGGAACTCAAAAAAACCTAATGTTAAAAAATAAAGAAAAAAGTAGAGGGAGATAACACTAATAACTGGGAGGATCAGAAAATGTGTCATGTAGAGGTGGTACCTAAGGTGTTTTAAGTGAATCTAGGGGTTCTAAATGACGGTGATCAGTGAGTACATTTCACATAAATCCAGTTGAATGTTGCATACAGAACTAGCAGAATTTTTGGTCAGAGTAGGGTATACTGAAGGTAGTGGTAGAAAGTAAGATCAAAAAAGCAGGTAGGAACCATATTGTATAGAGGTTGAAAGAATAGATTTTATATTTCATTCTAGAGGTGATATGAAGCCCCTGAAGATGTTTGGGTAGAGGGGGGAATGGTTAGATCTATGTTTTAGGAATATCAGTTTGATATCTGGTGGTCTGGCAGATTGGCAAGGGAAAAGATTGGAAGTATGAGCCAGACTAGAGCCATTAAACCCCAAACAACTCAGGGAAATGGAGTTGATTTTATAATCATAGCTTCTTAGAATTGAAAGAAACCTTAGAACAACTTCCTACCCAAAGCAGAAAATTCTGACAGATGATTTTGCCCTGGTGGGAAGCAACTAGTACAGCATGAAGATACCGGGTACCCCAAGAGAAGGAGGAAAGAGCAAAATAAGAACAGTGGACAGAGAAAAGGGAAGTTATATCAAATGTGCTAAATTACAGGGTCTGGTTGCCCCTGTTCTTGCTGAAAGGTAATTTCAGAATTTGTTACAACAATGCAGGCATCCTAAACATTTTGGCCATAGCAAATACCTTGTCAGTCTCAACTCACAGAAGACCAAAAATTCAGTCCCAGTAGCCCAGCTGAGGTGGCGGGAGGGAACCTGCAGATGGAGAGAAAAGCAGGCTGATTTATGGGTTAGCTAGAGGGAAGGGAAGGAGGAGGGGCATTGGCTGCTGGTTCAAGGAAAGAGTCCAACACCACATTTCAAATGTGCATTTAGAAGCACATTTCCATTCTGCCGGCTTGCAAAACCTCTCCAAGCACTGGCTCATATTTTAGAGAGAGTAATCACAGGGACAATTTAGCATGCTGTGGTGGGGCTTGATTTTAAGCCAATTACTACCACCTTTGTCACATCCATTTTCCTCTATGTCTTTACCTGACACAAGGGGAGGGCAGTACTATTTTTGGGGCTACCCTTGGCACTGGTCCCAAGAAAGGGAATAAGATCCTACAGTCTATCTCCACCTTCATTTCCAACCTAATCTTCTACCTCCTCCCCTTCATGTATTGTGTGTTTTAGTCAGGCCTACCTCCTCTTGGTGCTCAGAATGTGACATTCGTATTCTCATCTCTGCATACTTACTCCTGATGTTTCCTCCAATTGGAATGCCTTCTTTCCTCCTTTCCCTTCCCTAAATCCTGCCCATTCTTCATGGTTTAGCTTTGTCCAAGCTCCTCTATGAAACTTTCCTTAACAGCTCTAGCCCAAAGAGATCTGTCCTTTCTCTGGAATCCAATAGCATTTATTGTCTGTAGCATGTGATTTGACCTTTACTTATTCCTCGTTTCATGCATATTAGTTTTGTTTCCCCCAGGAGATTATAAACTCTGAGAAGGTAGTGACCTTGCTGTCTCCTTTTCTTGCATCTCCCACAGCACCTGGTACAGTAGATGCTCAATAAATGCTCACTGATTGATTAAATTAATGATTGATATGTTTGGGGACAAGAAGACCTTGGTAACTGTAAAAGAAAGAAAAAAAATTTCTCACATGCACCATAGGCTCCTTCTTCCTTTTCATAAAAGACTGTTCTGGGCCAAAGGCACTTTGGCGATAACCCATAACAACTAGCAATCCAATTCTACAGTGAAACTTCCACGGTTCTGTTCATTTATTCGTCAGTGCCTAGTCCCTGAACAGAGAGAAGCAGAGGCTGTGTCCAGTGGCAGTAGGTGCTGAAAAGAGTTGCTTCTAGTACTCCACTGAATGCCTCTGGATTCTCTCACCATCTCTCCTTTCATTAGGGCACATTGCAGAAGAGGCATTTCGGTTTTACTGATCTTTAATATCAAATATCTGTTCTACAAGACTTGGAGTCAATCAGGAATCTGGTGGAGCAAGAAAAGGGGAGACTGAACTGCCTAGTCAAGATACAATATAAAATAAACATTAAAAAGAGTTTGTTAGTAAATTATGTATGAGTCCAGATATAAAAGTAGCCATGTCGAGGAGAAAGCACAATAGATTCCCAGTCAGAAGACCTAGATTTGAATCCTGGCTTTGCCGTATCTTAGCTTTGTTCCTTTGGGCAAATAACATTTGTGAGCTTCAGTTTCTTCACCTATAAAATGACACTGAATCTGGAAGTCAGGAAGAACTGAATTGAAGACCTGCTTCTAGCTTATTCTGGTTGTGTATTGGTGGACCTCTTAGAGCCCCAGAAAACTCTCTAGGACTTAAGTTACAGTTAGGTTGTTGATCTGTATTATTGTTTTCCCATGGAGATGCTTCATGCTAATGAAGCTCTCAGCCTAAACCATATAAAAAACGTTTTCATCACAAATAAATATATTGGTCTTTATGTATAGGAACAGGGTAGCTAGGTGGCAAAGTGGCCGAGAACTGGGCTCTTATCTTCCTGAGTTTAAACCTGGCCTCAGACACTTCTGTATGACCTTGGACAAGTCTCTTAATCCTGTTTACCTCAGTTTCTTTCTCATCTACAAAATGAGCTGAAGAAGGCAGTGGCAAACCACTGTAGTATCTGGTAACTGTAAAAAAAAGAAAAGAAAATACTCACATGCACCATCGGCTCCTTCTTCCTATTCATGAAAGACTGTTCTGGGCCAAAGGCACTTAGACCCAAAAGGGGTCACAAAGAGTTGGACGTGACTGAACCTACTGGATAACAACAACTGTATAGGACATTGTATTGAAATACTCTGTATAATAACAACAGTAATAACTTAAATCACATATGTAGCTCACAGTACACTCAGGTCTGTATCCTTCACAAACTGGTGTTCAAATCATGGCAGATTCTCATCCATAAATCTGCTTGTTTGCTCCTTCTCAATTAAGAACTTCTAAAGTTAACTTAAGGGTTTAGGTATTCAGTTGCTAGTTATGTTAATAAATCCAGGCAAGGAAGAGTATTAAAGCAGTAAAATATTTAGTCAAGAGAAAAATGAATAGTAAAGCAACCGAAAAAGTTTCTTAATCACTTTCTACTGTTAGAACAATTTCATTCCCTTTCCTTTAAGAGCAGTCTGGGACAGAAACTCCTCTGAAGCTTGTGACTCTGATGAGGAAGGCATGGGTACAGGCTCACTCTTGAGCCAAGCACACTGTTAGATGGATCTTAGGGGCTGGAGACTGCACTGGAGCCTGTGTCCACTCAACATTTCTTCCCTTACTATCATTTCTACATGCGGTTAATCTGGAATCCATCTCCTTCTAGGCTTGCATTGAGCATGGCGCTCTACTCAAGGCATTACAAACTGAATTGAGTTTTCTATTACTCTTACATCTTTCCTACCGTCCTCTTTCATTAATTAGCAGCTCTGTTGTGGGCATACAGCCACGTGTGAAATGGAGTTTTGTTTTCTTCTAATGAGCATTAATATTCTGGGGCTCAACATTCCAGTAAATGTAATCCTTTTCCACCTTGGCCATGCCTGTTATGTACAACTTTAACTTAATATTTTTTTTCTTTAAATTTTTTTGACATTCATCGTTTGAAATTTTGAATTTTAAATTCTCTCCCTCTACCCAGTGAGAAGGTGAGCAATATCATATTCATTATATATGTGACAACTTTAACTTTTCAAAGTACCTTCCTATCCACAATACCTTTTGATCTCCAAAGTACCCCTTTACGGTAGGAATATCATGTATTTTTGCCCATGCTTGACAGATGAGGAAGCAGAGACTCAGAGATGTTAAATGATTTGCCCAAGATAACCTAGTTAATTAGTTTCAGTGCTGCTCTAGAATTCAGGTCTTCTGGCACTGAGGAATGGGTAAACCTTACCATAAATGAAATATGAATCCCCTTTCTTTCTGTTCAAGTTTCAGCAATCTTACTAGCTCTGAGGTTATCTTAGGGGACAAAATCACTAGGGTACCTCATGGAAGCATAAAATAATGAAAGGAGAGGAAAAATACCTGTACCTGTATAGTTATTTAATTTTATAAAGTCCTTTTAATTTCTTAAAAATTATATATTTACATTCTTAAATTTTTTCTTGAAAATTTTCTCTTTCCCTCTACCCCTTACCCATCCATTGAGAAGGCAACTAATATACCAATTATACTTTTAAAATCATATAAAATATTATTCATGTTGCAAAAAAGTAAGAAAAATAAAGAAAGTAAAAAAAAATTACACTTCAATTTGCACTTGAAGTTCATCAGCTTTCTGGAAGTGAACAGCATTTTTTCAGCATGAGTCCTTTGGAATTGTCTTGGATCATTGCATTGATCAGAGAAGTTAAGTCTTTCACGGTTGATCATCAATACAGTATTGATGTTTCTGTGTACAGTGATTTGCTGGTTCTGCTCTCTTCACTCTGCATCCATTCATATAGGTCTTTCTAGGTTTTCCTGAAAGCATTTCTCTTGTCATTTGTTATAGCAAAATAGTACTCCATCACAATCACATACCATGACTTGTCATTCAGGCATCCCCTCAATTTCTAATTTGTTGCCACCACAAACAGAGCTGTTATAAATATTTTTGTACATGTATGTCCTTTATCTTTTTTTTTTTTTTTTAAAAAAAACTAATGGTATTTCTGAGTTAAAGGGTATATACAATTTTGTAGCCCTTTGGGCATAGTTGCAAATTATTTTGCAGAATGGTTGGACTAGTTCATAATTCCATCAAAAGTGCATTAATGTCCTTGCTTTTCTACATTCCCTCTAGCATTTGTCATTTTCCGTTTTCCATCTTGTAGTCAATTAGGTGTGAGGTGGTACCTCAGAGTTGTTTTAATGTGCATTTCTCTAATCAATATTGATTTAGAGCATTATTTCATATGAATATAGATAGCTTTGATTTCTTTTTCTGAAAAATGCCTGTTATATCCTTTGACAGTTTATCAATTGGATAGCAGTTTTTATTTTTATAAATTTAACTCAGA
Source organism: Bettongia penicillata ogilbyi (assembly GCA_023548195.1). Classification (NCBI taxonomy): domain Eukaryota; kingdom Metazoa; phylum Chordata; class Mammalia; order Diprotodontia; family Potoroidae; genus Bettongia; species Bettongia penicillata. The sequence continues at coordinate 967,659 of JAJHZJ010000503.1, read as the reverse complement.
TCCTTACATATTCAAGAAATGAGGTCTACATTACCTTTTCATATATATGTATATAAAATTTAATTTCATACTAATAATTCCATTCTACTTCCCTTCTTTCATGTAGTTTACTAGTTTTATAGATAAGTAAATTGAGGGCACAGAAGGTTGTAACCATTTGCTAAGATTAGAAAACTAATTAATGATAGAGTTGAACCCAGAGTTTTCTAACTGCTAGACTACTATTGTTTTTGTTCACTTGTGTCTGACTTTTCATGATTTCATTTGGGGTTTTCTGGGCAAAGATACTGGAGTGGTTTACCATTTTCTTCTCCAGCTCATTTTACAGGTAAGAAAACTGAGGCAAACAGGATTAAGTGACTTGCTCAGGGTCACATAGTAAGTGTCTGGGGCTGGATTTTAACTCAGAAAGATGAGTTTCTCTACCTCCAGGCCCAGCACTCCATCCACTGCACCATCTAGCTGCTCCTCCCCCCTCCAACTACCATACTATTCACTTACTATCCTTCAGAATGTGTACTTTGGAGGGCCTATTTCTGTTACTTTTAATTTTGTCCTTCTTTCTCTAAATATTGATGCTTCTTCATTTGAAATCAGTGATTTGAATTAAATCTCTAAAATTTGTCTTCTGTGCCCCAAATCACCAAGTTCACTCTTGAAATCCAATGAAGAAAGAATCTCATAAAATGATCCCATTAGGAACCTAAGAAAGAGAAGAATTTAAAGTGTGACTTCTTCCCTTCTCCTGCTCTTTAATTTTTTAAAGAACTATTTTCTTCAGTGAATTTTTGAACCTCCTTTTCCATTTGGCTAATTCTGCTTTTTAAAGAATTCTTCTCCTCATTTGCTTTTTGAACCTCTTTTGCCTATTGAGTTAGCCTATTTTTAAAGGTGTTATTTTCTCCAGCATCTTTTTGGGTTTCCATTGCCAAGTTGTTTACTTGCCTTTCATGATTTTCTTGCATCTCTCTGATTTCTCTTCCCAATTTTTCCTCCACCTCTCTTACTTTATTTTCAAAATCCTTTTTGAGCTCTTCCATGGCCTGAGACCATTGAATATTTAATTTGGATGTTTGGGATACAGAAGCCTTGATTTTTTTTTGTCTTTCCCTGATGGTAAGCATTGTTCTTCCTCATCAGAAAGGATGGGAGAAGATATCTGTTCACCAAGAAAGTAACCTTCTATAGTCTTATTTTTTTTCTCTTTTTTAGGCATTTTCCCAAACAGTTACTTGACTTTTGGGTCCTTTGTCACTGGGGATCTGCAAGATCTCAGTTCCTCTAAGGTGGCACAGTCAAGCCAGTACACTAGTCTGGAAGCAACCAGAAACTTTTGTGCCCAGAATCTGTGAGTAGTAGAGTTTTCTCTCCCCAACCACCTGGCCTCCAGTTACACCAAGCCAGAACTAGGGGCCTGAGATTCAGATAAGTTGCTCAGTTCCCCCAAGGACTTTAGGCAGGGCCAGGGCCACCACACAGGAATGAGCTACAGATCAGCTGCTCAGTTCTCCCAGGGGCTTTACGATCCAACAATGGATGCAGGCTGCTGTGGGAACTGCCGCTACTCATGTGGCCTCTGCTACTGCCTGAGTCTGGAACTATGGGGAGACTCTGCTCCCTTCTTGGACAGATGAAAAAACCCTCTCACTAACCTTTGGCACCTGTGGGTTGAGGGATTTGCAAACTGCTGCTACTGCTGCTGGGGATTCTGCCCCTGAGGCCTGCTCGGGTCCTCTTTACCACGCCATGCAGTGTGACCAAGGCTGGGCTGGGCTCTGCTTCCTGTGTGACAGACCATTCCCCTTGGCCTTTCAGGTCACCCTGGGCTGGAAATCTCCTCCGCTCCATTGTTCTGTGACTTCTGCTGCACTAGAATTTGTTGAGAGTCTTTCTTTACAGGCATTTTATGGGCTATAGGGGAAGAGCTAGTGTATGTACGTCTTTCTATTCCACCATCTTGGCTCTGCCCCCTCTCCTGCTCTTTAAACAAAATCTCTTGGAGGATTGGCAAATATTTGAGAGGCATTTGACTCTTCAGCACTAAGCAAGTGATTAATTCATCTCTTCCATCTCTGAGACAAACTGATTCTGCTTATTCTAGACTATCCTGAAGGTCGTAGGAGATAAAACTGGAAAGAATCTTGGAGACTGTGAAGTTCAACTCCTTCTTCTCTCTTCTGGCCCTCATTTCATGGATAAGACTGAGAAAATTAGGTGACTTGCCCAAGGACACACAGGAAATAAGTAGTGGAGCTGGAAGTTCTGTTGTAGAAAAGCTCTTAAGACCTAGAGATGCACAGTTTGCATCCTCTACAAATTTATCAGTGATAATGTCTTCTATAGCACACACTCTTGGCCCGAGAGGTTAATGAGTAATTTTTTCTATGTGATACTTTTATACTGTTTTTTGAGAACAGAAGAAGGATGGGCTTAATTCTTCAGAGGTGAGTAAGGGACAGTGAGGCATGACCAATAACTCTGGTGTCATTTCCAGATCAGCCAGCATTTCTTCTTTTCCCACTCTTGTTAAATTTCATGAACTCATACAGAAGCCTTGGAATTCAGCAATCCTGATCTGCTCTACTCAGAGGCAGAAACTAGATGGCATAGTGGATAGATCACTAGGTTTTGCATCAAGAAAACTCATCTTCATGAGTTCAAATCTGGACTCCGATATTTACTACCTATGTGACCCTGGGCAAGTCACTTAATCCTGTTGACCTGAGTTTCCTCATCTGTAAAATGAGCTGGAGAAGGAAATAGTAAACCACTCCAGTATCTTTGCCAAGGAAATACCAAATAGGGTCACAAAGAGTTGAATATGACTGAAATGCCCAAACAAGAACTGGATACATACTTAGTCTTTTGATTTATTTGAGGTCTGACTCTACCATCTTCAGATGGGGAACTATGACTCTGCTCTGGTTGCTCAGAGTGATCTTGAGTAGGGGGCAAGGAGGGAGAAGAGAGAATTTTTCACAGATAATTACTTTCCTAGCAAAACCAGTGAATGAAGGAGGTGAAGGGAGAATCAAAGACAATGCTTGATGACTAAGAGGTTGGTAGACAAGATTTCAAATAGACTGAGATTGCTAGGTGAGTTCTGCCTATTGGCAGCAACCATCTTAACCTGCTTAAACTTCTTTACCCTTAATTCTGGGTAAACTTGGAAACACCGGGGATGGATGAGATTCTAAAAATATAACCACTGAGAGATGTTTGCAAGGAGCAATAAAAAATGACAAGCACAAGTGACTCAGAGAAAGAAAAATCCTTTGGAGACTGGTCTAGTTACTGAGCTTTTCTTACTGAGATTATATGGCATTATCACTTTGGGGTTTTGTATGTCTGTGTGTATGTGTGTGTGTGTGTGTGTGAGAGAGAGAGAGAAAGAAAGAGAGAGAGAGAGGGAGAGGGAGAGGGAGAGAGAGAGAGAGAGAGAGAGAGAGAGAGAGAGAGAGAGAGAGAGAGAGAGAGAGAGAGAGAGAGAGATATTTAATAGGATTTATTGGATTTGGAATCAGAAGACTTGAGTCTGATTTCCAGATAAGCTGACACAGTGAACTCCAGTGTCAGGCCTGGAGTCAGGGACACGTGAGTTCAAATCTGGCTCAGACACATACTAGTTGTGTGACCTTGGCTAAGTCACTTAACCCTGTTTGCTTCAGTTTCTTATCTGTAAAATGAGCTGGAAAAGGAAATAGCAAACAACTCCAGTGGTTTTTGCCAAGAAGACTCCAAATGTGGTCACTAAGAGTTGGTCGTGACTGAAACAACTAAGCAGCCCCGCTGAGTGGGCTTCAATTCCCTACTTGGTAAAATGAAGGTGCTGGGCTAGATGGTCTCTTGTTATTGTGGAATCATTTTTCAGCCATGTCTGACTCTTTCTGATCCCATTTTGGGTTTTCTTAGCAAAGATACTGGAGTGGTTTGTAATTTCTTTCTCTAGCTCTTTTTACAGATGAGGAAACTGAGTCAAATGAGGTTAAGCGAGTTGTCTGGGGTCCCCCAGCTAGTAAGTGTCTGAGTCAGATTTGAATTCAGAAGAATGAGTCTTCCTGACTCCAGGCCTGGCACTCTATCCACTGTGTGCAATAATTCTGAATTTTAAAGCTTTTGAAAAAACTGAATGTTATTTTCTCATATCTATAGAACAACCAGAACTGATTCTCAGTGAAACTGTCAAGTTGGCAAAGTTTGTCTTTGGTGCCCCAGCCTCCTCCTTTCTGTGTTCATCCATCACGAATGTGCCCCCTCCAGTCCCCAGGTGTCTAGGGCCTGTATGTACTCCTCCTCTAATCCTCTTCTAAACTACTCTCAGAGCTTCATTCATTCTCATTTGGCAAGTCAGGAAAGCAGGGCAGAGTGGGACCTCTCCCAGAGTTATTTGTAGTAGAAGGATCCAAGCCCTCTACATTAATGGGATGAAACTCTGATAATGAAATTCCAGGCATCCGCCAGTACATAAGGGAAGGGGGTAGGACATGGCCAAGGCCTTTCTTAAGGTTCCTGAAAACCCCTCCAAGGCTGGTCCAGGGATGAAGCAGGCCTGAGTGAGAGCTTTTCAAGGGCATTGCTGGAAAATAAAAATAGAAGTCAAGTCAACAAACATTTATTAAGTGTCTACTATGTGTCAGGCATCGTACAAAGAAAAACAAAAACAGTCCTTGCCCTCAAGGAATTTATGATCTAATGGGGGAACAGATGCAAACAATTATGTGCAAACAAGAAATATAAAAAATAAATTGGAGATAATCTCAGAGGGAAGATGCTAGCATTGAGGGGGACCTGGGGAAGTTTTCCAGTAGAAGGTAGGATTTTAGCTGAGACTTGAAGAAAGTCAGAGATTATAGTGTCTCTTCTGCTGGGAAAGAGGGAACTAGGAGAGAGAGAGTAAGAGAGGATGAACACACACACACACACACACACACACACACACACACAGAAAGAGAGAGAGAGAGAGAGAGAGAGATCTAAGTGCTCACTTATAGTAGTTGGCTGAGGTGGCAGTCCTACTGGGCAACAGGAATGTAAAGATACACTACAGTTAGACTTTTACTGCCAATGAAAGCTTTGGCCCCCTAGAGAAGGGGGAGGTGAGTCGATGTTTTCTTCTTTCTTGCAAATGGCATCGTTTACTTCCTGCCCTGAGATTGAGATTATGTACTATTTGTGGCCTGTGCTGTGGGAGGAAACCAGCTGTAACTTGAATGCCAGCATCTGAAAGTCCATCTCTGCCAGTTTTGCCAGACCTTCATTTTTCCATGGGGCTGATGGCCACACAAAAAAACCAGCTGATGGGCTTTGGATCAAGTCTTGTTACTGAGTGATGGGCCACCTGCCAGCAGGGAGGAATCATGGGAAATAGGAACTGGCAGGAGTCTCAGAGATCATCGTTTCTGAACCCCTCATTTTACAGATAAGGAAACTGAGCTTCAGAGAAGTGAAGGGATTTGCACGGTGTCACATATATAGTGAATGGTAGTGAAGGGTGAAGGGTGAACCCAGTCTCACCCTCTTTAATTTCAAATCCAGTGCTCTTTTGACTACACCATTGTGTAAGATGGGGGCTTGTGGATGGATCTGTGCAGCTCATTTTTACTCCTCAAAAACAATTCAAACAATAGCAACTACTACATGAAAAACAGTATATAAAAATAAAATCGTTGAAAGGTCATGCCACCATGCAATGTGGAATCAGCACTAAAATCCAGGTCTCTTGACTTTTAATTCAAGGCTTTAATCTAGTCTTTAAGAGAAATTTAAAATCTCCCCAAATATAAACGTAACTGCATTTGCAGGAAGACCAATAGCTATCTTCCTTCTAATGAGTTATGGAAAGCCTCATGAAGGAGATGAGCCTTTTTATGAGAGAGGCATAGGTAGTCGGAATTGCAGGTAATTTAGAACTGCTAAAACTGGAGCCTGGGCAGCTAGGTGGTGCAGTGGGCTGAGCCTGGAGTCAGGAGGACTCATTTTCATGAGTTCACACCCAGTCTCGAACACTTGTTAGCTGTGTGACCCTGGGCAAGTCACTTAACCCTGTTTGCCTCAGTTTCCTCATCTGTAAAATGAGCTAGGGAAGAAAATGGAAAACAACTCCAGTATCTTTGCCCGATCTTAAATGGGGTCGTGAAGAGTTGAACATGGTTGAAAAATGTCTGAACAGCAAAGCTGGAGCCATGGCCCAGGCTGGGTGCCTCTTCAATCCTAATCCCCAAACCACTCAGCTCTAAATTTCTTGCTAAAACCATGTTTCTTTATTCTGACCATTTTCTACATTTCCATACTGAGTTATCTTTCCCTTTCTCTACCAACCCCCAATTATCTGACAATTATAATCAAATCAACACTGCCGTTGCATCTAGAAAGGGTGGAACAACTGAGTGACCTGTGTTCCTCTCCTCATACAGGTGACTTCCCGGACCAAGACAAGTTTCCCTGGCTGTCACTCCCCTTTATGTCTTGTCTTCTTTCGTTAGAATATAAACTCCTTAATCAAAGCCACTGTCCCCCTTTTCTATTTATATCACCAGTGCCTAGTACAGTGCTTGGCCCATAGAGTAATAATACTTTTTACATTCATTCATCTACTCATTCATTCAATCATTCAGGGGACAGTTTTAATCCTTTGGATTTTTCCTCTTACTTGGGAGAGTTAGAAGTAGCTAAAAGTTTCATTTCTCTACCCCTTCTCCCTATTCCCACCCATCTGAAAATCATCCACTTTAAAGGAGAAAGTTCAGGAAGTGATGTACCATACCTAGAACAGTCCTTGAGGCTGAAACGCCCCTCCCAGAATCATGTCTGCCAGCTGAAAGACTTGGACCTAAACCAGCTGCTTTCCGTAGGTATCTGTTAAAAGAAGTTAAAAATACAAATCATCCCTTGTTTAAAAAACATAGCCCAATGGAATATCATTTAGTGAGGCCACATCTGGACAATACGTTACTCTTTGTTAGGAAAAGGACCAGACCTGGAGGTGGGAGGGTTGGAATGCTTGACTTCTGGAGTTGAGCTCACTTTAGAGACAAGGATGCAAACAAGGAGCTTGGGACTGAAGTTCATCAGCAGCAACAGGCTCTGGTAGACATCTCCTCCTCTCATCATGTGCCCTTCCCACATTCCAGACCTCTAAGACTATTTAGCAAATATGTGCCTGTCCACTGGTCAAAAAGGTTTAAAGTTTTCTCATCTTTGGAAGAATTCTCAGATATTGGCCTAGCATGCAGCCAACCTCATTGGCAGTAGGCTTTCAAGAAGCAGAAGACTGTTGTTGAGTAGCTGAAAAGAAAGGAACATAGTTTCCCTAGAAGTCCTCATGTGGGTTGTTCCATGGTTTTAAACCCATTTTAGACCCAACTTTGGGTCAATCCACACATATTTATTCAGCTCCAAGAGTGTTCCCGGTCCTGAATGCTGGGTCATTGTTGGGGATGCCGACAAAGAATAGGAGAGGCAAACTGGTGTGGGGGACACTGGATGGTGCAGCAGAATGAGCACTAGATCCGAAGTCAGAGAATTTGGGTTAGATCTTGAATCTGGTATTTACTACTGGTTATGATGATGGTTGAGGCAATAACTCATCTGCAAATGAAAACATTAGACTAGATCAGGAATTTTTTTTAAACTGTGTCCTTGAACTTTATTTAAAAATTTTTTGATAATGATATTTCAATATAGTTGCTTTATTTTGTATTCCTATTTTGTTTTAAGTATTTCAAAACATTATTATGCCAACAGGTCCATGGACTTTGCCAGCTGCCAGAGAAACTTATGACACAAAGATTAAGAACCTTGGCCTAGACAATCTTTAAGGGCTCCTCCCAACTCTAAAAACCCATGTTTCTTATAAGGTACTCCCTGCCCTCAAACAACTTACCTTGTGATGGGAACCAAATCTAATATGTAAAATCATGAGTGGATAAGATAAAATAACATGAAATCAAGGGATGGATTTTGTGATATTAAATGTAAGTGGAAAATAAAGGAGGTCTGAGAAGGTAAAAAAAACACTGAGGACCGCAGGAGCTTGGCAGGAGTTTTCCCTGTTTTCACAAAAAGAAAAGAGGAGGACTCCGGAAACTCAGACTGGGGAGTTTGATTTTAATCCCTGGCAAAATTTTAGAGCGGTTAATAATAGGATCTTACAATTATAGGGTACGACAGTTACTACAACCATGAGGTAGGTAGCAAAAGGAGTATTATTCCCATTATGACCATTTGGGGAAAAAAAACCCTTAGGTTTTTGGATCTAGGCTTTTTTTTTTTTTTTGTGACAGGCTGCCTTTAGTCACATCCTCTTTTCTTGCCTGGCATTCACTACCTTTTTGGAAGTTTCGATTAATGGAAAAGTTCCTGCAAAAAATTTCTGTCTTCCAGTGCCCAAAGGTACAACCTTGGTTCCTCCTTCGTTGTGACATCAGAAAGGGAAGCCAATCAGATGTGATGAGACTCTAATCTTATCCTCAAAACCCATTCCTCTTTATAATTCTCCAATTGCCCTGACACTGGACCCCAAATTCCAAACTATCAGTCAGTTGACAATCATTTATTAAACACTTACTAGGTGTATCAGGCAGGTAGGGCAGTTAGATAGCTCAGTGGATAGAGTGTGGGGCTGGAGTCAGGAAAACCTGAATCAAATTCTGCCTGAGAGAGTTAACAGCTGTGTGATCCTGGGCAAGTCACCTAACTTCTCTTTGCCTTAATCTACTGGAGAAGGAAATGGCAAACCATCCTTCCAATATCTTTGCTAAGAAAACCCTTGGACAGTGTGGTCCACGGGGTCATTAAGAATCTGACAGAAGTGAATGATGTTGTGTCTGGTACTGGGCTAAGCATTGGGGATGTAAGGGAGATCAAAACATCTAGTCTGCCCAAAAAGAGCAAGGAAAACTTGACGTAAGAATTGCCCGAGCTCAAGAGGTGGTTGTGGCTTTGGTTCTCATGTGACCATCATGGAGTTCTCCTTCTTGCAGATGTCAAAAGAGATTGGCTGCTATATCCTGGTTTGTGTGTGCGCACGTGTGTACATGTGTGCATGTGGGTGCACGTGCGTAGGTGTCTGCATGTGTCTGTGTGTATGCATATGTATGCACATGTGTGTGCACACGTGTGTATGTATGATGCTTGTTGTACATCTCTTGTGGTTGGCTGCCTCCCCCTTTATACGCCCAGCCTTGGGTGTCTCCAGATGAGCCATTTCGTCCATCCCCAAATGTCCCAAGTAAAGTGGTTTCATTATTGAATGTTGGTCTAAACCTTCTGAGAAGTTCTGGCGTAAGATCCAGGGCTATTGCTATGGATTGGAAGATCCATTTTATGGCTGGAGAAACTGAGGCTCAGAGAGGTCATGTAAATTACCCATTTGGTTGCCTCACATAGCTGAGGAAGGATTCAGGCCCTCTACCTCCCAGCCCAGTGCTCTTTCTTCTACAACAAAGTTTATATAACCCTAAACTCTGAATGCACTTTGTGTCTGTTCCACACAATTTACCCCTTAATAATTTTTCTTTCCTTTCCCATGTGTTTATTTTGTCTTCCCCATGAGAGTATAAACTTTGTGTCGATAAAGTTAGCATGCTTTAGCCTAGTATTCAAAGTCCACCACAACCTAGTCCTATTTCACTTTACCAGTCTTATCTCCAGTTATTCTTGGATATGAAATTCTTCCTCCAATTGAGAAGATTTTTATTCTGTTTCTCCCAAGCTATGCTCATTTGCACCTCTATCCTTTTGGTTGTAATTCTGTTTCCTTCAAGAGAAAATGCAAATCCTTAAGAGCAGGGAGTATCTTTTGCCCCTTTTTGTATCCCCAGTGCTTAGTACAGTGCCTGGCAAATCATTGCTAAATGATAAATGTTTGCTGATTTGATTGATTGAAATGCCAATCCAAGATAGCATGTGATTAAATGGAGAGGCAATACGGGACAGTAGACAGAGGGACTGCCTTGGAGTCAGAAAGACTAGAGTTTAATTTTTACCTTTGGTGCATAAAAGTGGCATGCCCCTAAACAAGTCACCTAATTTCTTAGTGCCCCAGGAAGCACTATGAGGCTATAAATTACAGACTGTTAGCCAAGCTACATCAGAGGAGGAGTTTTCCCACCCAGGTAGTTCCTCACACCAATGAAATCGTGAGTCCAGAACCCCAAATATATATGATTACCTGCAAAAGAGGCAGTATCTGGATAGGAAATGGGAAGCATTATAGAGTGGAGTTTGGACAGGGAAGTTGAATAGACACTAGTTATGTGATCTATCTATGCAAAATGAGAGAAGAGGATTAACTTAATGGTCCCTAAAGTCCTTTTAGGTTTGAAGTCTATGTTCCTATCTTGAGCTAAAAGCACAGAGGAGTTTGTGAAGTTATTCTGGCTGCAGTTGGAGGGACTGCTGGCTGGAGGAGATGGCGTGTATTGGAGAGGTAATGGGAAATAAAATTAGAGAAGATAAAGTGAACCAGGTTACAGAAGGCCATGAAGGCAGGTACAATCTCTTTGCCATTTTTGAGTCCAGTTCATCTCACATTTGAGTACTGACTCTTTGAGAACTTTTCTTTGGGAGAGGTATCATTAGCTTGGAGTGAAGAGGGTTTTGTTCTAGAATGCCAGTGTCTTAGGGCATGGGGATGGGGCAGGGCTCCCTACACACAGTGACCACTATCCTTATGCCTTGTCTCATAATTATTTGCTACACCACATGTGGCTGGATTGCTGAAAGAAAGGCACAGCTACTCTTGGGTCCAGCCACCATGGCATCGGAGACCACATATTCCCTCTCCACCCCCCTCCTCCTTCATCAACTCCTAAGGGTAGGAGTGGATTCTCTGCAGGGTAGGAGGCTAAATGCATTCCTCCCAGCTTGACTGCAGCCATAGTTAGGCTCTTCTCAATTTCCCAACCCATCCTCTTTCTCAGTTGTATTTGCTTCAGCTTCCAAATTATGCACACTGCACTGACTGGAAGAGATAGGGCAAATTAGAGAGTTATGAGAAATTAGATAAGACAAAGTGGATCAGGTTACACAAGGCTTTGAAGGCAGATATACTTTTTTTGTCATTTTTAAGCTCAGCTCTTTTCATATTTGAGAATAAAAGTTAGGATTTCCTGGTGGTGGTAGGAGCTGATCCAGTGAAGGAGAAATATTTTTAAACATGATTCAGTGGACCCAGGACAGTGCGAGGTTGTGATTATCTGAGAAGGTGGTGCTAACGGCCCACAACTTGCTGGAATCTTCTGAAAGCAGCAGCCCCATACTTCCGAATATTTAATGCTTCCTGAAGAAGTCCTTTGAGAGCAGAGTCTGCATGTCATAACTTGAGCCAATAGCACACCCCTCAGATGGGATTAAATGGTGAAGGAACAATGAGATTTTCTTATCTCTAGAGATATTTGGGGAAGGGTACAGTCTGAAAGGTGGAAATGTCTTTCCTTTCCCCTGCCCCAAGAGGCCTGGTGGAAAGCCTGTTCAAGTACATACTGTTTCTCCAATGTCAATGGGAAAATATCAGTCACAGTGAGAGAGGGGCAGTCTTTAAATTGCAAGCATAGCTCTTTACCTTCTTCCTGCATGGGTCTTCTTCATGAGTTATTTTCGGTTTATCTTTCTATGTAATTTGCAGAACTGGACTATTTTGTAACTCGGCAATGTGATGCTCTGGTGCCACAGGAAGTGGTCTAGAAGAGAAGGGGGAAAGTTTCTGGGCTCATCTATGTGTACTCATACCCTCATTCAAGAAAGCCTTTTCCAGAATGTGTGCCTATCTATACAGCTTCTATTTGTTCTGTCCTGTTCGTCTTTTCAAATCAATGTCGGCTCAATCAATCAGTTATTCAATCAAGCTTCTATTGAGCACCTACTATAAATATCTTTCCTGTCTCTCATTTCTATTATGCTTACAGTAAGAAGGACATCTGCTTTGCTCCTGTTTTTTCATTGTTTATGAACCTAAAAACAAAGGTCAATCTTAAAAAAAAACTGACTCCTCTTTTTAATACCAGTGATGATGGTTTTATATTGAGGCAAGTCATGGAAAGCTATTCTTGTTGAAAAAATTAAACATTATTGTCACACAGAAGGTAAGGGGGAAATGCACAGTGGTTGTTAACAGGCTGCCAAACAACCAAGAAAGATGGAAGAGTAGAGGTGGGAGCTCATCTGAATTTTCCCAACAAAAGGTCAAGGCAAGATTTTTTCCAGTCCAAGACAACTTTGGAGTTCTCAGAAGAAGCCTGTGACATTGAGATGCCCAGAGTGCATTTGGTGGCAACACCACCAGTAGGCCTTGGGGGTGACAGTAATACCACCAGTAGGGCTTGGAGGTGGCTATAACAGCAACACCAGTTGCTCCAGAAAGCTCTCAGCCAGAGATGGTAAGGGAGTCAGACAACTAATCAGAAAGAGATCACAAAGACACTTAGCTGCCACTGAGTGCAGGACCCTGTTGTGTGGCCCCATATGGAGTTTAAGTTCTCAGTTCCAGGATAAAGAGGAGCAGTAGTGCTTGTGGCCACAGGGAGCAGTGGACCTAGTCACAGTTCCAGAGCCAAGAGGAGTGCTAGCATTTGTAGCTCCAGAAGAGCCAGGTCTCTTCTTGGGTAAAAAATAGAGCATAGGCCAGGAGAGCACTAACTACCCTACTTGGATTATACCATATTGCAAATATAAAAAACCTACAGATTCTCAGAACTAACTCTGAAAACTAGCATCCCCCAAAAATCTGAAATTTGGGGCAGTGCCAAACCTCTCTTTGCCCCCAGCCAAGCAGATTCCAGTTTTAACATAAAGTTACAAGTCAAGAAATAGACTAGAAAAGTGAGCAAACAGCAAAAACAGTACTTGTACATAAAAACTACTAGGGTGCCATGGAAGATCAAGATGCAAACTCAGAAGAAAACAATACTTTCTAGTGTTTTTAGTAAGAATGAGTATTGTATTTTGTCAAAAGCCTTTTCTGGATCTATTGATATAGTTATGTGGTTTTTGTTGTTTTCCTTATTGATATGGTCAGTTATGCTGATAGTGTTCCTAATATTGAACAAAGCCTACACTCTGGGTATAAATCCTACCTGCTCATAGTATATGATCTTTGTAATATTTTGTTGTAATTTTCTTCCTAGTATTTTATTTAAGAAATTTTGTATCAATACTCATTAGAAAAATTGGTAAAAAGTTTTCTTTCTCTGTTTTTGCTCTTCCTGGTTTTGGTATCAGAACCACATTGGATTTTTTGAGAAAGTGTGTTAATTCTGTCCCCTTAACAACAAAAGGAAGACAACAAGCATTTATTAAATGAATACTATTTGCCAGGCACTGTGCCAAACGTTTAAAAAATATTGCCTTATTTGATCCTCACAACAACTCCAGAAGGTAGCTACTATCATTATCCTCATTTTACAGATGGAGAAATTGAGACTGAGGTTAAGTTAACTAAGGTTAAGATTTGCCTTGGGTCATTCAGCTAGTAAGTGTCTGAGGCAGGATACGAACTTAGGTCTTCCGGACTCCAGGCCCAGAGCTCTGTCTACTGCACCACCTAACTTTTATGGCAACAATAACAACATTAAGAATAATAGTAGCTAATGTTTATATAGTGCTTTCATATGGCTAGACTGTAATATCCTTGATGGCAAAGATGGTGAATTAGCCTATTCTGGCACAAAGGGTATATTTTATTTGGTGGATCTTGCAATTCATTCATTCATTCATTTTCATAAAGTTTTCATTGAAATTTTTGTTTACTAAACACATAGTCCTAAGCTAGACTTTTAGGCAGGACTTTTTTTGGTGGGGGAAGAAGGGGACAAATAGGCTTTTTCTATTCTACTCTAGATATGCTCCCTCTGTGGCTACAAAAAAGGGAAGGATTTATTCTTACTGTGCAAGAATTTCAGACGAATTAGAAAAACAAGACATTCGCTTAGAATCGTTGACCCCTCTTTTGGAGAGAATTTCAGTCATCTAGGCTAACCTCTCATCCATTGTAGGAATCTTGACTATTATATTCCTGAAGGATAGTCTTCCAGATGCTGTTTGAATACTCCTGGGGGAGGTGGGGAGAGTGAGTGTTTTGCCAGCCACTAGATCTTTTCAAATTGCTGTCTGACCACGTCTCCCTCTTCGTGTACTATTGAAGCCAATTTTTCCGACCTAAGTGTAAGACTTCTCATTCTGCTAGGTGTGATGGAACACTCCTGTAACCCCTGCTACTAACGAGGCTGGCAACACATAGAACAAAATAGAAAAAGACCTTACATTTATCACTATCAGATTTCATCTCATTAGACTTAGTCAAATGTTCTAGCAGGTCAAGATCTTTTTGGGTTTTGGTGCTAACATGTTCATTAACCTTCTCAGTCTCATGTCATCTACAAATTTGATAAGCATGTTTTCAGTGTCTTTATCCAGGTCATTGATAAAAATGTTTAATAGCATACAGCTGAGCATAGGTTTCTGGAGTGTTTCATGTGCCAAAGATGTATTTATTGTTACATTATCATTTTATTCCGTTAACATTATAAGTAATATTGATGATAATGATTATAGCTAACATTTATATATTGCTTATATGTGGCAGTCAATGGACCAAGTTCTTCACAATCATTCTCTCTTTATCCTCAACACCACCCTTGGAGGAAGGTGCTATTATTAACTTCATTTTACACATGAGAAAACTGAGGCAAATATAGATAGGTTAAGTAACTTACCCAGGGTCAAACAATTAAGAAATGTCCGAGGTTAGATATGAACTCATGTCTTCCTGACTTCCAGAGTCTATCCACTGTATCACTTAGATGCTATATTGAATGATCAAGGACTGTTTTTTTGGATCTGGACGTTCAACTTGTTCTCTATTCAATTATATTTTAACTTATCCTTCATTTCTCTATCTTTTCCACAGGAGTAATATGGGAAATACTTTGTCAAATTCTTTGCTGAAGAAAACTATATATAAGGCATTTCCCTGATCTACAGGTTTTTTTTTAACCCTGCAAAAAAAGCAGATATAAAAGTAGTCTAGCGTGACCTGTTCATTAAAAACAAATTCTGGATTTAACAAACCCAGATGAGATGATGGATGACCCGTTCTTGAATGAAACTATGCAAGATCTTTGCAGTCACTGCTCTCCTTTCTAGATGTTCACTAATTATTTCTTTACTAATAAATACCAGGTTATTTTTTCCAGGAAAAAAAGTCATTCTCACTGATCTAGAGGATGCAGATTAAATTCTCTTCCCTTTTTAGAAAATCAGTGTATTTGCCTTTTTCCATTCCCAATTTACACCTCAAGTTCTTCCCAATCTTTCTCATATCATTGAGAAGCGACTCACCAATCACTTCCATCAGATCTTTCAGTACCCAAGGAGCAATCAGTCAAAATCAACGTGCATTTATAAAGGACCATGTCACTCCTGTTAAAGTGCCCTGAACATATCCTGTTCACTTCCTTCTCCATGCTTTAGGTCAACATTTTCTCCACTCCTCTCACTTTTCCTACCCATTTTCCTATCTCCTAACCAGATAGCTAGAGCATATATTGGGCAGATTGCTCGTTATATTATTTGTGTTTCATTTATTATCTTCTTCACTGAGTTTGAAAATTGAGGTGGGTCTTAGTTATCTTTGTGTCTCCTCTAGTGCCAGGTGCCTTACACAATGCTTGTAACTTTGTTGAATGCTAAATGTTGACTTCCCTCACTATTGACCCGTAGATCTAAGAGGTATATTGTTATTAAGCACTGAGACCTTGAACAGAATTATCATTCTTTTCTATTTACAGCTCACAGGCTCTGTTAGAAGATCATAGGATCCAGGGAAAGCCTTAACTCAGGCAGGCCAGACTATTAAAGTATACCAGGCCATTGGGCTTGGGAGGCTGCCAGGAGGCAGATGTTGCTGACTGAGGGATTTTGGGAGCTGGGCAATCTGTCACCAAAGCTTATGTGGTTCTTGGAAAATCCCAAACAGAAGGACTTTCAACTTTGATCAGCGACTTTGATCAGTCAATCAAAATGAATTCCCTGCATTCCTACTATGTGCCCAGTCCTGTGTTAAGAACTATGGCATAGATAGTACTTAAAGGATAAACCTTTTTGAAAGCATAAGACTCAACCCCTACCCTCCAGTGATAGTCTTGAGCAGAAGTTCTCAAAGTGTGATTTGTGTACTCTTGGAGACCCTTTTGGGTGGTCTCTCAGGGTCAAAACTACTTTTCTAATAATACTGAAATTTTAATTTCTAATTAGGTAAATATTCTTAGATAAAGCCCATATAAACAAAATCTCTTTGTCTTAATAATTATTTAAGAGTATAAAGGAGTCCAGAGACTAAACAATTTGAAAAGTACTGGTCTAGTGTTTAGTTGGGGAAACCAGTTATGGATTTATCATATGAAATAGGAAATAGCTCATGATAGCATATACTTAAGGACAGAATGATAACTTACAAATCATAAATTCAGGGAAGAGATAGAATGTATAACTCCTTATCTCCCTGCAGTATGGGAAAGAGTACCAAAATTCCTCTTCCCAGGCTAAAACTTCACTCACAGGCTTGCCTCTAAATAAAGCAAATCATTTGAGGGCAGTGGCAGTCAATTTTTCTTCCCTTCGTATTCTTGGCGCCTCGTACGTTCACAAAGCACCTTTGAGTGGTGATTATCAACAGCTCCTACAGCACTGATTGTTTCTTTCCAGGGTCCATTAGGCCTGGGAGAGACTATCATTCCAAGGGGCTGGAGTCTTCTCCCTGCCTAGGCTCCAAAGATTGTCCAGGACAATGATGCTGCTTTGGATGGCTGCTAAAGTTTGTGATGGATACTGAGGGAGATAAATACAGTACACAGATGCCTTTTCCCTTTGGGGAGGTAAAAAGCCAAAATATGGTGGGAACACATTTGTGGTTCTGGTTAGCTGATGGGACTGTTTCATGGAGTTTGTTGGCTGGTGATGCAGAATGGTTACATAAGTGCTATTTTGCTTAAAGGCTGTCAGTGGGGAGGTATGCGAGGATTCAGCAGATTTATCAAGTGCTGGCTTCCTCTTGAAGAGGGCAATATTCGCACATGAAGAATGATTGAGCAAGGATCACTTTTGTGATCTGAGAGAAAATCTGAGATTCTTTCTGCTTCACATGTAAGAAGGTACAGACAGTCTGAATTCTGAAAAAAGGATGTTTATTGTTGATAAATTTCCTGTAGACTGTGACTGGGGTGGGACCTCTAGTTTGGATTCTGGGAATCTTGACCCCATTTCTTAAAGATAACATTGAAAGTCATTAGACCACTTCACTCACAGTGTTGTGGTATCTCATCCAAATATTGCCTTAGTAACAACATTCCAGAGCCAAATAACTAGATAACTCATTTTGGAGGGTGGGAATGGGGAAGGAAGTTTGTCTAAAGAAATTTGAATATAACAAGGTCATGATTAGTGTGAATAATGAATCCTGTGAAGTAGTTGAATTATTTTAATTTGTACCGCAGGAACCAATGACCAAACTTTACATAATCATAACTTCAAATAATGCAAATATGAATACATGGGACCACTTCATGGGATTTATTACTTGTGCTAATTGCGACCTAGCTGTGTTATGAGCACAGGGGTTTTTTGGAACCTGAAGTTTAAACTTCATCCAACTTTGACTTCTGAACTTTCTGGGAAGGGGAATTCTGTCTCCCAAAACACCTCAGTCCACTACCTGGAAACTCTTATTGAGAGGACATGTTTCCTTACGTAAAATTTCCTCTTTTTACCTTGCACCCATTGGTCCTGATTCTGCCTTTTACAGCTGAAGTGAAGAAGTCTATTTGTCGGTTCTTCCAAATACATGAAGACAACTATCACGCCAACCTGTCTTTCTCTTCTCCAGGCTAACTATCCTCAGTTCATTGTCTCTTCTTATATGCCATGAACTCGAGACTCTTCACCATTCTGGTTGCCATCTATTGAACATATTCTTCTCATCAATGTTCTTCCTAAAACATGGTCCCTGAAATTGAATGTCACACCCAGATGTTGACCAATCAGGGCAGTCATTATCAGCTTCTTAATCCTGGATGCTTTTTTTTTGATGTGCCTATGATTTAATTGATGTAAAGAGCTCCTTCACAAAAGGAAGAAGATTAGAGAAGGGAGCAAAGATTTGTTAAGTGTCTGCTACGTACCAGGCACTATATTAAGTACTTAACAATTATTATCTCATTTGATTCTCCCAATGACATTGGGAGGTAGGTGTTATTAGGATAACCACTTTAAACTGATGCCTCAGAAGTTAAGGGGTCCCACAGCTAGGAAGCGTCTGAGGCCAGATTTGAACTCAGTCTTTTGATTCTAGACCCAGTACCCTATCCACTATGTCATTTAGCTTCTTAATTGAAGAAAGGAATTGCTCATTGGCACCTATTCTGGAACTTTTATTTTTAGAGAGCTTTCTGGGAGCACTGAAAAGTGTCCCCACCTTTTAACTCAAGTTGATAATTATTCTGCCACTTTTAGTCCTAGAGGTTTTTTTTTTTTTGGAGGGGGGAATAGGGTGGAAGAACTCTGTGGTTAAATGACTTGTCCAGGGTCACAACACTGGTGTGCCACAGAGGTAGGACCTGAACTCCAGGCTAATTTTCAGTCTGGTACTCATGCTGATTTTCAAAGTCCTATATAGCAGGGACAGTTAAGTGTCAAAGAGGATAGACCACTGGCCCTGGAGTCAGGACCTGAATTCAAATCTGGCTTCATACACTTAGTAGATGTGTGACACTGGGCAACTCTCCCTTTCTACCCCCCAAAAAACCTTCCTATAATACCAAATCTCTCCTGAAGCAGTCTCAGAGACATTAGCTCTTTTGGCTGCCATATTGAGTTTGATGTTCGCTAAAACTTCAAGATCTTTTTCAGATTCACTTTTGCTTGGCCATACCTAGTACTTATAAAATTGACTTTTAAAAATCCAAGTGCAGGATTTTCCATTGACCTCTATTAAATTTCATCTGATTTGATTTGACCTGTTAAGTTATTTTTTTATCTTGGCTGTCATCCAGTGTGTTACCTAATGTCCTTCCAAACTTTGTGTCATCTGCAGATTTGATAAGGATGCCCTTTACATCTTCATTCAAATCATTGAATAAAAGGCAAAACACACAGGGCAAGTCCTGTGGCATTTCCCTGGAGCCCTTTTAAAAAATGTGTTAAAAACCTGTAATTTACTGAGCACTTTAAAGTTTGGGAAGCATTTTGTATCCATTGCCTTATTTGATCTTTACCGACTATGTGAGATAGGTACTCTATTTTATCCCCATTTTAGAGATGATGAAACTGGGGTTCATAAAGATTAAGTTACTTGTTAATAGTTACCCAACTGGTAAGTATTCAGACCCAGGTCTCTCCCACCTCCAAGTCCAATGCTCTTGCTGCCTGTTGTGCTTCATGGCTTCAAATGATCACATTTGTGATCTTAACCATGATCTCAGTGAAACTTTACAACAGCCCTATGAGGACAGTGCAGGAATTGCCCCCATTTTATAGGTAAGGAAATAAACTGGCTATATTAAGAACTCTGTGGCCCCATAGTCACTGAAAAATCATCTCATTTTCCCTTCCTTATTCTCTTTTCCCCTTTCCATTTGGACAATGACAATATTTCCTGGATCCTCTAAAGCTACTAGAAGTATCTTGTGCAGCTAAGGAAATAGTACATTCCTATCTGTACTTGTCTTCCCTCCTAGTTAGGGCTCTTACGAGTTTTGAAGACAATTTACATAGTCCCCTTATAACTAGCCTCTGTGAGCTCTCAGTGGTTAGATGTTTCTCCCCTGTAATGAGTGAATCTGGGCTGTAGGGAAGGAACAGAGGAAAGAGCTGCTTCTTAGAGGTCCATATTCAATTCTCAGGACATAAAAGAAAGGTTGCCTTTCTAGGAAGGAAAGCCTCCAGACTAGCTTTTTTACTTCCACTAACTTTAGGGTCCCTTCAGCACATGCCTAAGTGAGCTTACTGGGTATTTGATGTTGACTTGGACAAGGCCATACAACTAGCTAGTGGTAGAAAGTAGAATAACCTAGGCCTTCATAAGGATTCTCAGATCATTGCTCTATTTATCATATAATTCAACCTTTAAAAGTGATGGTCTTGATGTCAAAGACTAGTCTCAAAACAGATATCTAACCTCTTCCTTTCAAAAATCTCTACCTCTCACTCTAATAATTTTCCCCCAACTTTTAGTGGATCCTGGACAGAGGCAGCTTTGTGGCACAATGGATAGGCTGCTAGTCTTGGAATTGGATAGACCTGAATTCAAATCTGACCTCAGACATTTGCTAACTGTGTGACCCTGGGCAAGTCACTGAACTTCTGTAGGCTTCAGTTTTCTCAGCTGTAAAATGGAAAAACCATAACAGTACTTTACTCCCAGGCTTGTTGTGAGGGTCAAATGAGATAATATTTGTAAAATGCTTAGCACAGTGTCTGACACATAGTAGGTGTTTAATAAATGCTTCCTTCCTTCCTTCCTTCCTTCCTTCCTTCCTTCCTTCCTTCCTTCCTTCCTTCCTTCCTTCCTTCCTTCCTTCCTTCCTTCCTTCCTTCCTTCCTTCCTTCCTGGATCAGATTACCTGACTACCTCTGGGGGGGGATCATGTTTTGTTCTAGGACACCCTAATTTCAGGAGGGACATTGATAATGTGGGGAATGTTCAGAGGAGGGGAACCAGAATGGTAATGGGCTTTGAGTCATATACATATAGACTGAAGGAACTGGGATTGCTTAGCATGAAGAATAGAAGACTTAGGAGTCACATGATAACTGTTTTCAAGTATATGAATGGCTCACATGCAAAATGGAATATACTTCTTATACTCCTTCTGCCATAGGAGCCATGGGTAGAATTGCAAAGAGGTAAATTTGGAGGTAAAGGATGTATTCCAAAGGTTCTAGAAATAGAGTTAAAAGGGACACCAGAAGCCATGTGTTCCAACCCCCTTATTTTGAAATGATGAAACTGAGGCCCCGGGGAATTAAGTGATGTGCTGAAGGTCATATTGGCCACATCAGAGGAACTCTGAAGGTTGTAGTCATTAGAAGTTTTCACTTAGGGATTGTATGATAACCTATCTAGTACATTGTGGAGGGAATTGTCATTCAGATATGGGTTGGACCAGATAGACACTGACAGAACTTACAACTAGGAAGCTGTATGATTTTTAAAAAATATAAATTTATTTATTTTTAGTTTTCAATGTTCACTTCCACAAAATTTTGAATTTCAAATTTTCTCCCCATCTTCCCCCTACCCCTGCCTCAGGACAGCATGTATTCTGATTGCCCTTTCCTCCAATCTGGCCTCCCTTCTATCACTCCCTCACCCCATCCCCTTCCCTTCTATTTCCTGTAGGGCAAGATAGGTTTCTATACCCTATTGCCTACATATCTTATTTCCTATTAGCATGGTAAAACAAATTCTAACATTCATTTTTAAAGCTTTGAGTTCCACATTCTCTCCCTTCCCTCCTCCTCACCCATCCTCATTGAGAAGGCAAGCAATTTGATGTAAGTTATACATATGTGGTCATGCAAAAGACCTCCATAACAGCCATGTTGTGAAAGACTAACTATATTTCCTTCTATCCTGTCCCACCCTCCATTTATTCAATTCTCTCCTTTGACCTGTCCCTCTGCAAAAGTGTTCTTTTCTGATTACCCCTTCCCCCAATCTGCTGTCCTTTCTACTATGCCCCCTCTCTTATCCCCTTCCTCCTGCTTTTCTGCAAGGTAAAATAAACTTCCATACCCAACTGGGTGTGTATGTTATTCCCTCCTGAAGTGAAATTCTATGAAGGAAGGCTCACTTATTCCCTCTCACCTTCCCCTTCTTCCTCTCCATTGTAAAAGCTCTTTCTTGCTTCTTTTATGTGAGATGATTAACTACTTTCTACCTCTCCCTTTCTCTTTCTCCTAGTACAGTCCTATCAACACTTAATTTTCTTTTTTAGATATCATTCTTTCATATTCAGCTCACCCTGTGCCTGTTGTCTCTCTGCATACACACACACACACACACACACACACATACATACCTACATAGACACACATATTCCCTCTAACTATGCTAATACTAAGAAAGGTCTCATGAGTTACAAATATCATCTTTCTATGTAGGAATGTAAGCAGTTCAGTTTAATAAGCCCCTTATGGTTTCTCTTTCCTGTTTACCTTTTCATACTTCTCTTGATTCTTGTATTTGAAAATCAACTTTTCTATTCATATCTGGCCTTTTCAACAAGAATGCTTGGAAGTCCTTTATTTCATTGAAGTTCTATTTTCCCCCTGAAATACTATACTCAGTTTTGCTGGGCAGGAGATTCTTGGCTTTAATCTTATCTCCTTTGACTTCTGGAATATCATATTCCAAGCCCTTTGATCCCTTAGTGTAGAAGTTTCTAAATCCTATGCTATCCTGATTGTGTTTTCACAGTACTTGAATTGTTTCTGGCTCTTTGTAATATTTTCTCCTTGATCTGGAAATTCTGGAATTTGACTAAAATATTCCTAGAAGTTTTCTTTTTGGTGTCTCTTTCAGGGGATGAGTCTTTTCATTTCTATTTTACCTCCTGGTTCTAGAGTATCAGATCAGTTTTCCTTGATAATTTCTTGAAAGATGATGCCTAGGCTCTTTTTTTTGATCATGACTTTCAGGTAGTCCAAGAATTTTTAAATCAACTTCCCTGGCTCCATTTTCCAGGTCAGTAGTTTTTCCAATGAGATACTTCACATTGTCTACTATTTTTTCATTCTTTTGGTTTTGTTTCATAATTTCTTGATTTCTCATAAAGTCGTTAGTTTCCATTTGCTCCATTCTAATTTTAAAGAATTATTTTCTTCAGTGAGCTTTTGGACCTCTTTTTCCATTTGGGTTAGTCTAATTTTTAAGGTATTATTTTCTTCAGCATTCTTTGAGGTTTCCTTTAGCAAGCTATTGACTCATTTTTCATGATTTTCTTGCATCGCTCTCATTACTCTTCCCAGTTTTTCCTCTACTTGTCTTACTTGATTTTCAAAATCCTTTTTGAGCTCTTCCATGGCCTGAGACCAATTCATATTTTTCTTAGAGGCTTTAGATGCAGGAGCTTTGACTTTGTTGTCTTCTTCTGCCAGTATGTTTTACTCTTCCTTGTCACCAATGACATAAGAAAATATCTCTTCACTGAGAGAGTAATAATCTATAGTCTGTTTCTTATTTACAATTTGCTCATAACTAGCCAATCGTTTTTTGAGCTTTGTTAAGTGGAAGTCTCCAGAAGCAGCCTTCACTTCAGCAGTGACTGAAGCTGCGCTGGGGCTGGAGCTGGGCCATGTTTCCCTCTCAGCCAGGTGAAACACCCTTCCCATTGACATCTGAAGCTGTCTTTAGCATTTGTGGGTTGAGAAGTCTAGACTCCACAGCAGCTGCTTGTGTTTCAGTCCAGGCTGAACTACATTCTGCTCCCAGCCCGGTGCTATAGATCCTTCCTGTCAACCTTCCAGATTGTCTTGGACTGCAGATTGCTTCAGTCTGATATTTTGTGGCTTCTGTTTCTTCAGAATTTGTTTAGAGTCGTTTTTTACAGGTTTTTTGAGGGCTTTTGGGGGAGAGCTCTAGCTGGTTCCTGCTTCTACTCTGCCATTTTGACTCTGTGCTGAAACTGTATGATTTTTGAATCCAGCATTCTCTTCTACATATAAACAACAATTCTTGTTCTTTATACCTTACAAGGTTGTTTTCAGGGAAGTATTTTGTTATCTCAATGGAGATTGTACAGGATTGTGAATCCAAAAGTCTTGGAATTGTAATGCCCTGCAGACACACACACACACTCACCATATATATATATATATATATATATGTATATATATATATGTGTATATATATATATATATATATATATATATATATATATATATATATACACATATATATATATATACATGCATGCACTGCATTTCTGAAGGCACATTTTCTCTTTTGGAAAAATTCCCAAATTTTGACAGGAACTTCAAAACCTACATGCTCTATACCTCCTGGAGTGACATTAATTAATGTTGCTAAAGATCTCTAAGCCTCTTTTTTGAAAGGTGCTGGAAGTTGGAGATATTACTTTAAATTCTGATTATAGAAACTCCTGCTGAGACCTTGCAATTAGGTGGCAGTTGTTACACTTGGGCATGTACAATTTCAATAACAAACTTAGCTTTAATTAAAGTAGGGCCCACTGTAACTCTAGATTTAGCAAGAGAAGTATTGCATCCTTAGCAGCTCTTTATATATATAATATGCTTGGGTTTCTAGGGGCACTGCCAATTCTGTGGTCTAGAATTCAAATGTGTTTTTAATCTCTATCCTCATAATTCCTTCTTAGGTGAGTGAGAATACCTTTCTTCTTCTTTAGGCTTTTTTTATTCTTGCTTGTTTCAACAACCCTTTACATCTCCTACTCTTACTCTTTTGGCTTCCAGGAAGACATCAGTTTTCACTTTCTTAGTTAGGGCTTGTTCTCAGTCACATGATTTTGAGATTAGGATTTATATTTCAAGGGTTATGATGTTTATTGGTAACCTTATGAAGTAATATGGAAAGTAATAAAAATATTGCTGGACTTAGAAGTCAAGAGAACTGAGTCTGTCTCTAAGCTACATTAGTCACTTAAACCATAGTTTCTCAATTTGTGAAATAGGGATATGCAAATAATATTTGCATGTGTATGTATATATATGTACACACACACACACACACACACACACACACACACACACACATATATATATATACCTCATAGAAGTTTTCAGGGGTACAAGTGTCCAAGTATCCATTAGAACATAGAACTTGATGATCATAGAAAAAACATAGATAGACTTGCACAAAATAATGAAAAAGGAAATGAAGAGAATGCTGTATGCAGTAATAAATGTACTGTTTTAAGAACAACTTTGAGCAACTAAATCATTTTGACTATTATAAATACCCAAATTAGCTACAAAGGACCTATGAAGGAGAATGCTATCTGCATCCAGAGAAAGAATTGACAAAAGTACATATAGAATGATTTTACATGTAGATGCATATTTTGGTGTCTAATAGACACAATTAGGTGGGGGTGGGAGGAAGGAAGAAAAAGAAAAGTAAAAAAGAAAAAAGAAATTTACATGACAATTATATGTATATATACATATAAATAGTAAGTTGCACATAATAGATTTGAAGTTTCATGTTAAATTGTGTTTTTAAAAAAATTATACTATGCTATGGAAATGCTTGTTTTATTCCCTAAATTAAAAAAAAAAGAACACAATGTCTAGGACTGAAATGAAACTTGGAGGTCAGAATATCATAGATTTGGAGCTGAAAGAGAAGAGGCCCCCTTTTTTTTTGCAGATGAGGAAATTGAGGCCCCATAAAGGTTAAGTGATTTGGTCAGAATATTAAATAACAGAGGTGGAATCTCTACTGAGTTTCTCTGACTCAAAATGTAGCCTAATACTTTCATTTGAAAAGACAGGAAACTAGAGACCTAGAGAAGTGAAATGACTTTTCCAAGGTCACAAAGGGAGTAGTTTACATCCAGGTGTTTCTGACTCTAATTGTAAAGGGCTATGCAAATAAATATGAAGTGGTATGATTATTAATAATAGCATGTTTGCATAGCTCTTTAAAGCTTATGAACAAAAGAATTCAAAGACATTTATTAAGCTCTTACTATGTACAAAGTACCATACTAGGTGCCTGGGATTCAAATAAAAATGCAAGATAGCCCCTGATTTCCAGGAACTCACATTCTAAGGATACAAGCCACAGAAAGGAGGAGGTCTTAGTGGCAAGTAAGATAGAAACATCCAATAGTCTTTAGGTTGCAGTTGAAAAAACAGATTGTGATGTGTCTTCTTGCATGCCATTTTCAGAGATGAAAGAATATCAATTTCTTAAACTATGTATTTGGTCATATCATATTTCACCATGCTAAGAACTTTGGTAGTGAGAACTTTCTTTGGTAGCTATAGCTGCCACATCCATGGAAGTCATTTCAGGCCATATCCCCAAAGATATCTGATTCTTGGGTTGATGGCTTTGGGGGCTGGGTCAGAAGTAGGTATGTTGGAGGGATACTGACACTCCAGAGTTTCCTGGGCTTACATGCCGGTGGATGGCATTTGGTTAGCAGTTGATATTGTTGGTGGCAAGGAATCTGAGCCTCTTTTCCACAATAACAACTTTGTGGTCTGGGTTGGAAGTAGGGCCATTGGCCTGGGGGAGGGGGCACTAAAACTCCTAAGGCTCTTGGATTTATGATCTCAGACTATCTCTACTGGGTTTACAAAATATTCCCTCACAATAACATTGCAAGGTATAAGGGGGGGTAGTTATTGTTCTCATTTAATAGGTATAGAAACAGAGTTTCAGATAGGTAAGTCATTTTCCCTTCTATAGCTAGTCAATGTCAGAGTCAGAATTCCCCAGATCTTCGAACCCTTAGGTATAATGTTTTTTCCACTATACCATGTGGCTTCTTATTACTGAGGGTGCAGTAGTAAACACTATACTTTTTTATTTTCATAATGATGATTCATTGATTATTAAATGACCAAAAAGCAAGCGAAGGCATTGTACAAGGCAGTTAAAGTCATGGGGAATATAAAACAGATTGAAAGTGATTTAAAAAATTTCTTGACATTTTCCTTCTAACATTCCAGGGCGGTGATGAAGGCCAAAAAAACTTTCTTTTCCTCCACTGTTACATCTGTGAAGCCTCAGTTCAGTGAATCTGTTCCAGGTGGTGGCTGGCCTGATTAATCGAGAATTCTGCCACTCAGGGAAGTACTACTCTCCTCTCTGAAGAGTTTTTTTTTCCTCTCTGCTTGGTAGGAACACATTAAGAACATTTTGGACAAAATTCTCATGAAATGAGCTCATGGAGGTACAGGAAAGTGAGAGTGTCATGCCAATGGGGCCAAGTTCCAGTGTCATAGTGAAGATTGCTCTCCGAACCTCAGTGTCCTCATCTCTAAAATGAGATGGTTATATCACCTCCAGAGTCTCTTCTGTGCTCTGCTCATGTGTGTTATCATGGTATCATCATCGCCAGAGAACATGAGGAAGATCCCCAGCACTCACCCCTCAAGGTGAGTGGCCCTCCTTTGAAAGGGAATAAGTATTTTTATGGCACTTACTATGTGCCAGACACTATAAAAACATTATCTTATTTGGGCTTATAGGAGGAGATGGATGAAACTTGCACAGAATCTGTGTCATTGCAAGGAACATCAAGATAGATGAAATGACAGATCTGTTTTTAGTATTTGAGTGCTCTCTTAATCATAATATCTTACATTTATATATTACTTATGTTGTTGCTTGGTCATTTTGGTCATGTCTGACTCTTTGTAACCCTAATTTAGGATTGTCTTGGCAAAGGTTACCATTTCCTTCTCCAACTTATTTTACAGATGAGAAAACTGAGGCAAACAGATATAAGTGACTTGCCCAGGCTCACCTACCTAGCAAATATCTGAAGTCAGATTTGAAGAGTTCTTTCTTACTCTAGGTCTGGCCCTCTACACATTGTCCTACCTAGCTGCTGCCCCATCTATCACTTGAAGTTTACAAAGTCACACACATTGCCCAACTTGATCTTTACAATGATCCCGTATGAAAGGTGGTACAAAGATTATTATCCTTATTTTACAGATGAGGAAACTGAGAGCCAGAAAAAGGACATGACTTGTTCAAAGTAACAAGAACTGAGGTTGAATCCAATTCTTTTGAATTAAAGGATAGCTTTCTTTTCATGACACAACATTGTCTCTTCTCACTATTGCCTCAGTCATATAGTATGACTAATCCTAGGTCTATAATTGGAAGGCCATCTTGTCCACCTTCTTCACCTCATACATTTCAAAGCCTACCCCTTATATGAGACCAGTCTGACCACTTCAGCCCATAGGGATCTCTTCCTTCTTTCGTATCCTAGAGTATTTCAGTGTCTCCTATGCTTTTAAGCATAATCATTTTCCAGATGAGGAAACCAAAGACCAAGACAGACCAAATTATCCAAGAACACACAGGAAATAGTTGTCAGAGGCAGGGTTTGAACCTAGGTTCTCTGACTGTAGACTCAGTCCTCTTTTTGCTGCATCACATGACATCCTGTACAGATGGATTTCTTCTTATTTACGTTTATTCTACCCTTTCCATTTTGGAGATTCATCCTCCTTGTCAGAGAGCATGGAAGCAAAGCCACAGTTGAGTAGTTCTGATTTTTCCCTATCATCTGTTAACATTATACCATCTGCCCCGTGCAGCAGGAATATCCCTTTTTTCTTCTTCTCCGTGCTCTTAACATATTTCAGCTTTTTATAAAAAAAGCATTTATCTATTTTGGGTCCTGTCATCCTACTGTTGCAGTCAAATTGGTCACGTTACCACCCACTCCCTCTCCCTAACCCGTCTGACAGGAATGCTCACTTCCCCTTAAATGCTGCTCTCTCTGCCAGTATTCACTTCCCTCTCTCTCCCCCTTTCTTCACCTTGTACATTTCAAAGCCTACCCCTTATATGAAGTCTCTCTGACCACTTCAGTCCATAGTAATCTCTTTCTTCTCTGGAATTCTAGAATATTCAGTCTCTACTATGCTTTTAATTGCATGTGCCCATGTTAGACCTTGTCCTTATGGATATAGAGACATTTCTGTGCATCTGAACTGTGTTGAGGGATTTTTCCTCCTATTTTTAAAATCCTCCATGTTAGTGAATCATTTCCCTGATGTAGGAGTGAGGACATGAGCCATATTATTTTTTACCTGAAAGGAAGGGGTCAGTAGCTGAGTGAGGACACATATTCAGTCCCATTGTCTCTGACAGGGCTAGGTGAATAGGAAGAGTTATCTCAGTTCTGATGATGAATAGGAAATTAGGGGTGGACCTCCTGGGCAACATGGGTTAAGAAAGAGACAGAAATTTGGTTTGGAGGGAGTCTGGAAATAGCATGAAGGCTCCCGATTCAGAGTAGTGGGTAATAGAAGTTTAGCCTTATCGTTTGATGCCTGAGGGTCCGCATAGAGCAGTAAGTGAATAGGTAAGACAATTTCCTCACTCAGAACAGAGCCCTTCTTCTGTACAGTGATTGTCATTGCTATGTCTTGTCTTGTGATCTTTTGCCACCAACCTCAGGTCAACTTTCCCACCATAGTCCAGCCATCATAACATCATTCTTTGGGGGCCTGCCTCTCCCTATTTCCCATTGTCCCTGGGGGGCATAGATCAGAGTTTCTGAGGGACAGTTCTCTCTCTCTCCAAGGTTCACTGTGCACGCAATTGGATTGTTCTCTTTGTCACCCCCCCCTCATAGTTAGTTTGCCATCTTTTCCCTCCTCTCCTTCATCCTGTCTTCTGGAATATTTTTTGTCGTTGGTGAATATGAGAATGTCCAAGCATTGGAAAGGGAGGGAGGGAGTGAGCGAGCAAGAGAGAGAGAGAGAGAGTGAGAGAGAGAGAGAGAGAGAGAGAGAGAGAGAGAGAGACAGAGAGACAGAGAGACAGAGAGACAGAAACAGAGACACAGAGACACACAGAGAGAGACAGAGGGAGAGAGACAGAGACAGACAGATAGACAGACATAGAGGAGTAGAGGTAGAGACACACACACACACATACAGAGACAAGACAGAGAGAAACAAGGAGAAACAGAGATAAAGAGACAGAGAGATGGAGAGACAGAGGCAAAAAGCCACAGGAGCTAGAGCACTGAGATCTCCATAGGAGGGTGAGGAAAGCACAAGATCTGAAGCTCATGGGAAGAGATCTTAGCCCAGTAAGAGAAAATCCTTGGAGAGAGAGCAATCGACTTGACATCTGAAGACCTGGATTTAAGTGCCTGCTCCGGTCCTTCTAACTGTGCAGCTCTGGACAAGTCGCTTACCCTTCCCTGCCCTGTTTCTTCTTCTGCAAAATGAAGATAGTAATACTTGCAGTACCTACCTCATACACTATTATGAGAAAAGCACCTTTAAGAGCTCTGTATTGTGATATATTGTTATTATTGCTATTTTCCTCCTCTTGCTCCTCATATTTGATAGACTTCAGATATAGACAGTCTGAAGACAAACTGCCCTCATCCTATTGTTCTTTTATGTTTCCAAGCTCCTTGAAGGCAGGGGTATCAGCTTTTTCTTCCTCCCCAACAGCACCTAGTATTGTGCTAGACCTATGAGAAGTTTACACTGAGCATTTGTTGATTGATTTCCAATTAATACATAATCTCCATTTAAGATCATCATATAGACACAAACATTAAAATCTATGGAGTTCGAGGAACAGAGGAAAAAAAAGAGAGGAAATGAGGGGAGGAGGATTCTAGAAAAAGACACCATTCTAAAAGAGAACTAATTAGAGAGGATGGAAAAAGATTGTTGCATAAATGGAGTACACAAAATAGGGATGATAATAACACTCCCATCCCAGGGTTGTTGTGAGGATAAAATGAGATACAAAATTCTTTGCAAACCTTAAAGCACTGTACAAATACTGCTACTACTGCTACTACTACCACCACTACGACTACTACTACTACTATCATTACTATTACTACTACTACTACTACTACTACTACTACTACTACTACTACTACCATTCTGTAGACAAAGGAAACTGGATGTCCCACCCAGAGTAAGCAGAATGCAGCTATGTTTGAAAACTAACCAGGAGTAGCTCTGATGAGGATAAGCACAAAGGTCGAAAGAATCCCTTTGGAGACAGGGTTGTGCTTCTGGATACTTATTAGTCATATTAGCTGGCCTTATCTACACATTTCCCCTCCTCTGGGTGAAGGGTCATGATCCAGTCAACCATAATGCAAAGTTGTTCAGTTTTCTTTTTATCAGTTTCCTTATTCAACAAATGGGGGTGAAAATTCCTTACCTGTCCAAGGATTAGTTAGTGAATGCTATGATCCTTAGAGAAAAGTGCAATAGGGTCTAAGCAAAAACACCACGCACACATATTGTTGCTTTTTCTTACACTCCATAAATTCTCAGTTTCAAACCACATAAAATATCCACCAAAAAGGCATCCCTGAGTGAGCAGAGACGGTGAACCAGAAACGAGAGCTCTACTGAAAGGCTCCGGGAGAAGAGAAGGAAACCCCTGTGAACTCATTAAAGGGTAAGGTCTAGGTATTTGATGGTACTTGGTGTTTTCCCAGAAGATGGAATAGTTATTTTTCCTTTCAATTCACATATGCTGCCCAGAAGCCTCCAGGCATTTCTGTTGAGAATTTCAGCTATCTCTGCAATAATTTTCAAGCATCATAGTTTCTGTTAACACTTAGGACCTTCTGTAACACCATCACCATTATAGGAACATAGATTTAGATCTGAAAGGGAGCCATCATCATGAGACAGCATGGTGTGGCACGCAGATGTGGAGTTGGGAAGAGTTGGGTTTGTATCCCACCTCGTATACTTATTAGGTATGAAAGCTAAGACAAGTCATTTAACTACTCAGCCTCAGTTTCCTTCTCTGTAAAATAATAATGTCACAGTGTTGTCGTGAGCATCAAGTGATATTTGATTCAAATCAGCAAGGATTTATAAAGCACCTACTATATGCTAAGCACTGAGGATACAAAGACAAAAGCTGCCGTTGGCCTAAAGGAGCTTACCTTCTATTGAGATAATACCTATACAGTACTTTGCAAATCTTAATTGTTATATAAATGTCTGTTATCATCAAGAAACATAATTAGATATATAACTACCTGTTCTTGAGCCCCTGGTAGAAATGGAAAAATGGTATGTGGTATAAAGTTGGGAGGCATTTGCTTTTGGGATCAGGAAGCATTCAACAAGGTAGTTCTGAAAAGAGATGAAAGACCTATGTTTCCCTCTTAACTATTTCATGAAGCCTAAACTTCTCAAGGCCCTGTCAAGACCCCAATATACTGATCTATCTTTATCCACTACTTTTTAATATCTACCTAATTAATCAGACTGATTCATTTACTGTCTCCTGAAAAATTCATGCTTTATTCATTTTCTACTCCATACCCTTTTTCATGCTTTCTTTCCCCTCCTCTGCCTGGGATGTCATTCTACTCCTGAAGGCTATTCAAATCCTATTCATCCTTCAAGGCCTAGCTAGAGAGCCCATGAAGACTTTTTTGTCCATCCTTGACCTCACTCGTCTCTCTCTCTCTCTCTCTCCGTCTTTCTCTCTCTGAATCCCCAGGGCACTTATGGCTTTTCTCTGGACTCCTTTGGTATTTAATATCTGAGCACATTAATTACAACTTGATTAGAGTCTGGCTTTTCATGTCTTGGTCTGCTGTGGGATTAGGTCATCTCTTCCTGTACATCTCATAGTCATAAGGACACACTGTTACACAAGGACAGAACATCACCAGTGATCTCTTAGTTGCCAAATCTAATGGCCCTTTCTTAGCCCTCATCCTTCTTGACCTTTTTGTAGCTTTTTACACTTTTGAGGACTGTCTTCTTCTGTATACTTCTTCTTGTACAAATTTTCATGTTACTGTTCTCTCCTGGCTGTGTCTATTTATCTGACCATTCTTTTTCAGTATACTTTGCTGGTTCTTCACATCATTCCCCCACAGCTCTGTCCTGGACCCTTTTCTCTCTCTCTCCCTAATCTATGGTGATCTCATCAGCTCCCATTGATTTAATTATAATTTCTGTGCAGATGATTCCCAGATCTATATATCTAGCCCTAATCTCTTCCCTGAGCTCTTGTCTCACATCACCAACTATCTCTTAGACATCTCAAATTACACAGGCATCTCAAATTCAAGATGTGGGCATCTTGAATAAACAGAATTTATTTTTTCCCTTCCCCCAAAAGCATCCTCCCTACTTCTCTATTACTTTTGAGGACACCAGTCTCTTAGTCACCTAGGCTTGAAATGTTAGTGTCTTTCTCAACTCTTCACTCTCTCTCATTGCACCTCCCTCTCCCGCCCATATCCAATTTGTGGCCAAGTCTTGTCATTGTGTGTTCACAACATCCCTTATATATGTTCCTTTCTCTCAACTCACATAATCACAATCCTGGTCCAGTCTCTCATCACCTAATACCTGGACTGTTGCATTGGTTTTATAATTGGTCTCCCTGCCTTATATCTCCACTCCTTCCCTCTAGTTAATTTCCCACTAAGTTGCCAAAGTGATCTTTGTAAATTTGCAGGTTTGACTATGTTCCATGCCCCTCCTTATTTAATAAATTGTGGTGTTTCCTTATTACCTCTAGGATGAAATATAGAATCCTCTGGTTGGCTTTAAAGGCATCCATCACCTGTCCCTTCCTACCTTTCCCATCTCCTTCTATTTTGCTCTTCTCTTAGAACTTTAAAATACAGGGACATTGACTTTCTTGTTGTTTCCAGCACATGACACACCATGTCACAACCCTTTGCCCTTTCACTGGCTACTTCTCATGCCTGGAATATTCTTTCTCTTCACCTCTACCTCTGGGCTTCCCTGGCTTTCATTAAACCTCAGCTCAAATAACACTATTTGTAAAAGGCACAGTGACTAGCACATAGTAAATCCCTAACAAGTGATAGTTGATGGATGCTACATCTCTAAATGTAATAGCTATGAGAAATTTCCTCCATACATTTTAGGGAGTTGCCTGAGGCATACAGAGGTTAAATAATAGTCTCAGTGTTTTACACAGGGTATCAGAAGAAAGTTTTGAATTTAGATCTTACTAGCTTCAAGCCTAACAATCTACTTATTTTCCTCTCTAGTATCCCCCTATGAGTGCTTTATCAATTCAACTGCTGGTTGGGTCCCTAAAGGGGTGACTTCTCTTAGGTTTCAAGGTAGTCTAGGGCTCTCTACTCCCAAATTCCAAGTTGATAAGCTTATCCTTTACTAACAGAATCATGGATTCTTGAAAGATAGAATCAAGCATTTATTATCGTTAATTCATATTAGCCTCTGCTTCCTGAAGCAGTTGGCCCTCCCAATCAATCTCCCAAAACCATCATATTAACTTCCTGTCTAGATTTTTATCCTATCTGTCATCTGGGTGCCTTTGCCTCCTGATTTCCCTTTTTGTAGAGAAGACTTTCTGGGAATTAGAAATAAAACAAACAAACCAGCAAAAAGCCAAAAACTTGAGCCCAGACAAGAGAAAAGGCCATGAAGCTTTATTTTTATTTCACTTTTCCTTCTGATCAGCTCAACCTACAATCAACTCCCCTGACTATCAGACTCTTGTTATCCTCTCCAAATTATTCTCTCCAGAACAGGAGCACCTGCTGCCTACTCTCACTCCCACAGACCAATAACTACAGAGGTAGCTGTCTCTGTATGATGTATCTTCCAAGGGGACTCAAAGGACATGGTTAAGCCAAGGCTTCTTAGCAACTGCCACCAGCACCCAGATGTCCTTTGCTTGAGCTTTATAGGCCTTTAATCATTAGAGACATCCTTTGTGGCTTGTTAGAAATCATAAGGACGGATGCCTGGGCAGTTAATGACTTAGTAATTGTGTTACTCTGAATAGTGACAACATACCTCCATTTCGTTTGTAGATTGGGACCAAACCTTTGTGTGTGGAATTAGACAGGAAGCAGAATACAACCAGATTTTGGACTTTGAAGCTGGGATTTCCCGTATCTGTTGGGCTTTCAATGTTTCAGCTTAAAATCAAGGAACAGAATGGACAGATTTTGCCAAAATTCGGTGCTACAGGAAGGCTAATTTTCATAAAATGGTTTCCCATGACATTTTAACATTAGTGGTGGGGGTATCCAATAGATTCACTTGACATGGGTCTAGAGGACCTTCAAGGTAAACAGAAGTAAAGAGATAAACTTGGGTCTCTAGAGTGCCAGGTGGAAGATTTTCACTGCATGGGGAGATAATAGGATCATAAATCTAAAGGCCTAGGCGTCTAGTTTAGTCTCTTCTATTTACAGATAAGCCAACTGAGGCCCAAAGAAGTTAAGTGATTCATCCATAATTGATTAGTAAGGCTCAGAAGTGGGATTTGAATCTAGGTTCTTTGACTCCAGAGCCAGTACTTTTTCATTTGTGATCTATTTCTTATTTTTCATCTATTTTCTCATCTACAGTAAACGAGACTGATTTGATTTAATTCAGTAAACACTTACAAAGTATGTACAGGGAGGACACTCTGTTCTAGATCTTAGTGAGTGACAGAAATGGAAAAAAAATGACATTCTCTTCTCTGAAGGTACTACATAGACTGGCAGGAAAGAATAGGAGGAGCAGCTCCTTTTTTCAATCAATCAATCAATATTTATTAAACATCTACTGTATGTTAGGCACTATGCTAAGCTCTGCCCTCAAAGAGATTACAATCTAATGGGGGAGACAACATATGAACAAATATATACAAAAAATACACAGATTAAGTAAGAAATAATTAAGAAAGGGAAGACAGTAGAATGAAGAGGGGTTGGGAAAGGCCTTGCTGTGCCCTGGAGTTTAAACTTGCTAAACCTGAGCTTGTGGGAAGGACAGGTAGACACTGGAGGGTCCGCGGAATGGGTTTAGGAGGGAGACATTGAACATCCCTCAACACTTACTTGAGACAGGACTAGGTAGAACATGGTGCAAGAACAGACGGTAACCTTTGATTTTCTAGTTTCCCATGATTTGCTTCTTTCAGTGCAGTAGGGAGGACCAGTCTCAATGGTCCCATAAATAGGTCTATCAAAATAAAGGTAAGGAAGAGTGGGGGGAGGGGCCTCTCAGGTTTTTGCATCTAGGCAGCTCTAAGCATCTTAGTGTGTTATTGAAGAAACATTAAAGTCTGGGCAGAGGACTGATTCTCTTTTTCTAATCTAAGACCAAATCAGGAAGCTTTTCAGAAGTGAGGTGACTTACTTAGGGTGGAGGTTGGAGTGTAAATTACTGAAATAAATTATTTTAAATAAAAAACAACTTTCCCTTACATAGTATACTAATTGGAAGTCCATTAAACTTGAGAGATTCCTTTTCTACAAATATACATTTCCTCTCACATAGTTAATATAGCAGAAAGAGGCAAGGCAGAAGTGTGAAATGGAGTACTGGATTTCCTGGTCAGGAAGATCAGGTTCAAGTCCCATCTTGTACACAAACCAACTGTGTGACTCTGGGAGAGTTGCTTAAGCTCTCAGTGTTCTAGGCAACTCTCTAAGAATGTAAGTTGAAGAGAAAGTGCTGACTTGTGTTAGCAGAGGGATTTTTGTCAACCAGGAGCTCTCTAAACAATGAAATTACCAGTCCAGTCCTATCTCCATCCACTTAAACCCACTGTCATTCACACCTCAATGAATGACGTCAAAATAAAGCTTAGCTAAAGTTGAAAAAGAGATTAGGCAGGAAATGCAGGGCAACTAAAGGTGGGGTTGGGGGGAGAAACTTCAGCCCAGAGAAGACTGTGATAGAGTGTTGAAGTAGGGACTTTGAAAGGGCAGAGGACAGCATAAACATATTTCATACTAGGGATATGGAGGAAAAAGGGAAGCGATTGGGAAAGGGGCAATAGAAAGGAGGGTGGCAAACAGGAGGAGGAATCTTGGAGGGACATAGAGAGGAAGGTGGGAAGAAGCATAAGACAAAATTCATGGTTTTTGTTTTTGTCTGCCCAGTTGTACCAGGAAAAACACCTCTGTGTATCCTTTCATGTGGATGCCAGGGGTTATTGATGTCTGTTTTAGGTGAAGCCTCTTACTTCAGCCTGTTACTATATTGTTTGGGCAAGTTTTAGGACAGATGATTTGATCTGTAGTATATTTAAAGCCATGTGGTAATGAGCTACTTCAATGGGTTCTTACTGAATTTTAAGTACTAGCTTATTCATTCTCTTGCATGGAGCAAACTCCAAAGGATATTTTTTTATGCATTTGGATGAGAACTTAAAAGTGAAAGGGGTTTGAGACCAGCAGGCCTGGAGTGGGGGAGTTTTAGGGAAGTAGGAGGGACATTTCCCTTTATGTTAGAAATCTCCTGGGTCTACGTTATTTGTAAAAAAAAAAAAAATGTAGTTGTGGTCCCAGGAATGTCTTTCCTGTAATTGCTGTTCAGAGTGGGGGACTGTACAATGCCAAAATTTTTCAATCTGCGTAAAGCTTTTAGGATTTGAACCTGAATGTTTGGATTTGCCTGACAGCTGAATAAATGGAAAGTTCTGTTTATAAGAGAAAAGCCCTTATTTTCTCTTATAAAAGGAAAACTCTCCAAGTTTCCCCAAGTGACTTCTATGAAACAGATTGGCTCATGCCAGAAGATTATATGATGGGTCAGGCTTGCATGAATTACAAACATGCAGCACAGGACACTGTAAAGTGGTCCTTGGAGTGATTGAGAGGCTGCAGGTGAGGGAAGTTAAACAGGATGTACAGGATTATATTGCTGGAGTGGGGGGCAGCCCTGACCTCCAGGCTTCCTGGACATGAGACACAACTTAAACTCCCTTAGGACAGTCTGTGCTTGATAGCAGAGATGGTGTTGCAATTCAGCCTTGGATCTTGGTAGTATGTCAACTTTCTTCTTTGATCTAACTTTCCTCACTCTTGGCTGCAAACCTCAATGAGAATGAACATCCCATTTGGGAAGACTCCAAAAGGTAGATGTCTCATCTCTGCTAACCGTCACCTTGGATTGAATTATATTGTTTTCACAGTGTAATTGGACTTTCACCCAAGCCTGGGGGTATTTTGTATGCTTCTGCCTCGGGGAGAGAGATGTGCCTCAATTGGGGAGAATGCTAACTTTCTGTGAGAAGCAGAGTTAGCACAAAAGCTTCTTGGGACAGACACATGTGTGGTTCCACATTCTCTTGTGGAAAGATGAAAGAAAAAGAAAAAAAATGCTTTGAAAACTGCAGACATGTTGGGGAAGTCAGATTCTCAACAAGTCTTTGATTTCCAGCATGTCTCTATAGAGACTCTGGAGAAAAATTTTCCCTTTGGTGAGATTGGTGTCTGTCTCTTGGTTTGTGATGGATTTCTTCAAGTCCCAGTTAAAAATTCCTCCTCCACAAGATGCGTTTCCCAGTCACTAGTCCACTTTTTGCCTTAATTCTTACCTTGGCTTAAATTACTGAATTGGCATTGCTTCAGACAAACTGAGATCTAGGAATGACCTTAGCTTAGAAAGGCGAAGACCTTCCATTGGATCCAATTGTATCCATTGCCAGTTGTCCTGACCTTGTCTTGTTACTGAACTCAGATGACAATGGGGGAGTGAGACTGGTGACTTTGCACAGCTCTGCCTCACTTAAATCCAATTCATTTGCAAGTCTAGACATCACCCTCCCATGTCATTGATCCTTTTCGAGAATGAAGGAAGAGCAATAAGAATCACAACTACTAAGTGCCTTCCCTCTGAAATTATCTTCAATTTATCGGATGTAGATCTTATTTGCGCATAGTTATTTGCATATCATCTGCCCCATTAAATTGTGAGCTCCTTGAAGGCAGGGGACTATTTTTGTCTTTCTTTGTATACTCCGCACTTAGCCCAGTGCCCGGCAAATAGAAGGCACTTAAAAATGTTGACTTGACTCATGTATTTTGGGGTGTATTCTTAATGGATATCATTTTTCTGTTTTCTGTTTGTTTGAATAAGTGAGTTTGCTCACTATTTACTATTTGCCATGGTCTTTTGGGTAACGTGCCTTTGATGATGAGTTAAACCAGTGAATATAATAAGCTCAAAGATAGAGGTCAGGGAAGTGACTTATTCTAAACCTACCGTATCCCTAGATTAGTCATATATGCATATGTGAAAAAGATATAATTTTAGTCTAATACTCCTTTTTTGTAGATAGTCGAGGAAAGGGGCAAGTGCC
This sequence comes from Bettongia penicillata ogilbyi, assembly GCA_023548195.1. Classification (NCBI taxonomy): domain Eukaryota; kingdom Metazoa; phylum Chordata; class Mammalia; order Diprotodontia; family Potoroidae; genus Bettongia; species Bettongia penicillata. Next base: position 928,808 of record JAJHZJ010000503.1, on the reverse strand, counting down.
TAGTCACTTGCTCATCCCCTCACTTTTCCCCTTCCCCTTGAGGCAGAAATCTGTCTTTCTTGGGGAGAGATGAAACAGATTCTAGCAATATCCAAGCAACCTGTGAGCTAGCTGAATCTATGTTTAGATAACCCATATGAACATACATATCTTACTTAGGGATATATATTACAACAGAAAAATACTGATATGACGACAAACTAATTGAAAGTAGGGTGTCACCCTTCCTTTCTTCTCTCTCTGCTTTTAATTCTGTAGGTTTATTCTGAATGTGCCTGCCTTATGGGTACACTTTTGATTTTCCCCCTTCTCCCTAATTCTGCAATGTTAGCAAGTCAGAACAATCTTCTCTGCCTGCTGATTCTATGCAGGAGGAACAGATCCATGTGAACAGACAAGGGCCAGTTCTGAGGTTAAACCCTGAGAGGACCCTTGGCACCTTGAAGATGCAAAATCTTTGACCTTTCAGCAGCTGTGCCCTCTGGGCCACTGGCAGAGTTGCTGGGAGTGTATGTGTGGAGAGGGTGTCATGGGGAGGCTTGGTAGGTCAGCATACTGAAGGTGGACTTAATTGCTTTATTGCATGCACAAAGCTGTAATTATTAATGATTGAGAATTGTTTAGAAGTGGTTGGAATATCTAATTTTTGATTACTTGACTTCTGTGGGATGGTCCCTATATTTATTGTGAAATGTAGAATGTAGAACAGTAATATGGGCAGTGTGACTGCTTACCAGAAAGGGATTTAGAAGGGGTGTCCTTGAGAATCTAGACCCTAGGAGACTTAGAGTAGATAAAAGGAATCCCTGCTTTCCAGAATGGGGAATAAAGTTATGAAACTCTTTACCCTATGAAGTGATGCTAATGGAAAATGGGCAGTGAAGTGACTCAGTGAACACAGTGCTAGGTCTGGAGTCAGGAAGACTCATTTTCCTGAATTCAAATCTGGCCTCAGACACTTCTTAGCTTTGTAACCCTGGGCAAGTCACTTAACCCTGTTGCCCCAATTTCCCCATCTGTAAAATGAACTGGAGAAGGAAATATGAAACCACTCCAGTATCTTTGCCAAGAGAACCCCAAATGGAGTCATGAAGTGTCAGGCATTAATAAAAAACAACAAAAGATGGAAAATATAAAATATAAATATAGCTTTATGAAGGGTTTAAAGTAATTCATTAATGATAGTCATAATGACTTATTAAATACAAGTTAAGCTATTTGGGAGATGTCCTGGAAAACAAGTTATTAACCCTAAATTCCAAATGTTTGGCTGCATATCTCAATGTGAATGAATGTACTGCATTACAACACTACCATCCTTTGCCCCTGCCCTACCCTTCCAATACCACATCCTATCATGGTGCTCGAGTTAGAGAAAATAATACTGCCCTCACATTTTCCAAAGTGCACTTGTAATCTTTTTTCTGCATAGCCACTCTGAAAGGGGTTAGGAGAGGAATCCTAAGAATCTGGAGCTGAAAGGGACCTCACGGTCCATCTGTTCCCTTACTTTGCAGATGAAGAAGTTACATGACTTTCTCAAAGTCACACAGGTAGTAAGTATTAGAAAGAAGATTTGGACCCAGGCCCTCAAATTCTGATCTCACGCTCTTTCCAGTGGTCCATACCACCTCTCTTTTTCTTCCCATTTTGCAGCTGACCAAGCTGAGTCACAGAGAAGTTATCATTTCCTCAGACTTACAAAACTAGATAATGACAGAATTAGAACTGAGGTCTTCTTCCAAACTTCTCTTGTTTCCTGAAGCTAAACTATTTCTCTGCTGAGATGAAGGGACCACAAGACTAAATGTCATTTTGTTTTTCAGTTGTCTGACTTCATAACTCTTTCTGGGGTTTTCTTCGCAAAGATACTGGAGTGGTTTGACATTTCCTTCTCCAGTTCATTTTACAGATGAGGAAACTGAGGCAAACATGGTTAAATGACTTGCTCAGAGTCATATAGCTAGGATGTGTCAGAGGCCAGATTTGAACTCATGAAGATGAATGTTCCCAACTGTTGTCTCAGAATTCTATCCACTGAGCCAAAAAACTGTCCCTTGAGACTTATGAGAGTATTAAAGGCTGGCAATTAAGTTCTCAGCTCTGAACTCTTGGCTGCCCTGGACCCATGCTTCTTCATAGAATCACTCTTTCCCTTCAGGATACAGCTCAAGAACCCCTCCAGTGAACCCTCCATATAATGTCTTTCCAAAATATTTCAAAACTTCTCTCCCTATCTTGTGTCTAATTGTCTTTGTTACTAGTTAGTGATTTTTCTGGATTCACTCTCCCAATGGAAAGCTACTCTCACCTTCAGGGTGTTAGTGGTACCCTGACATGTTTGAGGTATCTCCTGAGGTTATCAGCTTGAGTCCCCATTTCTGTGTGTTACAACCAGTGATTAGTACTCCAGTTCCGTTTATAAATTAATATCAATTAGCTTCTATGAAGGGATATGTCCTTTGAAGATATAGCAAGAACATAAGCACTTCCCCAAACCTAAGGACACATTCTCCTCTACACCAACTTTGTTCCTGGGAAAGTGAACTCAGATTGAACATAATTTCAAAAAAGAATTTGCCTCTACTGAATTAACTTCCTTAAACAGAATGGAAAAGTCCACATCTCTGCTCCTGCTGGACGGAGCTCATAGGAAGCTTGGGTTTTTTGTTTTCTCAGCTATTAAATGCATGATACTGCCTACTTCACAGGATTTTTTCTTCCACTTTATCATTATTATTTAAAAAATTATAGCTAATTTCATTGAATTGTTTTTGTTTCCACATAATATTCATTCCCAATCATATCCCTCCCCTCTCTTTCTCAGTGAGTCATTCCTTGTAACACAGATTAAGAAAGAAAAAAAAAGTGGGTTAGCAAAACGAAGAACAGCCATTATCCCTGGCAATATATGCAGTATTATACACCCATCATCTCTCACCTCTGCAAGGAAGGGAGGGAAGTGTATTTTCTTACCTTGTCCAGGGCCAAACGTGGTCATTATAATTACCCAGCTTTTAGTTTTTGGTGTGTTCTTTCGGTTTTTCTCTGGTTGATATTATTGTGTATATTGTTTTCTGAACCTATTTACTTCCTTCTGCTTCTCAAAGGATTATTGTGAGGATCAGATGAATTTTTATATTTTTTTTTGTATTTTTTATTCAAAAAATACAAGTGTGATGTGTGAATTCAAGGAACTATTTCAATAATAATTAGGATGAGACACTAGAGGTGCCCTTGGAAGCTCCAAGCAGGGAGTGGTCCTCAGATCATTCACCCTCGTACTGCTGGCCCTTTCGGTGGGTAAACAGATGTCTAGAATGTTGGAAGGTAGACAAATCAAAGCCTTACGCCAAGATACTGGAGTCAAATTGACAAGCATTTAGTATGCACCTACTGTGTGACAGTCAGTGTGCTAAACTTTGGGCTACAAAGTTAGGACAAACATGATTACTGTTCTCAAGGAGTTCAGTGTGATGTGAAAGACAACATACGATGATGTACAAGCAAGAAATAGTATAAATTGGAGAGAATCTCTGAGGGAAGGCGCTAACATTAAAGAGGACAGGGAAAGGCTTCATTCAGAAGTGAAACGTTAGCTGAGACTTGAAGGAAGCCAGGGAAACCAGAAGGCAGAGGGCAGGAGGGACAGAATTTTAGTCATGGGGAACAGTATCTGGAAAAAGAGATGAAGCGTGTTGTTCAAGGAAGAGTAAGGAGGGCCACTGGATCATGAAGCTTTGTAAGAAGACTGGGGAAGTAGGAAGAAGTTAGGTTATAAAGAGGTTTTTAAGCCAAACAAAGGATTTGGTAGTTGTCAGTGGAGGTAATAGGGAGTCCCTGATGTTTATTGAAAAGGGAGTGACATGGTCAGATCTACACTAGAGAGAGAATTCTGTAGCCTTCAGAGCACATTATCCTCCATAAGTGACGTCTTGACTTTTATCATGAAGCTGTTTTTTCCTGATATTGGAGGATCATAAACCCTGCCCAAAGTATACTCACTTTAGAAACCTGGTCATCTGCCCCATGAGTTTACTGTGATAATAATCTGACTAGACTCTGGGAAAGGGATCCATAATGTGGATCTGGTTATAAGTGGGTGGCAATTGTCAGTTGTTCTGCTCTTTCTGAGGAGTAATTAGAATAATGTGTTGGCTTTCCATTGCATTGGGTCTTGCATGACTTATGGGGAGAATTGTTCCAGAACCAGGGGATCTTTTCATGTGGGTTCTCTAGGGGATTAGAAGTTCAAAGGCTCCCCATGAGCTCATGCTTCACCCTTCTGGAAGGGGGTGGGGTGCAGACTAGTGGGAGTTGGTCAGCAAGGGTTCTGTTCTATCACAGGATAACCCATTTTGCTGGGTACTGCTTTCTTATGTAAGAATCTTCCCCCACACAGGAATGATCTGACCCACTTACTAGAACAGACTGTGGGAAATGTAAGCTAGATCAAGTAATTGGAGAAGCCACCATTGTCCTCTTCCTCTTGTTGGCTGTAAATTCTTTCTGTGCCCTAGAGTATCTGAAACTTTCCATTGGAAAGATTTATGGGGAACACTTCAGAACATGCTAGCCAGATCTGTCTTTGTCATGCAGCATGCTTGATTTAAGTCTCCTTAACTGCCTGGTGAAGTCTCTTAAGCTGTCTGCTTAGGAAAAAATATTTGATTTTGTGAAAAGCTTTCAGGATATTAGGATGGGGGATACAAGGAGATAATTTGCTAGGAGGTCTGGGAGCATGACCCTCATATCCCCTCCTGTAAAGACCTAATGACCATCATTGTCCATCGTTGTGTTACAGAGGACATCACTGGAAAAGGAAACATTCATCTTCTAGGAGTGGTTTGAGTTGAACTCTCATAGAAAGTCAAGGAAAATAATGTGACTTCCCATAAATATCAGAGGAAGATGAACGCTACCTTTTTAGTACAGTCTGACTCATTCTAAACCTCTTGAATTTCCTCTTTTAGCTGCTTTTAAGTATTGTTGGAATTTTCCAACATTTCTATGACAAACCCTTTTTCTACCTTTCTAAATGCATTACCAGGAGTCAATGCCTGTGTCTGAGCCTCATGTATTTTTACTACACCTATATTCATTAAGATACATACACAAATAAAATTGTGTATAGAATGGTGAATAGTCAGCCTATGAATCAAGAGGGCATGGTTCAAGTCCTGCCTCCACATGTGCTAGCTGTGTGGGGACAGGCAAATCCTGTCACCTTTCAGGGGCCCAGGTCACTGCCATGACATTACACATGATGTCACACAGACATTGTTGATCTGCATTGGTAGAGTAAGTTTGCACATTAGACATTCCCTACACTGATGAAATCATAGGCCTATACTCCCTCCTTCTGCCCCAAGTATAAAAGTGTGTGTGTGTGTGTGTGTGTGTATGTGTGTAATCATAGATATAGAGCTGTAAAGAACCTCATAGGTTTCTAGACAAACTTTTTTATGTCATAAGTGAGGAAACTAAGGTCCAGAAAAGCTAATTATTGGGTTTAAAAATCTGATTGAAATCCAATGTGTACCTTCCACTCTAGCATATATACATATATATTATATACACACACATATATAAATATGTATATATGTACACACATAGCACATATAAATAAAAATATATATTATTTGCATATATTATATATGTGTATATATTAACATGTTCAGTCATTTTTCAGTTATGTTTGACTCTTTATGATCCATTTGGGGTCTTCTTGGCAAAGAGTAGTCTACCATTTCCTTCTCTAGCTTATTCTGCACATGATGAAACTGAGGTAAACAGGATTAATCACTTGCCCATGGTCACCCAGATGGTAAGTGTCTGGCTAATGGAGATGAGTCTTCCTGACTTAGGCCTGGCACTCTATCCACTGAATCACCTAGCTGCCCCTAGTGGATTAAAGTATATAGTATATTATAGTTAGTATATTGTAGCATATATAGCATATTTATGATATGCTAGTTTTATAGTGCCATACTATTCTATACCATACCATATCATACATCACATATAACATGCCATGTCATGCCATGTTCTGCTATACTATGTTATCCTTAATTTTAATAAGGAATTATATACCTACATTTTTCTGCATAATGTTTTACTAAAATATTCATATACTTTATTGATTAAATTGTAACATGCCATTCTTTATATACTCCATGCTCTTGTCAGATATTTGAGTTGTTTTTCTAGGAGTAGAAAGGAGTGCATCATCTTATAGCATTATGTATAAGAAAGTTTTACATTTGAAGTAAGAAGATAAGAGGACCTGAGTGCGAGAGTGCTGGCTCTGAAATTTACTGCCTCTGTGACTTTTTAAAATTTTCATTTGAATTTTTTAAATTGATGGAATAAAACAAGCACTTCCATGACAGTATAATAAAAAAGATGATTGAGTACAAGACTGCAAATTTATTATATACAATTTGCTATTCCTTTTAAATATAAAATAATCATGTAAATTTCTTATATTTTCTCTCCCTCCCCTTCCCCCACCCTAAATAAAGATAGCTACCATTACACACAAATAGGTATATATGTAAAATTATTCTATACATACTTTATATCAGTTCTTTTTCTGGTTTGCAGACAGTGTCTTTCTTCATATATCCTTTATCGTTAATTTGGGTTGTGACTTTGGACAGGTCACTTCTCTTCAGGTCTCAGTTCTCCCGTATAGAAAATGAGCAACTAGAACTGGACCTCAGTTGGGGTTCCAGCTCTAAGACCCTAAACCCTTTGTAATGGAAAGCAAGTGAGATGACTAGTCAGGGTTAAGGACACAGACTTTGGCCTTGGAACAGAGCAAAGTTAACCGGCTTACATAAGGATCAGTGCATTAGCCCGGTGCTTGAATAATATCTTCTAAAATACTTTGGTTGAAAGAGAACTTTTAAAATCCTTGAGTTGCTTAGCTTTGGGCATGATACTTCTGGTCTCAGTGCCTGATTTTTCATTTGCAAAATAAAGTGGGGGTGGGATGTGGAATTCAGTAATTCAGTCAACTGAGTCTATTGGAAAGAACTCATCATTCCTCGAACTCATTATCTTTCCTTCAAACTATCCCTTTTTCTAAACTTCACTATTTCCGTAGAAGGCACCACTATGTAGCTGGTCACATTTTCCCTTTTAGAATGATAGCTTCTTCTGAGTAGGGGTCATTTCATTGACTGTACTTGTATCCCCAAAGCAGAGCACAGTACCTGGCACATAATACATACTTAATAAATATTTATTGATTAGCTGATTATGGAATATAGATGTGAGGAAATAGGACAGGGGCAAAAACTCCATTACTGGAGAACATTTAAATCAATTTTGTTTCACATTTTTTCAGTCACATATCAGGCTATCTTCTATGGGATTCTTTCCCTCCAACCCATTCCATCCAATATAGAATTCTCCTTGCATTGGGTGCTGAACTTCATTAGATTAAAAAGGAAACATTCCACTGTGGAAGCATATTAAAAACCTCTTTTTTTTGGTAAAACTGAAATATCATCTGGTCTAAAAAATCTTTTCCAGATTCCCAGTTTGAATCTGGATAAAAAGATCTTTTAATAAGGAAATAGATCAAGAGTGGAAGCTGATATCTGAACAAAGAATACCTCTGAAGTGATTTGGCTATTAATCCATCTAAAGGTAGGCTGCTTTTTGTCTACCCCTTGAAGCCACTGGAAATGATCCATCCTTCTCTATTGAGAAAAGATTAAGATTTTGATCCCAGGGAATAATATTCCTGTTGTTACTCCTGGAGAATACTTCAGGGGAGCAGGACAGCAAGGAACTGAGTAATAGCAACTTGTTTCAGAATGTCAACTCTAAAATCCTATTTTAGCATATTGTCTTTTTTCTCTTGTTCAAGATTCCTATAAATATTACCTCAGATTATCTTGTGGTAAAGAGACAAATCAGAAGGCAGGGAAGAACTATGTCATGTTGGACATCTTACTCTTTAGGTTAGAAATGCTTACATATTAAAATAACATAAAAATTATTTCTGGCAGACTTGTGCCTAAAATAAAGAGAAAACTATTAGTATCTTTTCTGACACCATCAATCAGTTGGATATCAATTTACTTGATACTAAACATCCAGAAATTTGAAAACATCTTGAGGGTGAAAATATGTGAATCTTTCACTTATAAATTAGACATTGGACATTACGCAGATATTGCTGGTGATCGACTGAATGCTTCTCTCCACCCATACTTACCCATACACATGAAACCCAACTGCTTGATATAAGAAATATGTGACATATATGTAAAATATACATATAGTCCTATGACATATGATGACAGATCAATAATGAATTGAAACTTAGGATTTCTATATTTAGTATTAAGCATATGTATAATTCCATAGTCATGAATACATCTAGAATAATATATGTATGTATATATATATATATATATATATATGAAATTTTTAGTTAGAAGGAAATTTAGAGGTCATTTTGTCCTCAACCTTTTTTTCTCTAGCAATGCTGACATCTCTTCTACAGCTTTCCTGAAGGATGGTCATCTACTTAATACATAGATAACTATGCTAAGGGATCCATGGAATAGATTTCATGGGACCATACATGTACTAGAATTGAAAAAAATGGTTTTATAAATGTATTTCAATATAATTGGTTTCCTTTGCAATCCTATATGTTTTTTATTCATTTAAAAACATAATTTTCAGGAGCCCATACGTTTCACCAGACTGTCAAAAGATCTATGGCAGAAAAAAAGCTGTTTAGAACCTTGATCTAGATATTCATGGTTTACTTTTCAATGACTGGCATCTCACTCCCTATTCAGGTATCTAATTCTATTGTTAGATAGTTTTGATAGTTAAAAATTTACTCTGGTGTTGAACCAGAATGTATTTCCCATTTCCTTATCTGCCAACCCAGAGAGTCTTTCAGGCCAAAGTGGTGGTTAAGAGTTTTGGCCTATACTTTATTTTGCAAGGAGATGGAGTCAAGGAAAAGCCAGTAAAAGTTTGGATGTCCTCTTTCTGACCTCTTTTACATTCTTAAAATTTTATTTGCTATGCCCCAGAATATTTTAAATTCCTCACTCCTGTGTTACTAGATTTAATATTTTTCTTTTGGTTAGTGGAATGAATCTTAACTGGAAATTCTAGAATGATAACAAACTACTTCCTTTTTCAACCTCATGTATTTTCTCCACCTTATCATATCTTAAAAATTTTTTAATTAAAAAGCTTTATTTTTTCTCCTTCCCACCTTTGACCTCCTCAAAATAATCTAAAGAAAAACAATAATAATAAAAATAATATCTAACATTTATAAAGCACTTACTATGTGCCAGGCACAAAGTTAAACACTTTACAATTATTGAGTCTCATAACAACTCTAGAAGGCAAGTGCTATTATTACCTCCATTTTACAGTAGAGGCAACTGAAACAGACAAGCGTCAAGTGACTTGCCCAGGGTTGCATAGCATGAAAGTGTCTGAGGCTGGATTTGAATTTAGTTTTTCTTGACTCTAGGCTCAGCGCTCTATATCACAAGCTACTTATCTGCCAAAATTCTTGTCACAAATATGCATAGTGAAGGAAAACAAATTCCCACATTGGCCATGTCAAAAAATGTAGATAGTCAATCTTCAATGTTTGTGCATTTAACTTTTGTGACTTTTAAGTATTTCCATGATTTTATTAGTAATCTCATTTTCACTTTCATGTTGACACCCACATATGTTCGATGTTATGTGCAGTATAGAAAAAAATGAAAAGTGTAATGGGCACAGGTTTGCTGCTTTGTTCTTCACTGGTCTTGGCACTCTACCATTATAAAGGGCTACTTGTGCATTCATTGCATATTTTCATTGTTTGCTTTTAAAATCAAATTTTATGTTGCAATTATGTCCCCCCAAACATAGTGCAAGTCCTTTGGGCTCTAAGGTTGTGTTGAGACCTTGCCCATCTCAGCATCTTCTGGCAGCAGTGACTAAATTCCTAGCAACCTCTCCCTTGATTTTCAGAGGGTGGCCAGGGTAGAGAGGTTTACAGCAGTATAGTATATAGTATAATACCGTCACACTCCCTTCTGATACAGTGGAAGGTAAGATTTGGGTTAAAAATATTTTAGTTTTAAGAATTTTGTTATACAATATTTATGGTACTATAGCTTTCATGTGTTATAAAAAGTGAATATTGTCTGAAATAAAAGTTTTTTTTTTTTTAAATTGAGATGTAAGCACAAAAGGTCACAGAATTTTATGGAATTACTAGTGAGAAAAATGTTTTGCATGTTACCAATTTTATTTTGTATACTGCATTTTATGGGTTATTTAATGGTTACTGTGTTAGGAAAAGTACATATTATCAGATTTAATGTTTTATTGTAAGGAATTGTATGCAGAAAAGTGTATTTTCAGCAATCTCTAGTGAAAAATTAGTTTTTGGTGGTTGCTGGAACCTAATCTCCTATTTCCCATAGGTTTAATATATCAACATTTATGTTTTTGACTTTCATGCCATTTTCCAGGAGTGTTACCCTCGCCAAAGCTGAAGATTAACTAGCTCATTCTACACCTTGACTCTAGTTCTTTTCTATCAAGAGGTGGGTATCATTCTTCATCATGGGTCTTCTGTTTATCTTCAGTAACTTAATAATAGCTTAGATGGACAAAAATATTATGCATCTTACTCATGTATTGCTTGTTATGCTCAACCCAACCTAAATGCCATCAATAATAGGTTCCATTCTAAATTCATTCTTCATTCATGAATGTGAAAGTTTTCTTTGATGGGACATCTCATTAGTTTAGCTCTGATATTCCTTGAAGCTTAAACTTTTCTCTCACAAAAATCTACCTAAGTACTAAAATATTTATCTAGATGGCATTAAATACTGCATTCTGCCCCATTATATTCCACTCTTTCCCAGCATTTTGTAGGAACATAGATATAGAACTGAACAGACCTCAGAACATATGTAGTCCAATCTCCTTGTTTTACAGATGACGAAATGAAGCTAATGATTATTCAGTATTCTCAGGATATAAAGGTAAAGGGCAGTAGAGGTGTTACTTGAATCCAGTTCCTTTGACTGCAGAAGCTAATGCTCATTTCATTGCACCATGCTGCCTCCCACATTGTACATGCAGAACTCATTGTACATGCAATGGATTCTGGGAATTATATGTACCAAATGCTAAGTATATAAATATGAAAATAAAATAGTCCTTATCCTAAAAGATCTTATAGTCTGTTGGTAAGATAAGGATACCAATATCTGTTGAGATAAGTTAAAATGAGGGTAACTGCAAGAGGTTTGTGAGAGATAGATGAGACTTACAGGACAGAGGGATTACTGACTGTATCTTGCTAAGTGAGGCTTCATGTTATAGAGTGGGAGGCATCTAGGGATGTGTTGGAGTCAGATTTAATTGACTTGTAAGTCAGTTGTTAGATTTTTGGTGTGAACATTTATACTTTAGAAACTGGCAAATGCTACAAATCAGGCACTGATTTATTATTTTGTTGGTTATTTAGGCTTAAGAAAATGATGGAGACGATGTTAATAAAGCAGATTAAATTTAAAAGTGAATTGTGTGTGCTTTTGTTTTGAAAACGTGTACTAAACATTTACTAGCCTGCCTCTGGTTCACTGGAAATGGGTTTTGAAGAAAGAGAAGGTATTCAACAAGTAGAACTGAGAGGAAAAGTAGCGTGAATTAAGTCTGGAAAAGATAGATTGGAAAAGGTAGACTATTGAAAGCGTTGACTTGCCCAAGGTCACACAGCTAGTGAGTCCACGGAAACCTGGACTCCCAGTCCAGGTCTTTTTCTATAATATAGCACAAAACCAGACAGAGTTATATGAGCAATGCTTTGGTTGTTCTGATGACTTCCCATAAATGACTATCAAGCCTACCCAAAAGCCTTGACTTTAGACCAGGAAGTCTACTGCTTTTTCTCTAAGCCAGTGGTTTCCAAACTATCTTGAGCCCATTATTCTATAAGGAATTTTTTAAGGATACCCCTTCAATATAAATATAATTTACAAATTTTATGTGTATGTTATAAGATTTACACAAAAATGGAAATTTAAAAACTTGAGATTAAGATGAAGTATTTAAAAATATTTTATTTATGAATGGTATAAACCCTCTTTTGTTGTTAAAATATTATCATAATAATATTTCAATGAGAGCAATATGATTGAATAGGCCATATTGCTTTTTAAAATCAAGAGTTTGTAAGACAGTAATTCAAAAGGCTGGTTCAGTTTATTTAGATACCAAGTTTTAATAGCTATCGAATTGAACAAAACACATCACAAAGATAAATAGATCTAAATGGGGAAGTATTTGGCTGACTGAAGTTACTAAATCAAGATACTCATTTTTTTTCAATCCCTTCTACCAAATATGCTAAGGTTTTTGTTGATGTTCAGTTAGCAAATTTTTATGTTCTCTGATAGAAATCAGTTGTTTTTGCAAACTAATCAGTTGGTATTGCATTTTCATATTTTTAATAAATTGGTTCAAAACCTACTGAAACTTTGTAAGATTTTTAAACAAGATGGAAAACTCTATTTTCAAGTTTTTCAAAGTGTGAGAATGAGTTTTTTATAATTGACATACTTACTTACTTCATTTTTAGTAATCCAGAAAGCAGAGAATAAGTATCTAAAAGTAGATGGTCATCAACACTATCAAATTTTGCAAAAGAGATCAAGAAAGAGATCTTTCTTGTCTCAGATCTGGCAGTTAAAAGATCATTGTAACTACATAAAAAGTAATTTCAGTTGATTGATGAGTCAAGGATAAGGAAGAAATTGAGAAACTAAGAGACTTCTAGAAAGATAACTGTGGCTTTGAAAATAGAGGATTTTGGAAGAAGTGTAGGTTTGGGGAGAAAGGTCCTCTAATGATATCTGCAATGCATGTCACAGCCCATCCAGCTTGCTTATCTTGTACTAGTCACTCTTATCAACTTCAAACAGCAAAATTGGGATGGGGAAAAGGATCATATTTAACCCACCATTGTCTTGGAGAGTAGAGCCTGCGCATTCAATCAGTCAGTTGATACATATTCAAACATTTACTAAGCCCTTACTATGTGTCAGGCACTGGTGCTAAGTGTAAGGGATAAAGAATATACAAAAACATGGACCTTCTCATCAAGGAGCTCACATTCTAATGGGGGAGACAACATGCAAAATAATTGTATACATGCAAGGTATATACTGTGTAATGGAAGATAGTTTCAAAGGAAAAGCACTGGTAGTGGTGGGGGACTAGTAAAAGTTTCCTGTAGAAGGTAGGATTTGACCTGAGTCTAGAAAGAAGCCAGGAAGTAGGGGTGAAGGAGGGAGGACGTGCTAGGAATGGAGGAGAGCTGATGCAAAGGCGTCAAATCAGGAGATGAAGTGTTGTGTGCAAGGAATAGCAAGGAGACCCATGTTATTGGAAGAGGAAGGAAACAATCATTTATTAAGTTTCTACTATGTGCCAGGCATATAATCACTATGTGATTTATAAATATCCCATCTGATTAATTTGTAGAAGATAGGAAGTGTATATGTGTAAGAAAGTGTATACAAAGTGTAAGAAAACTAGAAAGGTAAGAAGGAGACAGGTTGCTGAATGCCAAACAGCATTTTATAATTGATCATGGAGGTGATCGGGAGCCATTAGAGTTTACTGAGTTGATGTGTGTGTGTGTGTGTGTATGTTTTTAAGAAAAATATTTAAGAAAATCACTTTGGCAGCTGGGTGGAGGGTAGATTGGAGTGAGAAGAGACTTAACATAAGGGGAATAATCAGAAGGTTTTCACAATTGTCCAAGCTTGAGCCAATTGGAGCCTGTGTAAGGGTGATAGCTATGTTAACTTAATAGGGTATGCACACACACACACACATTGTGAAGGTAGGAAGAGATTTAACAGATTGGATATATGATGTGAGTGTGATGGGATAATCAAGGATGACACCAAGGCTGTGCAGCTAGCTAACTTTGAGGATGGTGGTACCCTCAACAATATAGAAAAGTTGAGGAGAGGAGAGGGAAAGATGAGTTCTGTTTTGGACGTGTTGAATTTGAGATGACTACAGGACATCCAACTCAAGATGTACAAACAATCAGTTGGCAATTTGAGAGTGGGCCTTAGGAGAGAGATTAGGGCTAGAAATATAGATCTGGGAATCATTTGCATAGGTATAAAAGTGAACCCATGAGAGCTGATAGGATCACCAAGGGAGATAAAATAGAAGAAGAGATCTCATGATGGAGCATTGTATGGTACCCACTGAGGGGAACCTGGTGCAGAGTATGGGGATGCTGGGGAGAAAGGATTTTGTCTGCCAATATTTTGAGTGCCTGAATCTCATTTAGGTTAAAACCACCCTAAAGGGCATATGGCTAGTGCAGCAATAAGAGAGAAGTGAAGGGATGGGATGGGAGAGTATTGACCTATGACAGCAAAAAGAGTGGTATAGTTGTGTTGGAGAAAAGTCCATGATTGGTTATCATGGGAAAGGGGAGATGTGACCCACTATTCCATTCTCCAATGATTGATCACACATCCCTTGAGTTTATGCCATTCCCTGTCCCTGCCTCTCCCAACCCCCGCATCCCCTAGGAGATTGTGGTACCAACTTTGGAGACTACTACTCTAAGCAGTTTGGGGTGGAATAGGCAAATAAGGGACATTAGCAGGGGAACAATATGATTAATCATGTGAATTAGGAAGATCACTGGGGCAGCAGGTAAGGTAGACTGGAGTAGGGTCAGATGGGAGAATAGTTAGAAAGCTATAACAATTGTCCAGGTAGTCTGTAATTAAGATCTGAATGAAATAGTGACAGTGGGAATGCAAGAGATCTCACAGGAGTGGAGAACCTGAGGTTGTCCTCTACGTCCTTAAGCATGGCCCTCTGACTGAATCCAAACTTCACAGAACAAATCCCCTTAATAAAAGGATTTGTTTTGTAAAACTTGGACTCGGTCAAAAGGCTGCACCCAAGGACCTAGAAGGCCACATGTGGGCTTGAGGCTGCAGGTTCCTCACTCCTGTATAGAGTGATAATCAATAGAATTTGGCACTGAACTGGATAAATGGGATAAGGATTAAAAAAAATTAAGAAAGTTGGATAACTGAGAATTTGATGGTGTCATCAAGAAGAAAGTTAGTTGGGGCAGACTTTGAGAAGAGATGATTGAGTTCATTTTGGGTCATTTTGAGTTTAATGTTTGGTTAGCAAATGCAAGAGAAGAAGATGGGAATGCATTTGGAAATGCTGGACTGGAATTCAAAAAGGGAATAGGATTTGGAGATAGAGATTTGGAATTATCACTACAGTGATAATTCAATTCACAAGAATGGGTGAGATCACCAAGAGACTTAGCTCAAGCACCACCACTCTTCTTGTTATGAAGCATTTCCTGGTTTTGCAAGATGCTGGGGCTGCATATCCCTGAACTACCTACCTACGTTATATGTACTTGTGTGTATGTGTGTACATATATGTGTGTGTATGTAGATATATAAATATATGTTCCTCTGTGTATATGTTATTTCTCCTATTAGAATGGAAGCTCCTGGAGGGTTGGGACTGTTTCAGTTTGTTTTTTTTTTTGGTCCCACCCTAACATAGTTTCTGGTACATAGAAAGAACTTAACGAATACTTGTTGATTGAAATGAGTATAGAGAGAAAAAGGAAAAGGAAGCTTAAAATAGAACTTTGTGAGAAAGATTCCATTTAGCATCCAGGATGAGGACGAAGTACCAATAAAAGAGAATGAAGGAAGCATCAGAGGTAGAAGAGCCAGTCTTATGGGTTATTTAGGAATCCATCAATAAGCATTTATTTTTTAAAGCACCTACTACTTTCCAGGTTCTATGGTAGGCACTTGGGGTACAAAGACAAAAATGAAAGAGTTCTTGTCTGCCTGCAAGCAAGTACTTAATAAATTTTGTTTCATTCAATCATATTCATTTATTCATTCATTGGTAAGAAAGATAAACAAGATAATTTTTTGGAAGTAGAAAATATAAAAGAAAATAAATTTTAAAAAAGATAAAGTGGTTAAATAGTGTCAATGCTGCTGACGAGAAGGGCAAGCCTGGAAGCATGTTATCACTCAAGTACCTGGTCTAGATAAACTCAACACTTGAATTGTTTCTCTCTGTGTCTCTGGCTGGCTAGCTGAATTTAGAGCTCACTACAGGAAGCTGGGTAACTGCCCCTCTCTGGGCCTCCCTTTCTTTATCTATAGCATAAAGAAATCAGAATAGATGATCTGTAAAGTCTCTTCCATCCCAACTTTAACAGTCATCAGCTTTGTTTTAGGGCGCCAAATAAAATGAACAAAACTAATTTCATAGTACATGAACCAGGCAGGTAAAGGGTGTCCTTGGTCCTGCTACGGTAGCAGGAAAGATTAAAAGCAGCTGCATGTCAAACATTTATTTCAAGTATTCCTCATTTAGTTTGAACTGTGTGGAGTTCAGGGCACTTCTTTAGGACTTTGGTACCTCATGGGTCAAGGTTGCATTGTAACCATTTGCTGAGCCAAATTTTTCAGCTTGTCTGTGAAATTTTTTAATCCCAACCCTGAATGGGGGCATTTTGTTTCCTGGGTCACCACTGATTATTTTAAACCAAAGGAGGAATTTTGAATTGGTGATTATAGCTTCTCAGACCTAGAAAGGCAGTATCTGCTGACACAAAAGGAGTTCTAAGTTAATCTACAAGTTATTGAGCAACAATGTCCTTTATGACTCCATGGACATTTATTATAAATTTTTCATTAGATGTGCATTCTTCAGGAACACACATGAGTAGGTGAACATTTTCCTCCAATTCAGTACCAGATCTTTTCACTTAGATGTGGGAATTCAGAAAAGGACTTCAGGTGTGAAAACTCTCTCCACCAATATAGGTCACATATCACAGCCTAGTCATTATTTATTAGATAAGTTCTAGAGAACTGTTTGAGACAAATAGAGGTGAAATGACTTGCCCATGGTCACACAACTTATGTTGGAGGAAGGATTTGAAGGCAAGTCTTCCTGACTCCAAACTCAGTACTTCATTATAGTATCCTACCTCTCTACTTAGACTCAGGAAAGAACTGTCTGATACTTATTAGCTATGTGACCTAAGGCAATTCACTTCCCTCAAACTGCCTGGATCAGATCCTGCCCACCAATGTGACCACAGAGAAGTCTGGACTAAATGATTTCCTAGATCCCTTCTTCTATCATACTATTTTCCCTTTAGGATGTTTGAAGGAGAGCATGGTATAGTAGAAATTGCTCTGGTTACAGAGTCAAAACATGTTTCTGGATTCTCTTCTTGCCTCTGATGCTTCCTGCTTGTGTGACCTTAGGAAAGTCCTTCAACTTTCCTATTTGAGCCTCAGTTCCCTCATCTATAAAAGCAGTTGGATTTCAGATGGCGTATGAAATCCTTTCAAGATCTGTGTCAATGATACTGTGATAAATATCCTAAGTCATATCAGTGTCTGGCCCAGAGTAAGAGCTTAATCAATGCTTGTTGCCTTGTTTTCTTACCTATTTTTTTTCTGTAAGATCCATCGTGTAGAGAACTCC
This sequence comes from Bettongia penicillata ogilbyi, assembly GCA_023548195.1. Classification (NCBI taxonomy): domain Eukaryota; kingdom Metazoa; phylum Chordata; class Mammalia; order Diprotodontia; family Potoroidae; genus Bettongia; species Bettongia penicillata. Next base: position 911,201 of record JAJHZJ010000503.1, on the reverse strand, counting down.
CTCTCTTAGCATCTTAAATGGATGCTCGATCAATCCTGAAATGAAATTTGGAGATACCCTCAAAAAATCTTGTCCAGATTCTAAAACCTGACTGTCTAGTTCCACTTTGCTTAGCTACAGGGACTTTCCTCTCTGCACCCCAGTTTCCTCATCTGTAAAAAATAAGACAGGTCAGATGACTCTGAGGGACCTTCTAAGCTTTGTGGTTGTTTCTGAAATTAATTCAAGGGACTACATCAGTAAGTGTTGGAACTGAGGTTCAAAATATTTAAATAACTTCTTTAAGGTTACAAAGGACAGCTAGGTAGCATAGTGGATAGAGGACTAGGCATGAAGTCAAGAAGATTCCGCTTCACAAGTTTAAATATGACTTCAGATGTTTGTGTGACCCTGGGCATAATACTTAACTCAGTTTGCCTCAGTTTCCTCATTAGTAAAATGAGCTGTAGAAGAAAACAGAAAACTACTCCAGTATCTTTGCCAGGAAAACCCCAAATGGGCTCATGAAGAGTTGGGCTTGTCTGAAAGTGACTGAACAACAAATATATCATCGAGCTGATTCTATGGCTTTTGTCTCTATGGCTTGAAATTATCTTGCACTTCAGGGTTTAGACAGTGTCCCTTTCTCCCTCTGGTAATCTCAGTGCTCTGATCCATGGTAAGGCTTTTCTTGTCTCTACCTTGACCCACTTCCTCCCCTTCCCTTTTCCCAGAGTGGCATCATACAAAGAGGTATGATGGCCTGAGTTCTTCCACATCTGGTACTTCCCAGTAGCTGCATTAACCTCTCTGAGACTCAGATTCCTTATTTGGAAGATGAGGGTGGTGATGACCTACCTCATGGGGTTGTTGGGAAGTTCCAGTGAGATTATGCACACAAAAGGCTTTACAGGCTTTAAATCCCATATGAATGTCAGTTATTATTAATATTTTCTTGGTTCATAGGATCGTAGGATTTGGAGACAGAAGGGACTTTAGAGATTATCTAGTTTAAACTATTTTTCAGTTGAAAGAAACTGAGGTTCCAAATGTTTAAGTCACTTCTCTAAGTCACTCAAAGAGCTAGGATTTGAACTCAAGATTTCTCACATCAAATCTTGTGTCCTTTCTACTATACTATGCAAATATATTGAGTACACTTATGAATAATTTGACCCTTGGCATTGGGACTGGTTGGCCTCGGGCTAAGAGCTTATGACTCTAGCCTCTTCCTTCTCCATCACTGTGTAGCAGTGATGGTAGACATCCATTCTGCAGTGTGATACTTCTAAAACTACAGCACATTACCTTAGAAATTAATATAAGTAGTTAACTTTTTTGACATTCCTGCTACCAGATTCAAATTATAGGAACCCTACCCCGTTGGTCAGTTTCTTTTCTGTTTTTTTCTCCTATAGCAATAATACAAATGTATTGAATTGCCCTTTCAGAGTTGATATTCCAGCAGTTAAACTTGCCACAGTTTTCTGTAGAAATGTGATTTTGCACTGAGAACATTTTCAGTGACCTAGAACATGTTTTGCATGGTACTTGACTTGAAGCTTATCTATCAGACACCCACTCTCAGAACTCTACTTTTAGCTGTAGAATGTCAGAAACACCAAGAGGAAAAGGGAAGAAGTTTGGTTTACTCACTGATTATTTTGTCTGCATATGTGAAGCCAGACATGCAGGTGCATATGCATGTGTGTACATGTGTATGTGGGTGAGGTGGGAGTAATATGAAGTCATACATATTCTGAAAATTGCACATTATGAAAAAGGTGATAGCAGTTATGACTTGTTTGTGCATCTTAAGGGTTCAGCATTGTTAAGATCAGTGGTGTCAAACTCAAAATCGGAATGGGGACCACTAAACATACATAAAGATCCCTGCCAGATGCATATTTACTTAGAAAATAAGATATTAACATCATCTATACACTATTTTATTTTAACTATTTTGTTAAATATTTCCCAATTACATTTTAATCTGTTCTCAGAGTACTCTGGGAGTGCTATTGTCAGCAATATGGCCTGCTGGCCATCCTTTTAACACTTCTGGTTAAGAACAATCCAATATAACAAGCATTTTTCAAGTATCTCCTATGTACCAGGAACTTAGAATGAAAGGACAAATGGAAAAATATTTCTTGGCCTCAAAGATCTTATATTCTGCTGGGGGTTGTTTGGGAGCACTATGGTTTAGAAACGTGCAAACAGCTAAGTATAAACATGAGCTGAGAGTAGGAAGTGCTTACAGCAAGGGAAATCATGTGGTGTCATATGAACTGAGCCTTCAAGAAAGCTAGGAATCCTAACTGCTCTTAATTCTATGTCCAAGGCAATATTTATCTGCATTAAACATGCAGCAGCTTTCTTAAGATGCTCATTAACAAGCTTCTTAATTAAATTTCCACTACAGTCAATAATAGAGAAGACTGTTGTTTGAGAATGGAGATGGATGTAAGTGGATGTGAGTACTTTCTTCTCCATTACATCTTTCATGTGCTCTGGTAAGTCCAAGTCCAAAGTGCTCTTAGGTAGAGTAGGATATCATTTTATTGTCTAACAAGTCAGAAAATGGGAAACATGACACAGTGTACTTTGCTAGGTAGTTTTCCCTTACTTTTTCAAGGTAGCTCAGTGTCACAGTGGAGAGAATACTGGGTCTAAAGTTAAGAAGACCTGAGTTCAAATGTGACCTCAGACACTTAGTAGCTGTGTGACCTTGGGCAAGTCACTTGACCTCTGTTGGCCTCAGTTTCCTCAACTATAAAATGGGGATGATAATAGTACCTACCTCCTGGGCTTATTGTGAGGATCAAATGAGAAAATATTTGCATACAACATTTAGCAGAGTGTCTGACACATTGTAGGAGCTTAATAAATGCTTCTTCCCTTCTATTTTTTTGACATGCTATTGATAAATTGCTCCTTTAAAGACATTCCACTTTGCCAAAAATTATTTCAACAGTTCAATTTAGCAAACACATAGCAAACACCTAATATGTACAGGGCGCTGTCCTAGAGTTTGGTGATTCAAGGACAAAAAAAATTAAACAGCTGCTGTACCTCAAGAGCTTATTTACATCTTATAAAGGCATATGACATTGATGATAAAGGACACCAAAGATGATGATGATGATTTGCAAAACTCTTTACAAATATTCCTTGACTTTATCTTCACAACAACCCTAAGAGATGGTTGCTATTATTATCTCCATCTTTCAGATGAAAATATTGAAGCTAAGTAACTTGTCCAGGGTCACACATCTAAGTATCCAAGGGCAGAGTTGAACTCAGGACTTCCTGATTTCAGGTGCTAAATTCTATCCACATGTACACCAGTAACCGCAAAATAACTATGAAATCATATGAAATAATTGTAACAGGAGGAGAATGTTAATAACTGGGGGAAAATAAAGAAAGGCTTTGAGTTGTAGAGGCCGCTTGAGCTGTGCTTTGAAGGAAGCTAGGGATTCTCTTAGTAAGAGGTTCCAGAACTTTCTTCTTTGTGGCCTTTGAAAAGCAGACAAGGATTTCTCTTTTTAGGGAGTTCTGGTTTTGAAACAGGTCACCTTCAAGAGTCCCAGAATGTGCTATTCCAGAATGTGGATGTGGAGGCTGGATTTCTTACATTCCTTTGTCCATACCTACACATGCCCCCAGGCTTTCCTGCCTGAAAGAAATGTGCTGGATTCAGGGTTTTTGCTGTGTGCTAAGTACACAATTTAATTCTTCATGGAAAATGAGTAACCCACTGAAAGGCAACGAGTCTTTCGTTTTCAGAAAGCTGCAGATAGATGATGGTGCTTAAAAATAATTCTAGCTAGTTATTATTCAGTGTTGGAAAAAACCTCAGTACTAGAATAGGGTGGATTCTTACTTGATAGTGAATTATATAATTTGCCATTAGCTTTCATTCCTTGCCTTCCAGTATTTCTCCCCTCCCCCTTCTGCCCCCTCCTCCAGTTTAGTGAGATTCAATCACTTCTTTGGGCTTCAGTTTCTTCATCTGAAAATGAGGAGGCTGGAACAGAGGATCTCCAAGGTCCCTTCTAGTTGCTTCTCAGTGATATCACTGCCTTGATACTCAGAAAGAAAGAAATCTGACCTCTAAAAAATAGCAAGCCCCCCTCTCCCCCCAATACTGTGCCTTGCTCCTTAATGAACCCCAGGGAGCTAGGATCAGCCTTTGGCCGGCCAGTTGCAATATGATTTCATATTTTGTATTGTTGGAAGCTCCCAAGATAAAGTTATTTGTGGCCCTCCTCTTTCTCCTCTCTTCTCCCCCCCTCTTCACTACTGTTAACCTTTGTTGTCATCAGGAGCTTTCCGAGAATCTTGGAAGGAGAAGGGCCCTCTCAAGATAGATTAATGTATGTAATTGGCTGCTGACTTAACTGCTCAACAATGTAAACTGAATATTTGTCTCTTGCCAGGAGTTCTTTTTTTTTCTTCCCACCAAGATGCCTTTTGGTAATAGCAGTGAGAGAGTCCAAGAGGAGTATTTATCAAGTGATAATAACCTGGCGGCAGATTATGTATGGCTCATCTGGCCCACAGGCCCCCCTGCCCCAGTATCCCCAGGCTGTACCTTATTCTTTAATTGGGAAACGCCAGCAGACAAACCTCCTGTTGGATTGCTGGATTCCAAATAAGAGCTGTTAGAACACAAGAGTCATTCTCAGGGGACAGAAGAGCCCCACCTGTCGATTTAAGGGGAAAGTTGACAAGAGGAAGCCCGTGAGGGAAACCTTGTGGAAAGTTGGAGTGGGAAAGGAGGCATTGGGTAGTTTTAGACTTAAGAGGGAAGATCTAGTAACTTTTCAGCATTGCAGAGTTTATATTTCAATGCCATCTCCCATTTTCAGTGCCTTCAATACTTCCCTAAAGTGGTATATCTGTAACGATGACAATTAGAAAGTTAAAGTTGGAAATATAAGGAGAGGTATTTCTTGGGCTCTTGGATTTAAACCCAACTCCTTAGAATCTAAATCCGGTGTCTTCACTCTAGGTCAGGTTACTGTTTTCCATTGCTTCTGATTTCCACCTACAATTCCCAAATAAATTATTTTTAATCTTCTGTATTGAAAAAAATCTTTTGGTGAAATGCTGTATCTAAACATTATCAAGGTCATAGCAACTGTTGCAGATGGGAAGCATAGTATAGGGGAAAGAGTGCTGGACTGGAAATTAGAGAATCTGGGTTTGAATTCTGGTTCTGCCACCTGTGTGACCTGGAGTAAATCACTCAACTGTCTGGGTTTTTATTAGAAAAAACCAAACCAAACACTTCAGTACTTAGTTAGGATTGCTTCTTACTTGATGGTAAACTAAATAATTTGCCATTAACTTGACCTTTCTGCCTGCCAGCATTTTCCCCCCAGATAGTACAATGAGATTTTGTGGGTTTTTTGGGTTTCAGTTTCTTTACCTGAATAGGAGGAGCTTGGAGTACATTATCCCTGCTAGCTCTAAACTCTACAAATAAGTACTGTCCAGCTCTAAATCTACCATCCTATGAAATACCTTTCCTTATGTTTCCAACTTTCACTTATGTGTTATAAATATACATAAGCCACAGAAATGAGGCATTGAAGTCATTGCAAATGAAGGCCAGTGTTGAAATGTCAAATATTCAGTGCTGAAAACTTGCTGGATCTCCCCTCTTCATCCTGAAATTAACCTTGCTTACTTAATTTTCCTTATTCTCCACAAGGTTTCCCTTGCAGACATTCTATCATCACCTTTTTCCTTATGCCTAAGGAATAAAATCAAGAGACTAGTTCTTCCACCTACTCTCTGTGTAGTGTTGGCCAAATTCACTTACCTGCTTTGGACTTCCATATACTGGTCTGTAAAATGAGAGGATTAGACTGCATGGCCTGTAAGATCTTTTCCATATCTAAAATCTATGATGCTTTGGTCTGCTAAAGCTTGAATGTATCATGCCCTTGAACATGAAATCATAGGGCTGTAGAATGTTGAAGTCCCCTTACCTAATAGCTGTTTCCCCCATTATACCCTGGAGGTGGCCCATTATCATAGGATAATGAACATTTTATTGTAAAGCATCTCAATGTCTGAAAAAGCCACAAAATCATCAAATCAACACTTCTGTCATTTTCCGTACTAGTAAGCCTTTTCTACAGAGCATTTCTCAGTTCCTTAGAGACCCCAAGCCAGCTTGGCCTGGCTATAAATTACAAACATCTAGTAATTTAATGAAAATTTATGAACTTGTCTTTTGGCTCTGCAAACCCAAATTCTTTCCCCCTCCCCTGGCTGGGAGATTAGCAGGTTGGGCTGAGCTGCATTGATTCCAGGGATGATGTCAGCAGGGCTTGTTGAGATAATTTAAGGACCAAACACTGTAGATAACAAATGGAGAAAATTGCTGTTAATGAGGCTGTACCTCAGTGCAAATTCTTCTCACCTCACAGCTCAAGAACAGATTGGAGGAAGCATCTGCAGAACAAGGGACCTGGTCCAACACAGCCTCAGCCCAAGTTTAAGACCACAGGAACTCCGGAAGTCATGCAAAAGACTCTGATGGGAAAACCTACACTCTTAGCTTGCATGTAGATTGTAAGTTTAGTAAAGACTCTGCTGTTTTGTAGAATAGGACACATTTTCTGGAATTGGAATACAGATTTATCAATATTTATCTATCAAATGTAGATGGGATGGGTGATGATGATTTCCCTTTTTAAATAATGGGCAGATGCATTCAGTGTTGAGGAATCATGGAAAGGAAACATAACACAAGAACATTGAACTTGGAGTTAGGAGATCCCATCTTGAATCTTGCCTCATATCCTTTAATAGTTGCCACTAAGGGCTGATTATTTAACTGCTCTGAGTCTCAGTTTCTGCATTTATAAAATGGGGATAATAATACCTATTAGTATTTCCCTTCTAGGAGTACTAAGAAGATAAAATATAACAATATAACTCAAGTGCATTGCCAATCTTGAAATGTTTTATAAATGCCAGTTGTTATTAATGTTTTATAGTAAAAAGAGCTCTGGACTTGGAATCAGGAGATCCGAGTCTGAATTCTGCCTCTTACCCTTTCTAGTTGTAGAAACCAGAGGTGTCAAACACAAAGCCCACAATACTCTAGAGTATGGCCAGATTAAAATATAATTGGAAAATATTTGGCAGAGTAAATAAAAATAAAATAAAATATAGATAATGTTTATAGGTTTTTTTTAAAACCATCAATATGTACCATCAGAGATTCTTATGTATGGCTTAATGGCCCTATTTATATTTGAGTTTGACAACACTAGTGTAAACTATGGGCTGATCATTTAAACTCTGTGAGTTTCAGCTTCCTCATATGTAAAATGGAAATGATGCCCCATAAAATATACAATTCAAAGAATTGTTATGAAGATGAGACATAATTGTGTATACGAAAGGCTTTCCAAATGTCAAAATGTCGTATGTGCCAACTATTATTAGTATTTTATTGTGGAGAGAGCTCTGAGCTGAGCCCAGGAGTTGGGATCTTCCCTCATCCACTGACTTACTGTGTGATCTGGCAAGCCACAACCTCTCTGAGCCTCAGTTTTGTTGACCGTCACATAGGGCTATTATTGTTCTCTTTCCTTCTAGTATCATAGAACTATAGAGATTTACATGGAGAATTTTATACAATAAGCTGCTCCAGAAGACCAAGGGATGTCTGGGGTGGGAAAGGCAGATACCAGCCAAGCAAAGGATCAGAGGAGAGGGAGACTGGGCAACATTTAGCCTCCAAAAACTTTTGGAATGAATTGGTCAATATTTTGAAAAATAAAGTAGAGATACTATGCCTACAAAGAAAGGATTTATAAGGACTTGTTAAAAGGAAGGGATGAGAAAAGGGTGGGGGACACACATGAAAACATGTTCCAGCTCACTAAGAAGTGAAATGCAAAAAAAAACCCCGAACAACTTTGAGTTTCACCTCACAATACAGATTAGTAGAAATGCCAGAGATGAAGGGCTGCCATAAGACAGATACCTTCTTCTATGATTTTGACAATTACTTTTATTTCTTTTTTGCTTTAATTTTGCCTTCTTAATTTTTCATTTGGGCCATTTGATTTTCTACCCTTTTCTTTTGCATTAGGTTAATGAAAGTTTTATTTATATTAGTTTCCCCCCCTCAAAGAACCAGTATTTTTAGATTGGTTTATCAACCCTAAAGGCTCTTCTTTCAAATTTACCTGTCTCCTCTAATTTTCAAGATTTCCTTATTTATATTTACTTTGTGTTGGCATGTTTGTTTCTTTTCAAATATTTTAAATAGCATATTCAGATTATTTATTATTTCTTTTTCTATTTTCCTAATATATGCATTTATAGATAAAATTTTACTTCAAAGGAATGCTTTAGCTGTATCCCAGGCTTTATGATCTTGTCATTATCACTCTTTTTTATATAGTTGTTAATTATTTCCATAATTTGTTTCTTGACACCTTCATTTTTGAGGATATCACTGATATGCTCTTGGAGGAGCTATAAAGTGGTCTAATATTCTGGATTCCAATTTGGAATTATGCCAAAAAAGTGATAAAACTGTCCATAATCATTGACCAGTAATTATACTATGGGGAATACACCACAAGGAGGTCCAAGACAGGAACAAAAATGAAACATGTACCAAAATTTTAAAATGAACACTTTTTTTTGAGGTGGCAAAGAAATGGAAACAAGTAGGTGTCAATTGATTAGGGGAAAAACTAAAACCCTCTGGCATATGAATTTAATGGCATAGTATTGGACAGCAAGCAATTATAAAGAATTCAGAAAAACACAGCAAGATTAGCATTAACTGATGCAGAGTGTAGTTAAATAGAAACAAAAGAACAAAATACACTATTACTATAACAATATAAGTGAAATGATCACTACTGTAAAAGGAAATTGAACTCTTGATGAGAAAACCAATAAGAATGCTAAATAAACAATCCCTAGTTCCTTCATAGCAGAAAGATGAGGTGCTGCCAGGAGGGTATATTGTATATATTGTTGGCCAAGTTTGCTGTATCAGATGTCACTGTTCAGTTATTTTTGCTCTTCAGAAGCAGGGTTCGGGCTGAAGAGACCAGTGAGAAATGACTGATGTAAAGACAGAAGACATTAATAAAATGAATCTAAAAATGGAAAACCAATCCTGGTCCTGGAGAGAAATGAAGCATAATGAAACATACCTCCTCCTTCACGGCAGTGAGGTGGAAGACTCCTTGGACAGAATATAATATATAGTGTTAAATATAATCACTGTATTAGATGCTTACTTCTTTTCCTTTGTCACAAAGGAAGCTTCGAATGTTGGAAGTTAAATTACAATATCAAGACAAACTATATTGATAAAGCTTATTTTAAAAATGAAAGAAAATGGAAAGGGAAAAAAGGAAGGACAAGTGTGTATGATTTTGATCATAAAACAGTCTTTAGTTCCACTGAACTAGGGAACTTGAATGAGTTTTACAATGATCAGGAGAGGAACTTGTCTGAAGAGGAAAACCCACTATGGAAAAGGGCAGAAGGGAAACAAGATTGAGGCTTTGAATCTATTGTGTTTATGAGGAAGTGAAATATGACTAATTGAATGCTTGTGGGAATTTTGAGTTCATTTGGTGACAAGAAAATTGTGAAATGGTATACTCTGTTAAGTACCTTTACTAGAACAAACTTGAGAGATATGAGTACCAGTGATACAATAATAGCTACCTGCTGACAACTAGGTGGCAGAGGGGGCAGCTAGAGTGTGGAGTTTGGAGTCAGGAATATTCATCTTTCTGAGTTCAAACCTGGTCTCAGACACTAGCTATGTGATCCTGGGCAAGTCATTTAACCCTGTTTGCCTCAGTTCCCTCATCTGTAAAATGAGCTAGAGGAGAAAATGAAAAACCACTCCAGTATCTTTGCCAAGAAAACCCCAGATGGGGTCACAAACAGTTGGACATTGCTGAAAAATGACGGAATGACAACAAAAATGATGACTTAGTTATATAGAAATATAACCTTATAATATCTGATGCTCATATAGCACTTTATAGTTTAGCATTAAACAAAGATTTGATCATTTGAACCTCACAATAGCCCTGGAGGTAGGTGGTATCTTCCCTCCTCATTTTACTGATAAGGAAACTAAGGCTCGGAAAAGATTGTGAATTATTCAAGGTCATGTATCTAGTGAATGACAGAACTGGAATCCAAACTCAGGCCTTCTGACTCCAAATCCAGTGCTCTTGCAATCATACCACAGATAGGAAAAGCACTTCGAAAAATTTTGAAATAAAAAAAGTCCTTCATTCATGAAGGGTGGGAGTATTAGACTTCTGTCAGAACTTTGGTCACTTCTCCTGTGGGGTCAATTGGGGCTGGCTCCAAATATTATTTCTGGCACTTGTCCAGAGTATGAACAATATGGACAGCAAGTGGTGAAGTGGCTCTTAATTGTGGCAATTGCTCAAATGGGTTGCCCTTGTTTACTGAGCAATTAGGTTTCATAGAGAATGACTTCATTTGCATTTTATCCCCTACTCTTTTTTCTTTCTCACAGAGTATGTTGTAAGCTCTTGGTAAATATTAAATCAAGCCATTAGTAGATTTGTGGAGAGGGAATCCAAGCTGTAAACTGATGGATGATCTTCCCCCATGAGTATCTGGATAAATAAAAATGAAGTGTGCTATTGGTAGAAGACAGCAATGTTAATTTTTTTTTAAACAAATGACCAAAACCTATTAAAAAAATGTCACTGTGGATTAGTTATGTATTAAGTTGAAGGCGTAGCTAATGGATAGCCTGACCAATCTGTGTTGTCCATTGGTATCTGCAGGGATTCTTCAGGTTATTATTCCTTTTTTTTTTTTAATAAAAAAAGTTTTACTTATATCTTTTTTTTTTACATCACCATAATTTCTCCCAGCATCTCTTCCCTGTTCCTTTCCAGAGAGTCATACAATATTAAAATATTTTAAAAAATCTTTCTGTCCCATAAAAAGAAAAAAAGCAATGAAGAAAATTGACCACCACATCTGCAAAGTTGAGGGCTTGGCCTCTTCTGTCTTTCGAGTCATGTATGTTCTTTGTAATTTTGCAATGTTCACTTTAGATGTATATATGTGTATTCTCATAATTATTATACATATTGTTTTTCCTGACTTTGCTTGTGTCACTCTGCATCAGTTCATGTAGATTTTTCCCATGCTTCTTTATATTCATCATGTTGCTCTCAGTATTATATTGTGCACAGTAATATTCCACTATATATATATGTATATATATATATATATATAAATAAACCACAATTTGTTAAGTCATTCCCCAGTTGATGAGCATCTACTTTGTTTCCAATTCTTTGTTATCACATAATGTGCTGTTACAAATTTTTACTGTATATTGGGACTTTCTTGTTATCAGTGGTCTTCTTGAGGTATAAGCCTAGTAATACAATCTCTGGGTCAAAGGGTATAGACATTTTAGTCACTTTATTTGCATAATTCCAAATTTCTTTCCAAAATGGTTTTATTGATCCAAGCTCTACCAGTGATCCATTAGTATGCCTATTTTTCCCACAGCCCTCCAACACTGACTATTCCTATCCTTTGTCATCGTTGACAATTTGCAGGGTATGAGGTCAAATGTCAGAGTTGTTTTGATTTGCATTTCTTTTCATATTAATCATTTGGTGTATTCTTTCATAAGAGCAATAGTTTATAATTTTTCTGTTGAGGACTTTTCATATCCTTTAGCAACTTATCTGTTGGGGAATAACTTTTTACTTCATATATGTCTATTAATAATTTATATATCTTAGATAGCAAAACTTTAGAGAGAAATATGATACTAAGATTTTTTCCTGTTCAAACACTTCCTTTATATGAGGTGGGTTAATTTAGATTCTGTTGAGACTTTTCAATTTCACATAATCAACATTATCTATTTTATCTGCTCTAATTGCCTCTATCTTTTGGTTAAGAATATATGTTCTACCCATAGCTGTGAGAGGCATAAAACCTATTCCTCCTTTAATTTTTTAATAGCATAATCTTTAATATTCATTTTGAACATATTGTGCCATATGGTATAAGGGTGTGGTCCAAGCCCAATTTCTGCCTGTTTTCCAGTTTTCCTAGCAGTTTTTATCAAATTGGGCAGTCTTTCCAAAATAACTTGTTTTCTGGTTTATCAAGCACTGGGTTATTCAGTTTCAAAATGCGTTTATTCAGCTGGAAACTACAAGATCTAATCCAGGGTTTCTTAATATGTGTGTGTATGTGTGTGTGTGCGTTTGTGAAGCATCTCTTTGACAGTCCAGTGAAGTCTATGGACTCCTCTCAGAATAATGTAATGCAACACACAGGATTTCAAAGAAAATGAATTATATTGAAATGTAGTTTTCAAAATAATTTAAGAAACACTAAAATGTTCATAGATCCCAGGTTATGAGTTCCTGATTTAGAGGAAAACCCATGATTCTTTTGATGAATCCCCAGAGAGGATTTATGGGAGGATTTGGATGAGAGTCATGCAGAATACAGCAGCCCTGGTTGAGATCATACCTGTAAAACTGGAGGGAGTGCCCATTTTGATGAGATCATAGATTCATTGAAATAAATGTCCTTGGTGTTTTTACTTGAATTTTCAGCTTCATCACATAGAATGCTCCTGTTCCTTTTTGAGTGTTCTTAGCCTGCTGACCAAGAAGGTTCTAGCAATGGATTCTCAAAATGTACCAAACACAGATGTTGACTTAGTGGAGATTCTCCGGTTCTTTTACTTAATTGTGGGATGGGAGTAAGTGGTGATAAAACTAGGTCTATTATTAATGAATAAATAAATTATGATAGCAAGTTCTCTGTCTGGAAGAATTTGGTTGAAAAACATATGGTTAGAGCTGGGTGACATTTACTTTTCTGTCTGTCAATATTTGGAAGGTTTTATTACTTTGCAGTGCCAGGTTTTAGAATGAATTAAATGGCTAATGGAAATATTAAAATGGAATTAATTTAACTAAATAAAACTAGGAGACTCCCTACTATTCTCTGAGAAGTTATTGGACATGCTTTTCAACATAAAACCCTAGGGAAGAAAATGCTAGGTTGTACATTTTACTTGGATATTCCTGTATAATTAACTATTCCCTTTTATAGCTGGTTTCCAGAGAAAGGAGATAAAAATGGGCAGAGGAGGTGAGCTATGGAAACGAAAGGCAGCTGGCAGCAGCATCAGCTTTATGCATAGACTGAGAAGGAGATTGTTCAATGAGACTTAGGAGTAGAATAATCCTTCCTTCCTCGAATTCTTTTTCCACCAGACTTTTATGCTGTTTGAAAGTTCATCATTAGAAACTCATCTTTTGGGGTTCAATATTGATTTCCCAAAGGCCTATTGTTTAAAAGGTAGTAACATTAGAGGATTTCCTTTCTGTATGAAAGAATTTATGAGGATGCTATACAAAGTGGTGAGAAACTTGTATGGAATTAGAAGGTGGAAATTAACAAAGAAAAACATCATCAATTTCTTAATTTAGCACACATACACTACGCAAGATTCAAGTGGGATAATGCTGATGTTAGCCAGGTGTGGACCTCCTGTAATGGAATGAAGGGTCAGTTCAGATAACTCCTCCATGGTATGAGTTTTCCTTTAAAAAACTGGGTATGCCTTCATACTTGCTTCCAGGAGGCATTCCAAGTGTGAAGCAGTAGACTTGAATGAAACCATCCATGGAATTCCAGTTATGCCAAGTTCAGGTTGGCCCCCTCTGTGAACTCTGTGTCCTAATCATTCACCTGTGCATGGAGAAAAGTTGGTTATTAATAGGGAAGGAAAGCTGCTGCTGTTCTTGTTTCTTGGTTATTTCTAAGACACTAGGGGTGCTTTGGTTCCTTTGACAAATCCTGGGTTTTAGTTGAGTAATACTTTGGAGATTCTATAAACAAAATGAGTGAGTGTAGGATTTGTCTCCTGAGTTTATATCATACATATAAAATCCTATCACGGGCCCAGCTGGTATTCTGTACCTGCAGCTATGCTGTAATTGGGCACACCCACATGACTCAACTGGTAGTGAAGAGTGACACGTAGTATGGGTGTTTTTTGTCAGAGACTTCCTCCTGACATGATGGGCCCCTGTACACTTTGGGGACCTCTCGCTTCTCTGGTTTGTTGTTCCTACACAGACAAGTTGGTGTCTGATATTTCTATCTAAGGGTACACTCCATTTGCCCTAAAAATCACATAGCCTTATGAGACAATTTTCAAGTTAATGAAAAAGGATGGGACTCATGTCAGACAATAGAAAATAAGACATTGATGATCAATCCTTCTCCCAGAGATGGGTACACTCTCAGTGACTTAGGCAGTGATGTGGGTAGGTGTCCCATATAGGGGATCAGCTGATGTTTGCTCCTAATCTCCATATTTCCCTCTCACTGGGCTGCTTTTGTTGTCCTCTGTAGTGCTGCCTCTTCCAGGTCTCAGCTCCCAGTAGGTGCTTGTTCAATACAGGCCCCCTCTCAATTGCTCCAAAGCTCTGTTTCCTGAAGTTCTCCTTGTTTCTGGAATATAATATTTTATCTCTTTGAGTGAGTGTGTGTGTGTGTGTGTGTGTGTGTGTGTGAGTGGGGGGGCAGGGAGGGCAAGTGACCTATAGAAAAAGAATACCCTGTAGAGTCTGTCTTGGCTAGTTGTACTTACAGTTTAGCAATGGCCTTTAGCTCAGAGTACCTCCATTTTTCTGAAATCTTCTTTTGTAAACCAGTTCTCATTGCCACATACCTCACAAACAAGAGAATTCCAGAGGATTGTGAGCATGATTTCTTCTTGTATGTTGGATAAGCGGGATCCTATCTCCCCAATTAAATGTATATGGTAACTTGTAACAATTTGCACTTGCATCTGTATTTCCTACTAGTTTCTGGGGTTTTGTGTGTATGGTGGAAATGTGGGGGTAGAAGGGAACTATTCTCTCTTAGACCATCCTCTGTCCCACATACTTTCCCTTGAGCAATTGGGTATGGTTAAAACAAATTACCTCCAGGCTTCTTTCTGAAATATCCCAAAGACAAAGCAAGAAAAAATTATATATTCCACCTGGTCTTCTTTAGAGAACGATTACCTACTACATGAATCAGAATTGATTTTGATGCAAGGGGGTTAAAACAGTGTAAAACATCTGCCCTTAGAATAATCTTTAGGAAAACTCTTTGCATTATGTCATCTCTCTATTGAAAAGCCTTCAATGGCTCCTTAATTAATTAATATAGGTTGAACCAGTCTGAGGCAGTGCAATCAAGGCTCTCTAAATTCTGGGATCTATCTTTTTAGGTATGTCTCATCCTATTCCCTGATATCAACTGCTTGTTTGAGTAAGGCTGCTTTCTTTATTGTCTTCTAAATATTTTTTCCTCTAGGACAAGGGTTCTTATGCTAGGTACAGAGGCCCCGTGGATAGATTTCAAAAGGCCTGTCAATTTGAAAAGGAAAAAAATACATCTTAATTTTCACTCACCTGTAAATGAAATTTAGCATTTCTTTTCATGATGAATATAGGCACAAACCGTTATTCTGAGAAGGGGTCTGGCTTTGCCAGACTGCCAAAGGGGTATATGAGACAATTATGAACTGCTAGCCTAGGGCATTTGACCTTGCCATCAATGCTCTGCCTCCTTTTTCAATCTATTCAGATTGTACACCTACTTAGAGGACATTTTAGTATGCTTTTCTCCCTTCTTTCCCATTCCTGGGGGGATGAGGGGGGACAGAACATATTAGGTACTAATTTTCTGTCTGAGAGGGCTTTCACTTTTTCCTTTCTATTCCTCCTCCCCAGAACCTAATCACACTCAGGGAGGAGCTCACTGCTTAGGGAGAGCAAAGGGAGACAATGATAGTGACTGAGGACCGCTGTCTAACAACTAGACATTCAAAGTTCCAGCTGCTCTCTACCCTTGGCCCTATGTCTAATGAAGTAGGGATCCTTTATCAAAGAACTCCAGAGGGGAAAGAATGGAGAAGGTCCAAATCCAAGGTCTCTGCTGCCTGAGATCACAGGAACAAAGAACTTGAAGCGAATTAAAAGCTTCTGGCAGGAGCCTAAGAGATACGACTCCTTAGACAAGAGTATGCCAGCTGCTGTTACGTTTTGTATAAGGAGCCTGGCTTAACTGTTTGATTATGTTTAGGGAATGCTTTTTTCCCCTTAGCTAGGGCTTTATTTACCCTGTGTATTTGACATATTATTTTGCAGTGGCAGAAAGGGGAGCAGGTACATTCATTATTTAATTTTATATTGTAGTAGAACAAGAAGTAGAATTGCAGTCAAAGACTCCAAGACCTGAAGTGGAAATCTAGCTTTGGTGCTACTCACTGTGTGAACTTGGACAGGTTGCTTAACCTCTATGGATCTCAATTTCTTCATGGGTAAAATGAGGGTTCAATTAGGTAATTGCTGAGGTCCTTTCTAACTCAAAATCAGATAATATCATATTCTCTGTATAGCACGTCCCTTCTTTCCCTATTCCCACATTGAGTCCCAAGAATTTTGTGGACAGCATTCATTCAGAACCATAGCTTACAAATCTTCACTGATGTATTTAATTTTACAAGGCCAGAAAACACATTAGATCAAAAGTAAAAGACACTTAATCAAACAGCATAGCAAAATTAGTGATAAGAAAAAATTCCCCCTCCATGCATGAATACACTCTTCTAAGGTTATAATACCAACAGTGGAGGAAGGCACACGTGTACAGAATAAGCATGGCCAGGGGATACCCATAGAAAGATTAGGCAGAGGGAATGTGTGTAGTCAAGGAACATGTATGAAGGGGGGATGTATGACAGGATGAAGTGTGGCAAGGCTGTATTCAGGGGAGGCACACAGGTGACTGGGGCCACTCATTCTTCAGATGATACAGAGATGCTAGAGTACCATACTGATATTATTGCAAGGCTCTCTGTATTTCCCTGTTGGAATTTGGGTCTCTGATCTCTGTCAGGGATATCCTCTATTCTGGTGTTCACTGAGCTGCTCTTCTGCGATCTGATTCCTTTAGTTATTCAAACTCTTCAGGGCCATCTGTTGCTTTTTGCTACCATCTGCTGGGAGGTACATAGCCTACTAAGCCTCTTCCTGGCAATTAATCATCTGACATATAGCAAGTGCCTACTGTGTGTCATGCACTGTGCAAGGTTCTAGGAATTACTTGATAAAAATGAAACAGCCCCTGCTCTCAAAGAGCTCACATTCTATGTGAGGAAGATAAGAGATGGTTAAATCTCTTTTAGGAATAAACTAAATAAAGCTATGAACCATCACACCCAACAAGTCAGTCAACAAAATAAAATCTGAAACTAACATAGTGCTGTAAGGTTTACAAAGTGTTTTACAGGAGTTCTTGTTTAAGTTTACAACCATGGTGTGAAGTAATTGAAACAGGTATTGTTATCCCCATTTTATAGATTCAGAAATGGAAGTACAATGAGGTCAAATGATTTATGTGTGCTTATACAGCTGGAGAATGTTACAGCTGCTTCCTGTGGCTTTCATTGGCTTTGGAGGATAATACTTATTACCTTTCTTGAGGTGTAGGAAGAGGAAGGAACTGGTCCATGGAAAAAGAATGCTTTTATAGTTTCCATCCTCTGTTCCTTGGATCCCAGATCTTAATGACTTCATTTCTAGCCTACTCTCTGATACATCAGGACTACTTCAAAAGCCAGCAGAAAGCCAGACTTGGCCAGACTAAGACTATATTCTTTTGACTTACTCTTGTCTGGCTCCTGCTTGAAGTCCTTGAGAAAAGACTTCCTTTGACCTTCTGTCATGGACCTGATCACAGATCTGTGCCCCTTCACATCATTTTGGTGTCTCTACGCAAAACTTCAAAGGAAGTATGTAGATAAGTATGGGTGATGAAGCTCCTGCCGATGCTCTATAATGGTTCTGGTGGCCATGCAAATAAATCTAGGGGCAATGATACAAAGGCTAGGTAAAAGTCATAGGACTCTGAGCCTCAGCCTTTGTCTACAGTCATACCTTTATCATGCATACCTGCCAGCAACAAAATCACTGGTCATTCTGGGCAACATCAAAGCACCAGTGTCTCTACATCTATTCTAAAGTATTACTTTCTTTAATAGCCCTGGTGATTTTTTTTTTCCATTATGGGAGTTCAAGTTTAGAGACATTTTTTTCCTTCTCTCTATCCCCTGCCATTAATTCCTTAACCAGTGTTTCAAGTAAATAAATTCCAAAGTGGAGAATGATAGCAATCTGATTAACTGAGGAAAATTAAGGTGTGAATGATTAATAGGTTTAATCTTCCCTGGAGAGTAGTTGTATTATGACAATGGAATATGTCAAACCAAATGAATCTCTGATAGATGGAATGTGTGAAAGATATTTCTCATCAGGGAGATCTTCCTTATGCTATTTGCTTATTTTGGAAGAAACTGTGGTATACCATACCATTCAGGGGACCATTTACCTTGCCTATATGCAAAGCTGATCCTGGCTCCTTGCTGATATTCTTCTCCTCGAGGTGCCTACGATCTAATTGGGAAGATGAAGTATAAGTTCTCAGCTCTAATTTATTATCCTTTGACATTGCTACCATTCTAGGGCAGGCCCTTTTCACCTCATGCCTGATGGTGGGTCTGCCCACTTCATGTCTCTCCCTGCTCCAATCCAGCCTTCATTCAGCCACAAAAATGACTTTCCTAAACTGCATATCTGACCATGTCACATTGCTTCCCCAACTCAAAAAACTTTGCTGACTTCCTATTGCCATTAAGAACAAATACAAACTAACCTCTCCTACCTTTCCAATCTTCTTATATTTTATGTCCTGACATATACTCTATGCTCCAGTGACACTGGCCTCCCGGTTGTTCTATGAACAAGACACTCCATCTCTCAGACCTTGGCATTCTCTTTGGCTGTCCCTTATGCCTGGAATGCTCTCCCTTCTCTATTCTAACTACTGACCCTCCCTGACTTCCTTCAAGTCCCAATTAAAATCTCAATTCCTACAGAAAGCCTTCTCTAACCCCTCCTAATACCAATGCCTTCCTTTTGTGGATAATTTCCTCTTTATTCTTGATATAGCTTGTTTTGTATCTGTTTGCATGTTATCTCCCCCATTAGATCATAAGCTCCTTGAAGGGAGAAACTGTCTTGGCTGTTGCTATTTGCTATTGTGTCCCCAGCATTTGGCACAGTGCCTGGAGTGTAGTGGGTGCTTAATAAATGTTTGTTGATCAACTGATCTGATATTATACATAAAACATACAACAATACAAAAAAGTTATAATAAAACAGCAAAATAATCATCTCATCCACAAATAATTGTTGTGTTGACTCTATGTAAGAAACTGTGCTAGGCACTGGGATACAAAGACAAAACTATTTCTCCCTGTAAGAAGCTTACAATCTACTCAAAAGGATATAAACAGGTGAGGATAATTCAAGATCATGCGATCTCATGATACCAAAAGTGGAATACAGGAAAGTATTCTGGGAGTATTTGATCTATAATACTTGCTGTTGTTTGCAGGGAAAGAGACCAGGGAAAGGTTTATGGAAGAGAGGGCAGCAAAGCTGAGTCTTGAAGGGAAGATCAGGATTCTGAAAGGAGAATGTTAGGCAAGTACATTACAGCAGTAGTTTCCAAAGTATGATCTATGGATGCCTAAGGATCTCTGAAACCCTTTCGGGGGTCCTGGACATCAAAACTATTTTCATAATAATACTAATGCATTATTTGCCTATCAAAATATTCCTCCATTTTCCAATTGTATATCTCTGTGAGCCCAGATTTTCTTCATAAACTTCAGGCAAAATGATGTATCACAACAAATTGAATGAAGAAGCAGATATGAGAATTCAACAACTTTCTATTAAGCTAGACGTTAAAAAGATATTCAAAAATATATAAAACTGCTACTCTTCTCACTTCTATTTTTTAGAAAATACAATTCTTCATAAAATGTTATTTATTAACATGTACTGAGCTTCTTAGTGTTATTCTAAATGAATGAAGAAATATTTCAATTTTTAAATCAATTTTAATTTTCCATTTATTAATTTCATTGATAGGTATCTATTAATAGATATAATCCATATAAACAAAAAATCTTTGGGGTCCTCAATATTTTTAAGATTGTAAAGGGATCCTGAGGCCAAAAAAGTTTGAGAATTGATACATTGTAGGCAAAGGGAATAGTAGGAATAATCATAGCTAGTATTTGTATTGTCCTTTAAAATTGGTAAAGCACTTTATATATGTTATCTTATTTAATTGCAAAATGCCATCTCTGGGGGATGGTTATGGAGTGAAGAATGTTGCATGGAATCTTTCAATTCAATTCAACAAGCTTTTGTTACCTACTATGTGTCAGATACTATTACTAGGTGCTGGGGACACAGAGATAAAAGTAAAATAAGTTCAGTCCTTAAGGATTATACATTTTATTGGTGAGAGTCATGTATCTGTGAAAGCTGGCAGAAGAGTTAAGCCTTTATCCTGGAAGCGATGGGAAGCCATTGAAAGTTCTTAAGCTTTGGAAAGATTACTCTGGTCATGCGGAATGAAGAATGGTTTGGAGGAGAAAGGGAGACAAGCCAGGAGGCTCTTGCAACAACCCAGGTGACCTGGCTTGTCAGCTGCTCTATTTCAAAATAAACAATGTATGCACATAAACAGAAGGTGGGTCTGATATGTAAGAGATCCGGTGTATTGAGTATAGGTTATCTGAAAGCATGCTTTAACTAGGATGGATGGGACGCTTAACCTCTTCTTGCTAACCCCTACTACCCTTTCTTCCCTTAAATATACACACACACCTATACATCATCATTTTAAGGAATTTGGGCAGGAGCTGAGAAAAAAACAGACAAGACTAAGCCATATCATATTCCCGATTTCAAATGTCTTGAAACAAAATCATGTCCTATTTGCAACTGTAAACAAAGTCAGATTTTAAAAAACAACACGACAGAGCTTTTAAAGCTGTCAGGGTAGTGATATCTGAGAGGTACAGCTGAGTTTCTGAGAAGGGAGAGGATGGAACACTTTATGGGAGCCGGCCGCTCACTCTGATTTGTTTCCCTGCCTGTTTATGAATAAAGCCTTGACTCCAGCCTTTATTAAATCAAGAGGGGAAAATATTTTAAAAACCAGCTAAATAGAATTTAATTTGCCATGTGGTAGGAATTAACAAGGAATAATTCCTGACCTCCTTTAAAGGGTCCGAGGGGCTGACAAGCCCATCTTTCTGCCTTTCAGCTCCAGTTCTGCAGGAGCTCTTGTAATCAAGGCTTGTGGATAGAGTCTGAACTAGGCCAGAATTGGCTCCAGAGTCCGTAATTCAGCACAACACATTTTGGATAAATATTTGACTTCAGTGGTTGGGCTGAGGGATACAGTAAAATAAGAAACATTTGAAAGATTTTTTTTTTACCCTAGCAATTCCAAATGCCCACAAAGATGATTAAAAAATTGGAAGGCAGGACTTGGGCAAAGAGGATGAGAGGAAGTGGGCCTGGTTATACTGGAAAAGTGAAAACTGAGCTGAGAATTTCCTAATGACCTTTTTACCATTCATCAGTTAATTTTCAATTCAAACATTAATTAAGCACCTACTACGTGCAGGACATTGGAGTTAAAAAGGCCTAAAGGAAATAATCCCTGTCCTTAAGAGATTTACATTTTCTGACTGAATTTAATTTCACATTACCCCTTCTTTCATCCAACAAAATTGGTCTTTTTACAAGTTCATGCAGGGAACTCTGTCTCCCATCTCTGTGCTTTGGTACTACCTGTCCCCTATGTCTAGAATACATTCTCTCCTCACCTCTACAACTTGAGACTGACCAAAAAGGCATTTATTAAGACCTTATTTTTTTTGCCAAGCACTGCACTAAACTCTGGAGATAAAAATACAAAAGGAAGATGGTCCCTGCCCTCAAAGGGCTTCTTGCATTCTAAAGCAGGAAGACAACACCTACAGGGGACAGCTGGCCAGGGAAGAGTGTTTCAGTCTAGGAAATCATAGGGCTGGTGAATGGCTTTCAATGCCTTGACACCCCAAAAAAAGTGTGTTTATTTTATTCTAGGGAATGGGGAGGAACTGTAGCTTCTTGAACAGAGATATAACACGGTTAGACCTGTGCTTTAGGAATATTAATTTGGGAGCTATATGGAAGCAGGATTAGAGAAGAAAGAAACCGAGGCTGGGAGAGCAGAAGCCTTTGGCCTTTTACAGTAATGTAGATGAGAGGTGATGAAGGTCTGGATGAGGTTGGTTGTGGTATGATAAAAGAGAAAGAGTAACAGTAAGAAATGATGGACTTGAATGAAACAACGAAGAGCAAAATGAACAACTCCAAGAGAACATTAGATAAAGCAATAGCAACATTGTTTCAAGAACAACTTTGAATGACTAAGTTGTTTTGACTATTGTAAATACCCAAATTCACTACAAAGGACCTATGAAGGAAGATGCTGTCTGAATCCAGGGAAAGAACTGATGGATAGAAGTATGGATAGGATGATTTTAAAAATGTCTATATGTATACACATACATACATACATACATACACACACACACACATATATATATACACAAACATACATACTCATAAACACATGTATATGTAGCCAAATATTTGCTACCACTAGTAGCTATCTCTAGGGCAGGGAAGAGGAAAAAAGGAAACAAATAAATTTATATGATAATTTTTTAAATATCTAAAAGGAATAACAAGTTATATATAATAGTTTTACAATTTCATGTGCAATCATTGTTTTTAAAAATTATACTATGCTGTGGAAATGCTTGTTTTACTCCATAAATAAAAAAGAAAATGAAGAAAAAGGAAAAAAGGAGAAAGGAACAGATATGAAAAATATTGAGGAAGAAATATTGATGATTTGGCAATATATGGGAATGTGGTCAATAAGAGTCAAGGGTAAATGGCCACTCTTAATTAGTTTCAGAGCCTGGAGTTCTAGAAGAATGGTGTTACCCTTTAAAGAAATATGGAAGTCAGGAAGATGGGAGGTTTAAGGGGGATGATAAGAGTTCTGTTTTATATATGTTGAATTTGAGAGGCCTATGACACATTCAGATAGAGATGTCTAGCAGATCATTATAGATGGGAAGCTAGAACTCAGAAGACCCTTGAATGCTGGTTATAGAGATTTTGGAATCAGGTACACAGAGATGATATTTGAACCCATGGGAACTGGGGAGACCACCCAGAGAAAGAATAAAGAGGGATAAGAGTACTAAAGAAAATGCCCTGGGAAATAACCACACAGAGGAAGTGGAATATAGAGGATGATTCTGCAAAGGGGTCTAAGAGGGACTCAAATTGATAGAAAAAAATCAGGAGAAAACAATGACATGAAAACTAGAAAGAGGTAGTATTCAGAAGGAAAGGGCAGTGGTCAGTAGTGTTAAATGCTACAGGAAGGTAAAGGATGAGACCTGAGAAAGGGCTATTGAATTTGGAAATTAAGAAACAGTTGGAGAAAGCAGTTTCATTTGGGCAGTGGAGATAAAAACCAGATTGCAAGGGATTGAGAAGTGACAAAGTGGAGGCAAAGAGCATAGCCATCCTTTCTCTGGGAATTTGGCTTTGCAATGGAACAGAAATACATAACAGTAACATGAGGAAATGGTAGAGTCAAGTGAAAGTTTTTTTTTAATATCCTTTATTTATTTTAACATTCATTTTTTTTAAATTTTGGATTCCAAATTCTCTCCCTCTCCTCTGCCTCTCCCTTTCCTATTGAGAAAACAAGCAATATGATATCAATTATACATGTGAAATCAGGCAAAATATATTTCCAAATTAGTCATGTTACAAAAAAACCCAAGACAAATAAAATGAAAAGAGTATGCTTCAGTCTACATTCAGAGGTCATCAGCTCTCTCTATGGATGTGACAATCCTCCCTCACCCAAAACAAAGTCAAGTACAAGTCATATCATTGTTTCTCTGATGGCATTGTCTTCTTTGGCAACGAAGGACGAACACACACACTATGGGTGTGAATAGTGTTTTTCATAGTATTTTTCATCATGAGTCCTTTGGAACTGTCTTGGATCATTGTATTGATTAGGTAGCTAAGTCTTTCACAGTGGACATCATTATAATTATATAATCTAACGCAATCATTGTAATATGTTGCTCTTATTGTGTGCTATGTTATTCTGGTTCTGCTCACTTCACTTTGCATCAGTTCATATAAATCTTCCCATGTTTTTCTGAACCCATCCTGCTCATCATTTCTTACAGCACAATAGAATTCCATTACAATCATATGCTACAAGTTGTTCAGCCATTCCTCAATTGATGGATATCCCTTCAATTTTCAGTTTCCAGAGAAAGTGTTTTTTTTTTTAATGATGATAGAGATCTGGACATGTTTGAAGATAACTTGTAAGTACTGTAACTGGATGGAAGGGGAGACTGAAAGTTAGGGAAAGAGTTTAATAATGATGGAAGGGGGAAATTTCCTGCATTGATATCAGAGGAAATGGGCTCAAATATATAAGTAGAGAGGTTGGACTTGGCAATGAGAAAGGACATTCACCTTCCATGATTGGATCAAAGGGTAAGAGGACTTGAAATTTGAACTGAAGCCCTCTGATGATAGGGAGAGGAATGGTGGTAAGCACTTAGGAATAGAAGCTTAACTTTGGAATACCTACTTTGGGAGGAAAAATTAAAAATTTTGGCAGGCAACAATGAAGGTTCAGTTGAGACGGGATACTATAATTTGTGATAGACCTGGTTAGCATGGTTCTGTGACTTTTTGAAACTGCATTCAAGAGCAGATGAACAAAAGCTGAAAAGGTAGAAGGTGGGGTGTAACCCAGGACTTTGGTTTGGAGTGGTTAGCAAAGATATAATGATGGGGTAAGGGATTGAAAGACTGAAGGCACTATAATGTTTTATTGATTAACTAATGGGTTGAGATTTTGAGCATCAGAATGGAGGGATCCTGGGCCAGGCTTATCAACTTGGAGAGTTTAGGGCACTAAGATACGCATTGGTAAATAGAGATAAATCTACTCCTTTTCGTTGTTCCTTTCAAAGGGAGGTTAATATTTTTGAACATGGAATCTGATTTTCTTTTTTTTTTTTTAAAAAATATTTAATTTATGGAATAAAACAAGCATTTTCATAACAGTACAATAAAAAGACTATTATAATGAAACTGCAAATCTACTATGCATGAATTGGTATTCCTTTCAAGTATACAACACAATTATCTTACAATTTTTTTCCCTCCCCCACTCCTGTACCCTAGAAATGGCTACCATTAGATGCAAATATATGCATATATATATATATATATATATATACACACATACACACACATACATACATATATTTACACATATGCATCTAAAATTATTCTAGACATACTTCTATTTATCAGTTCTTTCTCTGGATGCAGATAGCATCTTTCTTCCTATGTCCTGATTTTCAGAGTACTTCTCTCCTGAACATTATGGAACTCTTTCAGTAGTGAACCTGATTGGAAGGAGCCAAAGCCAACAGGCCTTCATGGTTTTTAACAATATCTCTGATGCTAAGCCTTAGAGTAAAAGTCGCTACCCTCAGAAAGTCTGGGTCAGTCCGTGGAGAAATTGTGAAATTTCAGGTTTGTTTTTCAGCTTTCCTCTTACAGACTGTTCTTCCCCACTGTGCTCATAAAATTTCAGTAAAAAGACCTGTGAGGTCATCTATTCAACTACCTGCCTGATGTGGGAATCCCTCCTTTGTACAATGGCTTAATCATTTCTACTAGAACACCTTCAGTGAGAGGACTTCTGCTGTGTTGTGTGGCACCCTGAACTGCCACCCTTTATAAAAGTTCTCTCTATTATCCATGTCCACTTCCTCCACAATATAAAATTTCTTAATCCTTCAAAGCCA
Organism: Bettongia penicillata ogilbyi; assembly: GCA_023548195.1. Classification (NCBI taxonomy): domain Eukaryota; kingdom Metazoa; phylum Chordata; class Mammalia; order Diprotodontia; family Potoroidae; genus Bettongia; species Bettongia penicillata. The sequence goes on along the minus strand of JAJHZJ010000503.1, from coordinate 885,247 downwards.
TGTTGCCATGGTCTCCTAGAGTTTCTTTTTCTTTCTTTCTTTCTTTCTTTCTTTCTTTCTTTCTTTCTTTCTTTCTTTCTTTCTTTCTTTCTTTCTTTCTTTCTTTCTTTCTTTCTTTCTTTCTTTCTTTCTTTCTTTCTTTCTTTCTTTCTTTTTCTTCCTTCCTTCCTTCCTTCCTTCCTTTCTTCCTTCCTTCCTTCCTTTCTTCCTTTCTTTCTTTCTTAGTCTATTACTTTCTACCTCCATTTCTTTGGGAAATTCAATATGGGAGTCTCTTTGGCCACTAGTTTTCTTATTTTTAAAATGAGAGGCCTAAGGTCCTTTCTGATTTTAAATGTCCATTGCCATTTAGGGATGAAATGTGTGCTTGGTTTCTGTTTGTTTTTGTTGTTAGCTCTGTGTACTTTGACTACAGCAGAAATCATTAGAAACCTGTCTGTTATTGAAGGAGAAATGCATCTAGCCCCTAGTGTCTTCTGGAAACATAACTTGAGTCACCTGCTTTCTTTCTGCAACAGCTTTCTAAGGGGGCCCATCACATTCCTGATGGGGTCCTGACATCCACATGCTGTCTGGAAAGCATCAGGGATACTCAAGAAAAAACAGTTTGACTTTTGGAGTTAATTTCAGGTCAGTGCCTCATATTTCTCTGATGAAGCGAAGCTGCCTTGATGTTCTGTTTCTGCCCCAACAAGTTCAACATTTAACTCCAAGACGCACAATTCCACATTATGATGATCTTCCATTCTGGATACCATTGAGAGGGATAGAGAATTCTGCAAGAATTGTTCAAGTCTGGGTCACTTTAAAGCATTTGCTTGGAACTTCTCCATTTTTCCTTTTGTTTTTATAGATTGTTCCAATTGCTTTCATTTCCATTTGATATTTGATAGAGATAATCCAGTAATAATAATAAAGTTGGTAATAAGTATTTTACAAATATTAACTCATTTGATCCTCACAGCAACCTTAGAAGGTGGGTGCTATCTTTGTCCCTATTTTTACAATTTAGGAAATTGAGGTTAAGTGACTTGCTCAAGGTAACACAGCTAGTAAATGTCAGAAGACAAATTTGAACTCAGGTCTTCTTGACTCTAGGCCTAGCACTCTGTGCACTATGGTGCCACCTAGCTGCTAGTTCAACCCCTTCATTTTACAGGAGGAAAGTTATTAAGTACCTACTTTGGCAGGTAGGAAGCATGATGTATTGATAGAGAACTGGCCACAGTTCTCTTGAACTGTGTTCAAGAACTGAGTTCAAGTCCTGCCCCTGACATATTGCTTCTGGGCAAGTCTCTGTCAGAAATTTGAGAACACTCAAATACTAAAAGTTATAGAAGAGAGCTGACCTTCAATGTAGAGGGAATTTTCTCACCTGGGGTTCCTTGTACCAGTAGAATCTCAAATGCAGGTCGCTATTCCTTTCTTCTCCTCCTCACACCACACCAAACTGTGTTAGACATTGAGCCAGATACTGGAAATAAAAAACAAAAACCAATCAGTCCCTGCCCTAAAGGAACTTATATTCTTCATTCACTCACATATTTGGTCTGAGGTTGGATCCAAAATATATTTATGCTTAAGATAAGTGCCTAAGTTATATCAGAGTTCAGCACTTTCTTTGTGATCCATCATATTCTGTTCTCTTAGAGGAAAATAGAATGATTCAATTATCCATCTGCAACAAGGATTTGGAACTTGCATGGAACAATTCTGATTGCCTGTCTCCTTCTGCAGAGCCTAGTATTTCTGAGAGTTTCTGGGGTAGCTGGGTAGAACAGTGGATAGAATGTTGAACCTGAGTTCAGATCTAGACTCAGTCACTTCCTGGCTGTGTGATCTTCAGGAATAACATTTCAGATTCAGATTAATGGTAGCTGAGACATGAACTCTAACAGTAATGAAACATTTGGATATGAACTTGGTGGGGCCAGTGCTATGTAGGAACTGGGCTAAGTTCGAACTCCAGAAAAGGAATATAGGCAAAGTGTATCTCTAAGGTGTTAAGAGAAGAAATATTTGTAATTTTATTCTTGCTATAACTTAGAAGCAAATATCCTTTTGTCAAAGTTATTCATACTAACTGCTTAAATAGAACTGGAGTACTAGTAACTTGGCACTTAAACATAGTGAGGACACAGAACATTAGAAGAAAGAACCCTCAAACCCCTCGGGATACTTCTAGATCCCTGAAGGGGCGCATGTAGCCTGCCTGGCTCTGAGAACATGAGTCAGGCATACAAATCAATCAACCATTTTGTATTAAAAGTGCTGATCATTTTAATGAGACAATAAACAAAGGAAAAGACCCACCTTAGGCCCTGGAGCTTCTGATGTCTAGCTGGATAGGCACCTTAGTCTCCCTCTACTTTCTCCTCCCCCACTGTTCCCAAGGAAGGATTTATAACTCACACACATCAACTGAAAATAATTTAGGGTATGAATCTGTTGGGGCTATTTAGATTTTACCATGGTTCAAAGCTTTATGTAAAATGATAAACTTTGAATTGTAAGATTTCAGCTATCATCAAAGAGGCCAGGATTTGGAAGAGACATCAGAAATTGTATCTTGTAGGCAAGTGACTGCTCGTGTAAGGCTGCCCTGGTCTTATCTACAATCTTACTAAGATGCTTCAGCCATAGAAATCTCAGTGAACTCAACTGGAAAGTGTGATAAGAGAGAATGATTTTTAAAATTCTTGATTTCCTTTCGAATCAGGAACTCCTCCTCATGCTACTATTTCAGAACTTTGTGATGGTCAGTGAAATGTATGAAATGTGGTTCCCAAATAATGGGCCCAGCATTCTAAAAAACATGCTGGAACTTAGATCTTGTCAGGGTCCTGTGAAAACTACCTCTTGACGTTCCCTGTCCTAACACTGACATGCCCAGAAGAAAAAAGGAAAGAACTCAGGTTTTGTTTAAGAGGAAGAATGGTCCAATAGAAAGAACATTGGGTTTGGAATGAGAGGATATGAGTTCAAAACCTGTACCTGTCACTACCAGTGTGACTGTCGGTAAGTCACTTACCTCAGTTTCCTCATATGCAATAAGGTAGTGTTAGACTAGATGAGTGCTCTCCATACTATGGCCTGAGAATCAAATTGTCTGTTTTCCTATGGCTTGTGAGCTAAGAATATTTTTTTTTATGTTTTTGAAAGCAACAGAACTTTATTTAAAAATGTAGAAAACATTCCTAGCTTACTGGTACACAAAACATGGAATGAGTCAGGTATGGCCCACAGAATATAGTTTGTCCCCTGGCCTCTAATGTTTTTTTGGTTCTAAATATATGATCCTATGAAGCTGTTACTGACTCTGTCATAGAGCCAGCATTGACTGTTTCTTTGACATACTCTGTGCCTTGTATCTTAAGCACGTTATAGCATAACTCAATGTGCAAGGCCTTTCTTAGGGATGAACACAATACAGAGAAATATCAACACAGACAACCTCATTAGCAATGAGATTTTTAAAAGTTTTGCCACTCTTTCACAAGAAGGTCTCATCTTAACACTTCCTTGCCCTTTCCTGTTAACAAACACGGGTGTTCAGTCACTATGTAAGGAGTAGTTTATGGAACACTAACCAAGTAGTCTAGGTTATCTCTACTCTTACAAGTTGTCTACGGGAAGGCCAGAGAGTAGGAAAGGGGCTGATGTCTTTGTTAAGGCTAGTGGTAGTAGGTGCTTCTTCCTGCTTAATAAATTTTGCTTTTGTAGATCAACTGTTTTGTCTTCTCCTTTGTGGTATTGGTACCTGCCCTTTCTGAGGGCAGCTGACACAGCGGTTAGAATGCCAAGCCTGTAGTCAGGAAGACCTATCTTCCTGAGTTCAAATCTGGCCTCAGACACTTACTAACTGTGTGACCCTGGTGCAAGTCACTTAACCCTTTTTGCCTCAGTTTCCTCATCTATAAAAGGAACTGGAGAAGGAAATGGCAAAACATTCCAGTATCTCTACCAAGAAAACCCCAAATGGGGTTACAGAGAATCAGACAAGATTGAATCAACTTAGCCACAACAACACCCCTCCCTTCTAAGATCTCCTGCTTTTCCCTTTCCCTCATGGGGAGAGTCCATGTGTGTGACCTGGCTTCTCCATATGTTCTCAAAGGCTGTGGTTGCCATGGACTTACAGTGTTGTTGGTTGGCTATCTTCCTCAGTGTCATACCACTATTAGGTCCATGACAAATATCTCAATACACCTCCATCCAGAACTCTATATATTTTCTTCCTTTCTTTCTCCTCTCTTTAAAGGCTGGTTTATTCAAACGATCACCTCTCAAAGTTCTGCTCATATTGAGTATGGGGCAGACTACAAGATACTACATTCCATTCTCCTTGACAACTTTCAATTCTAGACCAAACCTTAAACAAAAAATCCAGTCTGCTGGGAGCTTCTCCCTAATCTTCTGAGCAAGAGCTTCTTGGGTGGCCTTATCTCTGGCCTCTAGGTGTTATAGTGGGATCTTGAGAGAGTGTAAAGTTACCTCTGTGGAACAGAGTCAAGGAAAGTGTATCAATCTGAGTTGTAATTGAGGCAATCAATCACTTAACAAAGTTTATTAAGGTCTTATGATGTGTAAAGTGCTGGGGATACAAAACAGAGACAAAACCCAGTCCCTGTCCTCAAGGCACTTACAGCATACAAACAGATATGTGCAAAGCAAGCTCTATACAGGATAAATGGGAAAAAACCAATAGAGGGAAAGAACTAGAATTAAGAGGGATTAGGGAAGGCTTCCTGTAAAAAGTGGGATTTTATTTGGGACTTAAAAGAGGTGAGGGAAGTCTGTGCTTGGAGTGGAGGGAGGAGAACATTCCAGGCATGGAGGACAGCCAGAGAGGATGTGAGGAGCTGAGAGATGGAGTGTCTTGTTTCATGGAAAAGCCAGGAGGCCAGTGGCACTGAATCAAAGAGTGTATCTTGGGGAGTAATGTAAGAAGACTGAAAAGGTATGAGGGGGCTAGGTTATGAAAGGCTTTGAATACTGAAAAGAGCATTTTGTATTTGTTCTTGGAAGCAAGAGGGAGCCATGGGAGTTTTTTGAGTAGGAGGGTGGCATGATCAGAGCTGCATTTAAAAAAAATCACTTTAGTGGCTGAATGGAGGATGGATGAAAGTGTGTAGATATTGAGGCAGGTGGGCCCACCAGCAGTGTAGTAATCTAAGTGTGAGGTGATGAGGGTTTGCATTGGAGAGTGGCAGTGTCATAGTAGAGAAGGGGAGATGTTGCAAAAGTAAAATTGGTAGGCCCTAGAAGCAGCTTGGATATGGGGGAGGGTGGTTAGAAATAGCGAGGAATCCAGAACGAGACAGGAATTTTGCTACCTGAGCCCATGCAACCAAACCCAACCCTTCTAGAGGACATGAAGACACTGTAAACAATCTGGTTTGAGTGACTTCCATCTGTTAGGTTAGAGGAATGATTTTCTCCCATATAAATCCCCCCTTTTTTTTTTTGACAGATCTCCCTTTATCCCTTATAATTTATTCTGGGATACTCTTTCTCAGAAGGACATGCCCAAACTTAATGCTAAGCTGGGAGCAGTATGATTTCTCATAGTTCTCAAAGTGATTATGGTCTCTGTCATTTTAGTCTGCCTTATTCGCAGGAAAACTTGCCTTCAAGTGTCACCAGCAGCTTTATGCCCTCAAGACTTTTTTCTCTTGACACTGGTAGGCCTTCTTCCCCAGATGGTAGCTTTCTATATTACTGTGATCTCCATATCAGAAGCACTGGCCCAAGAGAAACAATTAAAGACATGCTATGGGAAACAGTTTTCTGACGAGTTTCATCTTGATGAATCCTAAAGCTCTCTTGTCTTCCTGACTATATCCTTCTGTTGTCCCTATCCCAGACTCATTGGTATTCCTAGGTTAGATTATTAGAAATACATCACCAACCACACTTCGAGATAATGCTCTGAGAACTATGATCACATCGTGTCCTTTTTGGAAAGGGGATGCCAATGGACAGCCTTATATCTCCACTTAACATCTCTATTGACTGATGTTTATTGTTTGTCCTTTGTTCTTGAAGAGGACCATGACATCAAGTTGATGACATGACATGGCTTGGATCTGAGTGAGGGAGGGCTGTGCAAGGTCACCAGCCTCACTTTTCCTCCAGAGCCATCAGCATGACTGGATATGGCCAAGGATGCAATGAGAGACCCTGGCCCTTTCAGTCTAAGGTTTTTTCAGGTTCTCGCTGAGTGAAGTAACACCCATTCAGTGAATTGGCCTCTTTAAGAAGTGAGTCAAGGGATGGCCCCTTTAATTAAAAAAAACCAAAAAACAAACTGGGAGGGGAAGACCCTCAAAGTTGCTAGCCAAAAGAGAAACAGTTACAATTTATGTTCACTTTGTGACCTAGACCAGGGGTGGAGAACCAGCAGCCTCAAGGTTAAGTGTGGCCCTCTGGGTCCTCCAGTGCAGCCCTTTGAATCCAAACTTCACAGAACAAACCCCCTTAATAAAAGGATTCTTCTGTAAAACTTGGACTCAGTCAAACAGTTGCACCCAGAGACCTAGAAGACCACAGGTTCCCTATCCCTGATCTACACAAAAAGATCCTTTTCTGTCCAAAATTCCCTTTAGTGTTATCTTTTCTTATTGGGATGGGAGTTTCTTTTTTTTTTCTAATCAAAGGAAAACAAAGTTTATTAGAGGTTCACCATATTGGATGACTCTGAAGGAGTCTCAGCATTTGTAACGCTTGATTAACAATCAGGTCAGATATAGTCTCAGCTAGACAGAGTCTGAGCTGGACTCATTCTGAGCCAGAATGGGAGTTCCTTGAGGGCAGGGACAGTTTCCCATTTGTATTTGTATCTCAAGTGCTTAGCATAGTATTGGTACTTAAACCAACCTGTACTTTTGTTCATTGTTTCATCTTAAGGGATTTCAGACTTATTCTGCCCCAAGCTGAACGAGCTTGGTAGGGGTCTTCTAACATCCCAGGGTCACTGTAATGTCTTCTTGCCCTCAGGTCTGCTCCCTTTTCTTATCCCCTGGGTGATATTTCATCTTTCCTGCCATATCAGTTAAGACCACCAAATCTTTAGGCCTGGGATTCCCTCTTAGGTGGTCCGGTAAGTTGTTTTTCAAGTCCTTTTAAACATTCCCATCAGCACTGCACTTTTCTACCTCCAGATAACTGTCAGTTGGCAGAATTAGTTTATAGACATCCAAGCTCCTTTTTCTTGTTGGAAAATAAGAATAACAGTAGTGATATTCCATATCTAACGAGGGTACCTCCAAATTGCCAGAAACCTGGTCTTACATTGTATATATCAATGAGGAAGGGGGATCTCTTTCAGAGGAGCTACCCAGTATAGAAATGCCCCCTCACTTGCCTATAGTAAAGATACCCCCTTGTCATATCTGCTGAACAGCTTTGTGGTTGGGTCTAAAAGACCAGCTTATACTGTAAAGCCTCTGTATTTGTGTTCCCTTTGTACCTGGAACATGTGATTCCAAAGGAAGGTTTGGGTAGCCCCTAGGTAATGCTGGTGGAACCCACCATAGATATTCTTGGCATGCCACAATGAGTGGTATGATGAGTGACCATCATAGTTGTTAAGTGACCATGGATAATGTCTGACTCTTTGGAGTTTAAAGTTTAGGGGTGGTCAAGTTCATGCTGCTGGTTTTCTTCATCAGGATTCCATAGTCTGACAAAGGTGTATGCAAAATTATAATGACAAGATTCAAAAGATGTTATCGGGTGTATAGCTGTTACTGACTCTGAGTCATAGAATCATTATTGCCCAGTTTTCTAGTGTATTCCATGCCTGACACATAAAATACCTCACAACACAGTCATTGTATGAATCTTTCCCAGAGACAAATATAACACAGGAAAATGCAAATTCAGACAAACAAGTGAAAGCACCCAAATAACTACACTTCCAGGGCAGCATTTGCAGCAACAAACTCTCATATTTTCTCTCCTACTCACTAGCCCGGCAATAACACTCAACAATCCAATCATATCATAATGACCAGCCCAGAGATCATTGCTTTTTTTAAACTACCTATAGCATCCCAGAGAGATCAGCTGATGTCCTTATTAAGGTTATTGGCAGCATTTGTTGCCTCGTTGTTCTCAGATCTCAAGTTTCTGCCTTTCTATTTGTGATAATACACATCCAAATGAAGGCTACCTTCTTTAAAGCAGTTACTTTGGAAGCAGATGCTTATTCAAAAGATTCTGTCACTGCTTAAAATATTTTTTCCGTCCATTTTAAGAATGACCATTCCCATTCATTTGAACTTCTATAGCCTTAACAACTCACCATTCTTTGAAGGTGGGTTTGCTTTTTTGAAAATGAAAGTATGTGAAGCATGTGAAATACATTTTACTTTGAAAATTAAAAAGGCGTTTGGATCCAAGTCTTGTGTCTAAATGCGTTATTCAAGTTGGGTAATGCTAATTTTGGCAAAAACAAAAACAGCCCATCTCTGAAGACAATTCCAAGAAGGGGGTTACATTTTGATGCATCTGTAACATCCTTGGAATAAGTTTGTAGCTCCTCAAGGTTACTACTCCGGAAGGCAGCTCTCATATGGAGGTATACATTCTGGTGGTGAGTATTAACCAATGGGGTACACTGCTCTCTGTTCTATATCTTTAGAACATAATGTCCATCAGTTATCAGCAAGTTGGAGCATTGGGTCTGGGTTAGTTAGCAGCTCTGTTCCCAACCTAAGAGTTTATTTAACAGATGGCTGCTGTCTTTAGCCGGGGCCCTTAGCACAATAAAATTGTGTTTGTTGAGACTGCCAAAGTGATAAATCCTCCTTGTGTTTACTCTTCAGTCCCCAAGGTTAATTGCTGTTCCTCAAACCAGCAAAGGCGCTCCTTGGTGTACTAACAACCTCTAACGAGTTGAGTTAATGTAAACACACCATTAGATTGACTACAAATAGGTCCATACAGGCCCACTGTACCGATTTTGTGCATTGTTGATGGATATTAGCCATATCCTAAGGACAGTCTGGCCTTGGGGAGGCCCACTTCAGTTCTAGACAGCTTCTGCCTTAACTGCTAAGGCAAATAAGACGAAGTCTGTACCAAGGAACTAGTTAGAAGTAAAAATTCCCTTCATCCAGTGTTGCTGGGGGCTTTTTTGCGAACTGTGTACTCCAGGAGAGGTAGTGCATTTCTTGGGGTTTCCCTAGAAAGAAACTGAAGTACAAAAAAAATCACCTATGTTTCTTGGATTTCCATAGATTGGTGACTTCCTCCCTGTTGTCTAAGTGCCCTTGCCAGGTTGCCAGATTTGAAAATGGGAAGTCATGTTAATTAAGGTATCATGTGATTAAAAAATCCCTTGAGGTCACAAAGAGTGAGTTCATGAGGCATGGGAAGCCCTAATTTCCCTCAATGATTTCATCAATAGGGAACAAATCTAGAAGAGAAGAAAGAATTTTAACATGGGGGAAGCCAAGTGAAGCCAATGAGTCTTTATTAAACACTTTATAAAAACTTGTCCACTATGTGTTAGACCCTGCAGGGATACACAGATCCAAGAGGGTTCTATTCTGTGAGATCATATCATTTTCCCCCACAGGTGATATGTTCACAGCTCCAGAAATTCTGAATGTAGATAGTAAGAAAGTCAGTGAAGTATTTTATCAAGTGGTTATCATGATTGAGGGTAGGGCTGTTCTTAAGACTCATCTTCCATCCTGGAAGGTGTTATGGGACGTGGCTTCTGTAGTGTCCTGAACAATACACTTAGTGTCAGGAAGACTTGTTTGTGTTCAAATCTTAGCCTTTGTAAGCCTCAGCTTCCTCATTTTACAAATGGAGTTAACAATTCCTCTAGTTCTTATCTCAGAGGGTGAATGTGAGACTCAAATGACATCCCATGTGAAAGGTCTTTTGCATGTTGGAAACATATGTGTCTAGGGTTCTTTTTACTTTGAGGGATAGTTGGAAGGTTCTGGTTCTGCAAACATCTTTCCCACAACTAAGCTTGTCATAGTACTTGAAGTTAGAATCACTTAGCATGGCACAGTGGAATGAATGAGCAGTGGTCTTGCTTTCAGAGGACTTGGCCTAATACTTTACCTTTGTCTCTACCTGTGTGAGACTGGATTTCTTTTGGCTCAGTTTCCTCTTCTGTAAAATGGAGGGATTGGAGTAGGTGACCTCTGATGTCTCTTCTAGCTCTGGTTGTGAACTCGTGATTGCATAATCAATCAATCAATCATTGCATAATCAATCAATCAATATCAATCCACAAGCATTTATTAAGTACCTACTGTGTGCCAGGTACCGTGATAGGCCCTTGGGATATAAAATGAAAAAATTCCTACTCACAAGGAACTTTGAATATATTGTTACAAGAAAGCCCTGTTTAAAACACACGTTTATCATAGAGCAGGGATAATGCAATAGAGGGGTTTGAATGTAAGCGGCTCAGGACATGCAAATGAAACCATGATCAACATAAAATGCCATGTTCCTGTTCTTCCTTGTTCCTGGAGAATTCTCTGCGGTTTTGATGATAAGGGATAGAGTGACCTTGGATATAACCCAAAAGGTCAGATCAGGAAGGGAACAGAACTTAACCAGAGTTCACTACACTTTGAATTTAACTTCTGTCCTTCCCAATAAAGGGAGAATTCTAGAATCATAGACTTAGATGACATCTAATCCAACACTCTCATTTTAAAGTTGAAATTTAGGCCTACAGAGATTAAGGAAATTGTCCAAAGTTGTGTAGGTGGTATCAGAGAAAGAATCTGAATCAAGGTCCTCTGACTTGAGTCAGTTATAAAACATCCAGGACTTCCCAGTCCAGGGTAAGAGATAGATATCAAATATCCCATATCAAAGAGATGCATGTTATATCCAATCCTGTGTCTTATGTGTTAGTATCATGGAATTTGGATTCAGAGTTTCCTGACTTCAAGTCCACCCCTCTGTTCACTTTGCAACTAGGTAAGACAAGTGAAAGGACTTTCCCACTTAGATGAAACCACTGGTCCTTATATTAATACACCTTATTATTAATGTAAACATGTAGAACAGATTTGAGGATGTGATCAGCATATTCTCACTTCCTTCCCTCCCCTCCTCTCCCCTCCCCTCCCCGGCTCCTTTCCCCTCCTCTCCTCACTTCTCCTCTCCTCTCTTCTTCTCTCCTCCCCAACCCTTCCCTTCTTTGTCTTTTTCTTTCCAACAGAAAAGGAAATTGTGTCCCAAGGTCGTCAAGTGACTGACCAAAGTCACACATTATAGCAACTTCATACTCAAGATCAATCAGGTAGCAGAGCTATGTTTTGGATCTAAATATTCTGATTCCAAATTTAGGACTCTTTCCACTGTGCTGTGCTGTGTTTCTCAGTGGTAACTGATAACAATTTTGTTTTTATCTGTACTAATTTTATAAGGAAGAAATTTCTTCAGTTCTAATAAGGATTTTCCCATTGGGTCTGTCCTTTTCTTGCTTGACTGTCTGTTTACTTTATAAGAAGAGACCAGACAAACCTTGGGTACTCGTCATTAATAAATGAAGAAAAGATGTTATTTTGTTGTGTTTCTTTTTTAATATATAAGATAAAATCCAGCAAATCTGAGCAAAGACTGCTACCACATCCCTTGATCAATGTAGGTAATGGAGGCTGTTACGATTAGCTTCCACAAGTGATTAATACATACTTCAGATAAGGAACCATTTTTACCTACTGCAGGTAGTCCAACCTCTGTCAGATGATTGGACCATCTTCCTTCCTAAACTCTGTCCCCACAGGGAACTCCCTGGCAAAGAGATACTCAGGTTCTCCAAGTCCCACATTTTATTCACTCTATCCAACTGCTTCATTACCTATTGGGATATATATGTAAATGTACTCATACGCACACACACACACACACACACACATATATATATATATATACACACACACATACATGCATATATATGCACATATATGAGTAAGACAGGTTATCTATCTTCAGATGATTTGCAAGCTAAGTGAAAGGAAAGGACATAGTGAAATGAACAATTAGAAAACAAAACAAAACACAGCAGTCTATGACAGATGCTAAGTACATGGCAGCAATGTTAAGTGGGATAAAGAGCTAGAGCAGGGAGATAGCCATAGGAATTGGTAAGTGCTTGCTGGCTGATTGGTTGGAGGCTGGAGGGTGGTCCAAGAAGTCTTCATGGAGGAGGTAGGACTTCATCTGAACCTGGAGAAATCAGATGGTGAATTCCACTCGCTATTAATAATGGTGGATTTAATGGAAATTCCACTATGGAGGGCAATGGAAATGTTTTTTTTTTTCCCCCTGCATGTAAATATTACCTTGATGTGGATTATAAAATAAGTGAATCTCTTACATGAATAAGGGATGAGCCCTGACCTGAATGGAAATTTCATGGGAAATGTTGGATATTTATTCTACGACTTTAATAAACATTAACCCCAGAGGGAAATGCCCTTTAGTTCCCTGGACTAGTACCCAATAGTGGACTAAAGGGAGGTTATAAAGGTCAATATTATATCAACAAACAAATTCTCTCAAGTAAACAGAATGCTGTGGGTATTTCTGCAGATTAGGAGCCTGGTATTCATTGTGGTGGGATGAAGAGTGATGGTCCATTGAGTAACAGAATCATAGAACCATAGAAGAGACTAACAGAGCTGAAAAATCTCTAGGGATCTGATCCAAGTTTATTTTTATGGATGAAGAAACTGAGGCCTGGAGAAATGAAGGAAACTGACAGAGTGGAAGAGTATGGATTAGAAAGCACATCTCTTGACTCCCAGTCCAGAGGAGAAAATTCTGATTTATTTCCAAGGGACTCAGTTCCATAACCATGACCTTCCCTCCTTCTTCTCTACTGGCCCACCAGAGGAAATTGTAGTGAAGCAGATGATAGTTTGTTCATGTAGAGAAGGAGCACACGGGTTTCCCTCTTTTCCACTGTCCTGTAGCCTTTCTCTATCAACCTTTTCTAAGGCATGCCTTTCTTTCCCATCCTCACTGGTACACAGACTGGCAGAAGAATTCAAGGCATGAAGCATTGGGGATAGCAGATCTCTTGGAGGATGTCATTGCCTGGGTCAAAGCCCCATATGTCCCACCTTATTTATGGCTCTGCAGGGTATTTTTCCATGCTTACATGCTTATCCACCTAGGTTAGGTTAGGAGCTACACAGTGCTCTATTCTCCCTACATTGCTGACAATTCCAATGACAGTATATAGAATGAATTTAAGGTTCCTAGCAGAATGTAAGTGAGCTCCTTTGAAAGCAGAAGCTATTTTTATTTTTTTTGTTTTTATATACGCAGAGCTGGTTCATGTCTTAGTGTGTAGAACTAGGATGGGGGAAGAGAAGAAATTGAGGGTTACAAGGAGAGAAATCTATACCCAGGTTGAGCATTAGAGAAAGCAAACTTTCCTAATGGCATCACGTTCTGTAGTAAAAGAGAGAAATAGCTGTGGGACTGAATACTTGAGCCTAATCTCCTCTTTCCTCTCCTTTCCCCCCTTCTTCTCTTTTCCCTAATCTCTTGTTCTTTTCTTTGGCTTCTCTTCATTATGAAGCCCTCCCTGATAGCTAGCTGAGTTGGCAGAGGCTGCAGCCCAATCAATGGGTCAGATAGGCTTAGATCCCTGGCATTTACCCATTCTGCTATCCCCTTCCAGTGAGGGTGGCCAAGTGTGAGCTGTGGGCCATGACAGCTGTGTTAGTAATGTGTTTGTTATTAACTTGAGAGGTCTGGAGCCAGGCCAGAGTCCTCATTTTTCCATTCTTTCCAGGTAGTGGGAACCCAGGAGTTTGCTTCTTCTGTGTGTTATTCTATCTATGCTAGGTCACATTGTTGGCACGGAGATCTTGCTGCCATGCATTTAGGTCCACTCATCGGATGATAGCACCATGTATTCCTAGAGAGTTTTGTGCTTTTATGTGCTTTAAGAGCTCTCACAGTTATTTTCACATTTTCTTACTATACCAACCATGAGTTTCAGGTAGAGTAGACAAGGGTGTCCTTGGGTAAAATTGGCCAGCGTTCTCTTTGGGATCTTCCTACCTGGCCATTCTGCAGCTTCCTTTTCTTTCCACATCAGTCAATTATATAAACCTGTGTGGGATGCTCACTTACTTAAGTGGATATCACCTTGCTAGACATTGGGAATATAGAGAGCCTTGGGTCAGCAGGCTTGGGTTCAAGCTCTAGCTCAACTGATTACAGTTATGTGATCTTGAGGGAATAATTTCACCTTCTTCAAAATTCTGTTTCTTCTTTTGTAAAATGATGATAATATTGCCACGACCTATTTCACAGGGATGTTGAAGAAAGCACTTTTCAAATCTCTATAGAAATGTGAACTATTTTTCTTCTTATTATTACAAAGCTAGGAGGAGAATGACAGTCCTAATCCAAGCCTTCAATATACAATCTAATAGTTGCTTAGAATCAACCAGCCAAGGGTCATACAGCCAGGTCACTGCCAGTCAGGAGAAGGGAGGAACCAGATAGTGGAATCAGAAACCTGATAGCAAAGCAGTGGTCTGACCTCAAGACTGAGAGTTCAAGCACAGAGTCAGGGACGGGGGCATCACCATGTCAACAGTGATAACAGAAGTAAGGGAGTTGAGGAGAGAGCAGATAAGAAGAGAAGCTGAGATGAAAATGGGGCACTGGGATGAGCCAAAGGCTCAAAAGAATAAGACAAAACAAATGAAGCCAGGAGTAGAGCTATTCACTGAGTAACTGCTTATACTACTGTCTTTTTTAACTGCCTGTCTTTTTGGTGAGTTTGTACCTGCTGGTCATAGCACCCTCTGTTTCTTAAAGGGCAAACTTATTGGAAGCTAGAGCCTAGGAGTCCTGATCCTTAAGAGTTCTCTTATTCTCAGCTGGCTATCAATTCACTAAGGTATTTGATGATGATGGCTTAAGGGTTCTTGCACATATGCTGTCATAGAGAACTCTGGGAGATAAGTCTTAAAGACCCTAGGGATAAGTCCCTAACTGTGAATTTTTGGATGGAGTTTTGCTTGACATTTCTCAAAAAAAAAATATCACACTTTGTAGGCAATATTGTACATTACTCATAAGGTTGACCCTGAGAATGCCCATTTTTCCCCTTTGAAAGATGAAGAAGCTAAGACATAGGGAGTTATTTTTGAGTTAGCTATAGTGAGTTAGTGGCAGAACTGGGAATGACCCTGACCCTGGTAGTGTCAAATCAAGAAGTGTAGCTGTAGCAGGGAGGCAGAGGCAGAGGAATCAACTGATGATTATCGAAGCAGAGTAGGGGGTTGGGGCAGCTGTTTAGGGTTACTTACGTGGTCAGAGGTGACACTTATGAGGTCATAAACGGTAGTGAACTTGATAACTATAGATTCCATCTCCTGGACCTTCTGGGAGGGCCTGAACCTTCGAACAGATAGAGATAGCCTTCTAAACAGTTTGATCTAAGGGTTACCAAACTATTCCCCTGATAAGAATATCTCCCTCGTCAGTTTTCCACACTAATAGATGATTTTGCTTCCTATTCTGGACTTTTCACCATTAAAGTCAGTTAGTTAGAAAACAGTATTAGGGATACCATGGCTTTGGAAAGTCATTGTGACAATGTACAGTTTATTTAATAGCAAAAGACAGAAAATTTTCCCATTATCACATGAGCATGAATTAGTTTAACAGATAGCTAAGTAAAACCCTAAATTCTGAGGCCATGAGACACAAGAGGAGGGAGACTTAGTTTAGATAGAAGCAGGGCAGAGGGCATCAGGCCAGGAAGGGTGTGTGTGTGTGTGTGTGTGTGTGTGTGTGTATGTGTATTTGTGTGTGTGTCTGTGTGTGTAATGCTAAAGACAAACTTGGCCCACCTTTGAGCCAGGCCAAAGTGCAGCCCTCCTACTTCTGTGTTCGGGACTCCATAAAAATCCATAGTTAAATCTCTGAGAGAGTTTTTCCTTGTTTTCTGCTGGGCTTTAGATGGGAGAGTTAGGATCAGAGACTTTAAATTGAAAGTGACCTTAGAGGTCATCTAATCCATCATACTCATTGGAAAAATGAGGAAACTGAGACCCTGAGAAATTAGACTTACCCAAGGCTATCTAGGTATTAAATCCGGAATGCTTTCCATTATACCATGGAACTCATAAAAATTACTGTACAGTGATATAGATTTTGAATCAACATAAGGAAATTTTTCCAATAATTAGAGCTGTAAAAAAAATAGAGTGTGAAGCCTTGGAGGGTAGTGAATTCTTTGACACTGGAAGCATTTAAGTAGAGCCTAGACTGGGGATTTTTAACCCCTTTGGTGTCAGGAACCCCTTGGGAAGGCTGATGAAACCTATGAACCTCTTCTCAGAATAAACTTTCAAGTGATTTAAATATTTTAAAATGAGATACATAGGATTACAAAAGAAACCAATTGTATCGAAATATAGTTATCAAAGTATTTTTTAAAAGTTCATGGACACCAGGGCTAAGTGATTGCTTGTTGGGGGTATTTTAGATAAGATCTGTGATTTTGATAGAGATTTGAGCTGGATAATTTATTCTAGAAAACTTCTATCACAGAGATTCTATAATTCCATTTAGGTGGTAACATTTATTTTAGCACCTTACAGTTATACAGTACTTTACATATAGCATCCCATTTTATCTTCATATCTCTATGAGGACACACTGATGGGACCAAATGACAAGACTTGGATTTATGGGAGGTGGTAGTGGTGAGGAATCAAGGATGATATGAGGCTGTGAACCTAGATAACTGGTACCCTTGACAGTAAGGAGGATACTTGGAAGGAAGATGGATTTTGGGTGTAAGAGAACGAGTTCTGTTTTGTGTGTGCAATTTGAAATGTCCAATAGGCATTTGGTGATACAGGAGTGCAGTTCAAGAGAGAAACCAGGCCTAACCATATAGATCTGGGACTCATTAACTTGAAAATGATAATTGAAGTCATCAAGTGAAATAGTATCAATAGAAAAGAAAAGAGGTCCCAGTTCAAAGTCTTGGGAGATACATACCTTGAATTACTGAGTATGACATGAGCATCAAAACTGAACTCTTTGAAAGAAAACCTATTTCTTTATGGTATTATCATGTTTATTTTACATATAAGGAAGCCAAGGCACAAAGAAGAAACTTGCTCAAGTTCATACCATTAGTAGGTAGTTGAGGAAGGTTTTTAACTCAGCTCTTTATTTATAGCTATTTTAATAGATTTGGAAAAGTTATACATTGCTTTACTTCAAGATATATGCCCTCCCTCTTTCCCATCCAGAGAGTCATCCTTTTTAGCGAACCCACCCCACCAAAAAACCAAAACTAACTGACTTATTAATCCAGTCCAGGAGTATACGTGATGTTCTGTGCCTATAGTCCCTGGCCTCTGCAAGAAAGGGAGGGGGGTGCATTTTCTTTTTTATTTCTTTGGTGCTCGGTTCTATCACAACAATAATACAGCATTCAGATCTCCTCTCCCTACTATTTTTTTTATTCTCACCATTTACATTGTTATAGGTAATGTGTAATCTGTTTTCCTAGTTGTGCTTATTTCATTTTGTATCAATTCATTATGGTAAGAATGTTTCTCTGTATGATCTTTTGATAGTTCTTAAACAGGCTGATTCTCTGATGTCTCTTAAACTTTGTCTTACTATTTAGGGTCCTATTTGTAACTTTGACTTGTAACACAATTTTAATTCACTATGGAAACTTACTAGTTGGCTACTTAAACCACTCAAGGCTTGGTCCTAACTCTGTACTCTGATAGGCTACCATCCTTGCCTCTAAAGCTGGAATATTGGGTGGCTCTTCAGTGCCCTGAAACTTTAAAAATCTTCAAATAAAGAAAAACGATGTTTTGAGAAATTTGTTACTGTCGATGAAAAATACAAAATCTTTTATTTCATTGCCCAAACTAAAAAATCCTACACGATAGGAGAGGATCTCGTGTTACCTGCTGCTATTAAAATGTCAGAGATAGTTTATGGGAAAAAGTATGGTGATGAAATTCGTAGAATTCCTTTATCGAATTTTACTGTTTCCAAAAGAATTCCTGAAATTTGTAATGACCAGTTTGAGTAACTTATTACTAGGCTTAAGGGCATACAAAAGTTTGCAATTCAGTTAAATGAAATAACTGATATTTTGGCACAGTTGTTACTTTATGTAAGATGTTTATGAAAGAAGCATACATGAGGAATTACTGTATTGTTGCCCTTTGGAAGGGCACACAAGAGGGGGAGATATATATCTTAAAGTTGATGAATTTTTTTTAATGTAAAACAAGGAATTTATTGTGTAATATATGTAGTGGAACAACTTAAAGGTCCAACATATCTACAACACTGACTTTTCACAAACATCTAGCTTGTGACAGTCTCCGCAATTTAAAAAAAATTCCCGTGGGAAAGTAGATTATAACAGAAAGTATGCTACAATAAAGTTTCTTGCCTGGCACACAGACATTAGAGATGAAAGACAGAAGACACCATCTTGCCATTTTCCTCCCAGGTCAGTTGAAGTTTCGTTAGATCAAAAAGGTTTGGGTTTAGCTGCTCATTGAGGTTGCACTGTTTGCACTGCTATTGGTGTTGGCAAAAGGGCTGGTTTCTCCCACATCACTGGATGCTTTGCAGGCTGGTGTGGTGCATATCCCAGGAGACCAGGTCTTTTAGAGGGTACTGCTATAAGAGGAGGAGGTTTACCCTTGGGCCCAGAATGTCCTGGTGTTGGAAGGAGTCTTCCAGGCCTATCACCTAATAAAGGAGGCTTAAGTGGAGGGAGGAGAGGCTGGCCCTGAAAGGAGTTCCTTCCAGGGGCTGGAAGAAGAGGAGGCAGTTTGCCCGTAGTATGAGATTTCAGCATCAAATTAGCTTCAATCAAAGCATTCACAACTGCAGTTGAAGTATCTGGTGTCTCGACAAAACCTTCCAATTCCTCTTTCCTGGTCTTTAGGTAGTCACTGATGGCGTTCAACTCCTCCTGATACAAATGTTTTCCCTCACTTAGTGGGAAGAGGAGATGTTTGATGCCCAGAGGCACAGAGTTGCTTTCACAGAGGTCCCGTTCTAAGTAGTCATCTACCAGATCAGCTGCCTTTTGGGAAATCCCAGCACCTTCTTGCTGTTCCAGCTCAGCCAAAATAGTCCCAAATTCCTTAGCTACTAGAGCTAAAGCATCCTCCAGTGGCATATGCAGATGTATTGTTATAGGCTTGTGAAGTGAAATTACGGTACAAGAGGAGAGTGGCTACATTGGACTGTTCAACAAGAATACAAAAGGGAGAACCATTATTTTTCACTTCTTGGAGTGCGCAGGTGAGACCCGCCTCTGAGGTCAGATAAATCATTCCCACCACAAGGCCATGGTCTTGCAAAGGATGACTTATGCTTACTGCATAGTCCCTTTGGTCTTTGTTGATGGAAACAATGGTGCAATCTGAAGGTCTTTCTTTATCATATTCATTCTGTATCTGTTGGTAAAACTGCTGGGAGAGCTTCTCTTTCCGATGGTCCTTACTGTGGTCATCATCTTTATGGGAATATTGGTATCTCTCATAGTTATCTTCACTTCCTTATGTCTTTCCCCAATAATTCTTCAAAGTTACTTTTATCTGCAGCACATCTTAGAGTTTGTCCTCTGTTAACCTTGACCCATGAAGACATTTTAAAATCCTTTTATTCCTGGAGATGCTGCTGCTGGATTTCCCTCCTCCCTTTTGGTAAGAAAGCAGGCAGAAGTGTCCCTCCACCCTTGTCTTTCAAGCAAACCCGGAGCTGGGAGGTGGCGCTGCCGGGCTTCTGGCTCCAAGCCTCCCGCTGCGCGAACCTCCACTGTGACCCAGGAGCCGCCACGGTGGTCCAGGCCCCAACGCTGCTCCCGCCCCCCACACCAAGTTGATGAATTTTTTACAAATGAAGATTTACAGTGGAAAAATTGCATTGGAGTCTGTACAGATGATGCTGAAGCAATGATGAGAGAGAATATTGGATTTGTAGCAAAAGTTGAAGCTGGTGGCAACAAAGCATATCACTTTTACTCACTGCATGATCCATCGGGAGGCACTGGTAGCCAAAAGAATATCACTAGAGTTGAATGTTGTGCTTCTTGATACTATGAAATCATTAACTTCATTAAAATCTGCATCCTTAACAGTTGTTTGTTTTCAAATCTTTGGAAAGACATGGACTCCAATTACAAAAACTTATTACTACATGCAGTGGTAAGTGGCTCTCAAGAGGGCAAAGTTTGAACAGCTTATTGAAATTGAAAGATGAAGTTGTTATATTTTTAAAGAGTAGAAATCTGATTTTGTTAATTTTTTCATAATGACTTATGGCTTTCATAATTGTGTTATTTGTTAGATATTTTTAAAAAACTCAAAGATTTAAACGTGTTGCTTCAAGGAAAAAATTATAATGCAAGTTAAGAGATAAAATTGAAAGTTTTACTAAAAAAATTAACATATGGAAAAATAGAGTGGAAAATAGTTCTTTAAAAATATTTGCAACTATAGATGATTATATGATTGAAAATAACCTTCCCAAAGATTTAAATCTAAGAGTTGTAATTGATAATTTGAAGTGACTGGAGATACATTTTAACAAATATTTCCCTTAAAATTTTTATTCTAAAAAACCAAAATGGGTTCATAAACCATACTCAATTGAAATAAAATGTCAATTATCTGCCATTAAAAGTTCAAGAAGAATTTGCTGAGTTATCAGGGGACACAGGTTTAAAACTTGAGTTTCCTAAAAAATCATTAAATGAACTTTGGCTGGGCATTAGGAATTTCCAACAATTTCTGAAATGGCCTTAAACATGCTTCTTCCATTTTGTAGTATGTATTTATGCAAAGTGGCATTCTCAGCATTTACAATTATAAAATCAAAATATTGATCAGCTCTGAAAAATGCTGAAGATGCCCTGTGTGCTGCAGTATCAAATAGTCTGCCAAGATTTAATTCTTTATTTAAAAATTAAAAAGCACATCCATTTCATTAGTGTGCAAATTTGCTTTTATCTTAAATAAATGGTAAAATTATATGTATACTAAAGAATTGTTTTAAAATAAATTTCTTTATGATTTATTATCAGTAAGTGTTTGATCTGTATGCCTATTTTCTATACCTATATGTCCAGGGTCTCGTAAAAATTTCTCAGGTGAAAAGGGGTTGTGAGTGGAAAAAATTTAAGAAGCCCTGACCTAAAACCCTGTATGAGACTTCCCTAGGGTCTTCTTTGTCTCCCCATCCCCAATTAGATTTTGCTGTTGTTGGCATCATCTTTCTCTGGAACTACTACTTCTTGCCCACCAACTGCCAGTGCTGAGAAGGATCAGTAATTCACTGATAATGCCTCCTGCAATGACTCTTAGAGTTATTCCTTCTTGGCAGAATCCACATGAAGCAGCCAGATGGGCATCAGGTCAAACCAGGACCATGAGGACCTCCCTTTAGTTCATGAGCTGCTGACCAGGCTGTGACTAAGTCACACCACATCTCCATGGACAGAAAAGGACGCTAAGCCTTACTGCTATCTCCTATCCTTCCTGGTGAGAGCAAGAGTCAGGTCAACGAACTATGTGCTCCAGGAGTGGAGACCTCTGCATGCCCTTCTTCTAGCTCATGAACTAGCTCATGAACTGTTCCAGAATTGGGATCATTCAGTTGAGTGGCCACTCTAATAGCCTGATGAACATAGCACTGGGATTCAGAACTCCAGTGCTAGAGATTGACTAGAAGACCTTCAGGTTTAATGGGAGAGGCCCCTCCATTCTGTTAGATACATAAATTTTTGCCCAAGAATGAGACTAAGACTTCTGACCACTGACCCAATATCCTGATGTTATAATTTAGGACTTAACGTCAAGGGCTGGGAATCTCTACCTAATGCCTAAGCAATAGGGAACACGTATTTATTGTTAGACCTCTGAATGCTAACCAAGGCTATGACTGAGTCCTCCAACCATTGTGTCTCTGGGGACAGGGTTTCTTGTCTTTGCCAAAGCTGAGGCCTGAACCACATGCCTCAGCAACAGGAAATCTCTCCTTTCTATTGCCAGGGCCAGGCTAGTGCTCTCTCATCAGTGTAATTGGTGATTTCAGTAGTGTAATCACTAGCAAAATATCATGTAAATCTTTCTATACTTCTTCAAATTCAATATTTCTTATGGTGCAGTAATATTTCAATATATTAATGTGATACATTTTGTGGTTTCCCAGTTGATGGTCATTTACTTTATTTCAATCAATAAAACAATCAATATTCATTAAATGTCTATGATGTGCCAAATACTATCTTAGGCACTGGGGATACAAAGACAGAAAGAAAATGATCCCTGTCCTTAAGGATTTTACATTTTATCAGGAGAGAATAAAATGTACCAAACTGAGACACAAAGCTCTGAGCATGATCAATTTATCAGAAAAGCATAAATTTACCAATAGTAGGATCTCAGTTTCCTCAACAAAGAAAACACCTCAAATTGGGGGAGGGGACAATTCTCCTCTATAGGCTTTTAGGGAACACAAAATAAAGAACAGGACTTTGTAGGCAGTAAATTAATTATGACTGGTTACAGAGATGAATCATGGGGGACAATATGATTAGTTGGGAACTGGGAATGAAGGGTTAGTTAACAACCCCCTCCTTCCCTCCTGTGACTAAAAAATGTTCATTGTTTGAGTCTACTTGCCAAGTCAGAGATAGTGGACCAGACATCCTTGAAGGATGTGAGTGAGTTTGTCCTTCGTTGCCAAAGAAGACCATACCATCAGAGAAATAATGACATGACTTGCGTTTGACTTTGTTTTGAGTGAGAGAGGACTGGGCAAGTCACCAGTCTCACTTCTCCTCCAGAGCCATATGAATTCAGTGACCAGATATTCATCAGGATGATTGAAGATGACCCAGGATGAGGCAACTGGGGTTAAGTGACTTGCCCAAGGTTACATAGCCAGTGAGTGTCAAGTGTCTGAGGCGAGATTTGAACTCAGGTCCTCCTGACTCCTGCACTGGTGCTGTATCCACTGCACCACCTAGCTGCCCCTTCCTTGAAGGATAGCTTGGTAGTGTATAGATACTAAACCAGACTCCCATATATCCACTTATATCTCATAAGGACAGCAGATTTCCTTGAGGTAGGAATAAAAAAGTGATTAGCAAGAGAAATGAATTTCTAAACTTAACTTACAAGTCAGTTGAATTCCTAATCTAAGTTCAGAATCAAAGAACCATGACTTAGGCAGTAACAAGACAAAATTAACTAATTATAAATAGCATCAATAAGAAATGATAGAGAACCAATTTGATTTTGAGATATAAGTATATACAGAAGAGTTAAGAGGTCAAGGGGTGGACATAAGCATTTGGAGGGATTATAAAAAAGTTTTACGTAAGAAGTGGCACTTGAACTGGGTCTTGAAAGAAGCTAGAGATTCTGAGAAGAGAAAGTGTGGAGAGTATGAATTTCACACAGGAGTCTTTGCCTCTACTGCCCCTGCCGTGCAAAGGCATTGGGGACGGAACACAGAAAACTGAATGAAGAATAGTGAGAAGGCAATTTTGACTGGAGTGTGTGCAGAGTACTTATCTGTAAAGGAGTTTGAGAGGTAGGTTGAGACCAAGATATAAAGGGCTTTAAATGCTATAGACTGAGGAACTAATGATGACTGAGTTTGTGATTGCTGGTGACTAGGGAGAACCTTCATCAGAAAGACAAAAGTTAGAAATTGATTGTGTGGAATAGGTTTGTTACTACTACAAAAGGTTATTTGCTATTACTAAAATGCTGCTATGAATTTTTGGTGGATATGGGATCTTTATTTCAATCTCTGATCTCCTCCATGCCTAGCAGTGGGATCTTTGGGTCAAAGGACAGAGATATTGTATATACTTCCTCAGCATGATTGCTTTTCAGAATAGTTGAACCAACTCACAGAGCAACCAATAGTGTATTCATGAACCACTCTTTTTCCAGTCCTTCCAA
The DNA here is from genome assembly GCA_023548195.1 of Bettongia penicillata ogilbyi. NCBI lineage: Eukaryota > Metazoa > Chordata > Mammalia > Diprotodontia > Potoroidae > Bettongia > Bettongia penicillata. The sequence goes on along the minus strand of JAJHZJ010000503.1, from coordinate 861,236 downwards.
CACAGAGTGTTCCCATCTTTTACCATTTTTGCCAATCTGCTGGACGTGAGATAAAACCTCAGAGTTGTTTTTATATGTATTTGTCTCATCATTAGGAATTTTGGGGAAATATTCTATGTTATAATGAGAATTATTTATTCATATCCTTTGAGCACTTATCCACTGCGAAATGACCATGGATCATATTTATTTGTCTAGAGTCCATATAAGTCCTGTATATCAGGCCTTTGTCAGAGATAGTTGAGACAAAGGTTTTTTGTAATCTACAACTTCTCTTTTAATTTTAGTTTATTGACTTTGTGCAAAAGCCTTTCAATTTCATGCAATCAAAATTAGGTTGTACTTTTGAAATCAATCCTGTCCCACTTGATTAAGAAAGAATACCTCCTCAAACATAGCAAGTTATCTCTTCTCAGCTCTAATCTTCCAATGTCATAGCCAGTGTTCTATTATACCGTTCTGCCCACATAAGCTCTTACTGTCTTCCTTACTTATTTTCCAAGTTAATCGTGATTGTCCTTGTGAGAGCTCTTCTTCTGGAACTAACATTTTACTTATGTATTGTTATGGAAGTCTTCGTGATTTTATTACTCCCCAACTACACTGTATCCTTTTAGAGGGCAAAAACTATGTCCTCTATTTCTGTGCCCTCCATATTCTCTACATTCTCTACACATACCACATGTTCAATGAAATTGTTGATTTGGTTAAAAAGTAGAGAGGGTGAAAGTTCCAATTTGGACTCTATCTAGGATCCCCAGTTCTGTTCATTATTATGGGGTTCCCTGGAAGTTCCTCCGTTTCCCGACTTGTTTATATAATGCAGAACACCACAGCCACACCATTTCAATCCAATCTTATTCAACAAAGACTATTTAAATAGTACACACAGGCTAGTATGCACTGGGGATGCAAAGATAAAACAAAAGCAAAATGTCTCTGCCTTCAAGGAGTCAGAATCTATTGGGAGATAAAATGTGTGAACAGATAGGTAGAAGGCAATCTTTTACATTTTATTGCTATCTTTTGTTTTTTTGCATCATTTAATTCTAAAATATATCCCTGTGTCTTCCCCTCCCCAGAATGCCATTCTGAATACAAGGTAATTTGAGGAAGAAGGCATCAAGAAAGGCTTTCTGTGAGAGATAGCATCTGAATTGAGCTGTGAGGGAAGACGAGAATCATGAGAGACACAAAAAAAGGGAGAGCATCTTCCAGACATGGGGGTGAGAGTGGGATCACCTGTTCAATACATGAACATGGGAGATGGCAGGTTGAGCCTGGTAAGCAGCAGGTAAACAAATTTAGCTGGCATGAGAGTGGGTGAGCAGTAATGATGTGAAATAATTCTTGAAAAATTGGGCTGGAGTTAGATTCCGGAGTTTTAAATGCTAAGGAGAGGAGTTTGTATTTTCTCCTACAAACAAAAGGAAAACACTGAAGATTTTTGAGCAAGTGATTGACCTATCCTTTAAGATTATTATTTTGGCAGCTGCGGAGAAAATGAATCAGAGATAAAAGAGACTAGAATCATGAGTAGGAGGCTATCGCAATAGGCCCTATCTAGAGAAATATGCTTTTTGTCAGAACATTTAATAAAACAGGAAACTGTAGCCCTGGAAATTCAATGAATTGTTGAATTTTGGAAACATTTATTAAGTGCTGACTATGTGTTAATATTATGTTAGACCTACACAATGGCATGCATCTATTAGGTGCTCAACAAACACTTTTTGAATTGAATTGATCCTAATAATTTATCAGCTGAAACTGATCTCTCTTTTCTGATTGAAGAGAGCACTTATTTTCTACACCATGTATCCTGAAACTTGATTATATTCAATTTATTCCCATTAGGTGCTTTAATAAGTGTTTGCTGATTGACCAAAAATTCACTGTTGTAATGTCTCTTATATCTGACTCTCTTTCTTTCATTCTACGTCCATCGACTTTGTCTAATCTCTAGTCACTCCACATTTGAATTCCTGTAATAGTCTCTTACTGAATTTTCCTCCCTTCAGTCACTCCTTCTTCTAGTCTATAATTTGCCTATTATCTATCAGATCTGACCCTGTAATTCTTGAATGAATTTGTAATCTCATCAGTGTGATACTCCCTTCAATGACGCAGATGACACATATGCCCTTTTATCCATTAGATCATCAACTCCTTGAGGATAAGGACTATGTTGTCTCTTTTTATATCCCTAGTCTTTAGCACAGGCACTTGGTACATAGTAGGTGCTTAACAAATACTTATTGACTGTGACTCTTGATTTTTTCCCCCCTAAATCCTTCACAGTGGGTCCACACAGCATTCTATGGGAATGGTTCTAGTTCTCTTAAAATTTCATGGCTTTCAGTGAATCAAGTAGGCTGCTGATTAGTTATCTGTACCTCTTGCCACACAACTTGCCCACTGCTTCTGTTCACATATACGTTGCTAGGAGTGTGGTCCTCATAGCCGACTATGTTTACTTTTTGTAGACCAACTTAGTTAAGCATATGGAAGATCATCACAAGAAGGCTGACTACTTAGTGATAAATTATTTCACTATGAAGCAAATAAAATAGCCCTCGGTCCAGTGCTTATATTATCTCAATGTTAGCGCAATAGAAAAGAGGGATACAAGGTGGTAATAATCACCTCCCATCTAGAATTCCTACACTTAGAGCACCCACAAATATGAACTTAGTGCTAATTTAATATACCTAAACCATTGCTTTCATTATATCGGTCCATACTTGAAAAGTCTTCTGTGGATTTCCGTTGCTTATAGGATAAAGCCCAACCTCTGAGCCTGACATTTGATACTCTCTCCATGTCTCCCTTGTGCTGTTTCAACATCCTCTCCTGCTGGTACTCAATAGAAATTGCCTGTCCAGTCAGACTGGTCTTCTCATTGTCTCTTTGTCACACGAAATCAATAAAAATGTGTTGATTAGTGTAGGCACTCAAAAAATTCTTGTTGGTTTCATGTGACAAAGAGACAGTCAGTAGATTGAGTCAGGTGTTGTGTTAGGATTAAAGGATGTGGAGAATTTTCTGTATTTTCTTATCCTCAATAGTTTATAAAAAGTTAATAGCAATAAATGATCTAAATTCCAATTCAGGGCCACAATAGAAGAGATGCAGTATATATGATAAATACTGTAAAGCAGTATATATGATAAATTGTCAAATGAAACTTACAGAAAGTAATTGTATGAAAAGTTCAGAAGAAGAAGAGGTCATTGCAGGCCTGGGGGGGGGGGGGTCAGGTCACTTGTATGGAAGAGGTGGGGTTTGAACAGGGTTTTAAGCTTGGGGAAGATTTGGCTAGGTAGAAAGGAAAAGGTGGGTATTAGTGGTAGGTGGAAAGGTGTATAGAAGATGTGATGGTATATATATATATACACATATGTGTATATATACATATGTGTATATATGTATATATACATATATGTGTATATATATGTGTATACACACACACACACACACATATATATATATATATATATATAAAAGAGCAAAGAGTGACATCTCTCACAGGTATGGTAAAGGAAGAGGGTTCTTAGCCGAAAAAGGAAGAGAAATGATCAACAGGAGATAAAATGAACAATTTTGATCACATCAAATGGAAAAGTTTTTGCACCAACAAACTCATAGCAGTAAATATTTGAAGGGAGATAGGTAACTGGGAAATATCTTGCGGCAAATTTCTCTAATAAACATCTGATACCCAAGACACTTAGGAAGTGGAAAAAAATAAATAAAAACCTTTCTTTAATATATAAATGGTTAAAGGATATCAAAAAACAGTTCTAAAAGAAAAAATTTAAGGTGTCAACAAGCATGTGAAAAATGCTCTAAATCACCAGTAAAAAGATAAATGAATGTGAAAGCAGCTCTAAGTGGTACCTTCTGAATTGACAAAGATGACAAAAGAGGAAAATGACAATTATTGGGAGGAGTGTGGGAGAACTGGAACAATTTCCAATTGGTGGAAAAGTAAGTTGGTCCGACTCTTCTGTAAAGGAGTTTCAAACTATGCTCTAAGAGTCATTGAACTTTGCTTATCTTTTGATTCAGCATGCCAAGCTCCAAAGAGATCAAAGGAAGAGAAAAGGACCCATTTTTACAAAAATATTTATGGCAGTGCCTTTTTTGTTGTTGTTATAGGAAAGAAATGGAAACAGATGAGTCCCCCCAGGTATGATGTACATACTTTTAAGCCCTGCAACTACTGAGGAGGGTGAGGCTGGTGGATCAACTGAATCTGGGAATTCTGACCTGTAGCAGAACTAATTCTGATCAGGTGTTGAAACTAAGTCTAGCAACAATACGTTGAGCCCCTGGGAGCTGGGCGGCCAGTAGGCTGCATAAAGAGAGACAAATTGGGTAAGCTCAGAAATCGAGTAGACTGAAGTTTTTGTGCCAATCAGCCGTGGGATGAGCCCATTAGTGACTGTTACATTTCTAGGCAGGGCAAGAAAGGGAGACCCAGTTAAAAAAGAGTGTGTCCTTATCAATTTGGCTTAATAAATTATGGCATATGAATGTAATGGAATATCATTGTACTTTTAAAAATGACTGAAGGGATAGATATAATAGAAATATGAAAGGACTTATGTGAACTGATGCAGAGTGTGGTACACAGAACCAGGAGAGCAGTTTATAATATGATTACAACATTATTAAAGAAAACATTGAAAGACTTAAGACCTATGATCAGTGACATGATTAAACATAACTTGAGAAGAGTGATGGTTCATACTACCTACCTCTTGTTAAAAAAAATGTGGGACTAGAGAAGAAGGAGAAATATATTTTCATATATAGCCAATATGTAAATTTGATTATATTTATTTGTTTAAAGGAAGGAGTTTTATTTTGGGGGAGAGTTCCTGCCTCCATACCTTTGTCCTTTTGTCATTCCATCCTAAGATAATCTCAGGTTCCCCTCAACCTACTCAAATTCTGCCCCTTCTTCAAGTCTCCCTTCAAGTCTTTTAACAACGCTGCTTTGAGTATCCCAGCCCAAAGTAATCTTTCTTTCCTTGGAGCTCATATCACTTTTGATCTCGACCAGTGCTTTGTCACTGATTAGATAATACCATGAGCCGGTGAAGTGTATAAAGCACTGGACCTTGGGTCAGGAACACTTCAGTTAAAATATATCCTCAGACACTTACTAGCTGTGTGACCCTGGGCAAGTCACTTACTCTATTTTGCCTCAGTTTCCTCATCTGTAATATGAGCTGGAGAAGGAAATGGCAAATCATTCCAGTATCTTTGCCAGGAGAACCCCAAATTGGAGTCACAAAGAGTTGGACATGATTGAAAAATAACTTAACCATAACCCAAAAGATAATACCATGTGATTTGTCCTGTGTTATCTTTTCAGCTTTATTTTCTCCCCCCAGTTACACTTCCAGGAAGAGAGGAGCATGCCTTTTACTTTTAATTGCCCTCTGCTATAACTGCAGAGGGAAATAAGGGTCATCAGATTTCTAGGGCACCAATAACATGTGTAGCTCCTCAGAAAGCATGGAAGCAATAGAACTTAGAATCTAGTTCATGTGATAGAAAACTTAGCATAATTAAAATAGGAAGCTATCAGATAACCTGAAGTGAGCTTTTTCCCTTCCCCCACTTCTTCCCTCCCTATTTAACTCCTTCCTGTGGAGTGGCTTAGTCAGTATTCTAGAGTCTTTGTCTGGTCCCTGCAGGCTGGAAAACCAGTAGTGTTTCTGTTGTGACTTTTTGCCTAGGATAAACTTTGTGATCTTTGTCTCAGGTGTGGTTTGTGGGCCTCCCACGAACATAAAAGTTCCTAGCTATTTGCCTCACTGTCTCTAGCAAAGAGCTATAGATACCAATTGTACCTTTTGGAAGAAAGGTCCAATCTCAGTTTGCTTGGTGGTATTATTTTCAAGTCTCTTTCATATTCAAACCCAAACAGAACTGGTAGAATGAACTCCACCTTCACTTCCTGTCTGGATTCTGTCAGGGAACACTGAAATGGCCATCTTGACCTTTTTGGAAAGCCAGAGTCAGGAGAAGTTTCCTTCTTCTGTCCAAATCCACTTGTACTTTTATAGGCCTGGTCTTACAAGCAGGACTTGAGCTTTTTATGTTTGGGAAAGCATAATTTCCTGTTTTTTAAGAAAAAGGTCTTATAAAGACTTGTAAAAAGGCAAAAAAAAATTGTGGCCCTCACAAAGTGCTTGCAAAACACATCTTTAGTGATTTAAGTGTAAATTAATGAGAAACATGTGGATTGAATTTTCTGTCTCAGATGACAAGGATAAAAACAATTTTTTTAAGTTCCTGGGGAAATGGAGACTGGGCTTTCTTCTCTAAAGATCTGAAAAAGAGTTGGAAATATTTGTTGACACCATAAACCTGACAGGTCAGATACCCTTTATCTTTCTGCAAATAGGTTTAGAATCCTGGTTTGACTTAAAGGTGATTTCACTGTGGCTACCTCCTTAAGGAGTTGCATAGATGCATGCTATAAGGGACCTGAGACATCATCTAGACCAGGAAGTCATATTTTTTGTGTGTCCCAGAGCTCTGGGGGAAGCCTACGAACCCCTTCTCAGAATAATGCTTTCCAAAAATTGTAACTGAAGGAAATGATAATTTCAGTTAGAGTCGAATCAAGATGAAGATGTCATTTTCCCCCATCGAAGTCCACAGATTCCCTGATGTGCCCCCATTCCAGGTTAAGCACCCTGTATCTACACTAACCCCCTCACCCTACAGTCTACTCAATTTAATTCAACAAACCTATCAAGTATGTAGTGCATACCAGAAACCAGATCTGATAGACACTGAGGATAAAATGACAAAAATGATAAACACTTCTTGCCCTCAATTACATTCTATCAGTAGATGCAACATTTGTAAAGGTAAGTAAAGAAAATATAATAGGAGGAAGAGAGTGGTAGAATCTAGAAGGATGTGGAAAGGTTTCTCCTAGGAAGTGAGAGTGAGTGCATTCCAGGAACAATATTTAGTCTGTGCAAAAGCAGAGCTTGGGGGATAGAATCTGAAGGTCAAGGAACAAAATGTGAGTTAAATGACTGAAACGCTGAGTGTCTGAAAGAAGAATAATAAGCTGTACAGGTAGGTTGGAGAGACTCTGGAAATGTTTAGATGTCAGTGTGAGTAATTTGTATTTAATTCCAGAGAAAATAGGGATCTGCTAAAGATTTTTTTTTTTTTTTAGCAGCAATGGAGATCCATAGATCTGTGCAGTTAAGCAGTATAGTATTTAGAGAACTAAGACTGGAGTCAGTAGGACATAAGTTCACACCCAGCCACAGATGTGTGACCCTAGGCAAGTCACAACCTCTGCATCTCCCAGTTTCCTTAACTGTAAAATAGGCATCATAGCAGCACCTTCCTGAGGGGTTGTGAGGATCAAAGCAGATAATGTTTGTGAAGCAAGTGCTAAACACGGTGCCTGACATATAGTTTGCACTTCATAAGTGCTTGTTCTCTTCCACATCTCCCCTCCCCCATTGCCTCCCCTCCACCCCTCCCTGCCCTTTACCCCATCCCTTCACCACTCAAATGGATCTGTGATCTCACTGATTTGGATGTTCTTTGCAGGAATGAAGATTTCAACCCATTCCTGCCTTGTGGTATGTGACTCTTGGCCATATCCTCCCATAAATCAGAACACAACAAGGGAGTAAAACAGAGCTAGAAAGTGGTTCAGCCGCACTTTAATTTTCCTGGACAGAACCAGGAAAAGTTCCTTGCACTCTGTTTTTCTGTGATTAATTCCTCTGCCCTGTCCTTTAAAGATCAAGACACACTCTCCTCTTAGAATTGTAAGCTTAGATTTAGAAGAGATGTTAGAGATCAGTTGGTACTCAAATTATGTATCCTATATTCACAGTATCCCAGACAGTGGTCATCCAGACTCTATTTGAAAATCAAGAAAACCCATTCCATTTTTAAGCAGCTCTCATTATTAGGAAGTCTTCTTTGTGTTGAGTCAAAATCTATACCCATTGGTCATAATTCTGCCCCCTAGAGCCAAAAATAAGGGTAATCTCTGTTCTACATGGCAGCAGTTGATCTAGATAAAGACAGCTATCATGTTCATCACTATGACTTCTACTCATCAACCTAAGTATTCTTCATTATTGCCATCATTTCCTCCTCACCGTACTGATTGTTTTTCTTTGGATACACTCTTGCTTCTCATCATCTCTCAAAATATAGTGCCCAGAATTAAACACTACTATACTTCATATATAGTAGGATCAGGGTAGAATTCAGTGCTGCTCTCATCTCCCTCACTCAAAATACTATACTTTTATTCATTTAGCCTAAGATTATTTCACAATTTGTTTGTCAGTTTGTTGTTTGTCCTTCATTCTTGAAGGGGACCAATGGAGATAGTATGAAGTGGTGAATAGGGAGCCACATCACCAAGGAATTTTTGGGTTCAGGTCCTGTCTCTGATGCATAGTACTTGTGTGATCATAAGCAAGTCACCTAACCTCTTGTAGCCCCTGACAATTCTCTAAGGATATATATTTCAGAACAATTGCTGATTTGCATTGATAAAGGGAGTACTTCTCTTGGGTAACTACCTATACTAATGAAATCTAAAGTATGGACCTCGTACTACCCATATTAACTTTTCTGGTGGTCATATTACATTAACAATTCAGTTTGAGCTTGTAGTCCACTAGAAATCTGAAATCTTTCACATGAACTGATTAGTAGCCATGTCTGCCATGTTTTCTACTTTTAAAGTTGAACCTAAGCTTTGGACCTAGCATTCTTATTAATTTTTATCTTGTTAGTCTCAGATCTCCATTTTAACCTACAAAGATCTTTTTAGATCCTGATTTGTCAACGTACATATTAATTGTCCCATTTTTTTGTCATCTAAAGATAAGCATAGATGTGCTTGTGTGCATATCTATCAATATATATCACTTATCTTTATCTCCCTTTATCCAAGATTTGGCAAGGATGAAACTTGGTGGTATTTTATCATTATCACCCCCTATCTTTGGGCTTGATCAGTCAAGCATTTTTGAATGCACCTAACTATACTCTCATTTAGTTCATAAGACTACAATGAGATTTTGACAAACATCTTGTTGAAAATTAACTATACAATATACATAGCATTCTTTGACTTACTAGTCTAGTGACCCTGGCCAAAAAAAAGTGAGGCTAATCTGATATGACTTGCTCTTAATGAAGCCAGGCTGACTTAGAGAGATGTAACCTTTTTTAAGTGTTCATGAACTGTTTTAATGCACATGGACCCTATTAATAACTGGTCCAATAGAAATAGTAATAGATTTATACTCAAAAGATCTGGGTTCGAATCTTGGGATTGCCACATATTGCCTGTGTGAGTTTGAGCAAATCACTTAACCTCTTCATCTGTAAAAGGAGGAGTTAGATTAGATAACCTTGAAGGTCCCATTTTAGCTCTAACTCTAGGAAGTTACATCAAATTCACACCTTTCTGCCTTAATTTTTAAAACCCTCTGTAACTTGTCTCCTCTCTCTATCAAACATTACCTCTATCAAACATTACCTCTCTCTATCAAACATTACCTCTAACATAAAACCTCTTGATTCGTTGAGTATATCTCTTTACTGTGCCTGCTCAATCCCTTCTTCTAGACATTTTTGCCGATCAACAACCATTAATTAAGCAGCTACTATGTATTAGGCCCTGGAGCAGGAAAAACAGTAGGAACAAATCTTCCATTTGCATAGCACCTTCAGATTTAAAAAGCAGTTTCCTCACAGTCTAGATTCCTGCTCCCATCCCTACCCCTAACCTTGTAAGGCAGATAGTACAAATGTTATTATTCCATCCTAACAGATGATGAATCTGAGAGTCAATGATTTAGTGCCTTGTCCAGGGTCCTGGGACTAATAAATGTGGAGAAAGCCTTTAAATCTAGGTCTTCTGACTTGAAGACTAGAGCTTGAATGTGTGCCTCTCACCAGTCCAACAGTATCTGTATCCTTTAACCCAATTCCTGATAGATTCAGTGATCAGTATCTTCTGGTTCTTCCAATAACCTAGGATATAGTTTTTGTGGGCTGGGTGATTTGAGGAAGCTACTTCTTGCTGTCTCAACAAACATGATGAGAAGGGCCCAGTATTAATTTTTTTTTGGTTTCCAATATAGCATTTCTGAGAGTTGTCTGTATCTAGTCAGGTATTTTGTTGATTTGTTGACTTGATGGGGATGAACAACAAATGAGTTGTGATACAGGCATGAGACTAAGACAGGATTTATTGACTATCTTTTTAAGTCTAACCCTTTAATTCATACTTTGGAGAAGAAGAAAAGAAATATAAACTTGAACTCTTCCTATCTTGGAGGCAATTTGATGTTGGTAATCAACAGTAGCAGCAATGCAACAACCATCCTGGATAATTAAGGTCATGCTATATTAATAAGGTAGGACCATAGTTCTAGAACTGAAAGCAGCTTCAGTGGCTATTGAGTTAGAGCTCCCTTATTTTATAGATGAAGAAACTGAGGCACAAGAAAGTTAAGACTTTGGCTAAGATCACACAGGTAATAAATATAATAATATATAATATTATATATAATATAATAATATAATATAATAATATATAATAATAAAGTTAAGACTTGGCTAAGATCACACAGGTAATAAATATCAGAGGTGGGGTTTGAATGTAGAATCCTCTGTTTCTAGACTTAATGTCATTGTTGCTGTTCATTATTTTTTTTTTTTTTGAAGCAATTGAGATTAAGTGACTTGCCCAGGGTAACACAGCTAGTTGGTGTTTGAGGCTGGATTTAAATTAAGGTTTCCACTGTGCCACAAGCTGCTCCTTATGCTACCTTTTTGAAGAGGATCAATGACATCAGGATGTTGGGATCCTGGCACAGGATGTCCCATATGAGTCTGGAAGGCTCATCGGTTGGGCACAAGTAGTCTGTTAGAACTTTTGGGATAGTGACATCTTTGGATTTGGACAGCTCACATTTCCTTTGAGCTACTGTGATTCTACTTTGCTCATGGAGTACCAAAGTCTTGTGCCAGCACTTTCTGTGTGTCACAGCTGATGCTAATATTCTTCAGAGAGACCTGGAGAGTGTCCTTGTACTGCTTCTTTTTACCACTGTGTGAGCACTTGTCTTGTGTGAGTTCTCTGTAAAATAGTCTTTTAGATAAGGGTGTGTCTGGCATTCACGCAACGTGATCCGCTCATCAGAGTTTTGATCTCTGCGGTAGAGGTTGAATGCTTGACATTTCATTTTGAGAGGACCTCAATGTCTAGTATCTTATAATGCCAGGTGATCTTCAGAATCTTCCTAAGACAATCCAGGTGGAAGTAATTCAGTTTCCTGGTATGGTACTGTTATACTGTCCAGTTTTCATAGACATACAACAATGAGATCAGCAAAATGACTGTAGACCTTGAGTTTGGTAGGCAGCTTAATCCTTTTTCTCTCCTACACTTTCCTTGGGAGTTTCCCAAATGCTAACCTAGCTCTGGCAATGTGAGTATCAACTTCACCAACTATGTATGTCCCTGGAAAATATACTGTCAAGGTAACTGTACCATCAATGAGATGTTCACAGTGCCTGTGGTAGCCATGAATATGCCAGTGCAATTCTGAATCTCAAAATACAACAGACTCTCACATGGAAGACAGATCCAAAATATTTATTCGAACACCAGAAAGTTGAATCCCAACACCAGAAACCCAAATCCAACACAGCAACAAAGAAATCCATACACAATAACAATGCAGAGGGCAATACCATCCCCAAGCCTTCCCTCTGTTAGGCTTCCCACAAACCAGCTCCATTAAACTAAAACACAAACAAATTTTCACCTTTCTGATTCACCCTTCTGGCTCCATCCCTTCCTGTTCCACCCATTCAGCAATCTTCTCCCACCACAGACTCATGTGACTCAGGCTTCCATGTGACCCAGGCAGGTCACATGGGCCAATTAATGAATGGGAAAGATATTCCCATTTTAATTACCATTACAGTAAGTAAACTTATCCACAGCATTCAAAACTTCTCCATTTGCTGTAACTAATGATTCTACATATGGATGGAGTGGTTCTGGCTAGTGGAGGCCCTCTGTTTTCTTGGTGTTAATTGCCAGGCCAAAATTAGCACAAACAACAGAGAATCCATCCATACTCTGTTGCATTTCAGCCTCAGAGACTGCATTGAGTATACAACCATCTGCAAACAAAAAGTCATGCACCAATTCTCTCTCTCCTTTGGTCTTGGCTTGTGGCCTTTTCAAGTGTAACATGGGATCAAAAGAAGGAATAGTTCCTTTGGCAAAAGTTAATAGCGCAAATAAAATTTGTATCTCCTCAGCATCTGGCACAGAGCTCTGCACACAGTAGGCATTAAATAAATGTTTGATGACTACATAAATGAACTTGACACTTATAACAACATTGTTTTGTGTACTATGTGTGTGTGTGTGATTATGTCCATTTTACAGGTTAGAAAACAGTCTCAAAGAGGTCATAGGAACATAAATTTAAATCTGGAAGGGACCTTAGAGATTACTGTCTGCCCTTTTTCTCATTTTGCAGATAAGTAAACTGAGGCCTAGTGAGCTTAAGTGCCTTGTCCAGGGTCATACCATTAGTATCTGAGGCAAGATTGAAACCCAGATTTTCCTGACTTTGAGTGCAATTCATTCTTCCTCATGAAGCAGGTCAGTGACTAGACTAGGGTAGAACCCAGATCTCCTGATAATTAAGTGTTCTCTACTTTCCATGATGCCACACTGCCTGCCATGTCTTAATCTTCATTCTGGGGTTGGTATCCAGCACAGCTGAGAGGAGAAAGGGATGAAGCTAATTAATCAGAGTGCCTCTTCAGTAAGCCACCAGCATCCTAAAAAGGCTGGTGCTTTTTTGAGTTCTGCTAAGTAGGTGATCCTTTTTTCTTTCTCAGGCCTCCTCCTCAGAGTGATGAAGGCCTAAAGCCAAGGGAATGGTTCTCCTGGAAAGCTTTAATTCTAATATGGCTTTAGCAGCACTAGCCAGAATTGAGCTATGGCTCTCAGAGGACAGATCCATTTTCAGAGGATATTTTCCCCAAGTTGTGCAGTAGGTTAGGGCCCCATTATCCTGAAAGGCAGAGACAGAATGCTGGAGGCCAGCCCAGTGGTGCTCTGCCAGCCAGGAACCCAGAATTTGATCTGGTGTGTGTGTGTGTGTATGAGTGTAAAGTGTTTTAAGAAACATTTCAGTAAATGGAAAGGGGAATTCAATGTGATGTTGGATGATCTGAGGTCTAGGTCCAGTTTTGACAGTTGTTCAAATTATGACCTTGGACAACTGAGACACCCAACTGATTAACTTCTCCTGGACCTCAGTTTCCTCATCTGTCAAGTGTACCCATGTGAGCTCAGCTGTTAACACTGGATTATGTCAAGTGAGGCAGGCAAGCATGGGCTAATGTACATTAGAATAAAGGCCTATTGCCAAAAGCACTGAGCAAACAGACCAGAGCCTCAGTGGGACCAACTAGAACCTCTTGAAGCCTGCTCAGATGTGTTACTGCTTCTTTGTGCTGGCTGAACTATGACCTCTTTGCATGACCCACAGCTTGGGATTTTTTTTCTATCTCTAGCTGATCCTTACCTGTGTAATGACTCCTGGCTGGATTATTTACAACCCTAGACAATCTCTGTTAGCTGGGGGTTCTGACCCAGGCTTGTGGTGGGGATGGAATGAACTGATGTATGTGAAAGCACTTTCTAAAGCATCTCCTTCCATAGGTTGACGGCCTGTGCCATCTCCCAAACCTGGATGCACCTTTCTATTCTCCTTGACCTCATAAAATCCTTGTTTCCTTCAAAGATCAGTTCAAGTGCTTCCTCTCCTAGGAAGCTTAGGCTGATTCCTCTCCCTTCCTCAACCCCAAACTACTGGTGACTTCCCTCCAGAATGGACTTTGCATATGAAAGGGAAGGAGGTTGGGTTCCCCTCCTTGTAACTCTGCAGTCACACAAGGAGATTTTAATGTGTAAACAATATGTTTATTCCCTTATTCTTTTGAAGTACTACTCCTTTTTTTATTGAGTAAAGAAGAAATCAGCAAATTATGGGGGGGGTGGGTGGGGCGGAGCTTTGAATGGTTAAGCCCTGAGAAGATCAAGTAGTGCTGGCTTGAGATCTGGGGTGGGGGGATGGGGTGAACAAGTGAAGGGAAGGGATTTTTTTCTCTTCTCTCCCCAAGTCAGCCTTCTAACTTGGAGGAGATAATCCATTTAGAAGGGAGTAGAGAAAGGCACTCCAGATAGGGATGTGGTAGAGGGACAGTCATTTGAGTCAGGATGCAGCTTTAAGGAGCTAGTCTTGGCAATGGAGAGTTGAGCTGTAGAGAGGAATAGGTCCTAGGAGCCCAGCTGGACGACCCACGCAACACGGATGCTACCTGAGGAGAACTGAGTGAGAGCTACAAAGAGGGAAAAGATGTTCTGGCCCCTCAGTAGCAGGAGTCATGGCCTTTGCCACACATATGTCCAGCATATGGGCTTCCTATTCACTCCTCTCTTCCGTGGTAGCTATGGGTACTTGTGGAGAGGGTGGCTCTCTTTATGGATGGAGGGGTAGGGGGGATGGTTTGTAACTACTGTTCTCATGGTGCTATTTGAATAAATGCCTTTGCTAAGAGCCAAATGAATCTATTGACTATTTTTGGGAGGCACACCAGCGGGGCTCATGAACTATAGTGTTACATGCCCAATAAAGTTTGCTCTAGAAGCCCACCCGAGGACCAAAGTCTGCAGTGTAATTGCACTTCAGAAACTAGCCTAGAAGGGAGTAAGTAGTACAACAGCAACGGTCAGGATGACGCAGTGCTTTAAGGTGTGCAAAGTGCTTTGTACATCATCTTGTTTGATTCTTGCAACAATTCTGTCAGCAAGGTGATATTATCCGTATTTTATAGATAAGCCAATGGAAGCTAAGAAAGGTTCAATGATTTGCCTAATGTCACACAACTAGTAAGTGACTGAAGTAGGATTTGAATTCAGGTGTTCCTGACTTCAATCCAACACTCTTTCCACAGTGTAACCTAGCTACTTCTATATCTTTCATCCTTAATTTTCTATGCGTGTTTTATTTCCATTTTCTTCTCCGTAGAATTTAGCTTCCTCAAATTTTTTGCCTTTCTGTCTCCAGCACCCAGCATACTGTCTAGCACAGGGGTGGAGAACCTGCAGCCTTAAGGCCACATGTGGCTCCCCTCTGGCCTAGAATATAGCAGATATTTAATAAATGCTTGTTGAATGAATGAATGAATGAACGAATCATCAGAATGAGCTGGGATCTCATCATTGTGGGTATACTCTGCATCCCTCCACAGATACAGATGACAACCCTTCCATGCCTGCCCACCCTTTACACCTCTCACTCGAGTAAATCTGTAAATCTGCTCCAGAATGTTGACCTAATATATTGGGAGTCCTTTCCCTATAGCTCTTGACCTTGTGCAGATGCAAAGAAACCACATGGGTTGTCCATCCTTTATATTGCTTCCCTTTCATAGCTCCTCGTTAGTCACATGCTGCGGCCTGCTCCTCTTTCTCTCTGTTGCCCTTTGTAGGATGCTCAGCTCTAACTCTTCAGAGACCAGCCATGGTATTCCATGCCTTCCAGTCATGCAGCATCACTAAAAGAATATTGTGTTAAAAATGATGCCCTTTCATTCTAGGGAGAAGTTTAGGGTCATTAAAAGTGCTGCTCACTTTTGCAAAGGCAACCCAGACTACTGGATTTATCTGAAAACTTTTTTTATCTGAAAATATTTTTTCTTTCATGAAAATCCAATTTGACTAACACCATTTGAAAGACAAAGGAGAAAAACAACAAATGGACCATATACTACATGAGCAATTCCTGCAGCTTGGCATTTCCTCTATTATAGTCTTCTGCCTTTTTTAAGGGGAAGGAAACTTTTAGCTGTTTGGATTTCAACTGTAGAAGCATCCAGGGCCCAATGAGCATGTTTTAATTAAATCACATAAATAAATAATCATCCTTCCATGGCTAGAAAACAAACGATTTCTGCTGTGTATCACTGAATAAAGAATGAGGGAGAAAGTGGCTACTGAAGTTTGAATGGAACTAAAAAGTCAATAGAATAAATTTAAGTTGAACAAATAATAGCTTAAAAATCTTACTTGTTATTTTTAATGTATAATTTGTTATTTGTAAGTGCTCATAAACCATGCATCATTTTGATCATAAAAACCAAGTTACATGCTAAAGAGTTGAGAGAGAGAGAGAGAGAAAGAGAGAGAGAGAGAGAGAGAGAGAGAGAGAGAGAGAGAGAGAGAGAGAGAGAGAGAGAGAGAGAGAAAGAGAGAGAGAAAGGGAGAGAGAGACGAAGACAGAGACAGAGACAGAGAGGGAGAGAGAAAATAAATACAGAGTCTCAATAGTTTGCTTGTTATTTCTCCTATTAGATTATAAGTTCCTTGAGGACAGGAACTATCTTTTGCCTCTTTGTATCCTAAGTGTACTTAGTACTTAATAAATGTTTATTGATTGATCAATTATTGATCAAGGGGAACCTTGATTTATATAATAGACTTCTTGAAATATTGGAGTGCAAATCCAACTTTTTCCTGTTTTCAAGACACAAGTAAAGTTAATAATTAATTTTTGGGAAAAAATGAGCTCATGAAATAATGATCTCTGGAAAATGAAAAATCTTTTCGTACTGCTAATAAAATCTAACAATTAAATTTGACTCAATTAGAACGAACTGACTGAGGAGGTAGTGAGTTCCCTATCACAGTTCAGTTGTCTTTAGTCATTTCCGACTCCTCATAACCACCTTTGGGGTTTTCTTGGAAGAAATACTGGGAGGGATTGCTGTTTTCTTCTCTAGCTTATTTTACAGGTAAGGAAACTGAGGCAAACAGGCTTAAGTGAGTTGCCCAGGGTCACACCACTAGGAAGTGTCCGATACCAGATTTGATCTCAGGAAGAGAAGTCTTTCTGATTCTAGGCTGGTAATTCTGGTCACTACACCACTTATAACAAATGTTGAAGATGAAAGACAGTCACTAAGGATAACTTTTCCTCACCTTCACTGTCGGGAGGAAGATAAAGGCAATAGTTCCACAAGCTGAGTAAGGATGGTGTTGTAGATAAATTGTCCTTTCACTGTAGAGGGATTTTGTGCTGCCTTGTGGCTGGGCAAAGAGATGTAAATATGAATATGATATGAATCAGGGGATTTCTGAGATTAGGTAAGGGGAATAAAGGTATCTTTCCCAGGCTGGTTGAGCATGATGAGAAACACCATGCCAGGGAGAGTCCTTGGAGGAATGGAAGGGACGTGGGATGTCCTTTGCAGTTATGAAGCTGCTGAGCAATCTCCTACCTCTCATTTAGGTAGCCACTTTATTTCCTTTTAAAGTAGGCTTCCCTTCTCCTTCCTTATGTGCCAAGACCCTTACTGCTGGTCACGTAACAGAGTTAGTGCCCAAGTGCTCCTAGCCCATTCCTTTACCTCTTCTATAGCGCTGTAAGGCTTGTTGTCCTGGGTCACACAGTGGTCCTGATGCTTGTTTTGCTACAACCCCATGGCTTTCCAACAAATCTTAGTCACCCAATGCCCTGGTTCCTTGGACCTTGTACTCTGCTAGGTGGCACTAGATAGTAATTGATTTTGCTAATCAGATAAATAAATCCCTGCTGTCATGTTACCCCTTCTAGACCTTTTTAACATATTCATTTTTAAAAAGCAGTGATTATATCAGTGTGAATACTTCCTCCATTAAGGAAAGAAACTCCTTGATTCTTAAATTGTTCATAGTCATGAATTACGTGGCCCAAAATTAAACAAACAATACAAAATAAAACATCCACTGACTAATAAAATGTTGTCATTTAGTGACCAATCTTCTAGTGACAGACTTCTCAGAATTAGTTAGGCCAGTCCTCTGAGGACAAACATTCAAGGCCTTTCTACCTCGTAAGATCCCAGCTGGATCTCCAGTGACATTATATGATGGATATTGTGCTGAATGTGGAGTCAGAGGACCTGGGTTTCTATCCAGGCTCTGTCATTTACTAGTTTTTTTCTTTTTGCCTTGGGCAAATCGTTTAACCTTTCTGGGCCTCTCTTTGCTGGTGGTGTTGGGTCAGATGTCCTCCAACGTCCCTTCCAGCTCAAGATGTATGATCCTCTAAGAATAACCGTTAGGAACCCATGGTTACCTTCATACCAATGTCCTGAGGCGTTAGAAAGTGATCTAGCCAGAAAGTCCATAGTGACAGAGACTTCCTAACTACTCATGTCCTTTCCTATTTTCCATCACTATCATCCTCCTCCTCAACAACAGCAGCAACATATCCCTCCCATGATAACAATGTATGCTTTAAGATTTGCAAAACACTCTTCTTATGTTATCCCATCTGATCTACTCAGCAATCCTGTGAGGTAGGTACGATCATTATTTCCATTTTACATTAAGTGACTTGCACAGAGTCACACAGCTAGTAAGCGTCTGGGGCAGGGTTTGAATTTAGATTTTCCTGACTCCTAGGATAGTACTCTGTCTATAGCTGCCATAACATTATATAGATGAATTTCTATTTCACCCATGGGTGAGGCCATGGGAAGGAGGGGGACGTGAATAGCACCACTAGGTGGTGCTGGTGGGGAAGACGATGAGGGGTGGAAACATCATGGGGAAGTCCTCAAGGACACCCTGGGCTTTCATGGAAAGGGCAAGTATGGGGTAGGACTGGTCTCATACATGAGTAGATGCATGATTGTAGCAGAAAGGAGCTCTCGTTCCTAAAAATCCCAACTCAACCTGCTTTCTGATAGCTGGTTTAGCCCAAGAATCTTTTTGTTTCACTATTAGGTTAAACAACCACCACCACCATAAAATAAATGCCAGCTTCCCCGTGGAACCATGGGATTACTTGCACATTCTAAAGAATAAATGGCTAATAGCAGAATCTTCTCTAGGCATAGTTCTGTATACGGTAAAGATTTTTAATTCTCAGTGGTCTGAGAACTTAAAAAAATATAGTTCTATTCCAATATAATTGGTTTCTTTTGTAATCAGGTTTTTTATATTACGCATTTAAAATATTCTTCTCAGATAGTGTTCATAGGCTTTGCCACACTGTGAAATAAGTCCATGTTCCAAAAAAAAGGTTAACTTCTGGTATAAAGGGTGGAAAGACAGAACAATCTATTCTGCACTCCCTTTGGCTCCCCATCCCCAATCCAAACCTCCTCTCAGCAATATAAGATCAACAGATAAGTGGAATTAAGATTGGGGGGACAGAAACTTCCTCCGATAATCTCCAGTTCATACCTTTGCTTACGTGTTAAACACTGCTAGGAACTATTACATTGTAACCCATATGAGCCTGGGCAAGTCACATCCTCTCTGGGCCTATTTCTCCATCTGTAAATGAAATATCTGGTCTAAATGACCTCGAAGGTTTCTTCTGCCCCTAAACTATGCTACTGGCATATCCTGATGCCTCATGGTACTATGGAGGTGACCCTGGGTTCTTCAGACGACAGAATACTTCTCTATTTTGCCAAAGCCTGAGGCCAGGAATCTGCTTCAAATGAAGCTTTAAGTTTCAAGTTACAAGTAATTAAGTCACTAAAGTCACAGACCTTCAAGAATTATTTCTTGCTCTCTCCTCGGCTCTGCTAATTTGAGGATAGAGACTAGTGACAAATGGATTATTTTGAAAATTGAGCTTGGCGCAGAATTTTATGATCAGGTCAGCTTCCTGACTGGTTGGTGCCTGGCAGTTTCCTTTGAGCCTCTCCCTCAGTTTTATGCAGGAAGGACTGTCTTTGCCCAAGTGGGCTGCATGTTGGTTTTAGCCAGAGCTCTGATATGTTTTTCAGCTGGGAAGAAAACAGGAATGGGGGTAGGGGATAAGAGGTGGAGGGGAGGCATCCACCACCAACCTTCTCCTGCCAAGTATTCTTATCATTACACCTTAAGCACTTCAAACTTAATAATATTTTACAAGTGGATATGTTGTTAATTTGCTTAACAAATAGTCACAGAAGAAAACAGAACTCTGCTTGGCATTTAGACACAAACCCTGGACAGAACTGGCTCTGATCAGCCAGGCAGCTGCTGTTTTGAAAGACAATTTTTATGTCCAGGCTCATTCGCACTAGAATTTTCATTGCATCCCAACCCATCTACCTTACATTTGTCTAATAAAAATGTTAAAAAGCATTATCTAATTTGAGTATAAGGGTTTTTAACAGTATTTATTATCCCCTGACATGCAACATGGTGCCTCATTGTTCATGCAATGCAAAGAGGAGATTCTGTAGTTTGAGGAAAGATAGATTTCCCCGCAATGTGATTATGGTAATAAAAAGGACTGTTAGGTCCTCTTCATTTTTATTTTCAGAAGGTGTTGGTAGCTGTAGTGATGGTGGGAGGGAGAGAGAGGGAGAGTGAGAGGTGGAAGTGTATGCATGCATAATTATTGGTCATGCTTTGCCCTTGCCTATTGAAGAGGCTGGGGAAGAAGGAAACCATATCATTTAGAGTCCACCCCTCTCATTTTATAGATGAGGAAACTGAGGCAGAGGGAAGTAGAGGGATTTCACTCAAGGTCACTAAACCAGTTAGTGGCAGGGCCAGGACTAGAACTTAAGGCTCTTGATTTCCAGCCTGAGGCCTTTTCCACTACAGGAAGCTGTTGATTGCAACAATCTATTTTGGAGATAGAGATAGAGGCTCTGGATGGCTGAGAAGGGAAGGGAAGTTCTCAAAAGAACCCAGATCTCCTGACTCCCAGTGCTTTGTGCAACAGCATGATCTCATGAGTTTATAGCAAAGATATTCTACCCTCAGGGTGGGTCCTTTCCTTTGGAATGAAGAAGAAAGGGACCATGGAATGCCACTCAAGCAGGAAGTTCTGGGTTCATATAGCATCATCTCTGGTATTTGAAGGCACGGATTTAATGGCATGGTAGATCAAGTACAAGACCTGGAGTCAGGAAGACCCAGGTTCAAATATGACCTTGGATACTTACTAAGTTGAGTGATGTTGAACAGTTCACTTAAGGCCTTTCTGCCTTAGTTTCCTCAATTGTAAAATGGAAATCATAGCACCAACCTCCCATAAATTATCATGAGGATCAAATGAAATAATGTAATTAGCATCCTACCTAGGAATTCAAGAATGTTTCGGACAAAGGAACTCTGGAGATGTCCCTGACTGAGGCTTCAAAGGACAGTTTAGCCTAATGAACAACCTGCAGGTTACATGACTGCTGACCAAGAGCAGTGGAGGAGGATAATGGGGGAATTGGGATGAAAAGTTTTATGGAAAATGATGGTGAAAAGGTTTTAAAGATTATATTTATTTTCTTCAGTTAATAAAAATCAATTTTCTCTTCCTCATTAAATAAAAAAAAGAAAATCTTTGTAATAAATATACATAGCCAAGTGAAAACAGATTCCACCATTGACCATGCCTAAAAAAATTTCACACACACACACCCACACACACATTTGTTGTTGCTGCTGTTCAATCATTTCAGTGATGTCTGACTCTTTGTGACTCTTAGGACTTCTATTCATGGGGTTTTCTAGCAGATATCAGAGTGTTTTCCACTTCCTTCTCCAGGGCAAACAGAAATTAACTGACTTGCTCAAGGTTACATAGCTAGGAGCTTTCTGAGGCTGGATTTGAACTTGGGTCTTCCTGATTCTAGCATTCTATTCACTGTTCCACCCTACTTGCCTTCCTTTCACTCTCTCACCCATGTATATGTATATGTGTGTGTGTGTATTCACACACACACATATATTTTCTTACTGGCCTTTATTTTTTTTAAATTTATGTATTTTTTTAGTTTTCAACAGACACTTTCACAAGATTTTTGAGTTTCAAATGTTTTCCCCATCTCTCCCCTCCACCCATCTCAAAACAGGATGCATTCTGCTTGCCACTTCCCCCAGTCTGCCCTCCCTTCTATCATATCCTTCCTTTCTCTTATCAAATTCCCCTCTGTTTTCCTGTAGGGCAAGATAGATTTCTGTACCCCATTGCCTGTATATCTTATTTCCCAGTTGCATGTAAAAACAATGTTTAACATTCGTTTATAAAACTTTGAGTTCCAACTACTCTCCCTTCTTCCCTCCCCACTCATCCCCATTGAGAAGGCAAGTAATTAAATATAGGTTATACATTTGTAGTTATGCAAAACACTTTCATAACAGTCATGTTGTGAAAGACTAACTATATTTCCCTTCATCGTATCTTGCCCCCCATTTATTCTATTCTCTCTTTTGACCATATCCCTCCTCAAAAGTGTTTGCTTTTAATTCTCCCCTCCTCCCATTTGCCTTCCCTTCTATCATCCTCCCACTCCCCCACTGATCCTCTTCCCCCTACTTTCCTGTAGTGTAAAATAGATTTTCATACCAAATTGCGTAAGCATGTTATTTCCTCCTTAACCTAAATGCCATGAGAGTAAGGTTCACTCTTTTCCTCTCACCTTCCCCCTTTCCTCTTCACTGAAAAAGCTTTTTCTTGCCTCTTTTATGTGAGATAATTTGCCCCATTCTAGTTCTCCCTTTCTCCTCCTAATATATTCCTTTCTCACCCCTTAATTTTAATTTTTTTAGATATCATTCTTACCTATTAAACTCACCCTGTGCCCTCTGTCAATATGTATATAATCCCTCCAACTACCCTAATACTGAGAAAAGTCTCAAAATTTACAAATATGATCTTTCCATGTAGGAAGGTAAACAGTTCAACTTTAGTAAGTCCCTTATGAATTCTCTTTCCTGTTTACTTTTTCATGCTTCTCTTGATTCTTGTGTTTGAAAGTCAAATTTTCTATTTTGCTCTGATCATTTCAACAAGAATGCTTGAAAGTCTTCTATTTCATTGAATGACCATTTTTTTTCCCCTGAAGAATTTTTTTTTTATTTTTTTTTAATTAATTTATTTATTTAGCTTTTTACATTCATTTTCACAAATTTTTGGGTTCCAAATTTTCTCCCCTTTTCTCCCCTCCCCCCACCCCAATACCCCAAGCAATCTAATTTTCCCTATTTCCAATCTGTCCTCTCTTCTGTCATCCCTCCCTTCCCTTGTCTCTATCTTCTCTTTTCTCCTGTAGGTCCAGATGACTTTCTATTCCTCATTAACTGTATGTCTTCTTTCCTAGTTGCAACAACAATACTAAACAATTGTTCCTAAAACTTTGAGTTCCAAATTCTCCCCATCCCTCCCTCCCCACCCATTCCCTTTGGTACGGCAGGCAATTCATTATAGGCCATATCTGTGTAGCTTTGCAAATGACCTTCCTGATAATCGTGTTGTGTAAGACTAACTGGATTACCATCCCTCCTACCCTGCCCCTCATTGTTTCTCTTCTGTCCTTTGATCCTGTCCCTCCCCAAGTGTTGACTTTCAATTACTCCCTCCTCCCTTTGCCCTCCCTTCCATCATCCCCCCCCCATATCTCCTTCTCCCCCGCTTTCTTATACTGTAAGATAGGTTTTCATACCAAAATGAGTGTGCATTTCACTCCTTCGTTTAGTCAAATGTGATGAGGGTAAACTTTTGTTTGTTTGTTTGTTTGTTTGTTTTTCCTCAGCTCTCCTCTTTTTCCCTCCACTAAAAACATCTCCTACTTGCCTCTTAAATGACATATAGTTACCCCCTTCCATTTCCCCCTCTTTCCTCTCACTACATTTCTCTCTCACCATTTACCTTAATTTCTTTTAAGGTATGGTCCCATCCTATTCAGTTCAATCTGTGCTCTCTGTCTCTGCATGTGAATGCATGTGTGTATGTGTGTGCATGCGTGTACATGTGTATGTGTGGTCCCACCAACCACCCAGAAACTGAAAAGTTTTAAGAGTTAGAAATATTGTCCTTCCCTGTATGAATGCAAACAGTTCATTTCTGGTAGGTCCCTTAATACTTCTCCTTGCTGTTTACTTTTGCATGCTTCCTCTCATTCTTGTGTTTGAAAGTCAAATTTTCTTTTCAGCTCTGGTCTTTTCATTAAGAATGATTGAAAGTCCTCTGTTTCATTGAAAGACCATATTTTCCCTTGAAGTATTATACTCAGTTTAGCTGGGTAGGTGATTCTTGGTTTCAGTCCTAGTTCCTTTGCCTTCTGGAATATCCTATTCCACGCCCTTCGATCCCTTAATGTAGAAGCTGCTAGATCTTGGGTTATCCTGATTGTATTTCCACAGTACTGGAATTGTTTCTTTCTAGCTGCTTGCAAGATTTTTTCCTTGAGCTGGGAGTTCTGGAATTTGGCCACAATGTTCCTAGGAGTTTCTCTTTTTGGATCTCTTTCAGGTGGTGATCGATGGATTCTTTCAATACTTATTTTGCCCTCTGGTCCTAGAATGTCAGGGCAGTTTTCCTTGATAATTTCATGCAAGACGATGTCTAGGCTCTTTTTTTGATCATGGCTTTCAGGTAGTCCCATAATTTTTAAGTTGTCTCTCCTGGATCTATTTTCCAGGTCAGTTGTTTTTCCCATGAGATATTTCACATTCTCTTCCATTTTATCGTTCTTTTGGTTTTGTTTGGTGATTTCTTGGTTTCTCATAAAGTCATTAGACTCCATCTGTTCCATTCTAATTTTGAGAGAACTATTAAATTCAGTGAGCTTTTGAGCCTCTTTTTCCATTTGGCTCATTCTGCTTTTGAATGCATTCTTCTCCTCATTGGCTTTTTGAACCTCTTTTGCCAATTGAGTGAGCCTATTTTTCAAGGTGTTAATTTCCTCAGCATTTTTTTGGGTCTCCTTTACCAAGATATTGACCTTTTTTTCATACTCTTCTTGCATCTTTGTCATTTCTCTTCCCAGTCTTTCCTCCACCTGTCTAACTTGCTTTTCAAAATCCTTTTTAAGCTCTTCCAAGGCCTGAGCCCACCCAACACCCCCCTGGGGTGTCTGGGGTACTGAGGCCCCGCCCTCCACATCTTTCCCTGATGGGAAAAATACGTTCTCGTCCTCCCCATCAGATCCGAATGTCGGGATCATTTGCATTTGTTGGAAAAAACTCTCTAAAGTCTTATTTTTCTTCCCCTTTCTAGGCATTTTCCCAGGCAGTTACTTGACTTCTGAGATTCCTTTCCACCTCCACCTGGATCCGCCCAGCTAGTGCTTGGCCTCTGAGATTCAAATGGGCTTTCCCGCGGCAAGCTTTAGTTCTGGAGCAGGGGTGGGGGCAGGGCCGCCCTCTAATCTTGGGCCCTCAGGGGCTTCCTGCAGAGACTTTCAGGAACGGAGCGGGTGGGGGTGGGGGGCCCCGCCTGCTGTGCTCAGCTCCCTTGGGGGTTTTATTCAGAGGCGTTCAGCAGTAGAGCAGGGTGGGGGCAGGGCCGTCTCCCCTACTCGGCTCCCTCAGGTTGGAAAGACCTTCAGTATTGAAGATCCTACCTGCTGCTGGGGGATTCCTGAGTCCCGGGCCGTTGCCGCCTCAGCCGCCCGTCCACGCCTCTGCCTCCGCCGCTTCCTGCCCCCGTCTCTGCCGCAGCCGCTTCCTCCCGAGGGGGACCGAGTCACGGAGGCGCTCCGCTCCCCTCCCCTATCGCAGCTTTCTTTCTTACTGACCTGTAGTTTCTGTGGACGGAGGGACTTTCCCGGCTGCCGGAGCTTCCCCCGGAGCTTTCCTCTCAGAAGTCTGCTCGGGTCAGCTTCTCTGGGTCGCGGCCAGGGGTGGGGGTGGGGTCCGCTTTCTGGAGTGCGAAGGACCCCGGGGACGGCTCTCCAGGGTTCAGTGGAACGGAAATCTCTTCCCCTATGTTTATGCACCCCCTGCAGAGATTCAGAATTTATGGGGATCTCCTTTTACCTCAATTCCATGGGTTGTGGGCTCGGAGCTCGTAAATGTGTGTCCTTCTACTCCGCCATCTTGGCTCCGCCCCCCGACCACAAGCTCCCCTGAAGAATTATACTCAGTTTTGCTGGGTAGGTGTTTCTTGTTTTTAATCCTAGCTCCTTTAACCTCTGGAATATCAAATACCAAATCCTGTAATCCCTTAATGTAGAAACTGCTAGATCTTGTGTTATCCTGATTGCATTTCCACAATACTCAAATGGTTTCTTTCTGACTGCTTGCAACATTTTCTCCTTGACCTGGGAGCTCTGGAATTTGGCTACAATATTCCTAGAATATTCTTTTTGGATCTCTTTCAGGAGGTGATTTGTGGATTCTTTCAATGTCTATTTTATCCTCTGGTTCTAGAATATCAGGGTAGTTTTCCTTGATAATTTCTTGAAAGATGATGTTTAGGCTCTTTTTAAAATAATGGCTTTCAGGCAGTCCAATAATTTTTGAATTGTCTCTCCTGGATCTACTTTCCAGGTTAGTTGTTTTTCCAATGAGATATTTCACATTGTCGGCTATTTTTCATTCTTTTGACTTTGTTTTATAATTTCTTGATTTTTCATTGTTATTATCTTCCATCTACTCCATCCTAATCTTTAAGGAATTATTTCTTCAGTGAGCTTTTGGACTTCCCTTTCCATCTGGCCAATTCAGCTATTTAGAACTGGTTTTTTGAACCTCTTTTGCTATTTGGGTTAGCCTATTTTTATTTATTTATTTTTGAAATTTATTTTCAGTGTTCCACAATCACTGCCATATAACCTAAAATTTTTCTTTCCCTCCTGCCCCCTCCTCCCCCACCTCCTGCCTCCCTCCTGGAGACTGCATACAATTTTATATAGGTTCTACACATACATTCTTATTAAATACTTTTCCACCATAGTCATGTTGTATAGAAGAATTAAAATGAATGGGAGAAATCATATAGCAAACCAAAACATAATACAAAAAGAAATGATCTGCTATAACCTGTGATTGAATTCCATAGTTCTTTCTCTGGATGTGGAAAGCATTTTGCCTTAAAAGATTATTGGGAATTTTTAAAGTCCTTGCATTGCAACGATGTTTTAAATCTACAAGAAAAAATCCTCGCACACTGTGTTGTTGCTGTGTACAGAGTTCTCCTGGTTCTTCTCCTTTCTCTCAGCATCAGATCATATAAGTCTTTCTGGGCCTCTCTGAAGTCTTCCTGTTCATCATTTTTTATAGTGCAATAGTATTCCACTACATTCATATACCATAATTTATTCAACCATTTCCAAATTGATGGGCATCCCCTTGATTTCCAGTTTTTGGCCACCACAAAGAGTGCTGCTATAAATATTTTTGTGCATATGGGACCCTTTCCCATTTTTATGATCTCTTGGGGATACAGTCCTAGAAATGGTATTGCTGGGTCAAAGGGTATGCACATTCTTGTAGCCCTTTGGGCATAGCTCCAAATTGCTCTCCAGAATTGTTGGATGAGCTCACAGCTCCACCAACAATGAATTAGTGTTCCAACTCTTCCACATCTTCTCCAACATTTATTATCTTCCTGTTTTGTCTTGTTAGCCAATATGATAGGTGTGATGTGGTATCTCAGAGTTGTTTTGATTTGCATCTCTCTAATCAATAGTGATTTAGAGCATTTTTTCATATGACTATAGATATCTTTAAATTCTTCCTCTGAAAACTGCCTGTTCATATCCTTTGGCCATTTACCACTGGGGAATAGTCTATTTTTAAAACTGTCATTTTTATCAACATTTTTTTTTGGGTATCCTTTAGCAAGCATTTGACTCATTTTTCATGATTTTCTTGCATCACTCTCATTTCTCTTCCCAATTTCTGCTCTATTTCTCTTACTTGAGTCTCAAAATCTTTTTTGAGCTCTTCCATGGCCTGAGACCAATTAATATTTTTTTTGGAGGCTTTGACTTTGTTGTCTTTTGTTTGTATACTTTGGTCTTTCTTGTCACCAAAGTAAAATTCTATAGTCTGATTCTTTTTCCAGTTTCTGCTCATTTTCCCAGCTATTTACTTGGTTTTTGAGCTCTTGTCAAGGTAGTTCTCTTCTTCCTGTGGGGGTAAGGGATATATTGTCAGTTGTTTAATGCCCCCACAGTTTGTGGGCCTAGAGCTTCAGAAACAATTGCTGTTACTGCTGTCGCTGCCCCAACCCCTGCTGCTGCAGTTTCCTCCCCCGAAGTTTCCTCTACCCTCTCCACCCCCTCCATCCCCTCAACTGGGCCCTGACCACTCTACTCTCTCACACAAGTCCCACAAATTTTTTCCATTGACCTTCCAATTTGTCCTCGGCATTTTGGGGTCATGAAGTCTGGAAACCACCACAAGTGCCCAAGATTCAGTCCCTCCAAGGTCTACTCAGGTCCCATCTGTGTGGGTGTGGCCCACACTGAACTCTGTTCTGCTCCCTGTGTGGCATGATAGACACTTCCAGGTGACCTTCCAGGCTGCCTTGGGCTGGAGATTTGCTTCACTCCATCATTCTGTGCATTCTGAAGCTTCAGAATTTGTTTACAACAATTTTTTACAGGTATTTTGGTTGGATTTAGGGGGAGAACACTAACAAGTTGGTGCTGTTACTCAGCCATCTTGGCTTATATATATATGTATATTTTTTTTTCCTCCTTGTTTGATCTCTTTGAGTTACAGTCCTAGTAGGGATATTTGATTCTTCAAAGGGTCCAAACAATTTAGTAAATTTTTGAGCATAGTTTCAAATTGCTTTACTATTATATTCTTAGTTCCACCAACCTGTTTTCCCATAGCCCCTCTAACATTTGATGCTTTACTTCTTGGTCAACTTTCTCAAACTGATGGGTTCAAGGTGGATCCCCAGGGTTGCCTTAATTTGCATTTCTGATTTTATCAGTGATTTGTAATATTATTTTCATTTGACTATAGATAGCTTGGGCATTCTCCTTTGAGACCTGCCTGTTCATATCTTTTAACTATTTGAGGAATGACTCATTTTCTTATAAATTTGAATCAATTCTTTATATGTCTAGAGAATGAGTCTCATTGCAAAGATTTTTCTAGTTGTCTCTTTTTTAATTTTAGCATATTGTTTAAAAATTATGTAATCAAAATTGTTCATTTTATGTTCCATAATCTTTTCTATCTTGTCTGGTTAGGAATTATTTCCCTATCCATAGAGCTGAATGCTTCTTTCCTTCTTTTTTTAATATGCTTATGATATCACCCTTTAAGATGTTTAAGAAATGAATGATGACTCAAGATTATAGAACGATAGGTTTCAAGGTGGAAGGGACCTTAGAGATCATCCCTTCATTATAATTTTTCAAATGATGGAACCATGACACAAAGAAATGACAAGATTATATTTGTAAAGAACTTAGAACAGTGTTTGACACACAGTATATACTTAATAAAAACTTATTTCCTTTTCCCCTTCCTTCCTTCCTTCCTTCCTTCCTTCCTTCCTTCCTTCCTTCCTTCCTTCCTTCCTCCTCCCTCCCTCCCTCCTTTCCTTTCTTCCTCCCTCCCTCTATTCCTTCTTCCCTTCCTTCCTCCCCAATTTGGCAGAGATAGTTTCCAGCAGATACAGTCAAATTGGAGAAAATCATTTTGTCTTCCCAATTCTTTTCCATTTGTTATATTCTTTGTGCTTAATCATTTTTTTTCTCCCAGTGTAGTCAAAAGAACACTGGATTTAAGATCAGACCTATATCTTAATCCCAATTTCACTACTTATTGGCTGTGTGGTATTGGATGAATCATTTCTGGTTCAATTTTGAGGTCCAAGCTGTTCCCCATTCCTTCCTCCAAAACTAGCATAATGATTTGAATATCATAGGTAATGTGAATATTCTTATTGAACTGAATCTTAACTCTTTGAGTTTCAATTTCTTTATCTGTAAAATGGTGATAACACTTGTGTTTTTCTATCTCACAGGACTATGAGGGACAAATGAGAAAATGTCTGTAAAGTACTATGTAAATGTAACCCACCCTTTGGAGCTCTACCAAATGGCCTGAACTGTCTGCTGGTAGACATTCTTCTTTTGCAGTATTTCTTCCAAGAGGGTTTCAGACATTAACTTGGAAGCAGATTACCCAGAGTGCTGCTGATTCTGAATTTGGTTTTGAATCACCCCTCTGGAATTCATCAACCAATAATCATTTATTAAGTGGCTACTATGTACTAACACTGGGAGTTTTGTTATGTCTTCCAGGCCAAATAGGATATAAGACCAGAGATCACTAGATCAGAGATTTAGAGGTGGAAGGGACCACAGAAGCTATTTAGTTCAGTCTCCTCATTTTACAGATGAGATGCCCAGGGAGGTTAAGACACTTACCCAGGGCCCACAGCTAGCAGATATCCAAGGTAGGATCTGAACCTAGAGTCTTGATTCTTGAACCAGTAATCTTAATTATTGTCAGATTCTTGAATGTCTGGCAGAGAGATGCAGGTGAATTTTAAGAAGAGTGGGCTGAGTGACCATCATCTATGGGGAGGGCAAGGAATTTGCTTGCAGATAGGACCTCGGTTGCTCCCAGTTTGATGGAAGGATTTGGAGGCAGAGAAATGGACAGGGAGGAGAGAGCGTATAAAATTTTTTTTTTTGCCCTTCACAAT
The DNA here is from genome assembly GCA_023548195.1 of Bettongia penicillata ogilbyi. Lineage (NCBI taxonomy): Eukaryota > Metazoa > Chordata > Mammalia > Diprotodontia > Potoroidae > Bettongia > Bettongia penicillata. The sequence continues at coordinate 830,709 of JAJHZJ010000503.1, read as the reverse complement.
ACTGATCCAAATGTGAGAAAGATAAAGAACTGCAGTGTTTCAATGAGGTCAGTATAGTTAAAGTTTCAGTCTTATCTCTCCCCCAACTTTCACTGGGGACTTTAAATTAAAAAGTACAAAATCAAGGATTTAATTTAAGAAAAAAGAAGGGAGATTAATTCCTGTTTGAACTACCTGGGTATTTAGAACATTCAGCCTATCTCAGCAGAATGTCAGAAGATTACTAGGAAGAGGAAATGAAGATTATCTAGGATTTTCAACAGTTTGCTTTTTTTTCCCTTTTAATAATAAGTTTTAGAAAGCAGGTAAGTCACCCAAGGTGGGAACTGTTAGGCTCAGATGGCTCTTTTTCTTTAAAGAGCACCAGACAACAGTGAAGAGTCTTGGCATTTAGATGCAGATCTGTCACCAACTCAGCATTTGACCTTGGAGGGGCAGCTAGGTGGTGCAGTGGATAGGGCACCAGTGCAGGAGTCAGGAGAACCTGAGTTCAAATCTCACCTCAGACACTTGATACTCACTAGCTGTGTGACCTTGGGCAATTCACTTAACCCCAATTGCCTCATCCTGGGTCATCTCCAGTCATCCTGATGACTATCTGGTCACTGCATTCAGATGGCTCTGGAGGAGAAGTGAGGCTAGTGATCTGCACAGCCCTCCCTCACTCAAAACAAAGTCAAGTGCAAGTCATGTCATTATTTCTCTGATGGCATGGTCTTTTTTGGCAACAAAGAAAGAATATACATTGACCTTGGACAAATCACTTGCTATTGCTTGGTCTCAGTTTCCTCATCTGCAAAGTCAGTGGGTTAAGCTAGATGACTTCAGAAGTCCTTAGCATCTCTGACATTGTATGTGTCTATGAGTATTTGTAAGGAAATGAATCTGCTGTAGTTTAGTTGTTTTCACTTGTGTCTGACTCTTTATGACCCCCTTTGGGGTATTTTGGGCAAAAATAATAGAGTAGTTTGCCATTTCCTTCTTCAGATCATTTTACAGATGAGGAAACTGAGGCAAATAGGTTTGCCCAGAGTCACACATGACATAGCTACTAAATGTTTAAGGTCAGATTTGAACTCAGGATGATGAGTCTTCCTGACTCTAAGCTCAGCACTCTGTCCATTGCACTGCTTTGCTGCCTACAGGAATTAATATATGGATACGATTACATAGATAGGTAAGAAGGTAACTAGCTATGTTGAAAGCATTGTACTAAGCACTGGATATTAAAAAAAAAAAGATAGTCCCTACCCTCAGGAGTGTACCTTCTGATGGAGGAAGACAATACACAAAAGGAGGAGAATAAAGGTTGGTTTACCTGGGCCCCTCTCCAAAATGGAAATCCTGGGTGGTACTAACTCACCAATGGTTGGAAACCAGCATGACAGATGGATATTCTGGAATGATGAGACTCCAGCTGCTGAGGGAGACCTCAGGGTGAGGAAGGGCTGTGCTTTCTGAAAAGTGGTCCATGCTCTTGTCCATGATTTACTGAATTTGGCAGAGAGATGGGCCTAGTTTATGGTGATATCTTAATTGATGAGCATTTATTTAACACCTACTGAATGCAAGGGTCTGTCCCAGGAACTATTTAGGGAATACACAGAAGAGATGGGGAGCACAGTCCTTCCTTTGTGAAAATCCGTTATTGCTAGCCTGAGATATTCTTTTCCAGAGGGGAGGTCTAGGTTGAAATCAGTGGTGTTTGCACAGTAACATCATCACCTGATTAATCATCTTTGCAGATAAATAGCAGCCATCCACAAGTTGTTGGCCACTGAGTAAAGGGTAATGGAAATTTCTCAGCTTTAGTCAAATGGGACTCTGGCTTTGAGGAATTGTGCACTAACAATGAGATGAGGAGGGGCAAGGGAGATTCCTTGTCTTTGCCTAGACATGCTACCTGGAGAGATGGCATTCTAGCTTTAGTCCAAAAAAACCTCTAAGTTTTTGGAATTAATATTTCTTTGGTGACTTTGTATTCCCTAATTGTATCCTACCCATTCTGACTTGCCATTTTTCTTAAATTCTTCTTGATTTGGAAGTTTTCATGCTTGAAACATTATTCAGATAAAAACTTTCCACTACCTTCCTGTTGATGACCACAGAAGTGGAGAACAATTAAATTCACCTGAGTGATACCCCTCCCTTCCCTATAAAACATCTGAACTGCTCTCTTTCCTGAGCTGCCCTGACGAAAGAGAGAAACTGGGTTTAGAAGTTCCTGGAATAGCTTGGAGTAAACATGCACCTATTCTCTGTCAAGAGGTAAGTAGAATTCTTCATTACTGGTCCTCTGGAACAGTGTTGAATGTTATTGATTAGAGTTTTCAAGTCTTTCAAAATTGTTCATTTTGACATATTGTTAATAAAATAAATTGTTCTCTTGGTTCTGTTCTGTTTATTCTGCATCATTTCATATAAGTCTTCCCAACTTACACAAAAAATATCCTTTTATCATTTCTTATGGGGCAAAGATGTTTTATTCTGTGCCATAATTTGTTCAGCCATTTCCCAGTTGATCGATATTCCCCTAGTATATAGTTCTTTACTACTACAAAAAGAGCTGCCATATTTATTATTATTATTTTGTACAGAGGACCTCTTATTATTTCTTTGATTTCTTTAGGGACTAATGAAATTATTTTCACATGAAATAGAATGTACTCTCCCCAGCACAGAGAAGATCTTTATCCTTCTTAGATTTTGAATAGTACTCTGCATATACTTCTCTTGGCACTTACATCATGTACCTTACAAAATTGTAAAATTCATGAAACAATGGACTTTGTCTAATTTAATTGTGTATTCCCTGGTGTTTAACCTAGTGAGTACTTAATACATGTTTATTGAATTGCAATGCCTTATCCAAAGTGGGGTGAGATTGCTGGTGTTAATATTTTATGTCCAATTAGAATTTTTAAAACTATCCAGAGTGATACTGAAATTTAGGGAGTAAGAGAAGGGTAAATGCTTTTCTCAGGGCTCATTTCCACATGTGAAATGCTATAAGAAACAGCCAGTTGAAGGAGGGTAGACTGAAAGAGTAGAGCTTAAATGTTTATATACTATGCAACTTATGGGGAATAGTATATAAAATATGAAATAATGGTAACAAGAACCAAGCAGAGTTTGACTAGGGCACAGTACAAGAGCTATCACCTTTAAAATGCAAATATTACTATGAGGTTCCTCAATAGGAATTAGCTAATCATATCATTTTTCTTAATGTTTTCTGAGAGTTTGACAGTGAGGAAAGAAATGGGAGTTTTAACAGGGGAATGGTGGGAAGGAGAGAGAAAGCAATGTCAGAATGGATCTGCCCAGAGCCAGTGGATACCATGAGGGTATTTGGCACTTGGGAGGAGAGAGATTGCAAGCAAGAGAGAAGACAAGAGAAATGGGAAGGAGGAGACACAGTTTGAAAATAAAAGTGAAGAGAAAATTGTAAATTTGTTGAGGACCTAGCTTGTGTATATGTCACAGTAAAACAATCTTTGAGGACACCTAACTTTGGGTGGTTATGAATCACTTGGAACTTCTTTAGAAACTAATGGGGGAAAGAGAGAAAACTGTGTTTGTACATCCATTGAGCTTGGTATCATGGTAGTGAGGAGATGGAAGAATAAGAGTTGAGACATTCAGAAGTTCACAGGAGACAGTATCTTAGAATCTAAAATCCATAGTCTTTTTTTAAGTATAAAAGCTACAGATTTATTGTTATTTTATGATTAATAAATTGTCAATTGGCTATGATACTTTTCCACTACTAAATACCACCATTCACCAACACAGAAGTTGCTACTTCACTAGACTGAGGAACAAGGCAGTAGGAGCAGATATGTGAATATCATTGGTAAATCAACTTACATCCTTTGTGCCTGTGTACTGCACCTTATTCCATTGAGGCTAGAATCAAAGAACAGTAATCAATGATTTGAAGTCATCTTGGAGACCTCCACTGAATCCAAGGGATCTGTGTTTTACTTTGTTCTGTTTTACATCTTTATTAATGATAGATACCTTTATAAATATATTTGTGAAATAATTAATGAGAATTCCTTTCTCCTCTTCCTTCCCCTCCCTTCCTTCCTCCCTTTCCCTCTCCTTTCCTTCTTTTTTTCTTTCTCCTTTCCTTCTTTCCATAGTAGGAGGCTCTCAGGTGATGAAGAAGGAGAGGATAGAGGGGCATGTCAATCATCACTGAGAAGGGAGAAAAATTCCCAAGTGACACAAATCTGGAACAGTTAAAATATAGGAAAATAGGAAAAAGATCTTTACCTACAAGAATGTGGGGCAGAATCTCATGAAAAGAAATGTAATAGTGATAAATGCAAATTGATATCATTGATATTGGGTTAAAATATTGACTTCCTATGTACAAGTTGAGAAAGTCATTGTTAAATAGATACTTGTCCATAAACTATATGGAGGTCTTAGTGAACTAAAAGCTCAATATAAAGGATACTGTAATCAGTGCCATCTGGGGTTACATTTGGATAGATACAACTTCTGGGAACAAAGAGATGATAGGTCTTTTGTTCAGATCACATCTGGGATATTATATTCAGTTCTGGGTAGCACCACAGTTTAGGAAAGATATTAATAAATGGAGAACAGTTAATGAACATTTATTAAGCTCCTACTGTGTACCAGGCACTGGGAATACAAAGAAAGGTGACAGTCCCTACTCTCAGGGAACTCACAGTCTAATAGGGGAGAGACAACATGCATACAATGTACAAAGAAGCTCTACACAGGATAAATTGGTACTAATCAATGGAGGGAAGGCAACATATAGAAATGAGCAACAAATGGAAAGGTAAAGGACCTTAAGTCCATGTTATGTAAGGACTGAGTGAAATAACTGGAAATATTAAACCTGGTGAAGAGAAGAGAAGAGAAGCCTGGGGAAGGGAACATGAAAGAAGGTATGACAGTTGTCTTCCAGAATGAGAAAAGCTGTCAGTGTAGAAGAGGGATTAGGCTTGTTCTATTAGGAACAATAGTTGGAAATTTAAAGAGGCAAATTTAGACTGATTTTAGGATAAACTTCCTACTAATTAGGGCTATCCACAAGTAGAATGGAGACAGCTATATGGCATAATGGATAGAGTGTTGGACCTGGAGTCAAGAAGACCTGAGTTCAAATCTGACCTCAGATACTTACTAGTTATGTGACCTTGGACAAATCACTTAATTCTGTTTACCTCAGGAGAAGAAATGGCAAAATGCTCCAATATATTTTTGCCAAGAAAGTCCTGAATGGAGTCACAGCGTCAGACATGACTGAACAAAAAAGTAGATTAAGCGGTTCTGAAGGGAATGAATCCTAGTCGATGAAGTTCATTACGCAAAGGCTGGATAACTGGTCATCAAATGTGTTCTTTTGGGATTCTATTTTTTTAAGTAGTATTTTTTCCAATTACATGTAAAGACAATTTTTAACATTCATTTTAAAAAAAAGATTTGAGTTCCTCATTTTACTCCCTCCCTAAAATGGTAAGAAATTTGATACGTTACAAATGTATAATCATGTAAGACGTATTTCCATATTATGTTGTGAAGGAAAAAACACACCAAAAGGGAAAAAAAAACTACACAAAAATAAAGAAAGTGAAAATAATAGATTTTGATCTGCATTCAGACTACATCAGTTCTTTCTCTGGATGTGGATAGCATTTTCCATCGAACTTTTGGAACTGTCTTGGATCATTGTATTGCTGAGAAGAGTTAAATCATTCATAGTTGATCATTGCACAATGTTGCTGTTACTACGCAGTGTTCTCTTGGCTCTAGTCATTTCACTTTGCTTCATTTCATTCAAGTCTTTCTGAAGTTTACCTATTTATTATTTCTTATAGCACAATAGTATTCCATTACATCCATATACCACAACTTATTAAGTCATTCCCCAATTAATGGGCATTTTGGAGATTCTTTTTAAGGTGATGATTGGAATAGATTGCCCCTTATGGTAAACTATGATTAAAGAATCTATAATAGAGACTGTTGTCTCTGAAGACCAGAATGTTGCAATTGATTAGAATTATGATATTATAAGCTGTTAGAGCTGGGAGGGAACCTTAGAGACCACTGAGTCATAGCATAGTGGTTATGGAGTAGGAAGGGAGCTGAGAAGCCATTTAGTCTAGAACTCTCCTTTCATTTTACAGATGAGGAAGGCCCCATAGGTGATAGATTCTAGGGTGGAATTTGAACTCAATTCTTTCCCCTATAACATGCTGCCTTTAAATCTCCTATTTTAGGAATATGGAGAGAGGAAATGACTTGCTAAAGTCTGAGATCCCAGGCTAGAACTCAAGTCTCTTGTTGTTTAATTCAGTGATTTTTGGACCATAAGATCACAGAGTGAGAACTGAAAAGGAGCTCATAAATTCACCTCTCTCATTTTACAGACAAGGAAACAGAGGCATAGAGAGATTAACTCTCTGATTTGTCTTAAGATCAAACACTTATCTGAGGTCTCAAAGGTTATTTGCATGGGGCTCTCCTCTTTGGTGGAGACTGATTACTTAATGCTATATGACTGAGGGAAAGAGTTGATGAGAACTTGAGAGAGAAGACAGATGTTAGTCTTCTTGGCTTCCAGCTTTGAGAGAGAAGACATATAATTCTAGATTCCTTTCAGGCCCTTGAAGGGAATGAAAGACTGCAAAGAAGCTGACATGTAGAGGAACCACTGCTTTGATCTTGTCCCTACCCCCAGTTTACTGCACTAGAGACTTCAGGGAATTTTCCCTTGGGTGAGATCTGAGATTCTGTCTTTTGGTTTAGCTGAGATAATCTGGCTCCCAAAGGGAGAGCTTATTCACTCTGTATTGTCTGCTATATATTCTCATCTGAATATTTTCTCTGATTCCTGTTTGCTATGAGCTGAGATAAATGGGTTTATCTACTATTTGCTGCATATGCTCTTTGTGGAACTGGCGTTTGGCGGGAAGGTATTCAAGCCTTGGCTATATAATTTAGAGCAATCCTTTCCCATTAAGGGATAGCAATTAGGAGCTGTTTGAACCTGAAAGTTATTTCCCTTAAATTAGCAACACTTAGAGGCCCGATAAATATAATTCTAGCCCAGTACTCTTCTCACTGAGTAGAGCAGTGTGGCCAGCATTTGGCCCTAACCTCTTGCTCCCCTCCTGGCAGGAGTCTCCCTTGGAGAAGGGTGGGGGAGGAGACTCTGGAGATACCTATTCTTGCTTCTTTGCAAGCCACATCTGGATGGACCCATATGGATGCTACATTGGCAAAATATGCATAGCACCCCCTTCTCCTTAATAGGTAATAAATGACTGAAATAAAATTTGAACTCATGTCCTTTGACCCCAAACCAAGATCCATCATTTTGCTTGTTTTAAACCAGCTCATCAATTAGAGTTTGAGGCTCAGTCTTCAAAGACTATTAAGATAAACACTTTATGTTTTATCTTAGGAGGGAAATCAAGCATACTGAAAATATTTGGATCCATTTTTGAATTTGCTCTGAAGCAATCTGTAGGAAGTGAGGAGAGGAAGGTAGATAATCTCTGTCCTTCAGGCACTTATAATCCAGTAGGGAAAACAAACTGACATATTTGAAAAGTTAAATAATAGAAGAGAGGCACACACTAGAGATTGTTGATAAGAACTAAGAGATATATCAAGGCTCCAAATTGGATATTGTGTCATAATTCAACAAGTATTTATTGAGTGCCTACTATGCTAGACAGCAGGAGAGACTCAAAGATTGAATTATCTATTTAGTAAATGTCCAGCTTTTAAGTGTCTTTCAATAATGACTGAGAGGCAGCATGCCATATGGCATAGAAAGGGGAAAGAATTTCTTTTTTAACGTAAATTTTCTTTTCTTTAAATTATGAATTTAACCTATATCTACAAACATGAGCATTTTAATATATGAAAAAATGTGTCAAGAATACTTTTCATTTTGGGAGATCCCATAACCCCAAGTCAAGCAAAATAAATCAACTTCTTGGCTATATCTGAAGAGGTGTATCTCATTCTGCACCTCTAGTCAGTCATTTTTTGCCAAGAGGGGAAGCATGCTTTATCATCAATCTTCTGAAGTTAAGTGGTCATGGAACCAATCAGATTTCTGAAATCTTTCAAAGTTGTTTTTCTTTACCTTATTTTTTGTCACCGCGTACATTGTTTTCCTTGTTCTATTCATTCATTCTTTATTGGTTAATACAGATCTTCCCAGGTTTCTTTGAATCCATCATGTTTGCCATTTCTTTCAGCATAATAATATTTTATTATATTCCTATGCTGTAGCTTGTTCAGCAGTCCCCAAGGTGATGGGCATTTACTTTCTTGTAAGTTCTTTGCTTAAAAACTTCACAAGATTGACTTCATATTGTATAACCTGAAGTTTTGACATTCAACCTGCTTGTAAATTGGGGACTCTTTATGCAAAAATGCCAAATGAGGGCTATAGCCAGGCAATGCTATAGGAATCAGAAAGAAAGTTAGGAGTGAGGGCCAAGATTGAATAAGGGTAGTAAGTGTTTTTTAATGATGGAAGGAAGGCATTTCAATTTCTCTGAGCTTTGCATTTCTCTGGATTTTAAAAGAGCAGTTCACTGCTTAATAAACCATGGGTTGTTGATCAGAGCAAAGAATCCTCAGTGTTGGGTCATGGGAAATTTAGGGCTCTGAAGAGCTTCCTGTTCCTTTTGATGAAACATTTGTACTCTGAATCTCTCTGGTTTCCCACCCTGTTTTCTCTCTCCTGCTCTTTGGTATATTAGAGAGAACAGCTTTTAAAGGGCAAAATGGAGAAAAGCAGGGGTTTTTTTTTAGTCTCTTTCCACAGGAAGCTTGCCTAAAAATAAGGGGCATGAGCTGAAGTGGAGATTTAATAGCTGCCTGTAATGGCTAGTACTGAATATTGGGAATTAGATTATAAGTAACGTGGAAGGGTATGGAATCTCCATTTCTGCTTTCTGGATTTAATTGTAGGAAATTCTTTCCAATTTCAAATTTACTTATCTAATGTTATGTATTCTCCATGAGCAAAATGTTTTAATGGACCGTTATGTATTTTCTGCTCTTTTAAACATGGTTGAACATCCTTCTGAATTTCACGTTAAGCCAAGGATGTCTAGATTGCTTCCTTTCCAATGCTTCCTCTCCGGGGATCAGGTTGGTCAGTCTGACCCAAAGGCATAGGTGGAGCATGAGTATGCTTAAATATCATACACATTCTTCCAGGTGGTGTTTCTGTATAGGCAGACTGGATTTCACTGGCAAATGTGGTGGAAAGATTACCAGTGGCCCTAGGAATAGGAAAGGAATTCAGAGAAAACAAAATAATCAAAACATCGTTGTCCTTTTTGCAAGCCATAAGCTCTATCTGAAGCTAATTTTTCCCTCCCTTTTTTTTTGTTATGAACTTAATAATCAGTAAACAGGAACATTTCAATATATAATGAAATCTAAAAATAATTTTATTCAGAATTGTAAACTTTTTATTACGTACATTTTATTTTAAAAAGCTACATTAAATTGAACAAAGTATTGACAAAATTGTCCTATTTGTGTGCCATTTTGAATCTTTATAAACTTCCTTTTGTATTTTAAAAATATTTTATTGTTACTCTTTTCTTTTCTTTTTTTATGTCTTTCACTCCTTTCCACTTTCCTCCTATACAAGCCCTCCCTTATAACAAATAGTTAAACAAAACTGATCAATACTTTGGCTTTGTTTGAAAATGCATGTCCCATTTTGCACCTGTACTTTCTCACTTTTATGTCAAGAGGAAGGAAGTATACTTCATCATCTATCTTCTCCTGAATGGTCCCTGCATTGTTCAGAATTCTGAAACCCTACAAAGTTGTTCTCCTTTTCATTATTGTCATTATCATATAAATCATTCTCCTGGTTCTATTCATTTCACTTCACATAAGTTTATGAAAGTCTCCATGAAGTTAGATTTTCCTCCTTTCCCAGACACTTTTGCAGATCATAAAATGTTAGTAAGAAGGGATTTAAGTAAGACCCAGTCTTACATTTTACAGATAAGTAAACCAAGTACCATAGGATGAAGTGATGTCTAAGGTAGTGCAGCTAGTTAGTGGCAAAGTTGGGTTCAGAGTCCAGATCCCCTGACATGGGTCCAGTGTTCTATATCCCAATGGCTCCCTATGGAGATCAAACTCCTATGGAGCCAATTCTGTCACTGCATACAGTAGGTGCTCAACAGACATTGAGGTTGATCTTGTTGCCTTTAGGTAGTCCTGCCTCCTTAAGAAAATTTAAATTTATAGAGCAGATCAGTTTGGGAAAGATTATTCACATTATAACAATATTCTTTCCATAAGAAGATTAACTAAAGGGAGCCTTTAAATAGGAAAACATATTTCAGTATTTATTTCCAGTTGAGTAATTGAGTCTCTGGTCTCAGAGTTGAACTGAAGGAATTGAGGCTAGATTGCCTTTGGAAAATTGTGAAGTCCTTTTGGTGACTCTAAGCTTCTCCACAAAAGAATGAGCCGTTTTACAAAATATCACTATTCTTCTGATGAGGCAATTAATCTTCGAGTTCTGAGACATTATTGCCTCCTAAGAAAAAAAGTTGAAGATCACTTGGGCAATGAAGATGTATGAAAAGATTTCAGCATATTACAAATATTAATAGCTAGCATATATGTAGCACTTTAAGGTTTGTAAATTGCTTTACATATATTTTTTCATTTAATCTCCACAATGACCCTGTTATCCCCATTCTCATGTTACCATGAGAAAACTGAGGCTGAGAGAGGTCAATATAGCTAGTAAGTGTCATATAGCTGGTAAGTATCTGACACTGGGTGTGAATCCAGGTCTTCTTGACTCCAAGTATAGCCCTCTATCCATTTCAACATCTCTGCTTATAAAAGATGTCATCAACTCAATGTTTGAGCAAGCAAGATTAATTGGTCATGTAATGTGAATGAGAGATAACTGATAGCCTGCATGTGTCAGTGGCATCATCACAGTATCAACAGAGCATGAGAAAAGGCCCCTTGCATGTTTGTGAGACAATTTGTGGGCAAATTTTGATGAGCAACAAGCTTCGATTGGCATGGGCAGGCATGGATGGATTGGGATGTGTGTTACTTGAGGAAATGCCTACATGCATGAGCTTCTAGATCTATTGGAATATTGGAGGTTGAATGACTGATGTTTAGAAATTGAAATGAAGGACTCAGAGACATTAATAACAATTCCACAAACATTTATTAAGCTTCTTCTTGTGCAGAGTAGAGAGTGCTAGATCTCAGAAGGTAAAAAGATGAAAACAACACAGTTTTGACTTGAAGGAGTTGATAATTTAGAAGGAGGATAAGACAGCTAGATGTATAACATTAATAAGAGTTAGAATTTAATATATACAGGAGAAATTTAATAGTGAGGGAAGAAATATTTGGGGAGAGGTAATATCTACCTGGAAGGAGAGATTGAGGAAGAACAGGGACAGATGGATAAAGGCTAATAGTTCCCTTTTGTTGGAATGTGGAGTGTGCAAAAGAGAAAAGTATGTAAATTCAGATGAATGTAAATTTATTTTTGGAAGCTTATTTTGGTACTATGTGGAGGATGGATTAGAAATGGAAAAAAAAAGGCTAGAGGAAGGGAAAGAAATCAGGTAACTATTTCAATAGTTGAGGTGCACTAAAACAAAGATCTGAATGAAGGTGGTGACCATGTGAGTAGACAGAAAGGAGCAACTACTAGAAATATTGGGCAGCTAAAATCAACATTTAGTAGTTGATTCTATGTAGGGGGAAGAGCTAAAGTTGATTCCTTAGTTAGTGGTCAGCTTCTTAGGAGGATGGTGATGCCATCAACAGAAACAGGGAAGTTATGAAGAAGGTAGGGCTTCAGGGGAAAGATAATGAGACCTATTTTAGATTCAATGAATTTTAAATGCCTATAGGGCATCCAAGGGATGATTTTATATGGCTAAAGAGTGAGTGGCTAATCAGTAAGTGGAAACAGTGGATCTACGCTATTTTTTTTCTAGAAATTTGGCAGGAGGAGAGATAGTACTTTAGCTTGATGGAGGCAGCATGGTCAGAATTTTTATGATGTAAAGACCTGAACATGTTCATAGACAAATGTAAAATTGAAATGTTAGGAGTAACTGCCCACTAATGATCAATCATGAATGAAGAGAACACATCTATACACTGAGAATGTAAATCACTGGGGAGATGGAATTTGATTTACAAATAATAATGAATATACCCAGTTATGCCTGAGGACTGGCAATGTCTTACTTCTTTGTATTGTGACCTTGACAAAATGTGAACTTACCTTGTCCTTGGAACTTGGTGACATCACATTGATGCAGCTGGTTTATGTACCTAACCTACACTTTTGGAACTGGCCTTAAAAAGTTGGGGAGAGGGGTGGAGCCAAGAAGGCAGACAAAAGGCAATATCTACCTGAGCTCCTATGGACGACTTTAAATAATGCCATAAAATAATTCCTAGAGAAACAGAACTCATAAAAGAATGGGGTGAAATAATTTTCCAACCAAAGAGGAAGGTTGGTAGGAAAGATCTGTTACATCTAGGTGAGGGTGGAGTACAGTGCATCACAAGCCACACCAGCACAGACCCAGAAGGCCTTGGGAGCTACTGAATCATCATCACCACCATGACCACCATGACCACCACCACCACCACCACCACCGCCACCACCTCCCCATCCATAGCTCTCAGCCCATAGATGGTAAGGAGGTTGAACAACTGGTCAGAAGGAGATTACAGGGGTGTCTTTGATGACTCTGAAGCAACTTTCTGTTGCTTTATCCATACTAGGATTTAGATGGCAGTCCTAGGTGGCAGTCCCATGGGGAGGAGAAGCACTAGCACATTGTGGAGTGGGAATTCTTGTCATAGTTCCAAGGGAGAAAACAATTGTTCACTCACAGACCAGAGCACAGGTCAGTAGAGGAGTAAACACCTTTCCTTAGATCATACCACTTTGGAAGAACTGAAAACTTACAGGTGCCTAGAAGTATCACTAAAAAACAGCTTCACAAACCCCTAAAAGCTTGGAACAGTGCTCTCTCTACCCTGGAATTAGAGCCCTACTTTAATAAAGTGCTAAAAGTCAAGAAATAGGCTAGGAAAATGAGCAAGCAACCAAAAAAATTCTGACCATGGAAAGTTACTATGGTGAAAGGGAAGATCAGAATACACTCAGAAGAATAAAAAGGTCAAAGTTCCTACATCCAAAGCCTCCAAGAAAAATATGAATTGGTCATAGGCCATGGAAGAGCTCAAAAAGGAATTTGAAAATCATCTAAGGGAGGTGGAAGAAAAATTGGAAGAGAAATGAGAGTGGTGCAAGAAAATCATGAAAATGAGTCAACAGCTTGGTAAAGGAGACACCAAAAAATACTGAAGAAAAAAACACCTTAAAAATAAATTAGGCCAAATGGTAAAAGAGGTACCAAAAGCCAACGAGGGGAAGAATGCCTTGAAAAGCAGAACTGGACAAATGGAAAAGGAGGCATAAAAGCTCATTGAAAAAAATAATTCCTTAAAAATTAGAATGGAACAAATGGAAGCTAATGACTTTATGAGAAATCAAACAATACCAAAGGAATGAATAAATAGAAAACAATATGAAATGTCTCATTGGGAAAAATAACTGGCTTGGAGATCCAGACATAATTTAAAAACTACTGGACTATCTGAAAGTCATGATAAAAAAAGATCCTAGGCATTACCTTTCAAGAAATTATCAAGGAAAACTGCCTAGATATTCTAGAACCAGAGGGTAAAATAGAAATTTAAAAATCCACCAATCACCTTCTGAAAGAGATTGCAAAATGAAAACTTTCAGGAATATTATAGTCAAATCCCAGAATTATCAGATCAAGGAGAAAATATTGCAAGCAGTCAGAAATAAACAATTCAAACATCATGTAGCTAGAGTCAGGATAACACAAGATTTATCAGCTTCTACCTTAAATGATCAGAGGGCTTGGAATATGATATTCCAGAAGGCAAAGGAGCTAGGATTACAACAAAGAACACTTACTCAGCAATACTGAATATAATTCTTCAGGGGAAAAAATGGATATTCAATGAAATAGAAGATTTTTAGGCATTCTTGATGAGAAGACCAGACCTGAATAGAAAAAAATGACTTTCAAATACAAAACTCAGGAGAAGCATAAAAAAGTAAACAGAAAAGGAAAATCATAAGGGACTTAACAAGGTTAAACTGTTTACATTCCTACATGGGAAGATGATACTTATAATTCATAAGAACGTTTTCATTATTAGGGCAGTGAGGAGCATGTATAGATGGAGGGCATATGAGTTTAATATGAAGCAATGATATCTAAAAAGATAAAATTAAGAGGTGAGCGAGGAGTGTATTGGGAGAAAGGAAAAAGGAGAGGTGGAATGGGAGAGGTATGATTTTATCACTTTTATTTCACATAAAAGAGGCAAGAAAAAGCTTTAAAGTGGAGAAGAGTGGGGAGGTGAGGGGCTATGAAAGAACCTTACTCTCATCAGAATTGGCTTAAGAGGGAATAACATGCACACTCAATTAGGTATAGAACTTTATCTTACTCTACAGGAAAGTAGGAGGGGAAGAGGGTCAGAGAAGGGAGGTGATGGAAGGGAGGGCAGATTGGGGGAGGGGATAGTCAGAAACAAAACACTTTTGGGGAGGGACAGAGTGAAAAGAGAGAGAGTAGAATAATGGGGGAGGGATAGGATGGAGGGAAATACAATTAGCAATAGTAGCTGTGAAAAGCTCGAACACTGCCAACTCTATCAATTATAAGGGTCAGGAAAACATCTCAGACTTCTTTGTAATCCAAGAAAAAATTAATAATCACAGACAAGCCAAGAGCTTGCTTAGATTTGGAAGTTATAGCCACTACCCCCTTCAGAATCATTTAAGTTGGAAATGCTGTCCTGAGTTGAACAGTGATCCAGAAGAATTAATGTGTCTTACTAAATGCCAAATGTGCCTTGAGGAAATATGGAGACTGGGGAACAATGTTCTGTATTGTTCTCTTGTAAAGCACTGGTGGTCTGTCTGTCCCATCTACTGAATTTTATAAACTTGAAATAGAGCTATTCCTTTACCCTTTAAAATATTAAATGCTTTTTAAAAATGCCATTCAAAATTTATTTCTCTGTTATTTAAGAACATGGTAAGTTTTTGATTGTTGGGTGGAGTCACTTGGTTAGAACCAGAGAGTCTTTGTTCAACCATTAGAACATGAAAGCTGAGTTTAGGTTCCTAGGTCTTTTCAAACCAAGTGTCCAATTATTCAGTTTTAAAACTGGAAGGAACCTTAGCAGTGATTTAGTTCAGTGCCTGCCCAGATCACGAATATAATCTACAACATCCCACCCCCCCAGCTCCACCCCTGCAGTGCTCATTTTGACTCCCTTGAACACATGTAGTGCTGATTAGGTGATGAAATAGAGTACTTACTGGCAGAAGGACAGCTGATGGGTTCAGAGTATAGACTGACACTTCTTTTTTCCTCCTCTCCCTTCCTTGCTTTTTTCTTCCCTCCCTCTCTCCTTTATTTGATTCCTTCCTTATGTTTAATTTGACTATAAATCTTTAAAGTATTTTTTTCACGCATTTTCAATGGGTGGGGAAGGGGGAGATGAGAGTGAGATAATTTGGAGCTGAAAATAAAATATGGTTGAATTAGAAAAAACCAAGAAACAGAAACAAAGTAGATATGGTTATCCTGGGCAGGAAAATTTACTGCAAGGTCTACTTATGTAACGTGATTTTTCCTTTCTTTGCCAATAACTAGGCCCTACCATAACAAGGCCTATTAATATAAGATTTTATCTAAATTATATATCACCCGTCAGTATCTAAGACTTAAAGCAAAAATTAACCAGAAGGTTTTAAATTTTGGAAAAAAAGGAATTGTGGGAAGCCATCTAGATAACAACAGGATTACCCATTTTAACTGATTTGTGTCTTGTACCCCTAATTCTGTTGAATTTTAATTTCCTAGATGTTAGGAGGGCTGAGCTGATTTGGAAAAATTAGCTAAGACCATGGGCAGAGGCTGAAGATATGCTTATGTTTGTTTAAGGAAAGCAAAGGTAGCAAATTCTTATGCACATATGGCCAATTCTGAATTTCTCTGAGACCTCAGAGATTCTCTGGGCAAATTTCTAGGTTCCTAAAACTTAACTCTCATCCTTCAGTTAGCTGTTGCGTTTGTCCTTCAGTCCTGAAGAGGACAAAGACATCAGGGAATGATGATACGACTCAGAGCTGACTTGGGTTTGAATGAGGGAGCGCTGGGCAAGGTTACCAGGCTCACTTTCTCCTCCCGAGGCATCCTTCAGTTATCACAGTACGAACAAACCTTCATTTTCAATACTTGTTGTATTCGTGTCCCAGTTAGCCAGAAGTGTCAGTATTCCTTTAATAAGAAGCCTAGGAGTGGGGGCTTTATGAAGACAAGAAGGGAAATATTCATTGGTACGTTATAAAATAAAGCTCTTATATGAGTTCTATGTTTTATGTCTACTAAGCAAGTTAACTAGAAAGTTAGTAGTCAAAAAATCCAGTTGTTTACATATATCACCACTCCCTCCTACATTTACTCCCCTTCCCCCAACATATACATCTCTACCAAAGTCATACAGGAAGACAAAAAGCAGGAAACCTGAATGAGTTGAGGCAATTTGCCAGTTTTAAGTTTACTATGCAAAGGATGCGATGACAGTTTATTTTTCTGGCTATTTTGATTCAATCCAATTCAGTAGGGATTTATGTGTATCTATTATTATATAGACACATAACTTTTAATGGAGATAGCTGGGTGCCACAATGGATAGAGCACTGGGGCTTGGAATCAGGAAGACACATTTCATGAGTTCAAATCTGGACTCAAATACTTACGAGCTGTATGACCCTGAGCAAGTCATTTGACCCAGTTTGCTTTGTTTCCTCCTCTGGAAAATGAACTAGAGAAGGTAATGGCAAACTACTCCAGTGTCATTACCAAGCAAATCCCAAAATGAGGTCATAGAGGGTTGGATAAGACTGAAGCAACTCAAAAACAACATCATAACTTAATTTTTTTTACAATATTCTTTTTATGGTGGTTGTCTGGAACCAATCCCATAATATCTCCAAGGTATGCCTGTACTTGCAAATAATTTCTTTTTTCCCCTTAATAATATTTGATTTTTTCTAATTACATATAAAGATAATTTTCATTATTGATTTTGGTAAAATTTGGAATTCCAAATTTTTCTACCTCCCTCCCCAAGGCAGAAAAGCAAACTGATATAGAACAATACAACTTTAGGAAAAAAGTTACACGTACTCTGGAATAAGGTAATGTGTCTTTATATGTTGTTTTGGAAACAACATCAAGCTAGTACTGATGGGGTACTTGGGCCCCACTTTAAAGTCACATTTCTCTTTAAAAATCACATTTCTCCCTAGCCTCAAAACACTATCCCAGGCAGTTTGTCTCCAGTCCAGTGATCTCCCTTCCTGCTACAGCAGCCAGCTGCACCTACAGAGCTCATTAGGCTTAAGCTGCTGTGTACTGGCTGAACAGGCTGTGCACTGGGTCATAATGACATTTACTACTCACTGACCAATCATATGTATTCTAGACTTAGACATTCCTATACTCCCTTACATTAATCTTATCTAACAAGACATTGATGAGAGAAGACTGGTTTTTCCTGGTCAGCCCTGTCTGTTGGCTGACTTAGTGATGTTTCGGGCCAAAACCATACCTCCAGGTAGCCCCCGCTTAGGTTATTTCCCGATGTATTTTGGGTAAAATACCTGTGCAGTAGATACCAAAAGTGCATGTTCCTTTAAGAACTGACCAGTCCTTAACCACTCTCTAAACCCACCCCAAAACACCTAGTTAGCATATTTGGCACAAGTGCTGCTATAGAGTACCCTATATAAATTTTCCCTGTACCCCTTTAAGGTTGCAAGTTCCCTATTAATTCTTGCCCACTGAAAAGAGTAATAAATCTTTACCTTGACCTCAACAATGCTTGAGTTCATCAATTCTTCTCCTGATGACCTGCCCTGGTACCCCAGCTTTTGTGGGGGTCTCACACCCCCTTTCTAGCCCTCATTAGTACCATGAATAAAATCTAATTTTAAAATTAAAAAAAAGGGGAAGAAAGATCAGAATGCACTCTATGGGTTAGAGAACTGGAGAGACAGTGAGGTGGAGTGGAAAGGGAAGACACAGAAGCATGAATTAGGGTCCCTGGTGGGGGGCCAGGAAACTAAGATCTCCCTGTAGTAAAGGAGAGACCAGCACCAAGTAGATCAGGATAATGATAGAGGAAATCTTGAACCTTAAACCAAAGAGTGTAGTTTCTAGATCAAAGTAGAGGCTTCAGGAACCTGAAGTAGAGGTTCAGGATCTGTAATGCTCAGGGACAAAAAGAAAGAGAAAGTCCAAACTTTCCTCTTTCTAGGCAATATGAATCATCAAGGCTGTGAAGATCTGGGGAGGACCAGCTCTCTTGCTGCTATGTTTGTTTCCCTTTTGGGGTAGGGCTGCAACTCAGGGTAGCTCTGTAAGTGTAGAGAACTGAGTCTGTGAGGCAAATAGATTCATCAGAAGGAAGTGTTGCCTTCAGTTACAGCAATCTTTAAGCAGTAGAAGGGGAAGTAGAGATACTTAGCATAGTGTTAACTTGAAGGTTTTTATTGTTCCATAAAGGGAGGGAGACTGAGGCATCTTGACTGTTTTGTAGTTGGGTGTGAGTTATTTGCAGTTTTGATGAATCAAATAAAGCCTGTTCTACATTCAAAGTTGTGTTAGTCTGAGTGCTTGCAGGGGAGGTAAAGGCTACTTTTTGTTTTGAAACTTGTGCCAAATCCTGATGTCCTCTGGGGGAATGCTGGGCAGGAGCACGGATCTTTGTGTTTTATTGATAAGCCATCCAATCTTCAATGGGAACCCATTGCTTTAAGAATGGATTTATGAATAACATTTTCAGGAGCACAGGTATCAATTAAAATAAGGATAAGTTGACTACTGTTGTTTTACTGAGTAACACAAATTTGCTTAAAAGGAAGTTGGAGAACAAAGATTTTGGCTTCTTACAGAACAATTTCTTTAAGGTGAAATATCTTGATGACTAGTAAAAGGTGACCTGATTTATAGCTCTGCAAATAACTGGTTAGCTCCTGCTAATAACTAGCTCTGTGACCTTGGACAAATCCCTGTCTCTTTCTGGGGGTCAGTTTCCTCACTTACATGATGAAGGCAGCAGACTAGACAATTTCATAGGTCCTATCTAGTTCTAGCGCTCCATGAGGGGTAACTTGTATTTATTTTCAGATCAAAGGAGGTAGAATCAGTGGCCTGAGCCCTCTGGTCCCTCATTTACATACCTCAGATACTCAACTCAGGGAGAGGGGGTGAGATATCATTGAGAACATTGTTTATCTCAACCAAGACATTACTTGGTTCTTAAGCTGGGACACTTCGCTAGCTTGGATAAAACCAGAAATGGGAAAAATGGGCAGAATCTAGTGTGCACTGTGGGACTATGGGGCTTAAGTCAGTGACTTTCTTCAATTAACCTGGGACTTGAAATGCTCTAGAGATCAACAGCAAGAGAGTAGTTATCACTTCAGAAGTGTGTGAGCATCTGTTTGTGCCAGAAGCATTTTCCTTATAAGTTGGCTAATGGACTGCTAAGCCATTCCAGGCATTTAGCATTCATCTGAGATGCAAGCAAACTGGCTTAGGTTTCCAGAGGGAACTTGGGGTGTGGTAGATAGAGGACTGGATTTGATTTTTTGATCACAAAATTAGTTTCAGAGGTGGAAGAGTCTTCAGAGGAATGGGGATCTTCTACGTTTTTAGTATGTGACCAACTAGCCTTTGCTTATCGTCCTATAGGAAAGAAGAACCCCCTATCCCATTCACCCCGCTCCCTGCCAGTAACAACTCATGCTAATTTTGCATAGTTCTAATTGGTAGGAGTTTTTTCTTTTTCAAATTTTAGTTTGCCTTTCTGTGCAACTTCTACGCATGGCTCCTCATTCTGCATTCATGGGCCAAGCAAAATCATGCTAATTTTTCTGTCACATTTTCAAGTATTTGAAAACAGCTTCTCTATTCCTCCACAAGCTATCTCATTCAATCTTGTCTCTGCCACTTGAACAAGTCACTTTCTTCCATTACTCCATTCCACACATTGTGAGATCCAATGAGGCTGGTCTCCTTTCTGCTCCTCACATAAGATTCCCTATCTTCTGACTAGGGGATTTCACTGTCTGTCCCCTGAACTTAGCTTTTTCTCCTTCCTCCTCTCCACCTTCTGGGTTTTCCTGCCTTTTTCTAGTCCCAGCTAACATCTCACCTTCTACAGGAAACCTTTCCTGATCCCCTTAATGCTAGTTCTTGCCTCTGAGGATTATTTCCAATTTGGCCTACATACGCATTTGTGTGTAGTTTTCCTGTTGTTTCTCTCATTAAACTCTGAGCTCCTTGAGGGCAGAGATTGTATTTCACCTTTTCTTTGGATTCCCAGCACAGTGCCTGGCACATAGAAGGCACTTAATAATTCTTATTGATCGACTGACATTGCTTTCCATCCTTCTTTGCATGCTTATCTGTAAAATGATCAGGGGTTCCTAAGCCAGGCTCTATGAACTGATTAAAAAAATATTTTTAAAACTTTGTTTTAATATAATTGATTTGTTTTGTAATCCTTTGTATTTTATACATTTAAAAAACGTCATTAGGAAAAGGTTTCACCAAACTCTTAAAGGAGTTTATGATACAAAAATAAGATTAAGGATACCTGGAGTAGATGATCTCTGAAGATCTTTCCAAATGGAAAACCTGACAATTATTACTCTTTGGAAACATTCTTGCCATTGGAAATGGTTATGTGGCATGGTGAGGGGTTTGTTCCCTAGTTGGAAGGACTTAACAAACTGTTACTACCCAGGGATCTCTTATAATGGTCAGTCTGAGCTCACCTTTCCCCCAAAAGGGGATAACTTTGTCTAAGTTATCTCCTGTATCTCCTCTGTGGATCATTTAGCACAATATATGATTTCCTTGAATAATCTTGTTTTTCACAGGCCATGCAGCTTAGCTTTCAATCAATTATGCACAAATACATTTTAAAAAGTCAACATGTTACATCTCAGCCTGCCAGCGTATTTAGTTTCCCTTGCCTAGAAATTCATGAATCAATTGCTTTAACAATACTTTCCCCAAATTGCCTTTGAATGCCTGTGATGTCATCCACAGTTAATGTGTTCCTGATAAATAATGCATCAGGAAGTGGTGATTTTTCCTCCCCTGGGGACATAATAAAGAAAACAATTTGTTCCCTTGATTAGCAGCCCTAGCCTCCTCATCCAGGTCTGGTTAGAGAGAGAGGTAGAAGTGTCGAAAGAGAACCTTGGGGCTGAAAGATGTTAGTGTCCAGGTACTCACTGCTTTCTTCTTTGGCAGAATGAGGTTCAGAAGGTTAGACACATGTCCTCATGACTTGCTAAGAATACAACAGAAGACTCCGAAATTTTTTAACTTGGCCAGAATGCACTGTCATCGATATGGGGGATAAGTTTGCCTCTTGGATGGAAAAACTGATGATGTTTAGATTACATCATTGAGCAGTATTGAATTGGATAACATTGGACAGCTGATAGTGTAGGCATGGAGGTAGCAAGACCTGGGTTTAAGGCTAGTCTTTGACATTTACTAGTTGTATAACCACAGGCAGTCACTTAACTGCTCTGAGCCTTGATAGCCTCATCTGTAAAATGAGGAGTTTGGCTTCTCGTGTCCCTTCCAGCATTAGTACTCTGCTCCTTTGATCTGGTGATGGGCTACCTGCTGCTAGGGCTCTTTCTACACAGTTCAGTGCCTTAATTATAATAGGCATTTGATAAATCTCTATTGGTGGATGCTCTTGGTTCCTACTGTGCTCCTTAAGACACCATAACAGAAGCATGGAGTCACACAATGTTAGAACCAGAAGAGACCTCAGAGACCATTTAGTTTAACTTACCAAAAAAGGCAGCTGTTGCCCAACTCTGTCCTGAGTGTTATAAGCTCTTGGCTGTTGTTGTTCAGTGGTTTCAGTCATGCCTTTGTTACTCCATTTGGGGTTTTCTTGGCAGAGATATTGGAGTGGCTTGCCATTTCCTTCCCCAGCTTATTTTGTAGATGAGGAAACTGAAGTAGGTAGCATTAAGTGACTTGCCCAGGGTCACACAGCTAGTGTCTGAGGTCAGCTTTGAACTCAGAAAGATGAGTCTTCCTAACTTCAGACCCTGCCCTCTATCCACAATGCCACCTAGCAGCTAAAAAAACTCTTGATACCTTAGCCCATTTATGGGTCAGAAGGCAGGCTCCAACTCACCCTAAAAGTGAGTTAGTAGAGCATGCCCTGAGTACTGGTCATTCTATAAGTAGCTCTGACTCCAGGCTTGACTTGACTTTCTTGGTTTTCCAGAGTCATCCCTATTGGCTTTCTTTGCAACACAGCTTCTGTTCTTGTTTCCCAACTCCTGAGTATTTAGTTGGGTCTGAACTCCCTGACTTCTGCAGTCTCTGTTGGCATATTCACTTCCCTTTCTCTTATTCTGCAGTTTGCCTCTTGCAGTCTCACATCTACACCACTGCTTGGCTACTTTACTCTTGCTTTCCACGATTGGCTCTTTTCTCTCTGAAATGAATGGTTACTCTTGACCATCAATGGTCTAGCTGTTAATCCTGGCCTGGCTGATTTTGCTTGACAGATGGTGAGCCTTTTGAGGACAGAGATTATCATATTCTTCAAGGGAAAGGCTAATACTTAAAAATCACATTTATGTAAAGCTTTAAGATTTGCAAAATAAAATTCTTTAATAGCCCAGTAATATGAGTAGTTCAAGTGTTAGTGCTACTGGTTTAAAAGATGATAACACTGAGGAGTAGATCAGGGAGGAGCAACACTGCTAGAACGGGAGCAGAATCAGTTCTTGACCTCAAGTCTGATTTGAAGTCTAGGGGACATAGTTATCTCTTGTGCTTTTGCTGGCATGTTGGGAGTAAGATCATAACAATTGCCTCTATTGTCCAGATTTAACCACTTCACTTCTTACATGGTAATTTGTAAACAAATAAAAGCACTTGTCCAGGAGAATTCAAGTTTTGGCTGGCAAGTGGTACTTTCCACTGCAGAAAATTCATCAAAAATTCATCAATTATTTTAGGCTGGCAATCAAAGTTGCCTGGCTCAAGGATTTGAGTCAGCTTCTTTATCATGTCCCCAGGCAGGGTCTACCGAAGCCTTCTGTACATCCAAGTTGCCCCCAGATGCCCATCACTGAGCAGACCAAATTGCATTTTATTAAGCCTACCCAGCTGTTCCAACCTGTTTGCTCAGCTTCAGGATCCTATCCATGCCCTCTCCTTTATAAGCTGTCTGATACCTGTCTGAACTTCATTTTTGGCTTATGACTTCTCTCTTCTCCCATTTTTTTCTTCCCCCGCTCCCATCCTACCTACTACTAGCCTATGGGACAGCTAGGTGGTGCAGTGGATAGAGCTCTGGAAGAGTCAGGAAGACCTGAGTTCAAATCCAGATTAGTTTATGTGACCTTAGGCAAGTCACTGAAACTCTGCTTAGGAGGCAGCTAGGTGACTAGTTCAGTGGATAGTGTGCTAGGTCTGGAGTCAGGAAGACTCCTCATCCTGAGTTCAAATCTGGTCTCAGACACTGGCTGTATGTACCTGGGCAAGTCACTTAATGCTTTGCCTCAGTTTCCTCATCTGTAAAATGAGATGAAGAAGGAAATGATAAATCACTCCAACATCTTTGCCAAGAAAACTTCAAATGGAGTCACAAAGGGTCAGGCAGAACTGCAATGACTGAACAACATTTATATAGCGCTTTAAGCTTTGTAAAGCTCTTTGCATATTTTATCTTAGTTGATTTTCAAAACAATCCTGTAAGATAGGTGTTTTATAATGCCCATTTTACAGGTGAGGGAATTGAGGCTTACAGAAATTTAGTGGAGGGGCAGTTGATAGTGTTGGACCTGGAGTTAGGAAGAACTGAGTGCAGAGACTGCCTCAGACACTTAGTAGCTGTATAACCTGGGTAAGTCACTTAACCTCTGTCTGCTTCAGTTTCCTTGTCTGTAAAATGGGGATAATAATAGACCTACCATTCAGAATTGTCATGAGGATAAAATTAGAGAGTTTTATATACACTTTATGTAAAGCACCTACCATTCAGAATTATCACGAGGATAAAATTAAAGAGTTTTATATACACTTTATGAACATCTTAAAGTGCTATATAAAACTACATTGTTATCATCATCATCAACATCATTACCATCATTTGTCCATGGACAAATATAGTCCATGAGAAGCCACACAGCTAAGTGTCTGGGGCACGACTTGCATGTAGGTCTTGATTCCAGTTCCAGAGTTCTATCTCTTGTGCCATCAAGTCTTTTAAGTATTAATCGGAGAAACAATTTTCACAGAGTAAGCATAGGAAGGAGAGAAAGAGAAAAGCACTTAGACATGCTAGGCTTCCAGAGCAGTGGTAGAAACTTTCAGTCATGGTAGTTTTCTGTGAATGTGTTGATCAAGCCTGGTTTTTCCATTGCAAAGGGGAGATAGTTCTTTGGAGCTTGGTGGCTGTTCATTGTCAGGCATCAGAGTCATTCAGAGCTGAAGCCCCACGAAATCAATTTTAAGCAAATCTCTTTGGGAGTTCCTTTCTGAAGAGTCAGCTTGAGTATTGTGAGTCTCCAGGGGCCTGTGTTTCTGGCCTCAGAGCAAGTGATTTCTTGTGTGTATACCTTTGGTAGATGGAATTCCTCCACATGAGGATCTATCAGTTTGTATTTATTGGAGAGAAGGAGAGAGGGAAAAAGGGAGAGAAGAAAACAAGGAGGGGAGTGGTGAGGTGGGGGAGGGAGAGAGGGAATGAGAACAGAACCACTAGACCTGGTCATAATCCCATGGATGAGGTGGGGACATGATCTTTTTTCCACTCAGCAGTCAAGGGAAGAATGGAGAAGTGGGAGTAAGAGATTGTGTAAGCTTGGTGTCATCTTGGACTTCTTCCCTCATTTCCAGTACATTACCATGTTGCTAATTTTTCCTTATGTGAAATTCCTCATTCTTTTCTTGTTTGTGACCAGAGCTACAACCCTAATCTAGGGAGTTGTTACCTTGTGACTAGATATCCATGACAATCTTCTCGTCAGACTTCTTGCCTTCAATCTCTTCTTCCATCCATCTTATAGATCACACACACACACACACACACACACACACACATATATATATACACACACATATACATATATATGTACCTTTTCTATTCAGTGCTTTAAAGTTTGCAAAGGGATTTAAATGTTTTACCTCATTTAATTCTCATGACAATCCTGTGAGGCAGATGCTAGGCTAGGAGAAGTCAAGTGACTTTTCTGGGGTTTCAAAACAAGCATCTGAATTGGGGTCTGGACTTACATCTTTTTGTCTCTAAGTCCGGTGCTTTATCCACTAGGCTGCCTAGCTGCCACTTTTATCATGTCACTCCTCTGATAGAGGGCATATAATGAGTTTTTGCTAGCTATCAGGATCAAGTCTAAACTTCTGATCCTTGTAATACAAGCCATCTATAAGTAGGATGCATCTCATCACTCCAACCCTCCCTTTCATCTTCCATGCCTGAACCCTTCCCTCTGCAAAAATACGAAAAAACAAAAACATCTTCTCATAGAATCTTGGCATCTCAGAATAGAAGGGGAGCTGAAGAAGTTAATTCCTTCCCCCTATCCAATTTAGGAATTCTCTTTATGAAATTCCATGTAGCCTCTTCTTAACTACAAATGGAGAAAGCTCATTACTTCAAGAAATAATTTTTCTTACCCTCAACTAAGATTAGCTTTCCTATATCTTCTACTAATTGTTTGTAGCTCTTTCTTTTAAAATAACACAAATCCTGCTCCCTCTAAATAACAGACTTTCAGATATTTGAGGAATTTTTTCTCTCCTCACTGTTTTTTTCCTTCTGCTAAGGATTCCCAGATGTGTCTACTCATTTTCATTTGACAACATTTCTAGAAAATGAACCACCCTGGTTACCCTCTCTGGGATGTTGTTCAGTTGTCAATGAGCCTTATAAACATGCCCCAAACTAACCCTAATATTCCAAAATGTGGTTTGATTAGTATAAAATACTGTGGGAAAATAACTTCCCTTGACTGGAACACATTACATCTATTATGGCAGCCTAAAGTTGTAACACTTTCCTATCTTTTAAGCCATATCACTGTTGACTCAGCTGCCAGATTTAAAAAAAATACTCTCTAGGTCAGTTTCTTCCATCTTGTTTGGATGCATTTGATTTTTTGAACCTAATAAGAATTGTCTCTTGTTGTGGTTAAATTTTTTCTTGTTCTTGGTTCATTATTCCAACCTAAGATAATTTTGAATCTTAATTTTGAACCTATCTTACTAGCTAATTCTTTTAATTTTATGTCTTTTAAATTTTATCTTATCCATATCTTTGTTCAAATGATAAAAATTTTGATCTGGACAGAGCAAAGAACAGAGCTCCATGGATACATTCCATCAGAGACTGTCTCTAGTACATTAGGTCAAGTCTTTGTGCAGCTTAGTAAGGTATACAACTAACTGTGCTTTTATTCAGTTCATATTTCTCTATGTTGATCCATATGTATATCATGAGAGATTGTATAAAATGTTTTGTTCAGATAATGGTATTTTAGATCTGGTATTTCTCTGATCTTGCAGCCATATTAAAAAAAAGAATATTAATTTAACATGCCCTAGAGTTATAGAATATAAAGTATAAGGAAGGGACCTTAGAAAGGATATAATTTGACCACTTCATTATATATAATAAAGAAGCTGAACTCCAGAGATCTTAAGTGACTTGTCCAACCAAGATCACAGCTAGTTAGTCATATAGTTGGAGTAAGAACTCAGATTTCTTGATGGCAAATATTGTATTCTTTATTCCAATCCATTGGCTTTTTGTCATCACTGCATTGTTTTGCCCCTCTAATTCTCAGAAAGCATCTATTTTAATAATTTACTCTGTAGTTTTGCCAAGGATCAAGGTAATCCTTGCCAGTCTATATTTTCTAGAATCTATCCTTGAAATTTAGAGAAGTTGTCCATCTCTGGTCTTCTGTTTGATTTCCTGTTTTCTATGAGTTTCTGAAAACCATCAGTAATATCTCTGGGCTCTGTGGATTCTGTATAGAATGATTATATATAACATGTTTTCATTATCCAAGCCACAGGAGCAGTCAAGGGGTGTAGTCAGATAGATGAGAATGAACAGGGTTAATGTGATAGGATGCAATGTGTGAATACAAAATTTGAGCTCTTGCTTTGGTTGCTGGAGGGGGAGTGGTTATATAGTCTGGATCAACAGGGTTTAAATTATGGCAGAGGAACAGACTAGTCAAATGGATGAGAATGGATAAAGTTCAAAGCAGACAGGACATGAGGGAAAGGCATGTGGATCACAGCTAAGGGTTGAGAAGTCAGAGATGGAAGGGGAAGACAGCTTTTAGGATCCTGAAGAACTCAGCGGAAGCACTTGCTTGTTCTGACAAAACTTTCTCTGGCTTTTATCTTCATAGATACAATCTCTGCTTGGTGGCATACCTAGATAGGAGACTAGGGTTTTAAGGACACTATACTTCTCATTAGATGGCCTGTGCTCTTTGGGAAGGGAGTTCATGATGACT
Organism: Bettongia penicillata ogilbyi; assembly: GCA_023548195.1. NCBI lineage: Eukaryota > Metazoa > Chordata > Mammalia > Diprotodontia > Potoroidae > Bettongia > Bettongia penicillata. The sequence continues at coordinate 802,916 of JAJHZJ010000503.1, read as the reverse complement.
TGTCCAAGATACCTTGGTGAATGTCAGATGATTTCTGTATCCTTTGGACTGAATGGGAGTTCTTCAGAGGAATGAAGATCTCCTGAAGCTCCCCTAGGGTAGGTCTGCTTAAGTACTGTACTATTTTATTACTTTTCCATCTTGTACTTCTCATTCCCCCCATTTCTATACTGTAGGGACTGTTTTGCCAAGAGAAGGAAAAGTTTGGAGCTAATGCAGTAGTATCTACCACTGAGAAATTTTTTCTCTGATAAAAGTTAAGGAGAAATCGTAACAAAGAGCAATGCTGACACAATCTACCAAGAACCATGAAGATCTAACAGTTCAGTTCTATGCAATAAAACTGGCTGCAAGCATTTAGTAAATACTTATGCATATGGTACTAAGTAAGGTACCAGGGATAACATGACAAAATGGAAAAAAAATCTTTATCCTGAATGTATCCATCCTAGGAGCCCTACATATATGTGTAGAAATGACTTAAATTCAATACAAGTCTATGACAACCATCTGATTGCTTGTTGGCAGAGATTTTGGTTTTCCATGTTATGTCTTGAATTCTATTTTGTTTTCTTGATCTTGTCAATAAAACTGATTTTTGAGTTTTGTGAATAGTGCGTTAGGGAGGACAATAAGAGTCACAGAATTATAAACTATGAAGGGCGAATCTCAGCAGCCATCTTGTCCAATTTAAATTTGAAAAAGAATCCCCATTTCAACCCATTCATGGGCGGTCATCTAAATTATACTATGTGAGAAGCTGGTGTTTACACATTCGGTGATATGAGGGGTTGGTATGAGCATCTCAGATTTGATTGAGGAAGAGAAGTTGAAGAGGGACCAGATGATACCTAGGTTCTGAATCTGGGGAACTGAGAGAATGTAGTGCTCTTGACAGCAATAGGCAAGTTAAGAAGAGGGAAAGGATTTTTAGGGCGGGGTAGATTCTGAGTCAGAGTGATGAGAAATCCCCCAAAATACATCTGGGCCTTTCATGTCAGGCACAAGCCACTGAGACAGGTGTTATGTACCTCTGAGATTTCTCTTAATTCATTGTTTTCCTTTCTTTTCATTTTGCTACCATCAACACACAAAATTTCATGACCAGAAATGAGACTATAGCAATGACCTTCTAACTGGTCTCCCCAATGTTGGTCTCTGCTCCCATAAACCCAGTTTTGGTGGACAGCTGCCAGAATCACCTTCCTTATGCAGAAGTTTGATCCTGTTAGAGGTACAGACTTTTGCTGTAGCTGTTGCCCTAAGATCAGTGATGCCTCAGTTCAGGTGAATCCATGCAAGCAGCTATAGCTGAGCATGTGGACAATCTTTACATTGCAGACATTTCTTTAATAAATATTAATCCTCTGATTCTCAGAACTGAGTGCCTCCATTGCTCTGGATAGAGAAGGAAAGGGTTAGTGCATGCTTATAGCTCTCTATAAGGAACAGAGAAATAGATAGATTCCTCTTATTAACCAAAAGTCACAGTTTAGTGAGGTTTTATCTCTGGAAAAGAGATAAAACTCAAGAAAAACCCAAGAAAAGACTTTCAAGGGTCCCTCGACACCCTGGAGACCTGATAAAACTAATTGAACTCTCTAGGGAGTCACAGAATATTCTTATAACAAGAGGTACCTTAGATTTTCAGATAGACTATAACAATTCCTTTTTTTTTAAAGGGAGGAAGGTAAGGCAATTGGGGTTAAGTGACTTGCCCAAGGTCACACAGCTAATAAGTATCAAATGTCTGAGGCCACATTTGAACTCAGTTCCTCCTGGCTCCAGAGCTGGTGCTCTATTCACTGCACCATCTAGCTGCCAATAACTATAACAATTTCTATGTATAATGAGACAACTTTCCCTCTGTCTTCTCATGTTCAAAGTCCCTCAAAACTATATTCTGCTGCTTGTAGTTTAATCACTAATAGCCTTCTGCAGTTGTCTCCTTTATATATCTTAAAACAATCCTCATTCTCAATGTGAGGCGATTGTTTTTAGATACATCTTGAACTATAAATCCCAAACCTAGAGCTTATGCACCCCTCTGAAATACACCAGGCTCCCTTGTAGAATGTTTCCTCTATTTTGAATTTATCTTTGCCTTCCTTTTATGGAAAATTTCATATCCCATGCTTTTGCTCCCCATTTGAATCAATTGAGACTCCTTTGCCTATAGTTAGCATCTGCCCTATGATATCAGAGATGGGAAACTAATCAGAAGTACTTGAGCAAGAATTCTCCCTCTGTCCAAAACTCATAGATATTAGTGCCTTGAATGAGCTGCCTCATTGTGGAGTGGGGAGCATGGGAAAATGGACAGCTCATATTTTGACTAGAGAGAGTGACGGAATCGGTAGAGATGGCTTTGCAAAGTATGATGAAGGCCTTTCTGTAGGACAACCACTGACAATCCCTCTTGCCCTCACTTTGCTGTATTTCTATTTTACTCAGGGTCTTGACGACAGACCTTCTAGCAAGTAAGAACATGAGACCTGATTATGCAAATTTCAGCAACTGAGACATGGGATGTTCTTTACCCTTAATTCCTCTTCCCTGTTCTTCCCTGTTGTTGGATATTTCATTTCATGACTTAAGTCTTCTCTTCTGTGATAGATGCAGTCTAAGAAAAGTCTATTGCTTTATGCTTTGGACTCTTTGGGATGCATCCCTTTCCCTCAGTATCAAATCCCATAACAACTCTGAAGGACTAAGATGCTTCAAGACTATGTCATTCTGTGAATTTTCTGAAATCTATTCTGCTTAGAGTCAAGCCCACATTTTGAACTTTGATTTATAAGTTGTCCCCACCTGGAACCCTCTTTTCTTTTGAGTCTTATGCCATCTCTTCAATGTGTGCTGTATTCCAATCGAACTGAATTACTCAGGGCGACTCAGCAACTACCTCCCACATGGTAACTACATCTCTTTAGCCATGGTTAGCCAAAGAGCTGATGAGAGTCATGGGGACAGAGAGGAATGCTATATCCTCCTTGTCCACTGGAAACTTGATCATCAGGATGGATGAGAGGATGGTATGGTAGCAGCAGGCTCTACTTTCTGGGTCCTGTTTTTGAGTCCATTCCTTTTGTTCCACAAATTAGCAATTAGCTTCATGAGAAACCATCAGAGATCCTTGTCTACAGCAGAATATTGAAAAGAAAAGCACTGGTCATTGCAGCATCTGTCCATATCATATCTTGATTCCATGACTCCCTACCATGATAAAAAACTAAGACCCAGATCCAGAGTTTGAAGTTCAACATTCAATGACTGATTCTACTGGATGTTATTAGCCAAACATTAGTTGGGAACAATGCTGTATTTCCCAATCTCCTTTGCCTGTCAAAGGAAGGCCATGGAAGGACTAAACAACTGAATGATATCTTCCCTAAAATTTTTGTGATCAAAGTGTGTCTGTTCACTTTATAGGGGAAGCTGGGTTTTGGAGAAACTGCAGATACAAGGCTGAATGATAGATGTTTTGTTGTGAATTATATATAGTTTCTTTTATTGTATGAAGAAAGGGCAAGTCATTATCTATCATCTCTCTCTCTCTCTCTCTCTCTCTCTCTCTCTCTCTCTCTCATCCAGCTATGACTCTTCTAATTTGGGAAAACAACACCATTAAACCGAGGCCATGAGTAGAATTCAGTGAAATACAGTGTAGTGAGAGAGGAGTTGGGGTTTTCTAGTAGACTCAGAGCTTTTCTAACTAGACACATTTATTGTAACCATAGGACTAATGAGGTTGTGTGGTCAGGCAGAGATACATGGAATCCGTTGCTAAAAGATTGACCATTCTCTGAAAATCAAAGGGCTTATTGCTTCCTAATACTCTCCCTCATTGGGGTTGAAAGCATGAGGCTTTTGAGAGCTAGGTCTGGACCTTTGTAGTGACTAGGATTGTGTAAATGGTTACCAGTCCCCCTTGGTGGTTAAACTTAACTTCTCCTTTACATAGCCAATCATTGCTTACACTGCTATCCAAGTGTATAGTACTTTTTTTTATCTTTACTTTTTGCGTTTCTATCCATTGGTCAAGACTCAGTACAAAGATTAACTCTTTCAGATGCTTCCTCTGATTCATTCAGTTAGAAATGATCATTAATTTTCAACAATATTTTGTACCAATCTTATGCTCTCTATTCTCTTTTGCACTATGGTTATTGTCTAGATTTGAGTGTATTTATTTATCATCCCTAAAATCATAAACTCCTTGTGGGGCAGAAACGATGCCTTAAGTATTTTTGCACCTTCTCCTATACTCCATATAGTGCATTGCACATAGTAGAAGCTCAATGTAGGGTTCTTGAATAACTTCTTATAGCTATTGAATAGCTATAATAATAAATGGTGTTACCTTGGCAATTCTTTATTTTATTTCTAGTGTTGAACTTTCAGGTTTGACTTGTTACATTCCTACCATGAAGCCTCCCTTGGCCCTGACTCTTTCAGTCCACGTTAATCTCTGATTTCCCTTCTTTACATTCTTACAATGTTCATTTTTTTGCATGATCTATATCTAGTGATCAATTATCTCTTATTCTTAACTCCAAAAGACTTCTAACATCATCATTACGAGTTTTAATTCATTGATGGGATAGTTTTATGATTTCATGAGTTTTTGTGTCCCAAGAATCACCTGCTGGCTACTCTTTTGGTGGTGTGACTTGTAACCTAGCTAGGCTGGTCCTTGGTCATAATTTCATTGTTAGGTCCATACGAAAAAGGTACCTTAGTTTGCTAGGACATGCTAGGACTCACACTGTACTGACATAGCCTATAAGAATTCAGGGCTACACACGTTTTGATGATGCTTTAGAGGAATATATTGGGGGAAGATAAATTTTCTCACATTTTCTTTTGGTTGTTTCACATGTGTGAATCTCATCTCTTCAACTAAATTATAAACTTCGCAAGGGCAGAGAATATGTCTACAAGGCCACATAGAGCTCAAGTGTTATATTGATAATGTTGCATAGAATTGGAATGGGAAGCATGCTAAGGTGTCTTGGTTCATTGCATAATACATCATAGACCTTTGTAGAAAAGATCAAAGCAGGCACTGCCCTAAATTAAAAAAAAAATTGATTCCTCGAGCACATTCAAAGTACTGTGCTAGCCACTAGAGATACAAAGATGAAAATAACATAGCCCCTGAACTACAAAGGGTTAAGGGATAGAGAGAAAACTTGTACAAAACAAGTATGATACAAGATGTAATTATAAGGGCAAAGGGAAGATTCAATCAGTACTCTAGGAAAATGTGAGGAGGGAGGTATTATTTTATCCCAGGAAAACCAAGAAGGCTTCATGGGAGAGCTGTAGATGCTTAATCTGAGTCTTGGAGGAAGAAGGTTTCAATAGCTGGAAAGCAGTTTCTAAATCTGAGAATGATTAGGAAAACTTAAAATGTCTTGAGATCCTTTAGTAAACCATCTGATGAACTGTGGTGCAGATAAAACGTCCCACCCCCAAATCCTATAACACTATGTATATGGTAGCAGATTAAGAAGTTTAAAATAAGATTGCTAAGTCAGTAACCCAACTGTAACTTTGAGATATACGCCTTTTTCTAATGCAATGCATTGAATCAGCTAGTCATGTAACATAAATATCTGAGCTTGACCCTCAGTAAAATTGGAAGTTGATGAAATCTGTCTTTGGACCAACCTATTTTTCACCTTTCTTCCATTCTTAGCACCCCCCTACTGGAACCTTTTACCCTTAGCCCTAAGTCCATTTGGTCAAGGTGGGAAACATCAGTTAACCTAATTGACACTGAGAACCTATCTCTTCCCTGGTATATTTGCATCTAAAACCAAGAGCCTGAAAAAGAAGATGTTTAATCCAAAGGAAGGAAGATTTGGTGGTGCAATTTTTGGCATCAGTGACAGGTTGGTAAAAGAGATATTCCTGGACAGGGGAACTTCCAGCGTTTCCCCTTAAATTATGCCATGTAGGAAACTTCCTACTTTGCTTGGGCACAGGGCCAAGATAAGAGAGCATTAGTGATAGAAATAGTTGGCATCATTCTGGACCCTCCCTTACTCTCCAGTATGCAAATTATATAAGTGTGACCCTGGCAGGATTCCCAGAATGAATTGTTCCCATTTCTGCTTGTGATGCTCGTCTGTTAGAGAAATCACTCCTCCTCACCAGACTTTGGCTGTCATTCCATGAGCAAAACATCCAGATGAACTCTTCGCTTGTTTATCTGGATGTCGACTTTAATATAGTAATCCTCTCCTCTCTTCTTTCTTCTCTGCTTTTCTCTCCTCTTTCCTCTCTCCTCTCTCTTCCTCTCTTTTGTCCTATTTAACCATCTGCTATGTACGAGAAACTGCTAGACAATGAGCAAGATACAAAGATTGATGAAAAATCGGCTCCCATCCTCATTGATGTCACATTTTAGCAAGAGGATATGAAAAGTATGCAGCTGTTGTACAGTAACTATAAAGCAGAATACAATATAAGAGTAAAAGAGAGATACAAAATGCTAAGGGAAGTATGAGGAAGGGCTGGGGAAGTGAAGTTATAATAACAACAGATAAAATGTATGCTGCTTTAAGATTTAAAGAGGACAACTAGTTGGCTCAGTGGATAGATCGTTGGGGCTGAAGTCAGAAGATTCATCTTCCTAAATTCAAATCTGGCCTCAGACACTTACTAGCTGTGTGACCCTGGGCAAGTCACTTAACCCTATTTACTTCAGTTTGCTCATCTGTAAAATGAGCTGGAGAAGGAAATGGCGAGCCACTCCAGTAATTCTGCCAAGAAAATCCCAAAGAGGGTCATGAAGAGCTGGACATAACTGAACAAAGATTTAAAAAAGAGAATTATTGTCTTCATTTTATAGATGGGGAAACTATTTCCTGTGGTCACATAGCTGGCACTTATTGGGGTCAGCATTCAAATGTAGGTCATGACTTCAAGTCCAATGCTCTCCTTACAAAAGGCTGGGGTAGAACTGTGTTGAAGATTTATGTTTTTTACTTTTCTGTGGAAAAAAAGAAGGGTTTGCTAAGCGAATGAGTTGCATAACCAAGATTGTTGAGGGCCTCTCGATCTTCTAGAGAGAAACCTATTTCGAAGTACTTTAGCAATACCCATTTGTATTCAGGCAGTTGCTGTGCTAATTACAAATAATTTTAATCTCTTCCTTGAGCAAGTCCCCAGGGATAGCTGCTTGCCAACATTTTATTCCTTGTTCCTGTTACTCTATATGTGACTGAAAGTAATACAATTACATTTCTCTAAAAAAGGTCAGCCATTCAGATGCGGCTGACAACTATCCCCTCTGGTACCTCCCCCACCAACCCCCCCATCAATTAGTCTGAATGGAGTAAGGTTTGATTATACTTGGACACATCTGGATGACTGACTGATCAGTCTCATTTCTAGCTGGCTGTTGGGCATTTTTGGAACCAAAGATTTTTCAAAGAGATTATGAAATTTTAGAATTAGCCCTCAAGAGAAGCAGAATGGAAACAAACATGTTGACACTATAAAATGAAAGTAATTTAATGCAATAGAAAGACTTCTAGCTTTGGTGTCAAACAACATGGATTTGAAGCCTGTTCTGTTTACCATCTGGGTGACCTTGTGGAAACTGGTTCTTCCTAGCCTGCAAAATTAGATGATCTCTAAGTCTCTTTTAGGACAACTAGGTGATAGAAATAGTGGATAGAACAGTGGATAGAAATCTGGGCCTGGAGTCAGGATGAACTGAGTTCAGATCTGGCCTCAGACACTTACTACGTGTGATCCTGGACTAGGTTCTTAACCCCACTTGCCTCAGTTTCCCAAGTTGCAAAATGAGCTGGAGAAGGAAACGGCAAATTGTTCCAGCAGCTCTGCTAAGAAAACCCCAAATGGTCTCCCCCGACACAACTGAACCAACTGAAAAGCAAATAAAAGTTCCATTCAGAACTAGCTTCTAGGATTCTAGGTTTGTTTTTAGCAGACTAAAGCATTGTGCACGTTGTCTTCTTCAAGTAGAATGTGAGCTCCTTGACAGCAGGCACTGTCTTGAGTTTCTATGTTTTATCACAAATGCTTAATATGTCCTTCCTTCCTTCCTTCCTTCCTTCCTTCCTTCCTTCCTTCCTTCCTTCCTTCCTTCCTTCCTTCCTTCCTTCCTTCCTTCCTTCCTTCCTTCCTTCCTTCCTTCCTTCCTTCCTTCCTTCCTTCCTTTCTTCCTTCTTTCCTCCCTCCCTCCCTTCCTCCATTCTTCCTTTCCTTCCTCCCTTCTTTTTCTTTCCTTCTTTTCCTTTCATTTCTGAATCACTAAACAGGTTATATGGAACCTGCCCGGCTCTGGGTTATCTTCCTACTCAGAGATGCCCTTGCTCTGAGACACTTGCAGACATTGTCCTCATCCTGTTGTTTGGACATAGCTGTGTTGTAGTAGAAAGAGCTCCAGCTTAGGAATCAGGCAGGAGACCTCTATTCTACTACTAACTTATGCCCCTGGATCAATAATTTCCTTTCTGTGTTGCAGTTTTTACATTTGTAAAATGAGAGAATTGGACCTGATGATCTCAAAGGTCCCTGAGGCTCTACCATTCTATGACTCCATGGATGGGCGAGTTAGACAACTTCATTTATCATTCTAGGTTTCAATTTCATCTCTGTAAAATGTATGGGTTGGACAAGGTGTCAAATTCAATCCCTCAAGGACCACATGTGGCCTGCAAGAGTGGGAATGAACCAGATTAACAAAATAACAAAAATATAATAAAAAAATAATGTTAATTTATGTTTTTCTAAATCAATATGTGGCCTGTGGGGATCCATTTCAGTTAAGTTTGATACCACTGGACTAGACCATCTCTCATGTTCTTTTTAGCTCTGCCATTCTCAAAATTACAGAATTGGAGAGTAGGAAGGGACCTTAGCAGTCAGCTATCTAATCCAATCCATGTATAAAAGGGATCCTCACTAAAATGTATACAACAAGAGATCATCCAGTGTTCTATGCATTTGTGAATTGTTCTCTGAGGCTAACCTACTTTCTTCTTTGCTGTGATAGTCTCCTGTTGTTCAGTCAGTTTTTAGTCATGTCTGACTCTCTGTGACCCCGTTTGGGGTTTTCTTGGCAGAGATAGTGGAATGTTTTGCCATTTCATTCTGCAGCTTATTTTGCAGATGATAAAACTGAGGCAAACAGGGTTAAATGCCTTGCCCAGCGTCACACAGCTAGTAAGTGTCTGAGACTGGATTTGAACTCAGATTTTCCTAGTGCTCTATCTACTACACCACCTAAGTTCCCTGTGATTGCCTACCTGCTTGGTAAGATGGCATTCTTTTGATTGGTTGATATTCTTTCTGCCTATTTTTAGGTCTCCTATCTTCAGTCTTACCTCTTCATAGATTACATATTTGTTTCTTCCTCCACTTGTCTGTGTCCCTCTATCCTGATCCCATAAGAATTTTCAGTAGCATGGGATGATTTACATAATTTCCTTGTACAGCAGAAATTTCCTTCTCTCTTCCTTTCCCTTCCCTTCCCTTCCCTTCTTGGCATAGTTTTGCCTGGTGGCTGACTGACAAGCCCTTGTTCCAGCTTCAAAAGACTTTTCAGGGTGCTTTGTGGTTCCATATACTCAATGCTGAAAAGAAGAATGGGTCAGAAGCCAGGAGACCTGAGTTTTCTTCCTGGTTCTGCCCCTGAATGACATGGATGAGTATGGGACAGGTCACTTTCCATTTTTGGGTCTCAGGACCCTTATTTGCTGGATGTGGATAATAAATCCTGTCCTCCACATCTCATATATTGGAAAGTCACTATAAAGAGCTTTATAAATGTAAGGGGCTTGTGATTAAAATGATCACCTCTTTTTCCCTGGGTGCTCAGTGGCCTTCTGACAAGCAGCAACATCTGGCCACTATAAGATAAAACAGTGAGCTGAGGGCCATGAAAGGAAATCCCATAAGAGAATGCACCTTTTGTTTTGGGCTCCACACCTTAGCTTTCTGATGTGATACATTTCCCTGCTTCCAGCATCTTTCCCACCTTACAAACATGGTTTCTATTTGGTTGATGTGTCTAAACAGGGCCAAGTCAGGATAAATGAAATTGGAAATTATGTTTTGAGTTCTCCCTATCAGGACTCTGTTCCCTTCCCTTGCTCCCGACCTCATGCCTAGGCCCTTCGTTCTGCCTTATTTCTCCTTTCAGGAATAAAACACATTTGCTCGTTCACACTGATATTGAGGATATAATGTATTTCCTTTTCCAGGGAGATTTGAATTTTTTTTCTTTTTTCTTTTTCCTTTTAAATTTTTATTAATTATTTTATTTCTTTTCAGTTTTCAATAATCACGGTCATATATCTTAGGATTTTACCCCTCCCTCCACTCCCTCCCTGAGATGGTGTGCAATCTTACAGAGGTTCTACACATACATTCCTATTAAATATTTTCACCTTAGTCATTTGCATAGAAGAATTAAAATGAATGAGAGTAACCATAAAACAAAACAAAACAAAACATAACACAAGAGAAAATGGTCTGCTTCATTCTGTGATCCAATTCCATAGTTCTTTCTCTGGATGTGGAAGGTGTTTTTGCCTCGAGTCCATTGGGAATTTTTAGGTCCCTGCATTGCTGTGAAGGGCTAAGTTTACCAGAAATGTTCCTTGCACACTGTGGTTGTTTCTGTGTACAAAGTGGAGATGTGATTTTTAAAAAGGAACCTGGAAAGGTTGATGCTTTGTCTAAAGTAAGAAATTTGTTGGTGAACATTCAACAGATATGTTCAACTTATGGGATGGGGATGGAGTAGGGGGGAGGAGATACTTTAGGTGATAGGGTATTCTCAGTGTCCTTCAAGTATGCTATGCAGTCCAGGAATGACTCAGCTTATATTTCGGGATGGTTCTGGACCAAGCATCCATCTAGCTGTAGATAGATATGTAGATACATAGACATAGAGCATTTATTGTTTTGTGCTAGGCACTACAAGGGCTCCAGATACACATATAAGCAATTTGGACTGTTCCTACTCTGAAGGAACTTATATTCAAATAGGGGAATGATAATAACGACAATTATATAATGATAACAATAGCTAACATTTATATAGTGCAAAGCATTTTACAAACATCTCTTTTGAATCCTCATAACAACCCTGAGAGTTGCTACTGTTATTTTACAGGTGAAGAAATTAAGGCTGAGGGAGGTTGACATGTGCAGTGTCCCATAGTCAACAAATATCCAAGGCAGGATTTAAATCCAAGTTTTCCTGATTTCAAGTCTGTTGCTTTATCAAAGTACCTAGCTGCCTTATATACAGGGGAGTGGGAAATGGGGGAGGGATGGAAATGTATGTAGTATATATGTAGTAGCATGGTGTACAGGTTCCTAGGAAGTGATGTCTAGATTTGGGACCTGTCAAGATAAGACAAAAGATCACTTATCAAAGAAGACATTGCATAGAGATAGCTCATATGTATGTATGTACACATGTTCATAGGTACACATATATGTACATATATATGAATATTTATGGCTTGTGTCCATTGTTATTCATAAAAGGGAATATATTTACTTGGGATGGGGAACCTAGGTGGTGCAATGGATAAAGCACCAGTACAGGAGTCAGGAGGACCTGAGTTCAAATCTCACCTCAGGCACTTGACACTCACTAGCTGTGTGACCTTGGGCAAGTCACTTAACCCCAATTGCCTCACCCTGGGTCATCTCCAGCCATCCTGATGGATATCTGGTCACTGGATACAGATGACTCTGGAGGAGAAGTGAGGCTGGTGACCTGCCCAGCTCTCCCTCACTCAAAACAGTCAAGTGCAAGTCATGTCATTATTTCTCTGATGGCATGGTCTTCTTCGGCAACAAAGGATGAACACACATATTTCCTTGGGATGGGCACATTCATTAGAATACTTGGACAATATCCCTTTCTTTCATACTCCCAGGTTCAATTTTATTAAATAATTTCATAAAAGAAAATCAACAAACACGAACATTTCCAGTAAAGGCCAGAAAATATGCTTTGTATATGAAACTATAAATCTATTACACATAGTTTTTTAAAAAATATAAATTCAAATTAATGTGATAGTTCCAATTTTACCTTCCTTTATCTGTGTCCTCTTCTCAACTTTCTTCTGTTTACTTATGGGCATTTAAAAATGTTTCATTGATGTTTTTTCTTTCTTTTTTTATACCACTATCCTTACCCTCTTTCTATACCCAGTTCTCTTCTAAAGCCCTTTCTTGTAAGATAAGTGTAATTAAATAAAGCAAAGCTGAGTTGTAATGTTTGTGCCTGAAAATGCGAGTCTCATCTAAAACCTGTATATAGTCCATCACCTTTCCCCAAGAGGTAGGAAGGCATGCGTCATTATCAGTCTTTTGGAATCACCATTAGTAGTATGTAGTTGTCAGAGTTTTTTTTTTTTTTTCAGTTATTTTCTTTACAATGTAATGCTCATTGTATAAATAGTTCTCTGGGTCTGCTCACTTCATTCTGTCTTATTTTATATAAAATTTTCCAGGCTTCTCTGAATCCACTGAAATTATCATTTCTTATGGTAAATAAAATTTCATTGTATTTATGTACCATGTTTTGTTAAGCCATTCCCTAGTTGATGGGCACCCTCTTTATTTCTGGTCTTTTGCAATGGCAAAAAAGTGATGCTATAAATATTTTTGTATAAATTGCTTTTTTTCCCCTTTCTGTCTGACTTATTTGGGAGTGTGTGCATGGTAGTGGTATTGCTGGGTCAAATTTATGCACAGTTATATGAGTTTTGGGATTATAGTTCCAAATTTCTTTTTAGAATGGTTGGATCAATTCATAGTTCCACCAATAATGATACTATGCCTGTCTTCCCATAGTTGCAACAACTGCCATTTTCTTTTTTTGTTATCTTTGTCAATCATATGACTCTAAGAGCTATTTTAATTTGTATTTCTTTTATTATTTGTGATATTTAGCATTTTTTCATATAGTTGTAGAAAACTTGATTTCCTTCTTTTGACAACTTTCTCTTCATATTCTTTCATTATTTATATGGTAAGAAATGGCTCTTGATTTTATATACATATATAAATTCCTTTTATATTTGGATATCAGATCTTTATTAGAGAAATCTGATACAACAGTTTCCCCCACTTTCTGATTCTAATTGTATTTCTCTGTGCAAAAACTTTTCAATTTTATGTAGTTAAAATTATCCACTTTATATTATATTATTTTCTCTCACCCCTTGTTTGGTCAAGAGGCATTTCCCTTTCCATATTTGTGCAAGATATGTCCTTTAATTCTTCTCTAATTTAATTTGGATATAGGCCTTTATATCTAGGTCATATATCTATTTGGAGATTACTATGGTATGTGGTGTGAGATTCTGGTCTAACTCTCATTGTATGAAAACTACTTTCTAATTTTCTCAGTAGGTTATATTGAATGATGGATCCTTACCTCAGTAGTTTTTGTCTTTGGTTTATAGAACATTAAGCTATTGTATTTAATTACTTCTGGATCTTGTGTACCTAAGTCTATTACACTGAGCAACTTTTCTATTTTTAATCAGCACCAAATTGTTTTGATAATTACTGTTTGAAATCTGGTATTGCTGCACCCTTTTCCTTCCCACTTAAAAATATTTCCTGTGACTTTCTGACTTTGTTTCTCTAGAAGAGTTAAAAAATAATTTTTGTCTAGTTCTATAAAATTGTCTTTTGATAGTTTGGTATGATATTATCTGTAAATTAATTTGGATAACAATTAATTTTTGCTATATTAGCAAAGCCTAAATATGAACATTAATTTCTTTCCTTATTGAAATTTTCTTTTACTTTTGTAAAGAGTATTTTATATTCATATATTTCCTGCATGTGTCTTGGTAAGAGTATTCCCAGGTATTTTAAACATTATATATTAATGTTGAATGGGATCTCTTTTTCTATCTTTTATCTACTGGATTTTGTTGGCAATGTACACAAAGCCCATTGATTCTGTGAGTTTATTTTATATCCTGCTACTTTATCCAAGTTGTTGTATTTTTAAATTTTAAATGTAATATGTCAGCTTCTCTAAGTAAGCTAACATCATCTACCAAAATTGATAATTTTCTTCTTTTTTGCCTATGCTTAATGCCCTTGATATCTGTATTTATCTTATTTAATTCATTTTGTGACACTTGAAGATATTAGTATTATGAAGGTATACTTGTCTCTTCTTTCCCTTAATAGGATAATATAAGCACTTCACTATCATTAATACTTTTTAATTGCTCAAATATATTACTTTTCTGAGTTTTTCTTACCTTCTGTTTTTGCATTTCAAAGTATTTACACAGTTCTGATCTTTTGATCAGAATGCTTGAAAGGCTCATATTTTTCTAAAACTTTATTTTTTCTATAAAAAAATACTAAATTTTTCAAGATAAAATATTCTTTGTTGCAACATTTTATTTTATTTTTTGGATATTGTATTCTAAGATTTACTCCCCTTTAAAGTAATTGCTGGCAAGTCTTAGGGTAATCCTGACTAGAGTTCCTAGGTTCTTGAATGTTTTCTTTCTAACTTCTTTTGATATCTTTTCTTTGATATTGGAACTCTGGATTTTGGCCATGACATCCTAGAAGCTTTAGTTTTGTGCTTTCTTTCAGGATTAGCAAATTTCTTTTTACTATTTTCACTCTGCTTTCTAATTCCAATATATCTGGGCAATTTTATGATTTCTGAAATATGGCTTCCAGGATTTTATCTGATTAGATTACAAAATTATTTCCTTGACTTATTTTCAAAGTCAGTTTTTTTATATCATAGATGCTTTATATTTTCTTCTACTTTTCCACCTTTTTTTGCTTTGTTCTAATGATTCTTGTTGTCTCATGCGATCATTTAATTATGTTTGCTCCATTTAATTTTTTTAAAGACCATGACTTGGATAAGCTTTTCCACTTTTTGCTCTAAGCTGTATATTCTTCCAATTGTTTTTCCTTCTAAACCCTAGTTTTATTTCTCATTTCCTCTTTGATCTCCTGCGCTTTTCTATTAGCTACTCTTATATCCTTATGGCAGAGACATTTTGTTTGCTGAAGTTCTGATTATACTTATGGAGTTATTTTTTTATTTTCTCTGGATTTACATTTTAGGCTTCTTAACCCATAGTATTTCTTAATTATGACCAGTTTTTCTTCTGTCTACTCATTTTTGGCCTCCTTTCTTGGTTTTAGAGTTTATATGTAAGCCAAACTCCTTTGCGCTCTTGGATGGGTAGGATAGTTCTTGTTTGGTTCTGTATTCTCTGTATTTTGCGTGCCACTGTCATTAGTGATCTGGATTGAGTGGCTAATATTAAACCTTGTTCGGTGCCTCAATCTCTGGTTTCTATCTCAGTCTTCCAGTGCTCTACTGTAAATTTTGGTTTTAGCTAGCCTCTTTCCCCTTCTCTTTGTATGATCCTCAGTAAGGAGTTTGTAATGTCCTCTGCTGTGACAGTAACAGGCACTGTAGGTTGTTGGAGTTTATGTTGAACTCAGGACTCCTACACAACCTTCGTGGTGCTGGGCCCAAAGTACTGAATTGGCATTGTGTCTTATTGTGTCTCCCAGTTCTTGCAGGGCCTTCCCAATCAAGACTAGGAATCTTGTAAGATTCCTTGTAAGGACCAGTCCATCACTACTTTTTTTCTAACAAACTGGGACCAGAATTTGACTTTAGACATCCAATTTTGGGAGCTGGCTTTGGTTTATGATCTTCCTGACCAGAGGATTGGTTAGCTTCAAGTCTATTTGTCTAAACTCTCCATGGTTTAATTGGTGAAGCTCTTCTTACCACTTCTGCTAGCTTTTGACCCAACTCTAGCTACTGGAACTTTTGCTGACATAACTTGCCTCTAGCTCTACTGCTTTCCATGCTTACCTTTGCTTGCAATAACTTCCTTGGTGGGACCCTTCCGCCCACTTCATCCAGCTTCTGGTTATCTTTTTGTACATTTCTGGACAGGATCAAGGAAATCACTTCTGCTTTTTTAAAAAAGAAAATCTTTTTTTAAAAATTTAAATTATTAAATTTTTTTTAAAAAATTCATTTTTCTGCAGTTATTTGAGGTTAAATGGCTTTTTCAGTGTTTGAGACTAAATTTGAGCTTGGGTCTTCTTACTTCAAAGTCCAATGCCCTATCCTTGAAGTTAGGGAGACAGTTCAATAACTGTGTGACTGTGGACAGACAATTCACCTTTGCTTGCCTTAGTTTTTTTATTTATAATAATGGTACCTATTTCTCAGGATTGTTTTGAGAATCAAATGTGATAATAATAAAACACTCTGAAAACCTTTGTGTTAAAAAATCCTAGCTATCATCATCATCTTCTTCTTCTTCTTCTTCCTCTTTTTCGTGGTTGATATGGGAAAGGTAGGGCTTTTCTATGAGTTTTTATACTGCTGTCTTAACTAAAAGTCTTAGATCCTTATTTTTTTCTTGGAGACAGATGGTCTTGGTAAGCTTCAGACACTTGATTCCATGATTTCCTTGAACCTTTCCCTGGGTTTCAATATGCAGTAAGAGTTCTTACTAGTCTATTTAATTATATTTCCTGCCTAAGTGCTTCCCTTTATAACTATCTGGATCTTACAGGCCCAGCTTCCCTTCTGAGTGCTCAAACCCTCCCTGATCTCTCCTTTCTGAGAACTTGTAGTCTGTCACACACAACCTAGCACCCCCTCCTTCCTGTTTTTTCATCACCGTATGTCATGTCTCTCTAACTAGACCACAAGCTCCTGGAGCCTGAGCATTTATCTTTTCTTTCTTGCTTTTGTCCAGTAATACCTAGTACAAGGTTGGCCATGCAATAAATGCTCAATAATTTTAGTTTCAGTTGCTTGCTTGATTGCTTGCTATAACATGACTAGCTGTGTGATGGTTGACAAACATTTCAACCGGATCCAGAGACCATGTCCTATCTTTCTAAGTGGGCTCAGCTTCGCAACTCTGATGGGTGAGGAACTGCAAGTTCACCTAACTCACTACATCTAATAAACCCGAGACCAGTCTTCTCATCCCATTCAGCAAGACAAGGTGCCAACTCAGGCTTCTTGTCAACTGTTCTGCTCCTGGAATATAAAATCAATGCTATGTTGCTTTCAGAAATGGCATGCCAGTGGCTCTACCAATAATACCCTTGACTCCACAGACTAAAATTTCCTTTTCTGGTCACCATTCCCCTATGTGTTGGATCCTCCCTCCTTTTACAATCGAAGTTCTTTAAGTACTTCCTTACTTTTAAATAGTAGGTGATTAATAAATGCATTTTCTAGCTAGCATTTTAAGTTCTAGCCTGGTGATATGTAACTAATACTACATTCAGGAGGTGTTTGTAGACTGTCAGGATTCAGGATCCTGTTAGAGGAATTTTTGCAGTTTGCTCAGCATATTCGTTCATTCAGTGCAATGGAGACTCTCCAGCAGTAGATGCCAGAGGGAAGGTTTTCTAGCCCTTCCCCCAGGCAACTGAGCAGTAGACCTCCTTCTGATAGGCATTCTTTGAAGGGCTGATGGTTTGATGCTGACTCGGCTGCCTGCCTAGCATTATTTTCCTATTAATACAATCTATATGTTGGCATACCGGCCACTGTCTTGGTACCAAAGGCATACATGGCACAAAGGAGCAGGCAATGGTGTTGGAGACATAATCTGAGAGCCATCCTAATTTATATGCTAATTAGCCCAGATGTAAGAATTACAGGGTTAATTAAGCATCACAACCCTCCCACAATTTTATCAGCAGTGGACACAAAGACAAGAGAAGGAAATCTCAGCCTGTGATCAAATTAACCATCCATCGGGCTGCCTGGGACCTCTCTTCCAGGAGGGTTATTATTATTATTTTTTTATATCAGCTCCAGAAGTTAATCATGTTTATTTTGCAAGGCACCAGGGATTAAAAAAATGATTAAGAAACAACAGCAAATCCCCTTTCCTTCTGCACCTCTGTGTTCAGGGGGAGCTATTTAGATTATATGTTGTAAGTACACAGTGTTCCTCATCCTCATCTGGTTTATTTTAAATTAGCAGAGAGATGTTCAATAACTGTGAAGTCAGAGCATCATTATGGAAAGTCAGGCATTAGATTAAAAATTTGCCTCTCCCCATTGCATACTCCTACTCAGAGCAGCTCACAGTAACACTGGGTGGTCGGTTACGCACCTTAAAGCAAGGTTCTTTTGGGCTTCAAGGAGCAGATGCCCTATCTTCATCTTAATGATGCAATTGGACCTGACCTTTGAGGCCTAACACAAGTCCCTGCTTCTCCAGGAAGCCCGGTCAGGCTAAATAAGCCTGCCAGTGATTTAGCCTCATTTTCTCTGAGTTCCTATGACATGTATTGCTTGTACTAAACATGTTGACCTTAATCATCTGCCATCTTATAATGTTCTTATATGGCATCATGCATGTTTCTTACTGTCTCTTATATAAGCTATTTGTGGGCATGTCTTCATTTGTTACAGGGTAGCTAGAGTGTTGGGCCTGGAGTGAGGAAGACTCATCTTCCTGAGTTCAAATCTGGTCTCAGACACTTCCTAGTGGTGTGACCCTGGGCAAGTCACTTAATCTTATTTGCCTCAGTTTCCTGTCTGTAAAATGAACTGGAGAAGGAAATGGCAAACCACTCCAGTATCTTTGTCCAGAGTCACAAAGAGTTGGACATAACTGAAAATGATGGAACAACTTCATTCCTTATTAGATGGTAAGATCTTAGAAAGCAGGGTCTGTATCCAGAGCCTTAATGAGGAATTTTTACACCCAGGGATAGTACTACTGATTTTGTCCAAGGCAGGTCAAATCATGAAGCATTTATTAAGGGCCTCCTCTGTGGGAGACACTATGCTAAGTGCTGGGGATGCTAAGAAAGGCTCATTCTAATGGGAGGGGGAGAGCAGTAAGCTAACAACTGTGTACACACTATGGATAGGAGATATTGAAGGTGATCTCAGAGGGAAGGCACTAGCATGGAAAAGAACCAGAAAGGGCTTCTTGTAGAATGTAGGAATAAGGAAGCCAAGGAATTGGGAAGGTAGAAAGGAGGAGGGAGAACATTCCAGGCATGGGCCGTCATGGAGCCAGAAGATGGAAGTGTCACTGACTCATACGTGGATACGAGGGCTTTAGACAAGAAGATTAGAAGTGTAGAAGGTAATCTTGAAGTGGAATCTTGAAGATGTGCCCTCACTTGTGGGAGCAGAACAGTAGAGAAGTAGAACAGGTTAGGGGAAGAGTTTGCTCCTCTTGTAGCTTCTATTTTAACTAAATATTTTCTTGTTAAATGTTAGCTTCCTTTGTCTTAGAAGCTACTCATGGTCCTCATGTGCTGTCAGGACTCTCTAAGTCCAGCACCTTGGGACAGTCTTAGTCACCCCATCCTAGTTACAGTCTGAGTCAGCTTTATGTATCCCCAGTGCTTTGCATATATTAGATGCTTAAGAAGTAAATCTATGTTGAATTAAATTTCTGTGGGTTGGTACTATCTTTCCAACTAGATGGTAAGCTTCTTATGGAAGAGACTAGATCTCTTAAATGCCTCATAGTACTCAGGAGAGCACCAGGCATAGAATATATTTTCAATAAATATCTTTGATTACATTCTGCCTCATTAGGGGACTGGGATTACTACTTCCTGTCCATTCAGCAGGAGGAGAAATTTTCTGGTAGGACTATTGCCTAACTCTTAACAGTAATAGAACATATTTATATGGCACACTAAGATTTACGAATTGCTTCACATTTGTCATCATTTTATCCTCACAATAATTCTGTGAAGTTGGTTGTACACACATTATTATGCCCATTTTACAGGTGAGGGAACTGATGCACAAAGGGGTGAAATAACTTTTTGGCAGTTATACAGTTAATAAGTGATGAATGCAGATTTCAAACCTGTCCTCTCCTGACACCCAATCAAATACTCTTCTTCTCTTTTTCCATGACACTGGAAGCCCTTGCAGGCAGAGGTGTATGTAAGGACTGGGCTTATGGTGTGAGTCTCTGCAGGAGTGGTAATCTGTTGTCATCTGCCTGGTCATGGGGAAGATCTTCCTTCAACATGTGGCCAAGTAGTAGAAAAGATTTCATTTCTTTTTCCAATATGTCTCAGTCTTCCTTCCTTCCTTCCTTCCTTCCTTCCTTCCTTCCTTCCTTCCTTCCTTCCTTCCTTCCTTCCTTCCTTCCTTCCTTCCTTCCTTCCTTCCTTCCTTCCTTCCTTCCTTCCTTCCTTTTCTTCCTTTTTTTTTGCATCAGTCTATGAGTGAAACAACTTCTCTGAAAAGAACACTGAAGCCCACATATGTCAAAATAGCTAATTCCAAAAGTCTGAGCCAGCTGCCCCACCTCTCCAGAGAACAGAGCATTGCCTTAAACTAGGTTCCACTTTATAGTGCGTTATGCTATAGAGGGTTTCCAGTGGACTGGCCAACAGGATTTTTAATAGCCCCCGCAAACCTTCCCCACTAAAAATATACTTCTTATTTTAGACAGTGATGTAGTGGAAAGGGCACTGGGTTGGGAGTCAAAAGGCCTGCTGTGAATCCTGGATTTGTTTCTTTCTTAATCTGTGGAACACCTTAAACTGGGGGGTGAGGTGAGGAGGGAGATGGAGGAAGTCTCAATTTTCTCTTCTGTAAAATAAGAGTTTGCACTGAATAATCTCAAAGCTCCTTTCCAGGTCTAGGTCCTGCACACTGGAGCAGGTTTTACCCTTGATGGGCTTCTGAAATGCCCTCATAAAGTTATTTAAAAGATTTGGAGTTCCTTTTCCATGGTAACTAGAGAAGTTTGTAGTGGCTCAATAGATGTCTGACTATGGGAAGTTGGTCTAGATGATTTTTAAGAGTCCCTTTCTAGTCTGAGTCTGTGACCAATTACACTGAAACTGTAGAGAGCTGGAAGGACCCTGTTCCTGAGATTGGTAGATTTAAAACGCAGCCTGAGAGCTTGGGCTTAGCACCTACTTAGCCAATCAGTCACCTACCTGTAGAGTTTCTGATTACTTTGTGCTTTAAAAATAGCATTCTCAGCCAGGAATTGTTTGTCAGGAAGGAGAAAAGCTGCGTGAATAATCCCTACTGAGATATAAGTTTCTAGAGAGCGGACACTACATGCTTATGTCTTTCTATTAATTGTCTTTTTCCAAGTTCTCATTTATTCCATCTTTCAATTCTTATCTCTCCTCTCCTCTATTTCAGGTCCTTCCGCTACAAGGAACCATTCTCTTTGCATTCTGAGGACAATGACCTATTTATTCATACTTCTGTGCCTTCTCAGGGCAGCTAGGTGGCTCTGGGTAGAGAGTAAGCATCTGACCTGGAGTCAGGAAGACCTGAGTTCAAGACCAGACACTTACTAGCTGTGTGACCCAAGTCAGGCCACCTGACCTTATTTACCTCAGTTTCCTCATCTACAAAATGAACTGGAGAAGGAAATGGCAAACCACTCCAGTACCTTTGCCAAGAAACCCCAAACTGTGTGGCAAAGTATTCGACACTACTGAAATGACTGAACAGCAAAATACTGGCTATTATTATTCAACTTTGTTTTTAGCTACATTCGTTGCCTGTTCATCAGCTTGTTTATGTTTGTTCCCTTGTTTTGTGGACAGTGTTTGGACTCCTTCAGCCAAGCCACAAAACCACAGAGACTGTCTGAGGCAGAGACTTTGCCTTATCCAGAGTCGTGTACCCCAAAAGGTTGGTGGAGTTGATCTCTAGCTGTCGTTAACTGACCTAAAACAGAACTGACCTCTTGTTGAGAGAAGAGAAAAAATAGAGAGTTAAGGCTTTTATTCTAAGCTCCCAATATCATGGGCTTGTAGAGTTTAAGCTGGAAGACATTTTAGATCTCATTTGACAGTTAAGGAAACTGAGGCACTGAGCAGAAAATGGATTTTTAACTCCAGGGTAGCAAAGAGGTCATACCTTCCTTCCTTTTTCTCTCAGTTCAGGGGGCCTTATTAGATTCTCCTGGGGTTTGGCTCTTCCTGTGATTTTTATGTGCTATATTTAAATTCTTAACAGAAGGAGATAATCACGTTACCTGTAACACAAAAAGGAGCTCAGCTCAGCATTTTGAAAGATGACAACTGTGGGTCAGTATCAGCTTTCCTCAGTCTTCTTCCACTTTTCCTAATGAAGTCAATCATATTGAAACATGTATTTCAGAAGGCTGGAAACCAAAGTTGTTTAAATATCCTCAGCACAAAGATAAGGTCCAGCCGCAGGACTCAGGCAAATCATTGGGCCTCAGTTTTCTGACCTGAAGAAATAAGGGGGTTGAATGTTTGATGACTTCTGACATTTGATGATTCTGGGACTCAGATCTCAGTCTGACTCAATCTCCCTGTAACTGGCAGAAATTAAGGCAGTAACTCATAAATTAAAGCAATTTGGAGGTACAAGTACTGACTCTATAAGTGTCTCCTCAGGATGTGACCCCAGCCTCAGGCCCCTCAGGCTAGAGGGATGACGTGGGTTAAATTGACCATTTCTTGCACTACACCACTCCTTTAGAAATGCAATCCCTGCTCAAAACTGGGGCCTCCATTTATCTTTGGAAAACTTATGAAAAATGTGGATTTTAGGGATGAAAGATGTTATATAGATTCTAGTAGGTTTGTGGGTGGCCTGGGGCAAAAATATGGAGGTTGGCACTTTATGAAGAGGCCTCTATTTTCCGGGGCATATAGGAAAGAATAAGATAAAATCCATCCTGTATTATAAGGCAGCTTCCTCATCTATCCTCCTTTTCCCTCCTTATTTGAAGCATTTTTAACTCTAGATTGACCCCTCCATACCCTCTTATTGATTTGGAAAGGTAGGATTCCTGGACTTAAAATCAGAAGATTTGCTCTCAACTCCTGGTTCTGCTATTTACCAGGCATATGACATTGGGTAAGACACTCTACCTCTGTGACCTTTGGTTTCCTCATCTGTAAAATGGGGATGATAATATCTTAAGAGCTAGCATGGCATAATGGTTGGGGATTCAATCATAAAGACTTAAGGTCAAGACTAACCTCTGACACATATTGATTCTGGACAAGTAAGAGCATCTCGGTAAACCCGGGTAACTCTCTAGGACTACAAGTTACTGCACTGGTAGAAAGATTTTCTTCCCTCTACTAATAAAACCATCAATCTGGTGCAAAAAGGAAAAAAAAAAGCATTATTTATATAGTGTTTTAAACTTTGCAAAGTGTTTCAAATATGTTTTCTTTTCATTTAATTTTCATACTGACCCTAGGAAGTAGAGGCTATTATTCTGATTTTTCCAATGAAAAATCTAAGGTTCAAAGAGGTTACACTTGTACAAGTCACCTGGCTAGTAAGTATCTGAAACTCAAGTCTTCTTTTCTTCAAGTTCAGCCTTCTATTTATTCTTTATGCCATGTTGTTATTGAACTGTTACCCTAACCCTTCTATTTATTCTTTATGCCATGTTGTTATTGAACTGTTTCAGTCATGTCTGACTCTTTGTGTGACCCCATCTGGGGCTTTCTTGACATGAAACTGGAGGGGTTTGCCACTTTCTTCTCCAACTCATTTTACAGATGACAAAACTGAGGCAAACAGAGTTAAGTGACTTGCCCAGGGTCACATAAGTATTTGAGGCCAGATTTGAATTCAGGTTTTCCTGACTCCAAACCTGACACTGTCTACTGTGCCACTTAGCTGCCCTCTTTATGCCATACTATGCTATTATTATTATTTCTAAACTTTAAGGTATAATAGAAGTTTATTTAGGTGACATAGTGGATGGAGTGATGGATCTGGAGTCAGGAAGACCTGAGTTCAAATCCTCCATCAGATACTCACTACCACTGTGACCTTGGGCAAGTCACTTTACCTCCCTTGGTTTTCTTGGTTATAAACCAAGCGTAATGATAATACCTAGATCATAGGGCTCTTATAAGCATAAAATAAGTTAATACATGTAAAGTACTTTGAAAACCTTAAACTACTATTCAAATGTTAGCTATTTTTCTTATTGCTACTATTAACTATTAGTATTAAATGTGAACTATTTTAACTACTTTACAAGGTTTTGTGAGGAAAGCACTTTGTAAAATTGACCTGTTAGAATGGCTTCACAGTGCTCTGTAACCAGGAGAATTTTCAGTGTTGCTGATATAATTGGATGTGGCCTTGATTTAATTTGTCTTTGTCAACACTATGAAACTGGGCATACGCTATATGTTCCATAAATGTGTACAGACTGAATAAGCAAATGACTGGATGAAATGTCAAGGCAGTTGTATTGCAGATAAGCCTGGTATGTTTATGGGGTATGGAGCTCGGAGGGTGAAAGTCAGCTGTGGCCACATTGCTCACCAGGTGTCCCTTTCAACCCTACTTCTAGTATTCCAGGATAGTCAGTGTTGTCTGGGCAACAGCAAATCTTTGTGCCAGGTGCTCTTGGTCCTCTGGCATGGAGGGTCAGAAACCATCTGGTAATTCTGAGGTGAGCAGTCAAGATGGCTTTCATAGGCAGACCTCAGAGAAGCTTGTTAGGAATACAGGCACAAGAACAGCTTTGGATGTTGCACACAATACCAGAAGTTTAGATCTGGAAGGGACTCCGACAGTCATCGAGTACAACCTATACCCAAAGGGAATTCCCAGTATAACATAAAATAAGGAGATCATCCAGCCATCCTATGTTGGAAAAAGATCCATGAAAGGAAGCCTACTGCCTCTGGAGGCAGTCCATTTTATTTCAGGACTGTTCTGTTAGGAGAATTTTCCTGATGTCAAAAATTTCCTGACATCTAAATTTATCACTTTGTCCCTTCTTACTCATTGTTTCTGACCCTTTTAACCTGACCATTTAACCCATTCCAGATACGTTGAATTGTATTATTGTAGTTCAGGTTTCCAGTTTCCCACAAAACTATTTTGTGCCCCTTCTTTAAGATAGTTGGTTGGTTTGTACCTGAGTATCTGGCTGGTTTGATAATCCTCCCCCATGCTCACCCAGAATGAACATTCATTCCATCTGGTTCCTGTTTTTTAAAAGGAAAAGGTGCTAGTCTCTCATCCTTCTCTGGAGGAGGTGGATGTGTTGGGTTTATGTGCTGAGGGGCCCCTGATGTCTTCTTCTGAAGGTTTTCACCTCGCTCGCTGGCCAACTCTAGTCCACATTGCCTTCCCTCTGGCCTTCACCCTCATCCCCTCCCCACCAGAACTTTGGAATCTACCCCTTAATCACTCTGGTCTTTGGTAGATGGGACTTCGCCTTACCTTGCCCATATCTAGAACTTTCCTCCCTGAAAACTCCAGACCATCTTTCCATTTGCCTCCACATCCCTGATTTCTGGCACCCTATTATATATTATCTTCCCTCATTAGATTGGAAGCTTCTAGAGGCAGGGATCGTGTTACATGTTTGGTTTTATGTCTCCGGCACTTAGCAACATGGCACATAGTAAGTGCTGAATAAACCTCTCTCTCTCTTTGTCTCTCTCCTGTCTGTCTATCATTAGTCTTTTCCCTTTATAGGATTGAGTGAGCCATTAGAGGCATAAAGATTAAAGATTTAGTGAGATGAGATGGGGAGAGAAGAGACAGTAGAGTCATGATGGTGGAGGAGAGAGAAAGAGAGGGAAGGAGGAGGGAAAGGGAAGGGGAGGGGATGGGAGAAGGAGGAAGAGGCAGACCATGATAGACCTTTGGGCCATGTCCTTTGGGATATTTGGGAAATAAGAATATGGACCTTGATTGTAAGTATCTTTTCAAAGACTGAGGGAAGTTCTGAAAGATCTATTGTTTTCTCCACTTTCTCTACCTAAACATGTCCAGTAATAGGTGTTACACACTCTTTTCCTTTAATCTAAGTAGTTTCTTTTCTTCTGAGTTTGCTTCAGATGGTTATTCATGAAGGCTTGTATTATATGTTTGTATACTTGGTCCATGCTGA
Organism: Bettongia penicillata ogilbyi; assembly: GCA_023548195.1. NCBI lineage: Eukaryota > Metazoa > Chordata > Mammalia > Diprotodontia > Potoroidae > Bettongia > Bettongia penicillata. The sequence goes on along the minus strand of JAJHZJ010000503.1, from coordinate 776,970 downwards.
AAGAAAGTCATGGGTAAGCTGAAAATAGATGAAATTCAAATTTGGGCAGAGAATAAACCACTGTTTCAATGTTAGGAATTTTCCCAAGTGGAACCTCTGAGCTATTCTGGTTTTATTAATAACTTCTCATCTGATGCAAGCACCATAAAATAGCAGATAAAGGGAGTATGTTGATCTGTGGAAAATTTTATTTTCCCTAGGTTAAAAGTGAGCTAATTATTATAACAGAGTGTGACATTAAATTTCAAGCCTCTGATGTGGGAGGGGGAGAGTAAAAAGGAGGAGAGGGCAGTGACCCAAGAGAAGGTCATCCTGAACCAGATCCATGAGAGGATATGGGTAAGACCTAGGAGGATTTAGCTCTTTCTCTTTCCAGAAGAGAGGAGGCAGTAGAAAGGGTTGAGTGCTCCACCTTCCACAGAGAAACATTCCAGTGAGTAAGTTGTGGCCCCAAATAGTGAAGTGACTTAGCCAAGGACACACATGCCAAGTAACTCAATGCATGAAGATCCATATGCTAGAGGAGAGAGCCAGGGAGTAGTAGGAACAAGATTAATGTAGAGAAAAAGGATGATAGATTTGTAGCAGAAAGGGCCCATAAGGATAATCTGAAGGCAGTATTACATTTTTACAGATAAGGAAACTGAGGCACAGTACCTTGATAGAGTACCTATCAAGGATGAAGAGGACAGAGTGTGTGAATGTGTGTGTAATACACAAATATACATAGTGGGAAATTTATTTCATAAATCAAAAGAATAGTTTGAGCTGTACAACACTGAGATACATGATCTCTAAGACTTCCTTCCAGATCTAATACTCTATTAGTATGGCACAGTGGAAAAAGGACAAATCCAAGAGTTAGGAGCACTGAATTTGAGTTTTAATTCTGACACTAACTAGTGTATGTCCTTGGCTAAGTAGCAGAATACTTTAGCTGGAACTTATTTGAGTTAGGTCCTCTGATGCAAAATTGAGTTCTGGTTTCACTGTCAAAGGCATTTGTCATTGTTACAAAAGATGGAGTGTAGATTCCAAGTTAGAGAAGGGCTCCCTAGAGATAATGAGGTCTTGTAGATGCTCCTGTTTGTGAATATTGTGCTACTCATATCAAGTCACAAAACGCTGCAGAGCTTCCTGAAAGAAATCAACCGACACTCAAAACAATTTAGCTTAACCATCCACATAGGAAAAACCAAATAGATAAAACATGCCTATAGTCTAGAAGGACCAGTGAGGTTAAACTCAAATAGAAGCAGATCTCTGCAGTCCACAGACTGGTTTACAATACCTTAAATTGACATTATCTATGCTTTATTTTTATTTATTTTAGAACGTTTCTCAATTACATTATATTTTCATTCTTGCCAGTACTGGAGATCAGTATGATACCTGGACTCAACTCTAACAAGCAGTGAGATCAACAAACTATAGAACTTGTCCCTCAGTATTCATGCCTTGGACAGATTTGTGGACATTGTTATAAATAAAATCACAGATCCATTGGTGTATTTGAGTTCCACTACACTGCTCAGCTTTCCCATTTTTTGGTAGCTCTTCTTTATTTTACTCCCTACTCTTTAGTCATTGTTCCTAGTAAATTGCCCAGATACACTGCAGAACCTTCTGTCTTTGACCCCCCAGAGTCCTGATTGGTGATGGCCTTTCCTGGGCTCCTATTTATTTCAAGGAAGTCCTAACTACCATGTTTCACTTCATTCCCTACTTTCCAGCCAGTTCCTTACTAACTACCTTTTTACCTTTCCTCTATTTCTCCCCACCCCTCTCTCCCCACCCAGGTTTTGAAATCACCAGCCCTGATCAAATAAACTGTTAACATTCCTAGATGGAGTATGTCATTCTATTTTCCTATGGTCCTGTTCGTCTCCTAGTAACTTTCCTTACCAAAGTCCTCTTCCTTGACCACCATTTTGGCATGTTGTCTCTCTCATTAGAATATGTGTTTCTTAATGATAGATATCATCTTTGCTTTGCATTTGTATCTCTAGTACCCATCATTATACTAGGGACATAGTAAGTACTTAATAAATACGTTTCATTCGTTCAATCATTCATTCATGCATACATCCATTCCTTCTTCATTCTATAATTCTTAAGGATCATTTTCTCAGGTAAAGAGAAATAGGGCAAAATATCACCAAAGTTTATCTCCCCAAACTTTCTACCTCCTCTTCTGCTCTCTTTCATTTCTCTTGTCCTATATTCCTTACCTCTTCAAGGAACCCAGTATCCTAATATTGCCTTTCCTTACCACTTGTAGCACTCATTTTATGCCTTGGTTTTCATCCAAGCCTGCCCTGGACTTTCCGGGAAAATCCTTTGCTTTGGACCTACTTCTAAGGGAGTACAAACCTGCCTGAAGCTAGTATAAGCTGATTAATTAATTCATACTGACAATAGTTTAAATTGTTATCCTTCCTAGGAATATTTTCACTATGATGGGGACAATATCTTTAGTCAAAAACTTTAATGAAAGGATTATTGACTTTACTAGCAGGTTTGTGTCAGTGATAATTGGGAGAAGTGGAGCCTTCCTTCTCAGTTTCCAATTTATAATACCCTATAAAAGTAATAGACAATTTTGCCTGACCTTGATGCTGAGATTTCAAGTTTAAGGGTTAGAGGTCAACAGTGAGTGGTCAAGGGCATGATATAGCTTGTACTATCCAAGCCACCACAGCCACATTCCTACTGCTTTATTTCTTCTTGCTCCACCACTGATCTCTTGGAAAGCATTTCCAGTCCACTCTGCCCTCCACCATGTAGCTATGTGCTTTCCTTACCTGCTTTGAAAGACTAAACAGTTGAATCCAAATGATTTCTCCCCTTTCTGGATTCTGTAATCCTCCTCAAAAGTAAGGAGTTTCTCCAATGTGTTCCAGTTCTCTAGTCATCCAAAGCTGAAAGTGGAGAAGTGCTTACTCTTGTTCTAATACCTTTTACCAGGATACCCATCAGTTTTGGGACTCATAATTCATCAGAATCCCCAGTAGTCTCTGTATCTCTCATTGGAGAATGAAGCAAAAAAACTCCCCGCAAAGTCTTCATATAAAGAGGGTTCATAAGTCTAGTTGCACTCTTTGGATTCCACTCCACCATAGTTATGCACCTATGGTGGGCACCCACTCCCTTTTAGTTTATTTTTTTTGTGCATGTTATCTTTGCCCATTAGATTATAAGTTTCTTGAAGGCATGGGCTACCTTCCTTTTCTAATTTATAACGCTTAACAATGTGCCTGTCACATAGTAGGCACTTAATAAATGTTTGAAATATTATGCTGTACCTTTCTCTAGTTCAAATTTCTCTGCTTATTCAAGGCAAATTAGTAAAGATCTCAAAATACTGCCTTTGACATTGCTGCTTTACCATTCTGAAGCTCAGTTTTCTTGTTGTAAAATGGGGATAATAATATACAATAGATATAAGAAGATAAAACAAAGCTATCAGTCCCTTTTGCAGTTACCTTGTATGGGTGTGAGGGTGCCCAGTATGGATCTGGAACTTCTTCTTCCTCTGATGCACAATCTCTCCCTGGACAATGGAACACTCTTGGCCACATATTCCTGGCCCAATTCCACACCCACTTCCCCACAGAACTTCTTGCCTATCTCCGTCTAATGAGGTGGAGCTGGACAAATGACTCATTGTGACTTTATCTGGATTTCTCCATCAGGATTCACCCTGGTGCATTTTCTATTTAGAGAAGTTTGTGGATGGGAGTTAATTGCACTGCTTTCTTCTGATCAGTCAAGATGATGGAGTAGTATTCTCCATTCTGCATCATGCATATATACATACATTTTGTGCATAATATGCTTCATCCTCAGTCCTCTTCAATTTTTGTTGGTCATTGCATTGATCAGTGTTCTTAAGTCATATCAAGTTATTTGTCTTTATAATTTTGTTATTATACAAATTGTTCTCCTACTTCTGTTTACTTCACTGTATACCAATTCATAAATGTTTTGCCAGTTTTATCTAAAATTATCCTTTTCATCATTTCTTACAGCACAATAATGTTCCATTATATCCATATACCACAATTGGTGCAGATATTCCATAACTGATAGACTATCCCTTTAGTTTCCAGTTCTACGATAGAAAGAACTGACATAAATACTTGTGTCAGTTCTTTTATTTTCTTTGATCTCTTTGAGGTACAGGTCTATGCTCATGAATTTAAGAAGTAGGTGGGGTGGCAAAGGGTTGTACATTGGTTCTACTTGGAATTGTGGGGGGATCGATTTGATACAGGAGATAGTGGATCAAGTATAGTTCTTTCATATTCTGATGCCACAAGAAAGTAGGATAGAGTGAATCAAATCAGAGATAACAGTATTCTCCCTTTTGCAAAAATCTAAGTGCAGGCAGTATTGACCAATAAAAAGGACAAATTATGTATGAGTTCACATGAAATGGCTTGACTATGTGAAAAATTTTAAAATATATCAGTGGTATATCATAGAATTGGAAATATCTCACCTGTCATAGGTAAAGGCTTCATATTTTTTTTTGGCAACAATGTTCTTGGTTCCAAATTATATAATGTACTGCCAAAATAGTTAGGAAATAGCTTCATTCTTCAATCAGGTGAAATAATAGTGAAAATTGTGAAAATTTGTGAAAAATAGTGAAATTTATTTAAATCCAAAGAAAGAAAAGATGAAGAAGGTGAAGGCATTAAAAATCTTCACTTAACACAAACTTTAAATTTTAGAAATTTAGAAATTTAATTTCTAATTAAATAAATAAATTCTAATTTAATTAGAAAATTAAAATTTAGAAATTCTAACTAAGAAATCAAAGACAAAAAATGCTGATTTCTAACAAGATTTTGGAGAGGAGATAGTCAGACGTGGAAAGGATTTAAAAATACACTTTGAGTTTTATGGCAAGAATCTAACCAACCTACTATGTGAATACAGAATAATTTTTAAAAATTAGTTTCTGCTCTAACACCATGAATGGATTCTCCCACAATATTTGACAGAGAGTAAAAATACATTTCAAGAACTCCACACAACAGCATATTCCCTGGCCATTACAAGGACCATAAGAAGAAAGATATTTTAAAAAATGATCTCTTAGGGCAGCAATTAAATACTATAATAAAAGAAGAGACTTGAGAAAACTGTTGAAAACCTAAGAAAGACACTGAGGATTGCAGCAATGTTTAGTCAGTATGCTCAGTAAAAAGCTTGAATGCCATATCACTTAATTAAAGGAAAGAAAAATAAATTAGCAAAATGGAATTCAGAAAATGAAAGAATATTAGAAATTGTAAAAAGATTTTCATTTATATTTCCTGTTTCTAACATAAGCAGAGTATCCCATGTATACCTCCCCTTCTGTGAGAGCTATCCCATATGACATAGTGTTTTTTTGGAAATGAAAAAAAATCAGCATGACTAATTGATACACTAAGAAAATACAAAAAACATGTGCAGTGTATATCACTTGTAAACCTCCTACCTCCACCAAAGGGTACGTTGGGGTTCTCATAACTTTTCCTTTGAATATTGCTTGATATTTGTAATTTTGCTACATTCACTTTTGATTTTTTGGTGTGTTGTTCTTTCTGTTTACATTGTGTAGTTACTGTGTGTATATGTGTGTGTGTACATACACACACACATATATCTATATGTATATATAGGCTCTACTTCACTATTCAATTCATACAGATATTTTCAGCTTTTCTCTATTCATCACATGCATCATATCAGAAAGTTTTGATATAATAGTCTATAACTGAAAGTGAAGGCCAGAAGATTAAGATAATACCTTGAATTAATGTAATGCAAAGAAGAAAATGAACAATTTAACTTCAATAAAACTATACTATAGATTGTTGAGAAGCCAGAGAAAACCTTTGGAGAAAGAGAATGGGGAAACTCTCTTCTTGGTCTTAATGGTTGAAAGAAGACCAGAAATGCAAAATTGCAAGTTACTTAGACATTAAACAAAAAGCTTGCTCGCCACTGATTTAATTAATGAGAATGTGGCTATATCAAGAAAGGTGACTGACTCTCTTGTTTTTCTGGAAAATAAACAAATAAAACAGAAAGCAGTAAAATCAGATGAGATTTATAATTATTGGCTCAAATGGTTCATGGGCACATATATATATGTGTATACACACACAGACACACAGACACATAGACATACAGACACACAGACACACACACAGACACACACACAGACACACACACACAGACACACACACACACACACACATATATATATATATGAAACTAGTAAAGCACTTAAGTAACTTTCTCTCTGATGGAAACCTAATCCCATATTTATTAACAGAAGAGTTTACATATTTATTACTACAAGATAAAAATATGAATTATCCATCTATATAATATGAATGACCCAAATAATACTCAGGGGAAGATCGAAGGGGAGCCTATGTGAAGTCTCAAATGACACATTCCAAAGAAAAGGAGAACAGTTGTAAAGTTCTTAGCGTATGCCAATGGAGAATAGAGACTGAAGGCTTTGAAACTGAATTTAGAGTTGGACTTGAATTAATGGATGATGCCGATACTTACAAATTCCTTAGTCTTTTCCAGGCAAAGGACTTTAAACACATGGATATCAAAGAAAAAAACAACTGAAGCTATGGATGTTAAGTAGTTGACTAGCATCCTAAAGTCAAAACTTAATGGGACAAATGCATTTAGAGCAATTAGTACCTAAGCTATAACAGTATTATACATACTTTGGGTATGATGACAATGGATTTAGAAAGTATCCCAAAATGCCAACTATGTGATGTTACAGAAATATAAGGTTCATTATCTCTATAGAAATAAGAATGCTTTCTTTTCAAAAAGGAGGAAGGTAATGAAAAAGGTATTCTCAGAGAACAGGATAAACGAGCTTTACAAAGATTTACATATTTTACAAAAATGCTTTTAGAACAAACAGACCTTATATCATAAAGCTACAGTAAAGGATGACAGGAGGTATACACCATTGCAGTTGGCAAATATAACTGAAAGTGGTTTAGCTTCAGATTGTACATAAGAAATGGCCAAAATTCACAACTGAAATCAGAAGGTACTCCATGGAAACATCCATAAGGATGCAACCAATCCTATGTTGACAAAGAAGTACTAAACAAATGGCACTGAAATGCTACAATTCATGGTTGTGATTCAGGATCAGGATATTACAAGAAGAAATTAAATAATGACTATCCTTAAGAATCCTGGAGTTATATTTCTCAGTTGATAAATGCTCAAAGGATATGAACAGGGAGTTTTCAGATGATGAAACCAAAGCCATCTATAATTATATGACAAAATGTTCTAATTCATTAGAGAAATGAAAATTAAACTAACTCTGAGGCAGTACCATATATCTGTCAGATTGACTAACGACAGAAAAGGAAAATGATAAGCGTTGGAGAGGATATGGACAAATCATGACACTGATGCATTTTTGGTGCAGTTGTGAGTTGATTCTAGAGAGTATTTTGGAGAGGATTTGGGAGACCAATTTGGAACTATAAATCAGGCCTCTTTTGAAATACTAATATGTGCATCATTAGACTCCCTTTTTTTCTTGGTACAAATGTGAGAATGAAAAATGTTTGAGGTAGAGAAGGGATTTTAAGAAATTTTTTTCCCCAATTACATGACTTATTTTTAAGGTGTTATTTTCTTCAGCATTTTTTGTGCCTCCTTTATCAAACTATTGACTCTTTTTTCCTGATTGTCTTTTATCACTCTCATTTCTTTTCTCAATTTTTCCTCTACCTGTCTTATATTATTTTTATAAAACTTTTTTTGAGCTCTTCCAGGAAGCTTTTATTGGGGGGGGGGGCGGGGTGAGACCAATTTAAATTTTTCTTTGAGGCTTTGGATGTAGCTGTTTTGATTTTAGTGTCTTCTTTTGAGTTTGTGTTTCAATCTTCCCAGTCACCATAGTAACTTTTTATGGTCAAGTTTTTCTTTGCTCATTTTCCAGCCTATTTCTTGACTTTTAACTTTATGTTAAAGGAGGGCTCTATTCCCAGGATGGAGGGAACACTGTCCCAAGCTTCTGGGTTTTTTTTTTGTGCTACTATTCTCAGAGCTATTTCTGGAGGTCTCTAAGTTTTCAGTTCTCCCAAGATGGTATGATCTAAGACGAGGTGTGGTCATTGCCCTGTTGACCTGTGCTCTATTAACAACCATAAGCACTCTTTTCCACCCTGCAACTGTGACCAGGATCCTTGCTCCTCTGGAGCCACATGCACTGGTGGCTAGTTCCCTTTCTCCCCCTTGGGACTGTGACCCAGACTTGCATGTGGGGAATGCAACAAGGACTTGCTTCCAGGGGCAACAAAGGGTCCCCTATAATCTCCTTCTGACCAGTTGTCTGACCATCTTATTGTCTGTGGGCTGAGAATTCCAGAAGTCATTGTAGATTGTAGTTGCTTCCAAGGCTTGCTGCTGGCCTGCCTTGGTTCCACAGTGCTGGGCTGGGCTCATGTATTACTCTACTGAAACAATGAGATAGACATTTCCTGTCAACCTTAAGGTCTTTTTCTGGAACTTTTTTACCTCATCCTTTTCTTGATGCTGCTTCTCCAAAAGCCATTTTGAGGCAAGTGGTTTGGAAGGGAATTTAGGGGAGCTTACATGAGTCCTTGCCTTTACTCCTCTATCTTGACTTTGCCCTTATAGAGGAGAGATTTCTAAGGGACCAGACTGGGATTAAAAGAGATCATGGCTGTGAGTCTTAGTTATAGAGTCAACTTGATTTTCTCCTTCAATTTCCTGCTACCCCAATTTCTCTGCCCCACTCTATTCTCTTTCTCCAATGCTGAAAGCATTGGAACTGTATTTTGACTGTCCACAAACCACCTAGGGTTATCTACCACCCCTCCACAATACCATGCATTTAAAATTGCTCTAACTCTTATCTTTTATCCTGATACAAATGTCTATTTCCTTCATGTAGCCTATCTCTTTCATTTTTGGAAAAGCATCTGACTTAAGCGTTTGTAGTTTTTTGTTCTTCATTTTTGAAGAGGACCAGTTACATCATGAATGATGTCTTGACTTGTTCATGAATTGGATTTTAGGTGAGGTAGAGTTGTACAAAGCAATCAGCCTTGCTCTGTCTTCCCAAGTCTAACTGATGTGGAGGTCTTAAAGATTTAGTCTTTCCAAGAGTGCCAATGTTTTAAAAGTGGGATTTGTTGGACCAAAGGAAATAAATCTCTCACAGAAGAATTTCACACCTTTTTGAGAACTATAGCATCCTTCCTGAAGCTCTTCAAAACATGCCATCTATAAAATTTTGTTAAACTCAAATAGAAATGGAGGCCACTAATTCATACATAAGGATTCCTGTGGATCACCTATGGACTTAGGTTTAAAATGTAATATTATTTGTATTTTATTGTATTTTTATCTATTTTATTAAATATTTCTTGCTTAAATTTTAGTCAGGGCACATGAAAGAGTGTCACAGGCCATGTGTTTGATACCTCTAATGTACAGTAAGTACTAACCAATTCTTTCTGCAATTAAGGATAGTTTTACAAAAGAATTTCTTTGATTTGCATTACAGGATAATAGAACCTCAAGGATTCAAACCTCATATATTCAAAATAGAATTAAGGTTCCCTTTGTCCTCTCTATGCATAAAGAATCTGCTGAACATACAAACAGTATAAATAAGATACCAGTAGGGATTTTTATGTAATTCAAAGGAATAAAATGTTTTCAAGGATATTTAGTGCATCCATTCACGTATAAGTAGATCATGTGCTAATTCCATGGGTAATTATCCATGTAGAGCCTAGAGGCAGTTTTCAGGAACAGTTGCAAACCTAATATGGTACTGGGCTTCTATTTAAAAGCAAACATAAAAAAACACATGAACCTTACTCTATGGCCTGGTCCAATATGGAATGAATACATGTCATCCTGATAGGAATATTTACATAAGTAAGAATTTGTGCCACATTCATGGTCTAGATAATTGAGCAAGAGAAATAATGTCAACATGCTGACAGTCAATGATATATTTCAGGTGTCTGTACAAATGTCACAGTGGGTTTGTTAAATCAGGGCAAATTCAACTTGCAAGGCACCTTGTACCCTTATTATTAGAAATGTGTTATATTAAAACAGTTGGATAAAACCTCTTCCTGGTAACATGTTATAAGTAATAAATTCAAGTTACCACACACAGTTAAAAATGACATTTCTCCCAAATATTATCAAACCTAGATTGTCTTCCCACCTCACCCCACCTCAGTTCTTATTAAAAAAGGAAACAAGGAAATCATAGTTATTCTGTCAAATAATTCGTTATCTAATGATGCACCTATGGATGATGAGCCATCATCCATGGTCCATTATTCCATTGCGACCACATTTGAAGCCCTTCAAAGAATGGTTACATCTTGCTTTACTAGCTTTTAAGCCCCAAGGGTCACCACCACACCACAATAAAACATCATACCAGGACTTTTGCCTGAAGATATGATTTACTGTACCATTACTATTTTGAGGTCAGTCTAAGTAGACTAAAACATTTTCCTGTAGCCCATAGGGAACAACTGGATTTTTTTTTTTTGAATAAGGACTGAGGTAATCATACCAATCTATTAGAATGATGGCAGGATGATTTGAGAATGGAAGCAAGGAGACTAGTTAATGAGCTTTTGTAATAGTATAAGTGGAAGGTAATGAGGGTTGTGGGAGGTAAGAGCAAGAGTTGAGGATATATACAAAGAATATTGTAGTTATAGGATCAACAGAACTGAGGATTTGTAGGATTTAGAACTAAAAGGGACCTTAGTGATTATCTAATTTACCTACTACTGATGTCCACAAAGATGAAGTAACTTGACCAAGGTCATGAAGGCAGTACATAGGGTATATGGGATGTTTAAGAAGGATTTGCACCTCTGGTTTGAGGGCTTATCCAGCCCTTTTCAGGGCTGCTCATCCACCTTTGAAGTCTATGTGGCCCTCAGCTGTCACCTGTGACTCCAAGAAGCTGGGACATGCATAGCAACCACACCCTGCTAAACCATTTTGGCAGATAGGCTAAACCAGTTTAAGCCTAACTTGATAAGCCTACAACCCCATTGGTGAGTTAGGAGGCATCTGCCCCAAGCATGTGAAGACTTCCCCCAAGGGAAGGGGCAAATGAGAACAATTTATTCCAACAGCCATGAGGGTGGCTGAAGCAGGAGCTGTAGAACACTTAGAGCTTGGTCAGACATTGAAGATGCCAAGGTCATCCAACTACTGCATTTCAGGCCATTGCCAGTCATTTTGATGTTTATCTTGCCACTGGATTTTGATGACTCTGGAAGAGGGTGAGGCTGATGACTTTGTGTGACTCTACCTCACTTAAATCCATGATGTGATTGGTCCCCTTCAAGAATGAAGGACCAGTAACAGCCTGCTAGGTCTTCTGATTCCAAATCTAGTCTTTTTTGCTGACTCAGCAGATGGTTAGGTGTGGGAGGAGGACACAGGGGAGTGTCAAAGATGCAAAGATGACTTATGTGTTAAGGAAGTTAGAAGGGAGAGCAAAAGAGGGAAAGACAATGTTAGTTTTAGCTTCTGAAATTTCCTCCTAGTTGAGGATTCTTTTATTCAATAAGATGCTTTTACTGTGTTAATGAAATTAACAATAGAAGAGAGAAGCATCCTTATGGCTTTAGAGCTCATTCAAACTGTGGCTGTTTGAATGAACATAATTAGCAACTTAAATGGGTCTACTGAAGACGAGGCCAAGAGTCTTATTAATAGACTATTGTGCATGGGTTTAATTTATTTAAATATTTTAAAATACGATATTTTGAATATCATGTTTATTAAACTGATAAAGAGAATAGGTTTGATCTTGGATTGAATGACCAAGAACCAAGTCCATACTTTTCATCATCTCAGTGATATTATAAGCTGTGTTCACATTCCTTTCTATCTTTAGTTTTTCTAAACTGAAGAAACTTTTGGAAGGAATGTAGGGTAGTGGAGAGAACAACTCATTAGGAGTGAGAAACCCTGGATTTCAGTGTCTACCTCTTATTAGTTATCTGAATATGGACAAGATACTACATCTTTCTCAGTAATTTTTTTTTTTTTTTTTGAGATTGAGATTTCCTTATCTCAACCAGGTTGAAAGTGCAGGGGCAACTCATGGACAGGATCCCCACTATTAATCTAAATGGGAGCTTTGGCCTGCTCATCGTACTGGTACTGAACTTAATGTGGACATCTGATTGGCTAAAATTCCTGAGCTCAAATGATCTACCAGTCTCCCTAGTACTGATGATTACAGATATGGGACACCACATCTGCCTCTCAGCCTAATGTACCCCCATCTGCAAAATGATGAAAATAATATCTGTTTTTCCTATCTTGAAGAGTAAGACTAAGAGCCTTAAATGAGATAATGGAAGTGAATCAGATTATTCTCCTTTAAAGTGTCCTATCCACCATAACCTATCTAACCTACATTAAGAGTCATCATGTTGTAAAGCACAGGTATCAAACATATGGTCCAGTAGGCTACATTTGGTCCACAACACTCCCAAATATGGAATAGCATGTAACTGGGAACTATTTAATAAAACAAATAAAAATACAATAAAACATAGATGATAATTACATTTCAAGATAAAATCATTAACATATGTATATTCTATATCAGATTGCTTACTGTCTCAGAGAGGGAGAAAGGAACGGAAGGAGGGAGGGATATAATTTGGAACTAAAAAATGTTCAAAATTATTTTAACATATGATTGGGAAAAAATAAAATATTATATAAAAATGGCCCACAGGGATCCTTATGTACACTTTAGTGGCCCCTGTTTCTATTTGAGTTTGACATTCCTAGTGTAAAACATAATTTTCACCTTGGACATGTAGTCAAAAGACCTGAGTTTGAATCCCACTTCAGGTACTGACTAGTTATATAATCCTGAGCAAGTTATGTAGCTTCTCTGGGTCTCAGTTTCCTTACCTGTAAAATGAAGAGGTTAGACTCAATGACCTCTCTTCATCCTTTCCAGCTCTAAATCTACAATCATATCATCCACTAATAGGATCACTTGGAGAACTTTAGCATCACAAAGATTTATTTTGTTAGTACTTTGAACAAGGCCTCTTCTGTGACACTAGTAGATATTTTAGGTAAGCCTAAATCTCACTTGTGTGTTGCTGATAACAAGTATATCATTAAACTAAGTTGTCTTTGTAGTCAGATTTACCATAGAGTCCAGTTCATATGAGGGAGAAACCTTGTATGAGAATAGCTTTCAAGGATGAATTTTGTTTTATTGAGTGAAATTATTTTTTAAAAAAAATCAATAAATTATATGCACCATGGGATTCTTTGTACCCCTCAGTTGTGTAACCATAGAAATTTGATCTGCTATAGAAAATCATCTGTGAAAGCCTGCTGTTCCCTTGTTATGTTTTATATCAGATGATACCACTTGAGCAAGCTTAAAGACTCCTCCTCTCAAATCCCATTTTTTTGCTTGTTACAGTTCTGAGAATTTCAACATTTGTCTTTTAAAATACAAAACCCCTGGGAAGAGTTCATATAGTAGTTATTCACATTGTAGCATGAAATAATTTATCAGATAGAATCTCTTTTTGAGAACAGAAATCTCAGGAAATGGAGGATAGGTCAAGAAAGTTTTGATGAGACTAGGATTGGTCAATTTGGATCTTCCATTGCTGGGAAAGGGGAGGACGGGTCCCACTGCTAGGTTCTGGAAGTCCAATTCAATTCATTCAATTCAATTCAGTTTAATCCAATTAAACAAACAAAAGAATCCCACTAGGAAAAAAAATGCTGTCCTAGGTTCTGGGGCTATATAGGCAGGAAAAAAAGAAAGTCACTGCCTTTCTCTTCTATTGGCATTTCACGTCTGTTGGGCAGAGAGTTAGGCTGAGAATGGCATTTTGAAGCTAGGAGAATCCCCTCTCAGTGCAATGTAGAGCCATATCAATAAATTTTAAAAATAGATGCTTTTGTTCTTCCATCACCTTAATTTCCTGATAGAGCCTCCCTGCAGCCCTGGCCAAGAGAGCCATATCTTGTAAATAAAGAATAAAAAAAGAAAGAGAAGATGCAGCTTGGCAAAACCAACCAATGCATCAAAGAAGTTTGCCAGTGAATATGCAATGTTCCACACCTGCAAAGAAGGGAGGAATGTTCATTTTAAAATTTATTCAGGGACAGTCTTCATGGCTTTAGTTTTACAATGTTCAATTTCTTTTGTCCTTTCTATCTTTATTGTTATAGTAGTCATTGTGGCGATCGTTCGTTTTTCTAATTCATGCCACGTCAGTTCATATGGCAGAGGCAGCATTGTATTTCCATGCTTCCCAGAATTCTCACTTTCTTTCTTACAACACAGTAATATTCCATTACACATTCATGTACCACATTTTGCTTAACTACTTCCCAATAAATGGGTTTCTAAGTTGTTTCTTCTTTGTTACCACAAAAACTGCTGCTATGAATATTGTAGTCTATATAGCATCTAATCTATCTATCTTTAACATTTCTGGGCCACTTACTTACCAATGTGCTCTCTGGGTCAAAGGGTATGGCCATTTTGGTTACTTTCTCACCGCAATTCTAAACTGTTTTCCAGAATGTTTGAGCCAGTTCACAGTTCTATCAATAATTTTCATTGTATCAGTTATTTTTAATACAGTATACTATATTAGATCAGCCTAAGGGCCCTGGATACTTGGTAGGTAGGTGATATCATGATGTCTATAAGAAAGGTAGGAGAATATCCATTCTTGTCTTGCAGTTTGATCTATGAACCAGTGGTGGTCTTTAAGGGGAACACAACCATATCTGAACCCTTGAAATGTAGGCTGATTTGGTCTCATTACAGTTAGATCTACTCCAGACAAAATAAATTAATTAAAAAAAATACAAATCCTGTAGGTGGCTTGTTTCTCATTACAGTGTATTAGCAATTAAGAAGAATTATTTCTTTGTGTTTGTATGTGTAGCTCATATTTCCATAAGGATTGTGGGTTGTCCCAGTCATCTGACCATGCTTCTCTGCCTCTCTCCGCCCCAGGAGAACAAGAGTGGCCTATTTAAAGGTTTTCTCTTCCTTCTTTGTAGACTTGTACCTCCTACAAGGCTGAAGCTGCTTAGCTTCAAATCCTAATAGAATTGAGCGATGAGATTTTTTTTTTCCATTTAGAGAGATGAACCCCAAATCTCTTATCATAAGAGAATGTGAGCGAGTATATTCAATAATGAGCAGCCAAGAAGCAGAATTTACATTTAACTTCATTGAATAGGTGGTTAACAACATGTGGATTTGAGTTAAATTGGGAAGGCTCTCCAGAGTATCTTCTTCATTGTGCATTTTTAAGTCTCTGAAATCCCCCATTAGACATTAATTCCTTTTGGACTCAATACTGCCCTTTTTGGAGTCTTCTCTGAAAATACAAATACCCCTAGAAAGGCTGAACCTATTCACCATCTAACATTTCATTGTGAATGACTTTTTAATATCATAAGATCTAGAGTTGAGAGCTACCCCAGGGGCATTTAATCCAACTTCTTTACTTTATAAAAGATGAAACTGAAACCTAGAGGGGTTCAGTGAATTGACCAAAGTGACAGCAGTACTTAGCATCAAAGCAGACTTGAACATGGATCCTTTGACCCCAGTTAGTATTCTTTCCATACCACACATATTAGCCTGATGTTTTCTGGAAAGGTGAACACTTTTCTCAACTTTATTACAGTATTTCCCAACTTGAGAATCTATAATGGCTCAGTGATACCTACCATATCAAGTTCAGATTTCTTGGTTTTCCTCCATAGTCTGGCCCATTCTTGCCTCACCATTCTAGTGGAATGTGGGACTGGTCAGTGAGGGCTGGCCCACTATGACTTAGCCTTTGTAGTGGAATGTGAGACTGACTAAAGACCACCTTGTATTTGGAGCACGTGCAAACTTGAATAATTGGTGAGCTTGCTTCTGGAAGTGCAGGGGAAAGAAAGGGCCTAACTCTATACTTCGGATCATACATAGTTACTTATTCTGTGACTATTTCCTGTCCAGTTACAGAATGTTGAAGAAAGCTTCTGATTGACTGCTGAGTTTGATCTGGATGATCTGTGTTTATGAGCAGTTCAGCTGAAACAGATTGATCTGAGTACTCAGTTGATGTCTTTTAGGTCCAAATTAGCAGCCAGTCAGAAGGCCTTTCTTTTCCTTTCAGCAGATAGGAAACAGTCATAGAATAACTAACTGCACAAACTCTGCGGAAGAGAGCCAAGGTCCCTCTATTGTTTGTCATCACACACTTCCAGGAGCATCCCCATCAATGCTAGGCCCTCATTGGCCAGTATCCCATTGCATTTATTTATCACCATTAACATACTTTATGCTAAGAGAAATTATTCCATTTGATTAAATCATTAATTGATTAACTACTGTCTCTAAACAGAGAACAGGGCTTTGGTAGTACAGAGATCAAGACTGGGAAATATTAAGCCATAATTGGCTTCAACCTTTGTTCCTAGATTTATTTCACCCTATTCTATTTCATGCAGGTTATGTTCCCCCTAGAGTCATAACTAGCCTGGGGTTAGCTGGGCTTTGCTCCAGGCTGCTGACATGGAAGTTGAGTTGAGGGGAGGAAGGACACCATTCCTCCTTGCAGTGAGTTTTCAGGCTTTGAAGTCCTTCACTGGCCCAACATGTGCCACAAATGATCACTTCATTTCCTCCAAACCTTTTGTCAGGGCAAAGGCTGTTAGGATTCAGTCTAAGTCCCTTAACTCCAAATTCAGTGCTTTGCCCACTGCACCACACGACCTCATGTTATTTTGTGTGTGTTTGACCATTTCCTTCTCTGTATTCATTTTTCAATCCTCCTGTATAATGTAAGTTCTTGAGAGCAAGGATTGTTTATCTTTTTGTCTTTGTATCACCACTGCCTAGCACAGTACCTGGCATGTAGTAAATGCTAAACAGATGCTTCATAGTGATTGACTGGGAATGCAATTGACTGAGAATGAGACCAAGAAGCTTATGGAGTTCTCCATAAAGAATGAAATCCACAAGAACCAAAGGAAGCCCTGTGGATGGGAAAACTGAATCCTTACTAAGGAGAAGGTTCCCAAAATGAACATAGAGGGCTTTAGTGATCCTGAAGTGATGTGTCTCCCCTCTTCATCCTAGATTTCCCTCTAAAATGATTTGGTGACACAATTTTAGCTCAGAAACACAAAGGACTACACACAAAAGCTAGATTCTATGAGTGAATGAATGAAATTAAACATTTATTAAGCACTTAATGTGTTCCAGGGACTATGCTAAACTCAGGGAGCACAAATATAAAATGTAAGTTAGCCTTTATCCTCAAAGACCTTTCATTTTAATGGGAGAGACAAGACACCTAGGGAATGGTGGCCAGGGACTGTTATGGTCAACAGAGTTGCAGAGATGGTGATCCATGGGGTAGTCAAATGATACATATATTCCAGAAGTTCCCTGTTCCTGGAATGTTTTCTGCAGTCCTTTCTGCTTATTTAAATTCTTAAAATAAGTTTTGCTGATATATTTTATTTTTTCACCCCATAACCATTTTTAAATATGACTTTCTCCTTTCTCCTCATGGAACTTTCCCTTATAATAATGAAAAACATTAAATTTGGAAATGGAAAACTTAAATTTTACTCATTCGTGAAGGTTTAGCTCATGTCCAACCATTCTGTGAAACCTTCCTCAATCTGGGTAGTCTCTTCTTTCTCTAAACTTCTGGAGCATATGTTGTTTGTATCACTCCTTAGGCACTTACTATATGTTACTTTGCCTTTTAAGTATAGGGTTGGTTTACCAAAATAGATTTCATTTCCCTTGACCAGAGCTATAACTAGAATGGGGTAACTGGGGTTTTGGCCCAGGGCAATGGAATGAAGAGGAGGCTGACGTAACCTGTAGTTATAGCACAGGAAAATGGAATCATAGAACTAGAGCTGAAAGGAACTTTAAAGGTCATCTACTCCAACCTCCTACTTTCTCATATGAGGAAAATAAGGCCAAGAGGGGTTAAATAACCTGCCTAAGGTCACACAGGTTGTTAGTGATAGAGCAAAGATTCAGACTCAGGTTTCCATGACTACAACTAAGTTGTGGACCAAGATCTTTTATTGAATGCAGCATAAAGCCAATTGAACTTAGCAATTAGTGAGAATAATTAACTAAACTAGGATGCTACCAGATGGCTGCCACCTCCATATAGCAGGTACAGCCCAGCTGACCTCTTCCTAGCCCAGCATACCCTCCTCTTCCTAACCCTTGGCTTCCCCAGGAGCATCCTTTGTATGTCTTGAGATTTCTGCTCTTGTTACCTCCCCCAGCTCCTGCTCAGTCAAACTACCATTGCTCTGTCTGATGCTGCCTGCCTACTATGTGTGTTGCTTGCCCTAGGTGTAAAAATTGCTACTTATCACTGTGCCCTTGAGCCCAGACAATGAAAGGTCAAAGCAGCTAACATAATCTTCTGCACACAGTAGGTGCTCAATGAGTATTTGTGGATGATGTTGATGACAGTGAGAGTGTTTGGAAAAGTATAAAGCTGTGGACAAATGGGAGGTAGCTCCATCATGATTCTTGTTAGCTCTAGAAGATATTGCTATGCACCATCTGGCTAGTAAGTTATTACTTAGGCAAAGTATGGTCAGCGTAGGTGTTGGAATAGCTGGGGAGTCATTCCAAAATCCAACTGGAAACAACTCACTTGCTGGCGCTTTCAGGCTAACTGAAGTCAAGAGAAGTCTCCTCTCCTTTCATTTCCTTCCCCCCAAACACCACCCCCTCCTTCACCCCTTGCCTGCTGTTTTCTGACAAATGTTATTTTGTAAAAGATATGGTTCCAATTGGGACATTTGAAGAAATTGTGAATCTGTTCCACTACATGTTATTGCTGCCAAGTTTAGAAGAAGGAAGGATGTGAAAGATGGCTGGTTTGTAATCTTCCTTTATGTCAGGCCAAGGTCTGTGGGGATTATTTCCAAAGCCAGAGAAGCTGATGAGTGGCTTCATGAGTGTTTCATTTTGAGCATGCTCAGCAATTCTTACCATTAGTGTTGAGAGGTGAGACTTGAGTTTGACTCAGCATGTGCCAACATAGCCTGAGCTTATCAGCCTTGGGGGCCATATAGAACTGCATAATTTAGATGAAATTGAGAGTCTGGGTTACCAGCTCTAGGACTAGCTGGGAAATCATGCCAGATTTGATACAGCACTGACATCGTGCCCTGAAGGTGAGAAAACTCAGGCTCTTACTGTTGACATAATATGAAGTTTCCATCTGAGATGCAAATGTGTCCTGGACACATGTGTAAATGATCAGACTAAGATGAGTCTGGCGGTTGGATTAAATAGATACAGTTTTTGGCTCTAAGAGTTTTAGCAGGGTGCCAGAATTAAATGGGCCCCTTTCTCAGAATTGTAGTACTTTGGAGGCAGAGCGATCACTTTGAAAATAGGAGTTTGGAAGAGATCGAAGGGTTAGGGGTGGTGGATTCTCCATTCATAAGTCAACAAATAGTTACTGAGTACTCACTATATTCCCAATCCTTTCTAGGAAGTGTGGAGGATGCAAAAGAGGTAACTATATTTTGGGGGAAACAAGCCTCAAATATGAAACAATTAGAGAATACAAGACAGGGACAAAAAGTATTGTGCAATAGAAGGAGAGCTGGATGTGAACCCAAATTCAAATCTCAGCTCTGCCTTGTATTACTAGTATGACTTTGGAAAAGTCCTTTAACCTCTCTCCACTTCAGTTTCCTCATCTGTAAAATGAAGGAGTTGAACTAGATGATATCTAAGGTCCCTTCCAACTCTAAATCTATGATCCTGTGACTTGTGAACTATTCTGTACTCTGTCATTAAGAATCCTAGGAGGGTCACAGACAGAGATGGAAGAGACCAATACTTCTATCACCTGTGTGACCTTGGGCACTTCACTTTCCCTTTCTGAGTCTCAGCTGTCCCATATTTAAAATGAAAGGGTTAGATAGATGAAGGAAGGTAGGAATCAAGTTTCATTAAGTGCTTTTCATGTACCAGCCACTGTACTTTAAAAACATTCTATTGTTTGGTGTTCACAACAATCCAGTGGATTAGGTGCTATTATTATGTTTGCTGCCATTTTACAGTCAAGGAAACTGAGGTAGGCAAATTAAGTGACTTGCTCAGGGTCACACAGTTAGTAAATGATGAGGTTGGATTTGATTTCAATGTCTTCATGACTCGAGACCCAATGCTCTATCCACTGTGCCATCTAACTGCCTTTTAAGGTTCATTCCAGCCCTGATATTCCAAGGTTCTTTTACTTCAGTAATAGGTGGCCTATAAAATTCTATGATTCTGGGATCTTGAAGTTTCTTTCAATGTTGAAATTCTGTGATAATCAAGTTCTAAGTTCTGTCTATAGTGATTCATGACCCGAACAATTAGTTCATACCCATGATAGGAAGGTAAGTTCACAAGCAGGATGGATTAATTACTCTTGAGTCAGAGGCCTTTGCATCATTTTCCTCCCTCAGTGGTAAGCCTTGTTCTTCATTTATGTGTGAAATGAGATGCTTCCTGGGAGGAGAATGATTCCCTGAGATGGAACAGAACATGCCAAGCAAAGCAGCCAAAATGACCGGTTCCCTGCTTCTAGTAGGTATTTCTTAAGTGTTTATTGAATGGAACTGAAGAAGGACTTGGTTCCTGTTAATGGACTGAGAATCAGAAGATACCTGGGATTTGTCTTAGATGGAACTTGAAGAAAAATTTTGCAAGTGTAGGATAGTGTTTTATTGAGGAAAATAGCTGAGGGTTTGAAACAATTTCAATAACAATGATATTTTATATTTGTATAGAAAATGTATTTTACATATAGTATCTCATTTGAGCCTCACAATTAATTATGCAAAGATGCAGGCAGCAAGGATTTTTCACCTTTTCTGTGTCACTGCAGTGTGGGGAAGCATATAGAATCCTCAGAATAATATTTTCATTTTTTAATAATTAATTAATTTTTAGTTTTCAACTTTCACTTTTATAAGATTTTGAGTTCTAGCTTTCCCCCTTCCTTTTCCCTGCCCCTCCCCAAGATGGCGTACAATCTGGTATAGGCTATACATATTGTATATACAATACATACAGCAATATTAATCATATTTCCACATTAGTCATGTTGTGGAAGAAGAATCAGAACAAAATGGGAAAGTCATGAGAAAGAAAATAAAAAAAAAACAAGAAAAGAGAAAACAGTATGCTACAATCTGCATTCACACTCCATAGTTCTTTCTCTAGATTTGCATAGCATTTTTCATTATGAGTCTTTTTTGGAATTGACTTAGATCATTGCATTGCTGAGAAGAGCTGAGTCTATCAACATTGGTCATTGCACAATGTTGCTGTTACTGTTTATAACATTCTCCTGGGTGTTAGTTTCCTCAGCATCAATTCATGCAAGCCTTTCCATGTTTTCCGGAATCTGCCTGCTCATCATTTCTCATGCAACAATAGTATTCAGTTACATTCATATACCACAACTTGTTCAGCCATTTCCCAACTGGAGAGCATCCAGAATAATATTTTTAAAGGCATAAAGTCAAATGCATAAAATTATAAAGGAAATCAGTTTTATTGAAACATAGTTTTATATATATGAAATACAGTTACACACACCACCCTATGTTAAGAAACCTTGACATTGAGGCACATGAATTTGGTAGATGAAGAAATTAAGGCCCAGTAAGTTACCTGATTGGTTTGAGATCACCCAGAATGTTAGTGGCAGAAGGAGGATTAGAAGCCAAATCTTATGATTATAGTGTGTGCTCTTCTCATGATTTTCTCATGGTAAGTGCTTCCCTTAATATCTTAGACTAGAAAGCAGAGCTGGGATGGAGATATGAGGGTTGTCCTAAAAAGTTCAACCCTTCCTAGCAGAGAGACCCTCAGGACAGGATGCCATTTCTTCAAATAGGTGAAAACATGTAGAAGCTAATGGTAATAATATTAAATATTTATATAGTATTTTAGGGTTTGCAAAGAACTTGATGTGTGTTATCTCACTGATCTCACTTAAGCTGCAAAGTATCCATCACATCGAGATACTTGTCAACTTTTTTTTAGGTAAGAGGAGATAAGGGATGACTGGGGTCAATTTCAAGGGGTCCTTAAAAGTACCATGTTGTGCTATCTCTGAAAACCAGAGATTTTTCTGGGCTTAGCTTTTTGGTTGACAGGTTGTCTCCCCTACTGATGTCCTTGTCTCTTACATTACAAACAATGATATATAAAAGAGAAGTGGTGCAAAGGATATCATCTGAGAAAGGTGTAATTGGAAAAATAAAGATGGGTCAATCATACAACTTTGAGGGATACTCCATGTTCCCCATTGGTACACTGAAAATGTCAGCAGAACATTTGAAAGACACTCAGCATGACTTATGGGTGTATATGGACAATGCTGGCAGGCTACTGTGGATTGGCTGCTATCTTTATCATGCGAGAGATTATTCTCATTGATGCGATCACAGCTCTATTTGGGTATATGGGTATTTATCAACACATGAACCTAAGGGAATTCTTAGCTCAGGAACAAATGTGCCAAAATATCAAAAATGAAAATTAAATCCTTAATAGTAATCCTAAATGTAAAATGCATTTCATAGGATCACAGATTTAGACCTAAAAATGACCTTATAAGCTATTCAGTCTAATGCCTTCATTTTAAAGAAGGAATTGAGACACAGAGAACTGCATGGTCACACAGTAGATGTCTAAGGTAGTATTAAAACTAAGGTCTTCTTGAAGCCAAGTGTAATGCCCTGTCCTCTATACCACTGCCTCTCTTTAGTTCCTTTATTAGACTTCTGTAACACTGTCCATTTTGTTTCTAGCACATACTCTATTGTATTGTTATATACATGCATATATGTATATGTATATGTATATAGGTTAATCTTGTCTTCACTGACTATAGTCTCTCCTTGAGGGTGGAGATAGCTACGTTTATTTCTCAGTGTCTGGTACAGGACTGTGTAAATAGAAGCTGCTCAATAAATCTTTATTGATAAATCAGAAAAGCACAATAAGTTTTTTCATACTTTACAACATACAATAGAAAAACATATATTTTTAAACCTCATCACATTTTTTCCCATGGGACTTGAATTCCATTCCATTTTGCAGACTCCCAGGGGTGCCCAGTGGATATTGGAGAGAAACTGGGATTGAGGTTAAATGATCCATGGATGAAATCTTGCTCACTTATTTTTTGGAGGTGTTAGGGTTTCACATGAGATTGAAGTCAGTGAAAAAAGTGCACTTTAAGAGTTAGAACATGATGGAAAAAATAAATTGAGGGAGACTCATGGGGTAGATGTTATTAAATTAACCATTTGTTATTTTGATTAGCATCACAGAAGTGCCTTTTGGAGTTTCAGCAGTAATCTGCTTCCTAGCAGGAGTTTAGAAAGCGTTGAAGTATCATCAGACTGTTGGTTCCCACTGAGAGCCAGCGGCATCCTTCACTGAGTGGAAATAGTGACAATGATGGATGGAGCCCAAAGCAGTTTTTAAATTAATTTCAGATGAATGCATTATTTTTCTGAGCATTCGAAACCCTTATATGTCAATAATAATAACAATAACAATAGTGTGGTACTCTTGAGTTTTCCAAGATGCTTTAATCCATAATCTCCTTTGACTTTCAAACTAGTCTGCTGAGGTAGACATTGAAGGGATTACTATTATATCCAGTTTCAAGAGATATATGCTAATGAGTCCCTTCCTTCAACAAATACTTATTAAGAATCTACTCTTTGAAGAACTCTATGGTATGACTAGGGAGAGATTCAAAAATTAAATAAGATGTAGTTCATGTTCTCATGGAATTACAGTCTAGTAGGGGCTACAACATGTACTCAAATAACTGTGATAGAAAGTGACACATATGAGCTGCTTAGGAGAAGTGTGGAGAAAGTTTCGAGTTTGTGTGTGATCAGGGAAGGAGGTGGTGGCATTTGATCAGGGACTTAAAGGATGAGTACCACCATTTCAACAGCTACAAGTTGGGAGTGAGGCACAGATGATCTCTAAAGTATTTTTTCTTATGATCCTGTTGATTTATCCTGTTTATCTATGATTCTATTTTTGCTCTGTCTCAGAAAGACTTAGCAGGGGGACTGAGGAGTCACAAAGTCAAAAAATCTGAGATAGGGGAGATGAAAAGATTTCATTTTTCCTAATCCAATTAGGAATGAAGGCAGGGGGCTTTTTGTCATGAAGATATCGATCATCAAGGTCCTTTGACCTGTCCAAATCATTTTGGCAAGAAGGGTAACAGACCTAAGGAACAGAAAAGGGTTGAATTTGTAGGTGATTAGTCCAAGGCATGTAGCCCACAGATTTTATGCTCAAGGAGCAAAAATATTTCCCTGAGGGAGAAAAGAAGCAGCAGCAGTGGTGACAGCAATGATAGGGACAGGATGAAACTCCTCCAGATGCCAGCTAAGAAGGGCAAAGACCATTGGTGAGAAAGTAGCAGAGCACAAAATCCGAGACAGAATTTCAGCACTGGACAGCTAAGCTAGAGCTGCAGCTTTGACTCTCACTCCCTCCTTCATACATTTTCAGACTGCTTCTTGTCTCCAGGAAAAAACACTAACAACCCTCCATGGTCTGGTTTTCACCTGCCCTTCCAGGTATATGTAATTACTTCTCTTTACATACTTGCCTCCAGCTAAACTGGTCTATTTGCCATTTCCTGAACTTGAAACTCTATTTTCTGTTCCTGCATCTTTGCACAAGCTAAATGTTTATTGAATGGAAATGAACTGAAATGAATTCAGCAGAGGATTGGCACAACAGCAGAGTGGCCAACCCTCTACCACTTCTCGACCACTATTCTTTAGCAGGTGTCTTATCTGTCATCAGCTCTATCTTTTTCCTGGAACAGTGTTGTCATTCTCATAGCAGTGGGATCACATATCTTGCTCTAGTCAAAGCATTTTCCGGGGCCTTTTGTTAGGCCAATGAACCTGCCTGATGGAGACACAAAATGGCAAGATATTACTCATTTTTGTAGAAAGTCCTCAGCCCTTGATCCTAACTGGATGCAACTAAGTCCGTTCCTTTCACCTTTTCCACACTACTTCATTGCCAAGCAAGGGAGTAGATCAGGCAAGCCGCAGATCCCAGACTTAGAGCTGATGTTTAACTGAAAGAATATAACTTTACTAAAAAAGCATAACAGAACTTCAGCAACCCAGAAGTAGCAAAGAAACTTACAGGAGGAGCAGGTAATGGGTGGTACAGACTACCTCCCCTAAAAAGACTCTTGGCATCCAAGCCTGTGGTCTGTAGTGGTGGGCTTCCCTGATCATGTGCCTCACTGTTAGGTTCTGTAAGCGTGTGTCCATTCTTCCTTATGCACACTGTGTGCATTGGTAGGAGAATGTGACCCAAATTTATATGTAGACTCATGTTTTGATTATTCTTGTTTTTGTCTTATTTTGAGTAAATGTTATATTATGGTTATTCTTGCTTTTGCCTCCTGGTTTAATAAATGTTTCATGTTTAAGAGTCAAAAGTGTCATTGTGACTTGTGTGTAAATGAAAAGTAGATGAAGGTCAGGAACTATGAGAATGAATCATGGAGTGTATATTTTTTCTCTCCCCCCATCAGGATTACCCCTAGGACTATAAGGGTGAGTTGTAATCTCCCTTCCCTCCTGTCCCTCCTCCCCAATCCCCCCCACCCCCAATAATCCACCCACTTGACAGCCTAAGTGCAGGTAGGAGTGAATGAGAGAGGAGGAGGGAGAGAAAGAGAGAGAGAGAGAGAGAGAGAGAGAAAAGGAGGGAGAGACACGAGGTAGGGGGAGTGAGGGTGCTATACCTCCAGGGGAAGTTGATTGGCACCATTAATTGTGTATTTCAGTTTCCTTTACAATCTAGACAGTTGGTGGAAATGGGCAGAGAGAGGCAGAGGGGGAGCACTGCTTTCTGAGTTACCTTTCAAGAATCAAAACACTTCTAACACCAGTAATGCATTTCATGTACCCTCCTCTGCCTGTTCCTTCTGCTTCTAAAGGGTTAATTATATTTCCCTGTGGTTCTATGAGCATATATAGAGACACACTCCACTGGGAGAAGGAAGAGAGAAGAAATATTAAATTGCAAATCCTAATCCTTAGGCCAATAAGGCAGGATGGAGTAGAGAGATAAGACAATCACCTCCCTGGAGCCACAGGGAATTGGAGCTATGGCAGATTCATGTTTGGTCATATAATACTTTCCTGTGAAGAACTCATACCAGTAGATCACTGCTTGTTCTCTCTCTCTCTCTCTCTCTCTCTCTCTCTCTCTCTCTCTCTCTCTCTCTCTCTCTCTCTCTCTGTCTCTCTCTGTCTCTCTCTGTCTCTCTCTCTGTCTCTCTCTCTCTCTGTCTCTCTTTCTCTCTCTTTTTCCTTCCCTCCCTTCCTTTGTCCCTCCCTCCCTTTCCCTTTTTCTTTTCTGTCACAGTCTCTTTTTTCCTTTTGTTTCTTTCTTCCCTCCCTTTGTCTCCCAACCTTTCCTTTCTTCCCCTCTCCCTTCCTCTCTTCTCTTTTCTTTTTTCTCAGTCTCTTACCCCACCCCCCAATACACATCTGCCTTTTTCTGATTTTTTCCACGAATCTCTCTCCTTTTCCCCACTTCCTTCCCCTAACTCTTTTGATCTGTGCCAAATGACAACATTTTGATTATTGGTTTAAGATTTTCAGCATCTAGGATGACAAAAGTGATGCAGGACCTTTATGTCAGCAAAAATACAACAATGACAAATCAACACACTTGGGGTAGATTATTCCATATATATGCTTGGATTTACTTCTAACCATGATGACTTATTTTGGTGTCATCAATATTAATCTTATTTACTAAAAGTTAGAATTGTCCTCCAAATCAATAAACTGTTGAAGAATTAAAAATAAATGAGTTTTTGGTTAAAAAACAAAAACTGTGATAAGATTTATAAACATCAAGATGTGACTGAAATTAAAAGGGTGGAAACAATTAAAAAGAAGTCTCATCAAAACGTGTAAAGGAATTAATGTAAAATATCTTTGGACATGTGTGACTGGTTGCCACTTTGCCCAGTTTGTGCTACCAGGCACTCCATATTTAGGAAATAAGTTCAATCCATAAAATTCTGATACACAGCTCGCTTCACCCAGAATCTGAATCACAGCTTGATCACACCTACTTTTCCAATTCTGAAATGTAATATATGTAGGCAGCACAGTCCTCAACTCTAGGCTGATACAGTCATGGATACCTTCCAAAGATGGACACCTTCCACTCAACATAATGAAATCCAATAGAGAAAGAGTGAGGTTACGACATCCTGGGTCCCCAAATTGCAATACTATTTTCAGAATCACCTGGCCTCTTTGCCTGTGCTGCTCATTTACTCTCACCATATTATCTGCTTACCATCCTGTAGTAGGTGATCTGAGCTACAACGCATAATCCTCTTTTCTCTTGTCTGCCTTTCCTAAATATGCACTGGACTTTGTGGACTTGGTGGCACAAGCTGCTTACATTCCATCTAGCGTTTTCCCAGCCCTGATGCTCAAGTTCCGTATGCTAACTACAGTCATATTTGCCTCTCTACCCATTTGCATTTCATTCTCTATCTTATGCTGACAGAGGGATTTGGATTGAACTGAAAAGTGGAAGTCCTTTCAGGGATGAGGAACAAACATACACACAAGCAGCCACAAAGTTCATCATTATTCAAAGGCCCAAGCAAATAAGTCACAGTGTTCTTCAAGGCCCTGCAGGTGCCAAGGGGTCCTTAGAGGTCCATTTGGCCTCTGCTGCAGAGATAGCTGCATGGACATCTTTCTTTTCTTCCTAATTAGACTGTAAGTGCTGTGAGGGTGGGGACTCTGCCTTACTTTGTCTTTGTGTTTCCTAGCAAAGAACTCAGCATGTAGCAGGTGCTTAGGAGTTGATTAAAAAATGAATAGAAGATTTCAGGTCCTCAGGAAGAGTGGAAAAAACTTCAAATCCAGACAGATAAATGACTTCATAAATGTTTATGCAATAACTGGACAACCTGAAGCAGGACTCTGAAATCTGCCATTTGTTGATTGCTGTGAAATAAGAACACACAGGACAAAGAAATTCTTAGAATTGGGAAGCTCTGCTGTACTTCTTAGTTACCCTATATGCTTAAGAATAAGCTGCAGAGAAGGTGCTGACCTATAGTAGTAGAGGGAATTTCCCCTCTTGGGAGCTCCCTGTTCCAGTGAAATCAGAGATGGAGTTGCTATCCCCTTGATATCAAATTATACATATAAGACACATTGCTAGGGGAGAGAGCCTCTTTCTCCAGCAAGTCAAATGATTTTTTTTGATAATCATCAAACAATAAATATAGTGGAATCTTGTATTCATCATCCCTCACAGGTGATTGTGGAAAGTCTGTGAAAAACTTTCCTGTTTCCTTTTCCTACTTTCATCAAAGATTACACACGCATACATGCACACACACTTCAATTATTTTATAGTGAGGTGAAAACAGATACATGGGTTAGTAGTTTCAGGTGTCTTCTTGGTTGCAATTTTATGGTAATATATTATCTTTTCTCTCCTCTTTGTCTGGTCTCGACCAAATAATTAAGGTAATGTGAAATGAGGCTGTGAAGGACTCAAATTGCTAAGTGCTTTAAAAGACAGGAAAAAAAGGAATTCGTATTTTATCTCAGAGGTAATAGTGAAACATCGAAAAATTGTGAGAGGGGAGTGACATGGGTAATACTTATGTCTTAAAAAGGTTATTTTGGCTGTTATATGGAAGATGGTTCAGAAAGGGAGAGAGATTGGTAGCAAGGAGATCTATTTGGAAGGTATTATAATAGTCTAGGA
Source organism: Bettongia penicillata ogilbyi (assembly GCA_023548195.1). Taxonomy (NCBI): domain Eukaryota; kingdom Metazoa; phylum Chordata; class Mammalia; order Diprotodontia; family Potoroidae; genus Bettongia; species Bettongia penicillata. The sequence goes on along the minus strand of JAJHZJ010000503.1, from coordinate 747,977 downwards.
TGGAGGTGATAAATGTCTGAACTAGTATGGTTGCCATATGAATTTTGTACATATATATGTATATATACATGTATAATATATACACACACACACTATACACACACACACATATATATAGCTTTTCAGTGTCTTTCAAATTATAACATTTGGCAGAGATTTCTTTTTTTTTGATGTATCTAGGTCCCACTGCTTTTCCTAGACTTCATCTCCTTAAGTGCCATTTCTGTTTCCTCTAAAACAGAACAATATAATCGATGTTAAGAATAGAAAATCTGACCAGAGTCCCAATTCACATGATTGTTATGAACTGTCCAGTTTAATTTGTATACATTTTTTGGATATTGGACAAAGATAAGTCTAACACAAGCTTGTTGCACACTGTTTTCCTTTCCACCATTTTGTGAGGAGACTAATGCTTGTAATCTTCCACTCCTCTCTCCTGTAATAATATACAAATGAACTTAATAAATAAACTCATATTATCTGCTATATCCTTCCACTTAGCAAAGGGATGAAATGTTTGCTGAATAAGACTTTTCAGGCCTCTTCATTATAAAGATTATTTTATGTTGTCTAAGAAATGTCTTTAAGAAATGGTGATAATTACAATTGATGCCTTTCCCCACTATTCCCCATTTTTCAGAGTCAACAGCTTATTTAAATAAGTTGGATTGTAGATGTTGCAGTTGTATGAAGTATCTTATCTTCCCTATCCCCTTTCCTTCATTTTGATCTTTTTTTCCTAACCAGTACATGGATGGATGATCCCATAGACAGCTGATTCTAAAATCATTTCCAATTTAAACCAGTCTTTCTAAATTTTAGTTAATTGCACTTTACCTTATCAATAATTATAGCTAATTAAACTCCAGTGAAAAAGCATTTATCAAGTACTTCCTATATACAAGGCCAGATCCCATGGATACAAAGACAAAAAAATGAAATAATCCCTGCTTTCAAGAAGGTGATACCACATGCATGTTGTTCTTAGGTTGTGGCAATCCTGTCTGACTTTTGTGATCTCATTTGGGATTTTCTTGACAAAGATGCTGGAGTGGTTCATCATTTCCTCCTTTAGCTCATTTTACACATTAGAAACTGAGGTAAATAGAATTAAGTGACTCGCCAGGGTCACACAGTTAGTATCTGAGGTCAGATTTGAACTCAGAAAGAGGAGTCTTCCTGACTTCAGGCCTGGAGCTCTATCCACTATACCACCTAGAAGCCCCTCGATATTTCATGTATATTAAAGAGCAGATGCAAAGTGGTTTGGCAATGAGATGGTAACATTAACTATTGTAGGGAGGGGAAAAAAGATTAGAAAAAATCCTGTGTAGGAAACAATACCTAAGCTGGCACTAAAGGAAATGAGAGATTTTAAGAGATCGAGATCAGGAGGAAGAACGTTGTAGGCATGGCAGAAGCTTTCGATACAGTAATGAAAGTAGGAGGGAAGTAATGCGAAATGAGACTGGAAAGCTAGGAGTCAAGTTGTGAAGTCCTTTAAATGCCAGGAAAAAAAAGGGAATTTATATTTCAGAGGTAATAGTGAAACATTGAAAAATCTTGAGAAGGGGAGTGATGTGGTCATACTTTTGTTTTAGGAAGATTATTTTAGAATTATATAGAGGATATATCAGAAGTGGAGAGAGACTGGTAGCAAGGAGATCAACTTGGAAGCTATTATAATAGTCCTGTGCAGAGGTAATGAGGGTCTGAACTAGCATGATAGTCATGTGAATAAAGAGAAAGGTGGATGCTAGAGTTCTGTGGAGATGGAATCAATAGGGTTTGACGGATGATTATATATGAGTATTGAAGGAGAATAACGAGTTGGGAATGAAATTGTGAATCTGGATGAATGGAAAGATAGTAGTCACCTTGACAGAAATAAGAAAATTAGGAAGAGGGATGGAGTTACAGGGAAGATGAGTTCTGCTTTGGATAGAGTTTTGAGATGTCTATTGACATGTAGATGGTGATGATGGTGGAACTGAATGAAGACTCAATGAGATGGAAATGAATTAAAGTTGGACCTGTAGACTTGGGAGTTATCTACATATAGATAATTGAACTCAGTGGAACTGACATCATCTAGAAATAGAAAGTACTTAGGGAGAAGGGAAGATAGGCCCTGAATGAGCCCCACAGATACATCTAAGCTTGTGGGTGAGACATGAACAATGATTCCATCACGTTTTGTGGTATTGAACATATTTATGATATATAGATGCTCAGGCACCTTCTGAGTAATCCACAAGAGTTTGCTTAAGTCATTTCTTAATCTTGAGTCATATTTTCCAACATATTTTTCATCATCCTCATCCATACTCTCTTATTGAAGCCACTGAGTTACACTGTTATGAGTTAACTTGGTTTGGAGGGTTTCATCAAGTTCTCTTTAAAAAAATCTTGTCTTCTGTCATATCTAGAGGTACTGATAATAAGTTACAATTATCTCTATGGTCTTTTTGCTTTTATCATGAGCACCATATGGCAAGATGAGGCTAGAGGCTCTATTAAAGGATATTTCTCATGCCCCTGGTTACAAAAGGGTTCCTCTTCTATTCCTGCCTCATTTCTTATTTTGTTTCTCTGAGGAGAACCTGCGAGCCACCATTTTACTTAGCAGGAACTCATTAATGTCCTCTGGGTTTCATTGCTAGTGGAAATATCAATATTAAATTTCTTCCAGGAGTTCTTTCATGGATCTATCAACTTGATGATCATTAGAAAAAAAAAACCATGCATTTAAAGTACCAACAGTAAAATAATTTTTATGGACTATACGATTCTTAGTTCTCTTCTCTATTTTTCTGCCACTCCACACCATCAATAATAATAACAATGAACACTGAGGGAGCTCTTTAATGTTTGCAAAGTGCTTTGTAACCTCATTTGCTCTTTCCTGAAATCCTATGAGGAAGATTCTGTCATTATTCCCATTTTACAGATGAGGAAACTGAGGCTTGTAGAAGTGAAATGATTTGCCCAGGAACATAAATATTTAAGGAAGGATTTGAACCAGGTCTTCTTGAGTCTAGGTCCAATACTATATCCTCTATATTATCCTGCCATTGTGAAAGAGTAAGTTTACTTACTTGACTGCAGGCCATTTTGTATTTTCATGTTTCAAAAGTTGCCATGGCCACCTAGTGGCCAATTTGCTGTTGTTGAGCTCCTATTTAGTTGAGATGGTCCTTGGAGAGCAAATGAAATTTGTTGCCAGTATCATACTTAATTTATTACAGCAGTCTTCTGTGAAAGGCTTATTGTTATATGATTACTTCAATGAACTGCGATTTCATCTGTGAATATTCCCTCTATTGGTAGACTGCAACCCTTATAGGCATTAATAAATTGCTGTGAGTGAAAAAAATTATCACTTGGTAGTCAACTTTCTGGTGTTTGACCGCTGAATTTATGGAAGCTGGTCCTTGTATGTCAGATATAGAATCTCTTGTTGGTCCATACTGGAAGATTTTCCAGGTTGATAGTCCCTGGCAAAGCTTGCATAAACTTCAAGAACCCAGGCATCACCCATCCGCCATGATGAGGCAAAGAAGCATGCCTCTTCAGTGGAATGATGACGATAACAACAACAAATAGAAATGCTGTTGGGACATATGAAAGTAGTGTAAAATATATATAATCTGCCTTCAAGTTGTTCTCAAACATTCTTTTAAGTCCCTTGCCCCTTATTCTTTTAAAGATCTTGTCCTGTTAAGGATTATGCATTTGCCCCTACTCACATATTGTTGAATAAAATTGGAGAAAGATGCAGAACATGTTGACTGGGATTGCTATAATTTGTGTTGTATAACCTCAACAGGGCTCTCACTGTGGCAAGGTAATTCCTTTACACAGATCTAATTAATTCAATATCCAACTCACCACACAATACTTTCTTCCAAACCTTTTTATCCCTCCTCAGCTATATGGCACAGTGAATAGAGAGACTGGGAGTCAGGAATCCTTCTTCTTGAGTTTAAATCTGGCCTCAGACACTTACTACCTGTGTGACCCTGGGCAAGTCCTTTTACCCATTTGCCTCAGTTTCCCCATCTATAAAATGAACTGGAGAAGGAAATGGCAAACCACTCCAGTAATTCTGCCAAGAAAACCCCAAATGAGATCACAAAAGTCAGATGCAACTGAAACAACCAAGCAGCAACAACATACATGTGGTATCATCTTCTAATAGAATATCCTTGAAGGCAGGGATTGAAAAGTTATGAAGAGCTGCACAGACCTGAAAATGACTAAAAAATACAGAGTTGATTCTCAGATATGTTTGATCAGCCCTGATCTCTCTCTTGACCTCTACAGTCTCATGTTCAAGTGCTTATTGGACATCTTAAACTCAACTGAATTTATTAGCTCTTCCATCACCCCCAAACCCTCAACTCTCCTGAATTTTCTATTACTATTCTCCCAGTCCCCCAACCTTGCAGTCTAGGAGACATTCTTGAGTCCTCACAGTCATCCTCCATATCTAATAAATTGCTGAATAATATCATTATTTTAACCTTCATAACATCTCTGTTACATGGCTCCTTCTTTTCTCTGACATTGGCAGTACCCTGGTGCAAGCCCTCATAACCTTCGATGCAGACAATTGCCTTCCCTGGCTTTCTTTAAGTCCCAACTACAGTCCCACCTTCTGCAAGAAACCTTTCGCAGTCACCCTTAATTTTAGTACCTTTTCTCTGAGATAGTCTCTAAGATATTCAAGAATATCTCCAGGTATTCTTAAATGCCTGTTGATGACTTGATCACGCAAACTCTATTTTAAGAACTTAAGAGATGGGAGACTCCTGTTACTTTTTGATTGAGGCAGCTTTCCCTACTTTTGGACAGTTCTAAATGTCTAATGCATTTTTCTGCAGGGCAAGTTAAAATTTATTTCCCTGTAACTTCTGCCTATTACTCTTAGTAATACTCCACTGAGGGGTCTATTTGGTCAGAAGATCCTTAACAAGTTTATTTGGAAGAAGAATGAGAGAAAAAATTGCAAAAGATAGTGGAGGGCCTTAAATGTTGGACTAAAAAGTCTGGACATATGTGGAAGAGTTAAATATTTTTAAGCAGAGAAAAAGTAGAAGATTCTTCTGAGAATGATAATATTAATAGCAATGCAACAAAACCATTTGACATTTACATAATATTTTATGCTTATTCTCAGTTTTTTCATACATATTAGGTCAGCTTAGGGATATATGAGTTATTCTTGTGAGATATGGAGAGAAAGTTGAAGAAACTGAGGTCTAAAGAGGTTCTCCTTTTTCCTATCCCTCAAGGACACACAAAGTTAATGACAGAATCAGAATTAAAATGTGAGTCCTTGAATTACCAGACCACTGGGCCATCAGTTTTTATCATTTCAGCAATTTGGCAGGGTATTCTTAACTTATTAATGTGTTAATAAATTTGTCTTAATTATCCAGCTCTCTTGCTTCCCATTTTATTTCAGTTCCTGTTTTTGTTGTTTTTGGCAAATCCAGTTCCCTTTATAAATGCTGCTTGGCACTGAGCATACTCTCCTTTATGAATAGCATTAGCAATGAACACACAGCAGGTGTTCAATAAATACTTTCGGAATGAAATTGAAAGCAGAATACTCAGTTGATTACCTGGAATCTGGTATAATGTTTATCGTAAGGGAGAATGTTAATGCACTTGGGAAATAGAAAGGTTATGGATTTCAGCCATTCCTGTTGCCGGGATTTTGGATACGATATCTCTGTGATTAATCCGAAGAACTTTTCCTTCCTTATGATCACATGATTATAGATTTAAAATGTGAATGGATGTCAAAGTATATCTAGTCCAACTCCTTCATTTTATATATTAGGAAAGTAAAGTCAAGAGATAGGAAGTGAATCCTTGGAAACCTTCCCTTTGTCTTCTGTTTAGTCTTCTCTGTCTATTCCCATCGGCAACAATCTCTTTCACTTGCTTACTCTTTTCTTTTATCTGTACTAATTTGACATTTAATTATTTATTTATTGGTATTCTTCACTTTTAAAAAAGTAACTCCTAGTGATTTTCAAGTTTATGGCATTAAGTGCCATGGGTCTCCAAGATCTTACTTGACAAATCATAAATTAGTTCATAAGATTTTAGAGCTATCAGCCTAAGGAGAATAGATAAATTTGTTACAACCATGATGATGGTAGTAACATCTGTCCTTACTGTGTTTTATAGACCAGGGACTATGATGGTCTATGGGGGGAGGTACTTAAACCTTCCAGCTTGGAAACTTCTTTCCTGGGTTCTGTCCTCTTAGGTGGTGAGTGCTCCTCCTGCCTCATTGTATTTAGGATGGATCCATCTGTAGTCCTGCCTTGGAATATATGTGGCCCTGTGTCAAAGTAACCATAAAAAATTCGGTACTTTCCTCCAATTCATTGGCCATCGAGATAATGAACTATTTGAGGGTCTGGGGGTTTGGCTGAGGGAGTCCAGGAGAGAGATGCTAGGAGAAGGAGGGGGAAGCTCAGGCTCAGAGTTAATCAGAGCAGACCTGTCCTCCAAATTGAAGCCATTAAGACTTTTGCAGAGTGAAGCACTGAGTATAATGGTTTGTATTTCTCTGTTCTCCCCTTCAAAGACTTTAAAGAAACAGCTGTTATCAGAGCAGCAACAGCTTACCACAATCAATGTGGTTGAGGCAGGGAGAGGACTGTGAACAGTGAGCTCTGAGTCTAGCGGACCACATTGAATGAGATGATCTCTATTGCCCTAAAGACAAATTGTTCCTCTCAAGGCACTGATTCAAGGAAAAGGCAGCTGCCCCTAATTTCCCCATTTCTCTGAAGTTTGTACTTCATTTCCCTGTGAGCAGTAATAATTAATGCAGTTACAAGGGCAGCTGGCTGGACCCAGCTAGCATACACCCAGCAGTTTCTTTTTCCACCCCAACCCCAACTTTATTCCGTTCCTTTATCATTATTTGTTCTTTAGTCAATTTTTTCCAGTCATGTCTGACTTTTTGTCACACCCGTTTGGGTTTTCTTGCCAAGGGTACTGGAGGGTTTTGCCGTTCCCTTCTCTAGCTCATTTTACAGATGAAGAAACTGAAGCAAAACAGAGTAAGTGATTTATCCAGGGTCACCCAGCTAGGAAGTGTCTGAGGCCAGATTTGAACTCAGGAAGAAGAGTCTTTCTGACTCCAAGCCTGGCACTCTATCCACTGTGCCACCTAGCTGCCTTTTATCACTGTTTACTGTTATATAAAACGTATTCATGGGGGCTCATCCTGCTTTCTGCTTGATGTTAGCCTTACTGGTCTTCTTCGGCAACAAAGGATGAACATGATGATGATACTGAATGAGATTAGGGGCAAGTTGGTGTTATGTGATCTGCACAGGCCGGGCAAAGTTAAAGAGCCATCCACTACTTTAATGTGTCCCTGGACGAATGGGAAGGTGGCCAAGCAATGGGGTTGTGCCTAGGTGATCACTGCCTTCTTTCCTTCTCTCCAGTTCAGGGGAGGTGCTTGTCTTTAGGACATTTTACTGATGACAAAGCTGAGACTGAGACAGGTGAATTTACTTTCCCAAAGTCACACAAGTAGAAAGGAGAAAAATGAGGACATGAATCTATAGCCTTTGAACCTTCAAATCCAGTATTCCTTATAGGGCAACGTGACTTCCCATAGGTAGCACTGATCTTCCTCTTCTTTTGTTTTTATTTCACGTTTTATCAGAAACTTAACATTAAACATGACTGTTATTGTTAGCTACCTTTTAATATGTATAGGCCTTATCTTCATAAGTAGACTTTTAAGCCCATTAAAGGTAGGAGCAATTTCTGAAACTTGAAAAGCAGTGTGTTAGAGTGAAAATAGTGCTGAAGGTGGAGTCAGAAGACCTAAGTCATAATTCCACACATCTTTACTAGCAAATCACTTAACTTCTATAAACCTCAGTTTCCTCATCTATAAAATGGATATGATGATCCTGGCATCTACTTTGGTGTTCAGTCATTTTCAGTTGTGTCTGACTCTTTGTGACCCCATTTAAGGTTTTCTTGGCAGAGATACTAGAGTGGTTTGCCATCTTCCTTCTCCAGCTCATTTTACACATGAGAAAACAGAAGCAAACAGGGTTAAGTGACTTTCCCAGAGTCATACAGCTAGGAATGTCTGAGGCCAGATTTGAACTAAGATCCTTCTTACTGTAGGGCCTGTTCCCTATCCCCTATGCCACCTATGAAGAAAGTGCTTTGTTAGCTCCAATGTGCTTTATAAATATGTTGTTATTATTTTTCAAATTTTCACCAGTACCTTAGAGAATGCTTATATCCAGTAGGAACTCAAAAACAGTTTGTCTTTGCACAAATACAGGATTTATTGATGCCTTTTGTGCTTATGCCACTGTAATATCTGAAGACGATTCCAACTCCCTCTGCTTAGAATTGAATCCACCTCAGACAAAAGAAAAAATAGTAAAAAACAAAAATAATTTAAAACAGATTATGCCTGATGACCATTGCTATTCTCCTGTCTTTATAAGCTCTTGCCTTTCTGACAAACTGAGGGAAGCATGCTTCATTATCTGCTTTCTGGACAGACTGGTTATGACAACAACTCAGATATCAATTTCCTTTACCTATTTTTTAAAATTTACATTATTTTAACCATTGTCTTTTTCTTCTCTGATTCAGCTTAATTTACTCTGCACTAGTTCTTAAAAAAACCCTTTCTGTGTTTCTCTGAATTTGTCATAATTCTTTTCAATTACATAGTAATATTCCATTTTATTAATACATTAGAATTTGATTAGACGTCTCTGAATCAGTGGGAACCCACTTTGTTTTCAGATTTTTGCTGCAATAAAATTACTACTAGAAGTAATTTTGTATCTTTCATTTGACCTTTGATTCCTTGGAGGTATATTGATTTGTTTCTTTTAGACTTTAGGGTAATACCTCTCCCAAATTAGGAGAAGTTGACCTTTGTAGAGGTTTTTAACCTGGGATCTGTGACCACATTTTAAAAAGGTTTTGACAACTGTGTTGAAATGCAATTGTTTTCCTTTGTAATAATATATATTTTATGCATTTTAGAACAAAATTCAGGGAAGGGTTTCATAGACTTCATCAAACTGGTCAAAGGGTCCATGACACAGAAAAGGCTAAAAACCTACGGATTAAAGTAATATTTGAGGGACCTATATCTAGGAGTGATAGATTATAGGATAAATAGCAAAGTTGGTATACAAAATGATCTCAACAAGATAAAAATCTTGTCTAAAAATCAAGAAGACAATTTAGGGGGAAAAAGTTAAAAAGTCTTGATCTTGTGTTCAAACAGTCAGTTAAACAGGTATAGGACAGAAGACACTTAGCCATTCATATGGATAGAACCAGTGGCAGTACAAGTCAACAGTATGCTATGTCAGGCAGTTCAAAACTTCAGTTCATCTTGGACTGAAATAATAGAAGTAGAGTGTCCAGAACCATGAAGAAAATAATCCCACTGTATCTTGTGTGGGTCAGACCATGTCTGTAATAGTTCTGAGTATAGAAAAACTGGAAAAAGTATAGAGGAGATTGAGTGAGACAATACTGGAAACCATGTTATAATTACTTAAAGATAAATTTGTGAAGCATCTGCTATGTGCAAGGGAGCATAGGCTGTGAAGAATGGTTGAAGCGTAGGTATATTTACCCTAAAGAAGAGATGACTGGAAGGATGTATAGTAGCTTTATGCAAGCATTGTTGCAAGTGTTGTTACAAAGAGGAGTAAGTAGACGTATCCTGTCTCCCTCGATATCAGACTGGGGAGAACTCATTGAAGTCACAGGGAATCCAATTCTGACTTAAAGTTAGAATTGTGTAACAGTGATAGCCAGCACTGAATCGGCTGCTTCTTGCTGTAGTGAGCTCCCTCTTACTAGAAGTGTTGAAGCAGTGAATGGATGACCATCTGGAGGTTGTGGAAGGAGTTAAAGCTTCAGCTAAGAGTAGAATTAGATAATGACATAGATTCCTTGCACTTTAAGATTCTATATACAAGTCTGCTATGCAAGTAATACAATTTTAGCTGCAGTAAGAGATGGAAGGAAAGGAGAAGAAATAGTCTCTGTCTTGTAAGACTTACACCCTTCCCTAACCATCCCCAGCTTGAAATGGTCTTTTGCTATTTGAACTCTTCTAGCAATTATTGTCTGGACAATTCATTTGGCAATTAATCACAAGCTGTCCAGTGGCAGTTCTTCTATTGTCTTGAGCAGCTGAAGGTCATGACTTTGGAAGAGAAAGGAAAATATGGGAGGTAAACAGCTGTTTCAATAGATGGTATCAGTGACTAGGATTTGCTTTTTCTGGACCATGACTTATTATGGGCTCCTGTCAAGGGACATAGTTCATCTCATGAGGACTAAGAAAAATGTATTTGGTGGAGAATTTACACCTGCTTTTGATGAATGCGAGATGAAATTTAAAGGGAAGGAAGGGAGAAAAATACCCAGATCAATCTGCAAAATCAAATTATGTGGAGACCAACTGGTGAAACAACTTGTCTGACATAGAAAGAAGAATCATAAAGGAGGAGGTTACCTAGTAATTCTTGGGTAAAAAAGTAATAAGCAGTGTGTCAGGAGCAACACTTACACCTCACTTTATACCAATATGCAGATTGAACTTGAAATTTTAATACAAGGCAAATATGTCATAGGTTTTATTAAGAATTATTTGAATGGGATTGAGGATAGGAATTTGGCAACATAATGATACATACCTTCTAAAAATGTATCATATAAAATGGACTCAGGGGTAGTACTGTATGTCAAGAAGGTGTACAGAAGGTCGTCTACCTTAAGGAGCCAACTTAGTAGGGAAAACTTAGGTGAGGGCATAAGGAGAAAAAATGAAGCAATATTATTGTGGGAAAACATTCTCTCATGGCACAGAATATATAGATGATGCTTTTCTAATATGCTTAGCACAGTGATTGGCACATAATGCTTAACAAATGCTTTATGGTTGATTAACACAAATTATGAAATGAGAATAGAAATTACACACACACACACACAAACACACACACACACACACTAAACAGCAAATGTCCTACAGGTGGTTGGATAGTGCACATTCCTATCTATTGTCTCCTCTTTTCTGGAAAGATATAAAGTTTTCTAAACTTCACCCATATCCTACCATGGAGCCAATTCATAGTGGGACATTCTCTTTGCTCATTTCTTCTCCCACACCAGAAGCTGAAGAGTTAATAAACCATGCCCTGTTATTTTAAATTAGCTTGACCTTAACTTAGGGAAAATATTATTGTCCTAAATGTATGTGATGACTTTCAAAGCTATTTTATGTATTTTATATCAGTTACTAATAAAGTCACAATAGGTCAGAGGCTCCCATAGAAAAAACTGGCAACATTTAGAAAACATTTGTCTCTTTGTCTGTAATTTAAATTTTGAGTATTCCCAGCTAGCCTCTGACTTCCTACATTTCCCCTATCTCTGTATATACTAAATATAGAGATATCCATTCTATTAAATATTTATTAAATGCCTACTATATTCCAGGCACTGTGAAAGTGTTGTGGATACAATTAATAAAAAGAATGATGGCCCCTGCCCTCAGAGGCTAACAATCTAAAAATGATCAAAAGAAAGCAGGAGGACAGAGTGGAGAGAGACTGCAGGTGAGGTGGGAATTAACCTAGGAGGGGCATCTTGTTCCATGGAACTGAAACCAGGCAAAGCAGCAGATGCGGATTGAAGACATGCAATGAAAGCTTTTATGACTAACCATTATTTAAAAACAAAATCAGAATACAGAAAATAGTTTACTGAGAAAAGAAATGAGAAAAGAACATAAAACAGCACCTGCTACTAGACTGGTATAGGGAATGAGAAATTAGCATGAGTAGACTTTTTAGAACTTCCCTCCACTCTTGAAGAAATGATTACAGCTTGAAACTTCAGTCCAAGTTCTTTGTTCCAAGATGCCTGTAGAGACCCATAATCTCTCTTCTCTCTACTATAGCTCAGCTGTCCTCTCTCTCTTTTATCTGTTTATATACAACCACATGATTTCCATTCCAGCCAACGTCTTAAGTCATAGGTAGGGTGTAGGACTTATTTGCTTAGTGCTGTTGTCACTCAGCTTTTGCTTTTCCAATTCCTTCTCCTTATACTCTGCCTTCTTGCAGACTGTGTATACCTTTTAAAAAGCTCTGAGTCATGATTCAAGTCCACCTCTTGACTCAAATATTAGATAGGCAAAATCTGAAAGGATATGCTTATTCCTCTGCTCTCCTCTGCACTCCAAATCTCAAAATGACAGTTCTCAATTCCCATCATATAGAACAAGGATAGGGGACTTCAATTCACCGGACAGCTCTTAGAGGCCTAGTCTGCAAAAAAACTTAAAAAAACCCCAAACCAATACATAGTTACATTCTCTCACTGTATTTTTTGTGCTGATTAAAATTATTTGATAGAGTAACATGACGCTATAAAAGTTTTTCTCCAACAACATGTATTCTATGTCAAAATCACTCATAGTTTTTTGAAAGATATGGTAGGAATAATCTAATTTGATGTTTCTCATGTTAATATTAAGAGAAGTATAAGGCAGAGAAATGTATGCTTGCCAAAAAGTGTTTGCAACTATCACACAGAATGTTCAGTGCTGGGTCCAAATAGGAGAAAAATTCTATGGGTGGTGAGGTTTACCAGATGCTTTTGTTTGTGGATGACATTTTCTTGATTGTATCAAGTAACAGAACATTGAGGAAGCTCCTGAATGGGATCCATAATTACTCAAAAAAGATTTCATAAAGGAAAAAGAAAATAAGTGAATTAAGACTTTCTATTGTCCAGATGATGACATACAATTGAATGGATCAATATAGACCTATTCCATTATATACACCTTGGATAGATTCTGTGCCTGGACAATGATCTGGGTTTATTCATTTAGCAGAATGAGAGTAGGTTGGATTGGCAGTGAGAAACTGTGGAGTGATTTTAGTGATCCCAACCTTCTCTACAAAACAAAGCTCATTGTTTAAACCACTAATATTTCCCCAGTCACCCTCTATGTGTGATGGTAAATCATGGATGATCCCAGTCTTCAAAGAATTAAAGTTGTTGGTTATGAAGAGTTATATGGTAAAAGTGAGTTGTCTGCATTGTATTACACACAAAGAATTAAACAGGAGAAATGCCAAAAGAAAGTCATTAGATAACAGATGTATGTCAGATGTATGGATGTCAGGAGAAGGAAATGATCTTGTCATATAGCCAAAATAAGGTATCAACAATGGATATCCTGCTTGATGCATTAGGGTCTAAGTTATGAAAAAATATATAGAGTCAGCTTTATAGTATATTGAGTGGATTTTTTAAGGAGAATTTATGTAAGGATATGGACAAGAATCATGCAGAATAAAGAAGCCTGAATGGGTTATAATTTGAATCATTAGAGAGAGTATCCACATTGACGAGATCACAGAAGAATCGAAGTATGGAATTAAATGTGACAAATAAACATCTTCATTGATAATTTTATCACCCAGAAAAATGGAAACCAAAATTTACATTTAATTATTGCCAAAGAAATTAATTGGTGGGGGAAATAGAAGTGATAATAACCTTGATCAAAAGTGAACATTAACACCTTCATAATAGGGAAAGAAAGAAATCGATGTTGGGCTTTGTCTCAAATATATTCTAGATTTGAAGAAAAGAGTTTTCAAATAATTCTGAGGAGAAATATGTTACTATCATGACCAGAGGCTCTAAAAAGGGAAGATGGCTCAAAAGGGATGTGAGGCTTTCTAAAATGAAATTGTGACAATATAATTACAAGTGATTTCAGTGAGGAGGGAAAAGAGTGCATCTAAAGAATTCAATGTGACAGCATAGGAAGCTCTCCAGTGAGTTCAGATTTTAAATTAATGTGCAAAATTTAACAAACAAAGCATGTAACTGATTAGGGATACACAATTGCCAGGAACCTGGAATAATTATGTCAGGAAAGCTAAACCCCAGAATGAGCTGAAGTTTTTGAATGATTCTAATGATGAAAGAATGACTTTTTGAGTTATGTTGGCAGGAATAAAAGGAATAAGTAAAGGCTAACTTAACTGCTTGTGACTTATGGGATACAGAGAAAGAAGAACTACTCAAATCCTATTTTTGTTTTTTTCTCTTCTGTCAAATAAAATCATATTGAAATTGAAAAAGATATGGATAACACAAAATTGCTGCTTAGCATAGATGAAGAGATAGTAAGAGAGCACCTGGTTGCTTCTGGTTAAAAGTAATTGAAAAAATCTAGCAAATATGATTTTTTTTAAGGGGGAGAAAATTTTTGAAAATACGGTGCACTTTGAAGCTACATATTCATGTCATGTGGATTCAATGTTGATTGAAAAACTGTACTTGAATAGTTGATTAATGTTTTGATATCTACCTAGAAAAATATTTTCTATGATATGCTGCAGGGTTTTTAAAAATATACTTTTGCTTGTTTTATTCAATCAAATACTTAAATGATGGAATAGAAGGAAACAGTACCAAATTCTCAGATGACAAATCGCAGAGCTAGTACATATGTACAAAAAAAAGACCCTTAAAAAAGATGGACCAGAGCTAGTAAGATGAAATTTAATGTGAAGAAAGGTAAAAAAAAAAACTTGTCAGACCATATTTTACATAATTTTAAGTCAAGATAATTTGAATTTGAATATATGTTACAACTTCAGTGTGTTCATTCTTTTAGCTAATTGGAACCTAGCTGTAATAGATTTGGCAGTTAAAACCGACAAATCAACCAATACTCATTGGTTAAATATGTACTTCACAGGTACTGTGTCAAGTGCTGTTAGGTGCTGGGGATACAAAAACAGAAATGAAAAAGTTTCTGCTCTTGGGGATTTAACATTTTATTGGGGGAGACAATGGATGCATATATAAGTATATGTAAAAATGCACAAAATGTTTCAAGTTAATTTTGTGAAAGAGGTATTAGAAACTATGGGGTTTAGGAAAAGTTTCAGTCAGGAAGTGCTATTTAGTGGAAGCTTTGAAATGAAGTATGGATTCCAAAAGATAGGAAGGAGTTCATTCCAGGCATGGGCTATGACTTGTGAAATGTTAAAGAGATAGCAGAAGGAGTGCTTTGTATGAGGAATTATCAATAGTTATTTGAGATAATGGAAATGGAGAATGAAAAAGAGAAGATACATTGAATATATAATACATGATGAGTTTTTCAAATATTTGTATTATATGGAAAGGTGAGGGGGCTAGTTTTACTTAGTACTGTGGGAAAAGGCAGAAATAGAAAGAATGTGTGGAAGTCACAGGGAGAAAGATTTTGGAAAAATACAAAGAACTTTCTAACAATTAGAGTTGTCGAAAAATGCAATAACACTAAGTAGGGAGCTTTTTGACACTGGGAATATCTAGACAGATATTGAATGATAAGGGATGTTACAGACTGTTATTGTTGTGGAGTTGTTTCAGTCATGGCCCCATTAAGGGTCTACTTGTCAAAGATACTGGAGTGGTTTGTTACTTCCTTTTCCAGCTCATTTTATAGATGAGGAACTGAGGCAAACAGAGGTAAATGAAAATAAAATAAAAAATAAAAGTAGAGAAATACTACAAAGAACAGGGTCTCATAGCCAGTAAGTACCTGAGGCCAGATTTGAACTTATGAAGATGAGTTTTTCTGATTCCAGATCAGGCACTCTATTCACTGTACTACCTAACTGCCCCATGTTGTAGATAGGATTTCTATATGAGAAGAAGGGCTAAGGTTGAATTACGTGACTGATAAGATTATTTTCAAATCTGAATTTTGTATTGCTATATATAAGTGACACAGTCATGTATAATCTCTTTTTACTTTTGGTAGAAAGCAAGTAGCAATGGTATAGAATGAGATATTAAGAATAATATACTTAAAATATGCAAAACATTAACTTCTTTGTTGGTACTCTTAATGTGAACTCATTGTCTAATGACCATTTAGTTGGTATACCGTTTAAGAAACTGACTCATGTCAACGTAGGTGTTCTTGTTATAAATGAAGACAAAATATATAAAGAAGCTTCAGTTAAAAGGGAGAATGACTTACTGATTCTTTTTTAGGCGGCAAACAAATGAATTGATGGAACTGATTTCATTATAATCCCAAGAACAACAAGTGATATTACTTTAGGAACACTTGATCTTCTTGCCTTGGTTCACTCAGAAAAACCATAAGGGAAAAGGACCACTATGAAGACAAAATTTACGTGACAACATCTGTTGCAAAAGTAAAGAAATACTACAGAGAACGTGATAAAAATGCTCTGAATCAAATCAACACATATGTCTTAATACGTGTACATAATGACTTCATTGTAAAGGGGTGACAAGAGTAGGTTGACAAGAAATATCAGAACAAATGGCTTGGGTTTAAAAAGTAAGAAAAGAGATTTGTTTAAAAAAAGAAAATAGATATTTCAAACTTATGTATCATTGATACTATCTTCAAGGAAACGGCCAGAAGATGTTCGATATGGTATACATCAAGCTATATCAATAAAAATGAAATTACCTATTTGAATTGAGAGTAAATGACTAATCATAAATGTGGACATCAGTTCAGAATCAGCTACTGGTGGTCACTGACAACTTGTTAGAGCAAAAGTTTAAAAAATCATAGCTGTTAGAAGGAAAGATAAAGATGAAAAGAAGGCAAGCATTGCTTATAATTATACTATCCACAAACTAACCTATTTATTGATATTGATATTGAAAAAATGGGAAATGGGTGAAGGGAAAGATGGCAGAACTACTAGAAATTTAAACAATGTAAAGCAGTTGCAATAATGAGGAAAAAAAACCCAAACAAACCCCAAATACAGAAACTTCCTCACCTGGAAAACACTTGGTCTCCTTGTCAAGTGGAGAGAAAAGGCAGGCAAAAATAATGCTAATTGAGAATATAAACATATTTTTAAAATGGCATAGAGGAGAATTGAAAATTCCTGGAGTTAGACTCTTACTATATAGCAAGAGTAATGGAGAGAAAAAAAAATTCTCAGAAAGTTTTGTGTGAGACCCATCTAAGCCAGATCACAATACATATATAAAACCAGAAAGGGGAAAACAAAAAAGTGAAAAAATGAAAAAGATCTATCCATATTCCTAAAACAAACTATTTTTGTCAGTAAAGGTCACCATATTTGGATACTATTACTACTGCTATTATTAATTGCTAAAATTTATATAGAGTTTTAAGTTTTGTAAAGCAGTTTATACATGATATCTCATTTGTGCTTCAAAAAGTATCCTGTACGCTAGGCATTATTATATTTTCTTTTAACATAAAGAAACTGAAGATAGGGCAGGTAGGTGGTACAATGGATAGTGTGCTGGACCTGAAGTCAGGAAGACTCATCTTCTTTAATTCAATCTGGCTTCAGACACACTCTGTGTGATTTTGGCAAGTCAACTTAATCCTGTTTGCCTCAGTTTCTCATCTGTAAAATGGGCTGGAGAAGGAATTGGCAAACTAATATCTTTGCCAAGAAACCCCCAAATGGGGTCATGAAGAGTTGAATGTGGCAGAAATGACTCAAGAACAAGAAAAACTGATGATAGATGTTAGGAAACTGATTGCTCATAATTACACAGGTTGTAACATTTATACGTTATTTACGATGTGCCATATTGTTGAACATTTTGCAATTGTTATCTGATTTGTTCCTCATAACAACCCTGGGAAGTAAGTGCTATAGAATATTATTATTATTATTAAACTTTACAGTTGAGGAAACTGAAGTAAACAGAGATTAAGGGACTTGCCTAGAGTCACATAAGTATCAGGCCAAATTTGAACTCAGGTCTTTCTGACTCCAGACCTGCAGCTCAAAGGATGACTCATATCTAGTTCTTCCTGATTCCAAGTCCAATAATCTTTCCACTATACTGCCTTTCAAGGCCTGATTGTGCTGTATGAGTTTGTGGAAATGATATTAAAGATGAAGCTGGAAAAAACGACTGAACTAGACCAAGTACACAAAGACATAATTCATGACTGAGGTGGCATAATTTGAATAGTATTAAGGATTCGAAGAAAACATGGGCAATATTATTCCCAAAAGGAAAATGGATACATGAAATTGAATAGTTTTATACTAATAAAATCAAGGCAACTGAGATTAAAAAGAAAGTAATTGACTAAGAAAAAAATCTTTGCATCATATATCTCTGATAAGGGGTCTGATATCTAAGAGAAATAAAGATGTAAGACAAATTTTTGAGAGCAAAATTCATACACTATTGGATACAGGGTCCAAAGATATGAACAATTTTCAAAAGAAGAGGTGTAAACTTTTAACCATATGAAAGAATGTTCTAAACCACTAATAATCAGAAACAATTTCAATATCAGAGATGTGCAAATCAAATCAGTTTTGAAGTATCACTTCAGAACCAGAAGATTGTCAAAGATAACAAAAGATGGGAAAAAACAATTTTGGAGGGATTTTGGAAAGACGGGCACATTCATGCACTATTAGTGGAGCTGGGAACTGGTTCAACCCTTTTGGAAGACTTTGTAAAATACTATGAAGAAAGTGACTAAAAAGAGTTTTACTCAGAGGTCCCTCTGATAAGTATATACTTCAAAAGTATAGACATAAAGGTGCCATATGCACCAAAATATTAAAGCAACATGTTATACAGTAGCAAAGGACTAGAAACAAAGTAGATGTCCATCAACTGGGGAATTGCTAGATATATTATGATATAGGAATATAGTGAAATATTTCTATGCCATAAGAAATAATGAATGTAAAGAACACAAAGAGGCATGGGAAGTCATAAGAACTGATGCAAGGTAAGTAAGTAGAACTAGGAAAACAATATACTCAATGATCACAACCATACAAATAGAAATAATAATAGCACCAATAACAAAACAAAAAAATTCTTTGTAATTCTAATGGCCAAGTTTGTTTTTGAAGAAGAGATGTGAGAATATAAACTGCCCCCCCCCCCAGCTTATTTGTAAAGGTAGGACATATGTTGAATGAAAAAACATTTGTTCAATGCTTACTATATGCCAAGTACTGTGCTGAGATCTAGGGATATTAATAGAAAAAAGCAAGGAGGTCCTGTTCTATTTTGAGGAGATAGCATAAGAAGTAAAGTTCAGCAGTATCATGGATGGAAATATTTATGAATCTTAGTGGTAGATGGCAAAGTCTAAGGATGTTTAGAGCATATCAATACATCAAATGACAATACACAGGTGTTGGCATAAAGACAGGTCAGATGGTAAGGCCTTAGGACACAGTGGAAGAACATGTTGAAAAATGTAGTGTACCTTTATCTCACTAGAAAGATTAGAATTGGCAACTTCCATTATCATTCAAATGATGTGAGAAGTCATTTGTTCTTCTGGCCACCACAGAAAAGATATGGATAGCCCAGGGTTTAAGAGGATGAGGAGGAGATAGACAAGTAATGTGGGAGCTCTCAGTAAGAGCCAAATATAGCATATTCTGTCCACCTTCACTGCTGTTGACTAGTTTCATTGAATTGCTCTTTTTAAGGAGGGATATATTGAGAAATGAAGGAAGGGTCTGTTAAAAACAAAATATATTAGTAAGATTTAAAAAACTGTTTTTAGAATATTATTTCATTTCATGAATCAATAGTCTCATCTCTATAAAATCTTTATGATAGTAATGTGCATATGCTTTCAATGGTATTCTTGATGAAAATATGAGTGTTATACTATTTTGTGGTCTTTTCCCTTCCCCCCCCCAACCACATAAATCTTCATATCAAAATTGACCAAAGTTACAGAGAATTTAAGGTTCCTCTGTGTTATTGTTATTTGGTGGTAAAAAGGCATTTGATTGTGTTGAATAAAATTCAACCTTAAAAGCTATTCCATAATAGATTAAGATCATGTTATAAGATGCTTAACAGATGCTACCACAGAGATAATGAAGGAATCCTATGATTATTGTTGAACAAGGTCCAAGGGAAGAAGTCATATGCTTATCAAAGGTGTTAGCAATTGTCACGGATGATGCCTGATGTGAAGTCCAAATGGGAAAGTGATTTCCTATAGATGATGATGTTCTCCAGATGTTTCCTATTGTAGATGAAATGATGTTGAATGAATCAAGCCCTCACATACTGCAGAGCCTCCTCAATGAGATAATTCAAAAGAGATAGTTGTAATAATCTACATGAGATGGTATAATATAAATACTTTCTGAATTACTTCATGCAAGACTTTACTATTCCATCACATTCATATACCACAATGCATTTAGATATTTCTCAGTTGATAGGCACTCTCTTAATTTCTAGCATTTCTTTTTAGTCATAAAAATATTGCTTAGGGTTCACAATTAAACATATATTTTTAAGCAGAGCTAATGATTGAATTAGTTTTACTTGATTATGGATGCTTTCCATGAGGAATTTGTTTTTCTTTTTCATTATTTAGGAGGTAAGAGAGAAAATTAATTCATTATTAAAAAATTAAACATAAAAATACATAAAAGATAAACCAAATTAATGAGGAATGCCTGTTCCCTAGAAAATGACACCTGATTAGATGCATAGTCCATTGACTTATAGTCTAGTGAACGTATGCTAGACAGGCACTTCAGAGGAACAACGGTCTAGACCTAAAACTGAACAGGAGGAGGAGGGTAGAATGGACTGCTTTGGAGAACTTGCTAAGCATTTTCAATGACCCCAAATGGCTTCCTGAAGTAAAAATTAGTATTTTTAAAATATCAGTATTCTTTAGCAAAGATATGTTAATGTGAATTATGGGCTACCAAAGCTCCAAAGACTCAAAAGTGCAAGTGATCCAAAGGGAATAGAGTAAGATTTCATAACCTTGGGGCTCCAGACACTAGAGGGGTTCAGGAAGAGATTTCATGAGGTTTATGAATTTGGATGGGAAAAAAACCCTCTTTATTTTCACTAACCTCTGACTGAAATTTTCTCATTTAATAAAAATATAAAACTTAACTAATATTTACATGGTGCTTTAGGGTTTGCAAGTTACTTTACATAGGTTATCTCATTTTATCCTTACAGCAAGTTAGGTACCATTATTATCATCCCCATTTTCAGATGAGAAAACTAAGGCAGTTATAAGTTAAGTTAAGCCCAGGTTCTCACAGTTAATAAGGATCTGAGGTAGGGTTTGAACTCATATTTACCTAATATGAACTCATCCAAGTCCAACATTCTATCTATTATGTCATTAAACTGCTTCTCACTCATAATATAATAGCAACAAACTACAGCAGAGGTAGATATGTGGCACAGTGGATAGAAAGCTGAACCTAGAGTAAAGAAGATTTGATTTTGAATTAGTCAATTACAGGTTTTTATGACCCCAGGGAAGTCATTTAACCTTTATCTATTTCAGTTTCCTCAATTGCAAAATAGAGATAATAACAGTATCTACCTTCCCAGTTTGTTGTAAGGATCAAATGAAATAATATTTGTATAGCACTTGGCACATAATAGTTTAATCAATATTTCCTTCTGATGGTAATAGACTTTACTGAACTGTCAAAGGGGTCCATGATGTAAATAGGCTTAAGAACCTCTACAATACCATGATGAATGATGGGTATAAGTAGGATGCAGTCTATTACTTTTGTGTCATACCACTGTGTTTTATTTTCTTTACTAGTTTCCTTTTAAAAACACATTCATTATTTATTTGTTTTAAACATATATTTAAAAATATTTTAGTTCTGAATTCTCTCCCTCCCTCTCACACTTCCAAAACCCATTGAGGTGAGCAATGTGATATTAATTATGCATGTGAACATTTCTATATTAGCCATTTTGCAAAAAAAAGAGCAGGAAAAATAAAGTGAAAAAATTATACTTCAATCTGTATTCAAACTTCATCGGTTTTTTCTTTGGAGATGGATAGCGTTTTTCATTAGGAGTCCTTTGGAATTGGAAGTGCATTACTGTATCAATCAGGGTAGTCAAGTCTTTCACAGCTGACCACTGTTATAATATTACTGTTACTGGGTACAATGTGTTCCTGGTTCTGCTCACTTTACGTTGCTCCTTTCATAAAAGTCTTCACAGGTTTTTCGGAAATCATCCTTCTCAGAATTTTTTATAGCACAGTTGTGTTCCATCACAATCACATACCACAACTTGTTAACTAATTTTCCAATTGGTGGGCATTCCCTCAATTTCAAAAAGAACTGATATGTATATATATATATATATATATATATATATATATATATATATATATATATATATATATATATATATATATCCTTTTCATTTTTCATTGATCTCTTTGTGATACAGATCTAGAAGTGCTATTGCTAGGTCAAAGGATATGCACAGCTTTATAGTCTTTTAAGCATAGTCCTAAATTATTCCCCAGAATGGTTATGAAGTTTGGATTCAGTGGAAGGACCACACTGGTCGCAGGTTCCCCACTCCTGGACTAAATCATGCAACCACTTTGACCTTATCTTAGTATACGGTATGAGACAGTGGTCTATGCCTAGTTTCTACTGAACTTCTTTCCAGTTTTCCCAGCAAATTTTGTCAGACAGTGAGTTTTTACTCCCAAAGCTTGGATCTTTGGGTTTATCAAACATTAGTTTTCTATGGTCATTTACTACTATCTTTTGTGTACCTAATTTGTTTCACTTATCTAGCACTCTATTTCTTAGCCAGCACCATATTGTTTTGATGATTACTGTCTTGTAATATAATTTTAAATCTAGAACTGATAGGCTGCTTTCTTTCATATTTTCCCTATTGATTCTCTTAATATTTTTGACTTTTTGTTCTTGTAGATGAAAGTTGTTATCCTCCCCCTTGCCCCCAGCTCTATAAAATAGTTCTTTGGTAGTTTGATTGTTATGGCATTTAATAAGTAAATTTATTTAGGTAGAATTGTTATTTATGTTAGATAGACTCAGACTATCCTTGATCATTTAGTATTTCTCCAATTCAAATCTGTCTTTATTTGTGTGAAAAGTGTTTTGCAGTTGTGTTCATATAGTCCCTGACAAGTTGACTTCCAAGTATTTCTATTGGTTGCAATTATTTTAAATGGGCTTTCTCTTTCTATCTCTTCCTAATGAACTTTGCTGTTAATATATCAAAATGCCAATGATTTATGTGGCTTTATTCTGCAATTTTGCTAAAATTGTTAATTATTTCAATTAATTTTTAGTTGATTCTCTAACTATACTGTTCATATAGTCCGCAAAGAATGATAATTTTGTTTCCATGTTGCTTATTTTATTTCTTCAATTTCTTTTTCTTGTTTTAATGCTAACACTAGCATTTCTAGTACAACATTGAATTAGTAGTGGTGATACTCACTTTATTCTGATTTTATTGGAAAGATTTTTAGCTTACAGATCATGCTTGCTGATGGTTTTAGGTAGATACTACTTATTATTTTACATAATGCCCATTTATTCCCATGCTTTCTAGTGTTTTTAATAGGAATAAAGGCTATATTTTGTCAAAAATTTTTCTGGATCTTTTGAGATAATCATGTTTTTGTTATTGATATAGTCAATTATGCTTATAGTTTTCTTAATATTGAGCCAGCCCTGCATTCCAAGTATAAATTCCACCTGGTCATAATATATCATCTTTGTGACATATTGCTGTAATCTCCTTGCTAGTATTTTATTAAAAATTTTTGTATAAATATTGATTAAAGAAATTGGTCTATAATTTCTTTGTTTTTACTTTCCCTGGTTTAGGTATCAAAACAATATGTTATAAAAAGAACTTGGTAGGATTCCTTATTGCCAATTTTTTCAAATGTTTTATATAGTATCACAATTAATTATTCTTTAAATGATTAGTAGAGTTCACTTGTAAAGTCATCTGGTCCTGGGGATTTTTTCTTAGGGAGCTCACTGATGATGGCTTATTCAATTTCTTTTTATAACATAAGGTCATTTGAGTATTCTATTTCCTCTTTTGTTAATCCAGGAAGTCTATATTTTTGTAAATATTCATCTATTTCACTTAGATCATCAGACTTATTGGCAATTTACTGGGCAAAATAACTCCTAATAATTGCTTCAATTTCCTCTTTGTTGGTGGTGTATTTACCCTTTTCATTTTTGATACTGGTAATTTGATTTTTCTTTTCATTCTAATTAACCAATAGTTTACTGTTTTAGTGTTTTTTTCCTCATAAACCAGTTCCTTGTTTTATTCATTAGTTAAATTTTTTAAACCTTCAATTTTACTACTCTCTCCCTTTGATTTTTAGAATTTCCATTTTGGTGTTTAATTGGGGATTTTAAATTGCTCTTTTTTAATAGCATGCCCAATTCATTGATCTCTTTTTTTAATTGATGGTGGGGCTTAAAGAAAAAAAATTTTCTCCTGAATACTACTTTGACTATGTCCCACAAAGTTTGATATGTTGTCTCATTGTTGTCATTCTCTTTAATGAAATTTTTGATTTTTCTACATGTTCTTTGATTCATTCATGTTTTAGGATCAGATTATTTAGTTTCCAATTAATTTTTTAATCTATACTTCCCTGACCCTTTATTGAATGTATTTTTTTTTTTGCATTGTATTCTGAAAAGAATAATATTTCTGCTTTTATGCATTTGATTGTGAGGTTTTTATGCCCTAGTACATAATTAATTTTTGTTAAGGTGTTATGTACATCTGAGAAAAAGATATACTCCTTTCAAAAAAATTCCCTTGCAGTTTTCTCCAGAGTTCTATCATATCTAACTTTTCTAAAATTCTATTCATCTCTTCAACTTCTTTCTTATTTATTTTACATTAGATTTATCTAGTTCTGAGAGGGAAAAGTTGAGGTCCCCCATAATTTTGCTGATTCCTGTAACTTTCCTTTAAGAATTTAGATGCTGATCTCCTCAGACTCTTCATCCTTCCCTTTCTCCCCTTCCTTTTCCCTTTCCTCCCTTTTCTTCTCCCCTCCTCTCTGATTTCCACCTTTTCCTCCATCCTTCCTCCTTCCTCCCTTCCCTGACCTAGATGATGCCATGGTGGAGATGGTCCAGGAGTCCACAGAGCCCAAAGAGGCAGACATCATGGAGTTGTACCATGATGTGTTCCCCAAAATGGCCACATACCCGATGGGGTGAACTGACAACCACTAGTGAAGACTATGAACTTCTGGAAAATATGAACAAACTGACTAACTTGAAGTGTCTAGAAATGAAAGGCATTGAAGTAAACAAAAGTAGGAACCGAAAGGTCTTAAACCAGGAATATGCAGTACTTCAGTCTTATATGGATCGGATAGCTTTAATTGAGGAGTAATAGCAGCTTTTGATCAGGCAGCTTACAAGTTGGAATCATGTTCAAAGAAACTAGAAGCAAAGTACAAGCCACGAGAGACTTCTTCAGCACAAAGACTTCACAAGAATGTTTTATAAGAGCTGAAATAAGTGGGATGGAACTTATCAGTATACTTCAGTTCCTAAAAGGAGGTGGTGCTGCTGATCCAAGAAGAATCCCAGCCCCCACCTCTGGTTGGATGTCTAACTCTGGTCACTCTGGATGTTTTCCTAAACTCATACTCCCTAGAACCCCATCTTATCGTGTGCTTCATTGTGTGCCCTGGATCGAGGCTCAGAAATCAGGATCAACCAAGTCTAGAGCAGACACAGATGAGAAGCTCTTGTCTCATTGTTTCCTCCCTTTTCCCCTCTCTCTTACCCCCCTCATAATAATAATTGCCTATTTATAGACAATAATAAATACATACATAGATATATATAATTTAGATGCTATGTCATTTGGTGAATGTATATTTAGTATCAGTATTACTTCAGTGTCTGTGGTACCTTTTAGCAAAATGTAGGTTTTTTCTTATGTCTTTTAATTAGATTTTTTTTTTGCTTTTGCTTTGTCTGAGGTCATGATTGCTACTGATGCTTTTTCTTTAATCTCAGCTAAAGCACAATAAATTTTCCTCCAGCCCTTTATTTTTACTGCGTGCATCTTTTTTATTTCAATGTATTTCTTGTAAACAATGTATAGTTGCATTCTGGTTTCTGATCTATTTTGCTGTCTGCTTCCATTTTATGGATAATCCATTTTATGGATTCCATTTGCATTCACAGTTACTATTACTGGCTGTGTATTTCCCTTCATCCTATTTTTTTCTGTTTATCTTTTTCTCTTTCTTTTTATCCTGTCCCTCCTCAAAAGTTTGTTTTGCTTCTGGCCATTGCCTTCCTTAAATCTGCCCTCCCTTTTATTTTTCATCACCACTCACTTTTCTTATGCCCTTCCCCTTCTACTTTCCTGTTGGGTAAGATAGATTTTTACACCCAATTGAGTATATATGTATGTATGTATGTATGCATATTCTTTATTTTTGAACCAATTCCAATAAAAGTGAGATTGAAGCATTGCCTGCTGTCACCCTTCCATTTTCCTTTCTACTATAAAAGCTTTTAAGATAATTTCCCCCATTCTTCCTTTCCCTTCCCTCTCCTCCCAGTACATCTCTTTTCTCACTCCTTCATTTTTTTGAGATCATCCCAATGTAATTGATATACATCTGGGCTCTCTCTCTCTCTCTAGACTGCTTCTAACAACTCTAATGATGATAAAATTCTTAGGAGTTACACATATCATCTTCCCATATAGAAATGTAGAAAGTTTAACTGTACTGTTTCTTATGATTTCTCTTATACTTCTTTTGAGTTTTGTATTTGACAGTCAAAATTTCTATTTACCTTTGGTCTTTTTTACCAGGAGTGCTTGAAAGTCTTCCATTTCATTAAATATCCATTTTCTCCCCTAAATGATTATACTTAGTCTTCAGTGTAAGTTATTTTTGGTTGTAATCCTAACTACTTTGCTTTCAGGGCTATCATTCCAAAACCCCCTGCTCCTTCAATGTGGAAGCTGTTAAATCTTGTGTGATTCTAACTATGGCTCCAGGGTATTTTAATGGTTTCTTTCTGAATGCTTGAAGAATTTTCTCTTTGACCTAGGAACTCTGGAATTTGGCTATGATCTCTCTGGGTGTTTTCATTTTGGGATATCTTTCAAGAGTTTATTGGTTGATTTTTTCAATTTCTATTTTACCCTCTGGCTCTAAGATATCAGGGAAGTTTTCCTTGATAATTTCTTGAAATAGAATGTCTAGCCTCATTTTTTGATCATGGCTTTCAGGTAGTTCTGCAATTCTTAATTTATCTCTTCTCAATCTATTTTCTAAGCCAGTTATTCTTCCAATGAGATATTTCATATTTTATTTTCCTTTTTTAATTCTTTTGACTTTGTTTTATTGCTTCTTGATGTTTCATGGAGTCATCAACTTCTACTTACATAATTCTAATTTATTCAGAAATATTTTCTTCAGTGAGCTTTTGTACTTTCTTTTCCATTTGGTCAATTCTGCTTTTTAAGGCATTCTTCTCTTCATTAAATTTTTTGCCTCTTTCACCTTTCAGCCAATTCTGTTTTTTAATGTGCTATTTTCATTATTTTTGTGCCTCTTTTACCATGTTATTAATTCTCTTTTCATAGTATTCTTTTATCATTTTCATTTATTTCCCCAATTTTTCTCTACCACCCTAAGCTCTTTCTTTAGCTCTTCCAGGAATTCCTACTTGACTTGTGTCCAATTTGCATTTTTTTCTTTGATACTTCACTTGTTGCTATTTTCATATTGTTATCTTTTTCAGAATTTATGTTTTGATAGTCCATGTAACTGAAGGAGCTTTTTATGATTAGGTTCTTTTTTTGATTGTTTCTACATTTTGCCAGCCTATTTCTTGATTTTAACTTTAATAAAATTGAGCTCTGCTTGCCTGGGAGTGAGGTGGGTGAATGGGTTCAGTTTTTTGGTGCTACTATTTTCAGGGCTATTTCTGAGGTTTTGCAAATTTTCTGTCATTCTAGCTGCTAGTGCTAGTATTCCTCTTGACCCTGAATCTGTGATCAGGGCCTGCTCCCCTGCTGCTATCAGTACTCTGTTTCACTCTGGAACATATGTGATTAATGCAACAAGTTACTGCCCCCTGTGTTAGCAAAGGATCCCCTGTCATCTCTTTCTTACCAGTTGTCTGATTTCCTTACCATCTCTGAGCTGAAATCTTCAGAAGCTGTTGCTGCCACTGCTGCAGTTTCCTCCAAGGCTCACAGTTGCAATTGATTAGGTGCCCTCTGGACTAGCCCCTACTCTGGTGTCACAGACCTCTCCTGCTGACTTTCTATATTGTCTTGGACTGGAAAAAATATCTCACCCCAACATTTTATTGGCTCTGCTACTCTAGAATCAACTTAAGGTGTCACTTTAAAGTTATTTCAAGGGAACCATACCAAATACATAATAGGCACATAATAAATACTTGTTGAATTCAATTGAATTTAGTGGGGGCAGAGTAAGTCTAGAGAAGAATGGGATTTGAATCCTAGATTTCCAAAAAGATGTGTTTGTTAATTCCCATCAGCACTTGCTCTGAGCATTCAAAAGCTCTTACATGTACTATTAAGCTTTTTGGAAGACGGTTGTTTGTCTTTAAATAATCCATGAAGGTAATATGCCCAAAGTTGGATAGGCATAGAGGAAATCTGCCTTTGTTATGTATTATTTGATGAGGCTAGTCTTTTTAACCTACTCCCCATCCAATGCCTCCCCCCTTCATTTATCCACTTTATAAAAGTAAACCTGTTACTAGGCTATCAGATATAAAGAGCTAAGTAGTTGTTTCAACTCCAGCAGAGGGTTGTCAAAGTCCTGCTTCTATTTAAATCAGACTCTGTAGACTGGAGCTATATCAAAGAAATATTTCCTCATTTTCAGTGGATTTTCTCCAAAGTCAGTCAGAGCCTTAGGCAAAGTCATTGGATAAAATGTAGCTGTTAACCAGTCATTTTGAAATGGACAGGAGCCTGCTGTGATTTGGTCCTAGCTGGGCTCTATATGCTGAAGCCATTTCATTTTCTGGGCCAACAGCTCCTTGAGATTTTGAGTGTTAGCTTCAGAAGTCAGTCTGGTGTGGTGGGGGAGTCCAGTGAGGGGATGAACCATCCTGAAGATTCCTGCTCTTTGTTTTTTACTCTTTTCTCTTGTACTTCTTTCTGGGGCCTATTTTGAATCATAGGGTCCTCTTCCTCCACAATATTCATCTTGATTCTATCCTTAGTTCTCTATTGCCTTTTTTAAGGCAGTCTTTTGTCCCTCTCCCTGTCTTTTCTCTGAAACATTATCCCTCTGAATCAACTCCTTTTATTTTTATCTTACTATCTTTTATGATTTTTCCCACTCATTATATAGTAGAAATGATGCCTGATTTTGAAGTCGGGGGACCTGTGTTCCTCTCCTGCCCCTGTTATTGCCTTAGATAAGTCATTTAACCTCTTTGGAACCCAGTTTTCTCACCTCTAAAGGTTTTGTACAATATGACCTCTATCTTAATGTAGTTGGAGTAAGGTTCATGGTCCCAAGGTACAGTACAAGAAGAAGCAACAATATCCTTTATGTACAGAAGTGTGTTGTTAAATGTTTAATGACCAACTCTGAAAAAAAATGTACCCATTACACACTTTTAAGTTTTATTTATATTAGTTATATTTTTCCACTATCATTTTCTTAAGTCTGGAGAATAGTCAAAATAATAACTCAAAACATTATTTTTGGCATCTATAAATTTCTGAGGTGACAATATTCACATTTAAAATTTTGTAACTGGCTCTTTAAAATCTGTTAGATCTGCTTATTTGTCACTTAGGTTGCTAGGAAAAAGGGAAATAGAAGCGAAATGGGCATACGCAGGCCTCTAGTTATAGCTTGACTTAGGGAAAAAGGGGGGTTCTACCTGGGATATGGGGGCTCTTGATCCAGCCCTTACATTACATATTCCCTAGGGCTTATCTTAGGAAGCAGGGAAAGCTGCCAAGGCAACTAGTCCCAGATCTGCTCAATAGTTGATGCTTCTAAGGAGAAAACTGGTATGATGTGAGGCAGAACATAGCACAAGATGAGAGCTAGCAGAGAGAAAATAAATCAACTAAGCTTTATTGAGGAGAAATGCAATAAAAAAGGGGTGTTCGAGGACCTGTTGGAATTCCCCAGTAAAGCTTTGGTGGGTTGTTCTAGGGTTCTTATCTAGGGTGAACAGCACCAGGCATTGGGGAAAGAGACAGAATCCTGGATCTAGCATGCAGGTCAAGGTTGGGGGCTGATTGCAGAGGGTGATGCCTGGGGAATTGGCCTGATTAATATTCGAGTTCCTATGGGGATGTATTGCTTTGCACTGTTACTGCAGGCCTTATTTTGATAGGGTGAACAGGAGATTCTCATCTTCCCAGCTACTTCTTTTGTAGGTAGCCATTAGGGAGCTTGCTGAAGTCCTTACATCCTCAAAGTCCTCATATTCCACATCCATCACTTAGTGAAAATAGCTGACATTTGTTTAGAACTTTATAATTTGCAAGGCAATTTTGTATTATATTATTTAAATTGACTTCATAATAGTTGTGAATGTTCTTATGACCATTTTATAAATGGGAAGCTCAAGATCCAGAAGGGATTAGTTACTTGGTCAAGTTAATATAGTTAAGAAATTGAGAAGAGTTAACCCATGACTGCTAATCCAGTTCAGTGCTCCCTCCTCTGTATGGTGATAGTATGTTGCCTCTCATTTACTCAAGCTTTGGTTGAATACCTACAGAACCATGTAGTCAATGCTATGCTAGGTGTTGGGGATACAAGAGAAGAATAAGAAGATAATTTTGCTTTCTTCTCAGACTTTACAATCAGGTTGGGGAGATGACATACACACATGCAACAATAGTGAGCAATGATCTATAATTGTATCAATGTGGAAGCTCTCTGTCCATCAGTATAGACTACTACCTCCATGTGCCTTAGTGGATCATCTTCATGAGTGGCTTAGGGGGGTGTTGTATACAACCTGCCATTGGGCTGTGTAGTATAGTGGAAAGATTTATGGGATTGCAGTCAGGAGAGACCTGGGTTTCAATTCTGCCTCAGTCGTTTATTAACTTTGTGATCTCAGACAAATAATTTGATCTCTCTGGGCATCAGTTCCCTCATCTGTAAAGGGAGTGTGATACTATGATCCCATGTCATAGAAGCACTCTGATCTTCAGTTTTCTTGTCTGTAAAGTGGGGATAATAATTCTTGTAATTATCATACAGGATAGTTACTGAAGATAATATAGTTTGTCCAAAGTGCTTTGCTGCCCTATGACTTGTATTAATTATGTTATCCTACCAAGTCACTTAATCTCTCAATGATCTCGGGCCACTTTCTAAGACTAGAAATTGCAGAGCAATTGTAGTTCTGCATTAATACAGGGAATTTCTTCACTGGGAGTTGCCTGCACAAATGAAATTATAGGTCCAATAAAAATGAAGAAAGTGCTTGGTAATTTTTAAGGCAGTACATGAATATTACTTGTTATTATCCTTATTCAAAGTCTTTCTAACTTGGTAGGACCTGACAATACTTGTAATTTTTTAGTATAATCTGAAATAGCCCAAAGTCACCTTTATGCCACAATGAGGGAGTAGAGCATGGATGGGTGTGGAGAAAACCCAAATAAATATCCATGTTTAACTGTTTGATACAGTCTGTCAGTGCCATTGGATCCTGAGAAGGGAGATAACTGAGGCCTAACGAGATTTATGGAAGAGGTGATATGATTTATTCTTTCCCTTTTATTCTTTTTTATTCTTCTAGAGAAGAGCTGAGAAATGCACAGTGCTCTACTGGGATAGTTTCCTAGGCAAGACAAGACACTTGGTTACTATTTTGTCTTCCTAGAGTTCCTCTGAGAGATCCCTTAGGATGGCAAAGTTGGGAGCTGGTGATGGTGGTAATTTAGCTCCAATTTTTAGAATTTCCAGAGTTTTGAATTGAGAGTAGTGTTACTTGAGAACTCATAAAAGGATCCAGAAAGATAAGAAAACCTAATTTTTTTATTGGCTGGTAAAATAAAGGCAAAAGGCTTAAGCATATCATGTGTTCTCTCCTCCCCCTTGGATTTTTAATATACTAAAATATAAATTTTCCCATAGATAGCAGTAACATTTTTGTATTGTACTAGGAAACGGGAGAACTGGGTTCTAATCTCCCCACTAAGGTATTTAATAGACGTATGACCTTTGGTAACATAACCTCTCTGGATCTCAGTTGCCTCATATGAACAACAGGGGAAAATTTGCTGTCCTGTCTAGGGGATTAATCTAGTAACTGCTCATGGTCCCTTCAAGCTAAGATTATGTGGGGCAAACTTGTATTAACCAATTCCAAAAATAATTATGAACAGAAAAAGAAGCCAAGGATAGGGGAAGCAGGTCTCATTGCCCTTGGTGGTAAACCAAATATTGATAGTGCCTTTATTGCATCATTGTGATTCTGATTCTCCAAGAGTATGACAGGTGATTAGTGAATAGAAAGCTGGGCTTATAGTCAAGGATACCTAGGTTCCAATCCTGCCTCAGATAGTTACTAGCTATGTGACCAAGGGCAAG
The DNA here is from genome assembly GCA_023548195.1 of Bettongia penicillata ogilbyi. Taxonomy (NCBI): domain Eukaryota; kingdom Metazoa; phylum Chordata; class Mammalia; order Diprotodontia; family Potoroidae; genus Bettongia; species Bettongia penicillata. The sequence goes on along the minus strand of JAJHZJ010000503.1, from coordinate 715,426 downwards.
TCACTTAATTTCTCTGGGTCTCAGGTGCCTTAGCTGTAAGGTACCTTCCATAATCATATGATTCTATGAGTCCTTTGTGTAATTAGTGCAGGTTGATTATATGGGGCTATCCATACACTTTCATTCATGGCAACCCATGACATACTTCACAATTTCATAGACCTTGAGAGATCTCATCATCATATAATTAATCCTCTCATTTTTTTACAGCTGGAAAAACTGAGGTCTAGAGAATTTGAAATGACTCTTCCATTCTCAGCCAATAGTCTATTGCATCTAATTTTTCTAAAGTTCTATTCATCTCCTTAACTTATTTCTTACTTGTTTTATGGTTAGATTTGTCTAGGTTTGAGATGGACAAATTGTGGTCCTTCACTATTTTAGTTTTGTCAATATCCTCTTGTAAGTCATTTAATTTTTGTTTTAAGAATTTGGTTGCCATATGATTTGGTGCATATTATGTTCAGTGATGATATTAATTCATTAATTTATCAAAATATTAATTCATAAATTTATTTTAAACAAATATAAAATAAGAAAAAATGGCCATGAATGCAGCAAAACATAAGAGAGGATTCAATATAAACAATACATTTCCATTTCAAGAGAACCCACATAATGGATAGTGTACATTATTTTCAAAGCTATCTATCTTTTCTTTGCTTCCTTGTAGGCTTTCTTTTGTCTTCTGCTGTGCACTTTTTTGTTTACTTTTTTCCCCTTCCTCCCCTCCCCTAAGCTATAATTAAGCTCAGATATACACACATACATCCATGCCTAATTGTATGTGTGTATAATATACATGTATATATCTATATATGCACATGTAACAGTAAGTACCCCAGCATACACAGGGGAACCTGCTATCACAGGTTCTTAGATCTGCATCTCCAAAAGGAAAGCAACTTTTGTGGGTTAACAATCTCCTTTAATCAACCACATATATCATTCACCAATAGCGAAAAATACAAGAGAAATAAAGACTAACAGACAGGCTTCTATCTGACCATAAGCAATACATATACCACAGATCAGCATACAGATCCAACTGTCTGACCTAGATACCAGAGAGGGAAGCACCAACATCTGGGTTTTCAAAGCCAGGAGATGGTGGGGGGTGGGGTGGGGTGGGGTGGGGTGGCAATCAACAGCTACTCAGAATCTCATCTGGCTAAATAACCTTCTTCCAATGAGTGAATATCAAAGTAAAACCTCACTTCAAAGTATTTATACATTTTTTAGAGTCAGAGGGCATCACAACCTTTGAAAACCATCACCTCATTAACAAAAGGTGTGGGCCTTCCTACAACTCTTCCCTAATCAAACTTCCCTTAATAGGCAGGCCCATTAATGGGTGGGGAAGATCTTCTTTAATCTCATTAGCATTACAGAACACATATACATACATATATATTCACAAACATATACATATACACTCAAACACACATCTGTAAAATCAGATTACACTAATTTCTACTTGTCATCTATATCTGAAAGTAGATAGTATCTTCCTTCATAAGTCTAAGTGTTTCCATATTTTTCTCAATCCCACCAGGTCATCATTTCCTGTACTACAATGATAATCTGGTCCAATCACATTCTATCTGAATAATTTTCTATGAAAGTTTTCTCCCATTTTTCTGCATTCTCTCTATTTTTGGCAAAATAGATTTTATTTATACAAGAAAATTTTAATTTAAAATAATCAAAATTTTCCATTTACATTTTTACAATTCCTGTATCCGTTTTGGCTGGTATAGTCTCATATTTTTATACTGTCTAGTTATTTTATATGATTCAAAGCTATTGATTAATATGACTGACACATAGTGTAGTTTCTCTATTTTTCTGTTTTGATTACTATTTTTAGCTTTAATTTTTTCTGAGATCATGATTACTACCTCTGCTTTTTTTACATAATAAATTCTATTACTGACCTTTATTTTATGTTTGTATGTATCTCTCATTTTTATGGCAATTCCTGAAAGCAATATATCATTGAATTCAAATTTTTAAGCGGCTTTCAGTTTCCATTTTATGGGTAAATTCATCCCATTCCCATTTTAAGCTATAATTCCTTGTATATTTTTCTCCTTCCTATTTTCCTCACTATCCTTCTCACCTTATTCCTATCCCTCTTCACTCCTTTGTTTTACTTCTATCCACTCCCTTGCCCTCCTATTTCTTAACCTGCCCCCCTCCAAGAATTCTCTTATCTTTTCCCTCCATCCTATCCCCTTGCCCTCTAATTTCTTTCTGAATTAGAAGACATTTATACCATATATATATATATATAAATACATACATATATATGTTGTATATATGTATATGAATGTATGTATTGTTTCTTCTTTACATTCCTGATGAAGAGTAGGGTTCCAGAACTGCAATCCTTCCTCCCCCAGTTAATTCCTCTGTATTAGTTCTTTCTCTTGCATCTCATTTGTAAATGAATAAAGATAATCACTTTTTTACCTTTTCCTATACCATTTTATTTTTAGAATCACATAATGCTTAGCTCTACCCCACTCTTTCTTTCAAACTACCCAATTACTAACGACAATCTTCGACATATGATTTACCTTTCCATCTATAAAAAGTAAACAATTTGTTCTGATTGAGTCTGTTGTAATTCATCTTTGATGTTTATCTTATATTTCTCTTGGATCTTGAATACCAAATTTTCTATTAAGTTCTGGTCTTTTTGCAACAGAATCCTTAAATTCTGTCAATTCATTGAATGTCCATTTTTTCCACTTAGGATTATACCTAACTTTGCTGAGTATTATATTTTTGAGCTGCAACCCCAGTTCTTTTGTTCTTTGATATATTGTGTTCCAAGATCTGTGGTCTTTTAATGTCACCATTGCTAGGGCTTGTGTAATTCTAATTGTGACATCACCGTATTTGAATGTTTTTATTCCTTGTTGCTCATAATATTTTTTCCTTGAGCTGAAGGTTTTGGAAATTAAGTATGATATTCTTGTAGGTTTTCCTAACAGGGTGTCTTTCAGGTGGTGATTTAAGGATTTTTTTCTATCTCTATTTTCTCTTCATGTTCTAATGCTGCAGGACAATTTTCTTTAATTATTTATAGTATTATTGTATCAAGATTCTTTTTTTGATTGTAGTTTTTAGGTAGTTCTATTATTCTTTTGTTTTCTTTTCTTGATCTATTCTCTAGATCATTTGTTTTTCTTATAAGATGTTTCACATTCTCTTCTATTTTTTCATTCTTTATATTTTGTTCTATTATTTCTTGGTCTCTCTATAGAAGCATACATTTAGCAAAATGTAGTTTCCTTGATTATCTGTTTTAATTATGTCTATATTTACTTTTGTTTTGTCTGATGTCATGTTTGGCAGCCTTGTCTTTTTTTTCATTTTTGCTGAAGCATAATAGATTTTGCTCCAGTTTCTTATTTTTAACTCCATTTGTGTGATTTTTTTTGTGTGTGTTTCAAATGTGTCTCTTGTCAACAAAATACTGTTGAATTCTGATTTTTACTCCATTCTGCTATCTGCTTCCATTTTATGGGTGAGTTCTTCTCATTTACATTCAAAGTTATGATCGCTAACTGTGTATTTCCCTCCGTCCTATTTTCCTTGGTCTATCCTCATTTTACCCTTCAAAAGTCTGTTTTGTTTCTGACTACTCTTTCCCTTAATTTATGTTTCATCTAATCTACACTTTGGCTTTTCTGGTGGGTAAGATGAATTTCTGTACCCAACTGTGTACACACACACACACATACACACCCCTTTCACCTTTGAACCAATTCATATGAGGTTCAAGCAATGCCTATTTTCCTCCATTTCCCCCTCCATTTAATAAGCTTTTCTTTGCATGCTCCTTCTATGTGAGAATATTTTGCTAACTATTCCTCTCTCTTCCTTCTTCTTCCAGTGCATCCCTCCTTCTTACCCTTCCATTCTTTTTTTTTTATTGAGATCAGTCCAATATAATAGACCATATGCACATCCTTTAAGTAGACTCCTAATTGCTCTAATGATGATAAAGTTCTTAGAGGTTATATCTTCCCCTATAAGGATCTTGTTAAAGGAATGTATGTAGTTTAACTTTGTTTAGTTCCTTATGATTTCGCACTCATGTTTATCTTTTTATACTTGTCCTGAATCTTGTGTTTGAATGTCATATTTTCTAGTCAGCTCTGTTCTTTTTTTATCAGAAATGCTTGAAAATCCTCTATATCATTAAATATTCATCTTTTCCCCTGTGGGATTATATTCAGTTTTGATGGGTAGGCTATTCTTGGCTGTAACGTAGCTCCTTTGCTTTATAGAATATCATATTCCAAGCCCTCCATTCCTTTATAACAGTAGCTGCTAGATCTTATGTTATCCTGACCGAAGCTCCATAAAAATGATTTCTTCCTTTCCAGTTATTTGCAGTCTTTTGTCTTTAACCTGTGAAATCTGGATTTTGACTATAATGTTCCTAGAAGATTTCATTTTGAGATTTATTTTAGGCAGTGACTAATGGATTATTCCAATGTCTATTTTGTCCTCTGGTTCTAAATATATCTGGGCAATTTTCCTTTATAATTTCTTGAAATATCATATCTAGCCTCTTTTTTGATCTTGTCTTTCAGGTAGTTCAACAATTTACAAATTTTCTCTCCTCAATCCATTTTCTGAGTCAGTTGTCTTTCTGACAAGATATTTCACATTTTCTTTCATTTTTTGGATTTTTATTGTTTCTTGATATCTCATGAAATCATTTTCTTTCACTTGTCAAATTCTAATTTTTAAGAGTCGTTTTTTAGGTGTGGTTTTGTATTTTTTTTCTATTTGGCTAATTCTGATTTTAAAGGTGCTACTGTTTTTCAGAGATGTTAATTTTTGTGCATAACTCTCATTCCTTTTCTCATTTCTTTTTATTTATTACCTTTATCTTCAAAATGATATTTTGTTTTTTTAAAAAAAACTCTTTAATTCTTTTAGAAATTCTTATTGGACTTGTTTCAAATGTGCATTTTTTTTGAGGCTTTGCTTTTAGATGTTTCCAACATTGTCTTCTTCTGAGTTGTGTTTTGAATTACATCATCATTGAAGCCTTTCATGGTCAAGTTCTTTTTTTGTTATTTACGCATTTTTTTTTCCAGCATATTTCTTGACTTTGTACTTTATATTAGAATTAAACTCTACTCACTTCTGGAGGTGAAGGGAATGTCTCACTTCATGTTCTTTCTTTTATTTTCTTTTGCTGCTTTCAGAGCTCAATGGGATCTTGTAAATTTTCAGTGCTTGCAACATGTGGGGAGATCTGGGGAGATGTCTGTTTGCTACCCTCTTAGTCTGTTCTCTGGTCTATACCCTGGAAAGCCTCCTGCTCCTGACTGAGTCTGCTCCTCTTTCACTTTGGAAACTGGGCCCTGAAACTGGGTAATGGGTGACAGAGCTGCTAGATCACTCTTATTCTGGTCCAAGTGATAGTACAGGGGTCCCATAGTGCCCCCCGGTCAGTTCCTAATCCAACATCTGAAGACTGATCTTTTTGTCTTCCTAAACTTCCCTGAGCTAGAAAAGCAACATATTGTGATTTTTAATTGGAATCTATGCCTAGAATTTGGTTTGGCATGATTTTTAGGTTGTTTTAGGTGAAATGTTTTGGTAGAGCTCAACAAAACATTGCTTTCACTCATCCATGGATTTGTAAAACATTTAGCACAGTTCCTGGAGTGTAATAAATCTTTCCATCCCTCTCTTCCATTAGAATGCAAGCTCCTTGAGAGAAGTTCTTTCATTCTTTTTTCTTTGAATCTCTAGCTCTTTGCAGATAGAGCAGCACATAGTAGGTGCTTAATAAATGCTGATTCATTACCTTTCCTGGGATCATAAGACCAGTCAGGAGCAGTACTAGGGCTAGAACTACCCCTAACTCTCAATAGTTTTCTTTCATTGCTGTCTGTGTGACTGGAGGAGTCCTTATGACAGTTGCCTGAAGGATTGCATTGCATTTGACTAATGCCTGCATTGCACATTGGACCACATCAGTTTAATCTAAGTAAAGGAAATTGAAAAGATGATTATTCCTCAGGATTTCTTTAACTTGCATTTGGCGCCCTTCCTTAAAGGAGACATTCTCTCCGACTTTGAAACTGCAAGCTGACTCTGATGCAGAAAGAATTTATCATTGTGGAACTCTAGGGAAGGGACTAGAAGACTGAGAGATAATAATTGTATCTAAATTGTAAGTAAATAGTTCTCTTCCTATGTCTAAGAGCAGCTAGGCTCTAGTGTAAAGAAACTTTGGGCATGTAGTGGTTCAGAAGAGAGCCTGAGATTTCCCATCAGACTGACTCAACTCAGGAATTGTTTCTATCATTGATACAAGAAATGAAAAGGGGATTGGGAATTCTCTAAAGTGGAAGAAGTGAGAGTGAACTTCAGAAAAACAAAATACCCAAATAGAGCAAAGGATTTTGAGACTTGACTATGAAGAAATGGAAGGTTTGGAATATGAACATGAGTCTTTGAAAATAATTTTGTGATGTTGGAATAAAGCCAAGAATAGGGCTAATCCCACTCATGTGGGTAGGCTTGAGTAGGAAAATTGATTGAGTAGTTAAGTCTCTAGTACTACAGAAGCTGGGTTTTTCATCATCTAGGGGGTAAAATTGGATGATGGATGATTTTTGTACTAATAGCATTGGGGAAGAATTTGATGCTTTTCAAAATATATGTGTGAATTTTTCAGGGCATGTATGGGAGAAATTTGGGGGAGAAATAAAAGAAGGAATAACAAGAAGCTGCGATAAGAAGAAACAAATGAACCATATACAAACCAAAGGAAATGTATTTTTTTTTTTTACAAACTAGCAAAAAGTATTACTAAGATAAGCCCATCCTTCCTGAGCACAACCTCTAAAAATGGAGTTAAGAAAAGAAATGATCATGTGAATCAATTACTATTACAGGACTGTTTCCTTTGAAAAAAGAATGACACTTCAATACCTTTATTAGTAATGCTATGATTTAAGCATGATTACTCAAATATCACCCAAAGATTATGTTTTATGAAAAAATTGTTTCTAGAAAGATCATGGGTGGGACCTTGGAGGAAACCTGCTTTGGGATATGAACAAAGCCTCACTTTTCAAATCACAGGCAGCATGGTTGATTTTTTCTTTTTCCTTTCAGATAATGTTGCAAATCCATTTTCTTTAGACAGTGATTAGAATAAGTATTGTCAGTGGTTGGGGAGAGTACATTATGAATGATTTTACTTCAGTCCATTTAAAAAAAGAATAAAATCAATAAGCTCTTCCTGGCATTTTAAACTCCCCTAATCTGACCTTTCCTGTCCCCAGCTGCTCTCCCTTCTCTTCTTCCTTCCCAGAAGACTAAAATTCTCGGAACTGCTAAGCCTAGGGGCAAACAGTGCTTTCTCCTACTGGGCAAAACGGTAGCACTTGGGGCTCTTTAGAGTATAGTGAACTTGCAAGACCTTTTTGGGAAACAGACTCCTTAGGTGAGCAGTGACAGCTTGTCCCAAGTAGATACAGCCATGCCTCAGAGCTGTCTTAATTGAAATGTTTCTGGGAGCTGAAGTTCTAATCAATAGTCTTTTCCTGGAGTGACGTGCACAAAGGTCTATAATTGGGATAGATGAATGAGTTCAATAAAAATGTCCACTGGTCTAGTGACTCCTCCCAAAGCTCTCTGCAAACAAAACTGCATCTTTCTACGATCTGGGCATGTCTTTATCTTTTGTAAGGTACCTTGCCCTGATTAATTCTGACACGCAGAGAAATGGAAAGGTGTTGGCTTTTGGGGAGTTTGTCTTATGGCAGACATTAGAAGAGCAGGATTAAAACCTCACAATTTCTATCTCTGCCTCCTCAGAGTTCTTCCTGTCAATAATATACATTTCAGCTGTTGAATTATTCTCTAATTAATATCTGATCTTCGTAGACTGGGAGCTCTTTGAAGACAGCAACCATATCTCCTCATTCTTTCAGAAATTGTGCAGGGTCTAGCATAGGTCTGCAGACACAGAAGGTAATCAGTAATGTTTGATTGATTCAATGATGAGACAGAGGGATAATCAGCACTATTGCCATCGCTCTGTGCAGTTTTAGATCACTATATATACATTCTTAAAGGAATTGCATCCCTGGTTTCATTTGAACCTTACAGTAATAGTAAGTTTAATGGGTCAAATTCAATTCAGTTGAGTTCAACGGTCACCTGTGAAGCAGATGTGAAATTCTTGGTTTATGTGAACGAGGCTCAAGCTTGGGGTTATCTCTCAAAAATCTCTCATTTTGCCTTCTATCCCCACCTAGGGTTTCCCAGAGAACATCAGTATTTGGCTTGTTTGTTCCTGACCATGGTTTCCATTGGAGAAATTTAGAATTTGGTTCATTTTTAGGTCTCTTCAAAAAAAGACAAAAAGACCTTCAGTTTCCATGCCAGCACTCAGGTTAATAATGTATTGAATGCAAGAAAAGTTCTTTCAACCAACAAAAAACATACAGATTTGTACCTGAATTCATAAAGAGTCAGAAGAATTCTCCTTCCCAGGGTGTCTCCAGTCCCTTCATTTCTACAGGTTTCTAGTATAAGACTAGAAGAGATATGTCAAACACAAGGCTCCCACTCTAAAGTGTGGCCTGAACTGGATTAAAATGTCACTGGGAAATGTTAAACAAAATACACAATAGCTAACATTTATATAACACTGTGTGCCAGGCGCTGTGCTAAGCACTTTACAATTATTACCTCATTTGATCCTGGGAGGGAGGTGCTATTATTATCCCCATTTTACAGATGAGGAAACTGATACAAATAGAGGTTAACTTACTTGCTCAGGGTCATACAGGTAATGTGTCTGAGGCAGGATTTGAACTGTAGGGCACCTAGCTGCAGATAAATACAATAGAACATAAATAATATTAATTTTTGTTTTTCTAAGACAAAATTTGTGGTCAGTAGGGATCCTTACGAATGGTTTAGTAGACCTCCTTTCTTTTGAGTAAGGAAGGATCTCAGAAATCATTTTGTCCAATCCTTTTTTTTTTTTTGTAGTTGAGGATACTGAGGGTGAAGGAGGTAAAGTGACTTATTCAAGGTCACATTGGTAATAAGGAGAAGAGACAGTATTTGAATACAGATCATCTGTCTCCAAAACTAGGGCTCTTTCCATTATACAACAATGCCTTAAGAGACACTCCTTTCATCTTTTATTTGCACTATCTTAAGACTTATTTTATTCCATAAATTAAAAATAATTCAAAAATTAAAAAATGCTCCTTAACAAGGGGGAAATAATTTTGAGTTGCTAATGAGTCAAAATATCAAAACTAGGAAGTTGTCCTCTTGGCTTAGCTAGTACCTCCCTAGGGTTAAGGCTCCCTGGCCAAGAGAAGCATGTGGTATCTTTGGAGAGTTGGGCTCTTTGGGCCCTCGACCCTCATAATCCAAGTATCTTCTGGTATTAATGAAGGGAAAGGTCCAAATTTGCTCCCAACTCTGTCCCTTACTGCTCCTCAACTCTAAGCTCTGGTTTGTCTTAGAACTCTTCAGTTGTTAACTTTGCTAACAACTAGTTAATCTTGATAAAGTGCTAACCTTGTCAAACGAATATCACAGAAGGGCTTCCTACCTTCTAGACAAAAATAAATGAGTGACTATTATGATGATCCCTGCAGACTGTATACTAACTTGGTTTTAAAAAGTAACGTGAACTGTTTTATTGTATCTTCATTTTGTTAAATATTTCCCAATTGCATTTTCATCTGTGTCTGTGGCACTCTGGAGTAGGGTAGACCACTGTGGCCAGTGGCAGCATCTTTGATACATTTGATATGTAAGACACTTGTGTCAAGTGCTGGGAATCCAACAGAAAACAAAATACAATCTTTGTCCACAAGAAATTTATGCTCTAAGGGATAAGATAATTACAAAAATTACCTGTAATATTAGGTCAAAAGTAAAAAGTATGAAAGAGAGGTTCATACTAAATACTATGCGATTGTGGAACCATGATAATGAAGTCAGCCACTAGCAAGAACTGAGGACTTTGCTACTTATAAAGTATAGAGAGCTGAGAGAATTTTACAGGGACCTGGGTTGAATGCGCAATGTTTGTCCTTTTCATGACCAAATAATTGATAGAAAATTTCAAAGAGTAGGCTGTTCTTCTTCATAGACGAGAAGGTAAACAGGCTTGATAATGTTATTACTTTTTTCTGGTCATTAGGGAAAATGAAGTGTTACTTAAAATGAATGGAAAAAGGAAAGAGAATGAGAGGGGTTTACATGTACAAAAACAGAAGATAAAGGTTCAGAAAATACAAAGGGAAATCGTGACCTGCTATAAGAGCTTAGAGGGTGGAAGACTGTGACACAGAGAAGAAAGGGAAGAATGAGGATCATTAAGAACATGCAACTCAGTAATAGATCTGAAGGTCTTCTTGAAAAGGAGGGAGCTGAACTCTTTGAGAAAGAATATTCCAAGGAATGATAATTTTGAACCATAGAGATACCATCAGGTTGGTGATCATCCAATCCAATTCAACAGGAATTTATTAAATGCCTATCATGTGTAAATGCCTATTATGCTGGTTGGGTGTTCCTGCCATCAAAGAGTCTACATTCTACTGGGTCGATATAGCATACATATAGATTCATATACACACAAAATTTTACTAATTTGCATTACTAGTTACTTCACATACTCCATGTGCCATCTCACACTTATTCACATATAGTTTCTTGTGACTGGAAAGCACTCCTTCACTTATTTCTGCAAAAATCCTCAACTTCCTTCAAGGCCCAATGCAAATGAAAGCTCCTTCATGAAGACTTCCTTGATAACCCCCAGGTAAAGGTATCATCTCTTGCCTCAAATTTTCCTAGAGCACTTTGAATTTCTCCTATGCCCCTATCATACTACCTAGTACTTTTTTTTTTTTTTTACTGTGCTGGTGTCATCGTAAGTTTTTTTGAAGCAAGAGCTCTATAATTTGTCATTTTCATATCCAAAGTTACAAGTATGTGCCCTAAATGCCTCATCCTCCTCTTCTTCTTTTTTTTCTTCTTCTTCTTCCTCCTCCACTTTCTTCTCCTTCTCCTCCTCCTTTTTTCTTCTCCTTGTTTTCTCTTCTTCTTCCTCTTTTCCTCCTCCTCTTTCTTTTCCTTCTCTTCCCTCTCCTCCTCCTTCTGGAGGTTGGTCTATGAAGGACAAAATAAAGTAAGGAATGAATATCTAAGATTAATAGGGATAAAGAAAGAGAATATGTAACTGATATTAGCTCGTTAGAACTACAACCCAGAATACTGAAAAATACATGACTTTATCTAATGTCACTAATCTTGCAAAGATCATGGAGAATGAGACAGGTACCAGAAGACTGGAGAAGAGTACATGTTTCAATTTTTAAAAATGAGAAGACATTTAGTCTGCAAATTATAGGACAGTGAATCTGACTTCATTTCCTGGGGGAAGTACTAGAATGTATTATTAAAGGGATGACTACTGAACATCTTGAAATGGAAGCAGTGATCACAGAGAGCTGAGATGGACTTATCTAGAACAGGTCATATGAGAGGAATCTCATCTAATTTTTTGATAGCATTATTAGACTGGTAGATAATGTGAGCACTTTAGATAGACTTCATATGGACAAGATTGAGCGATTTGGATTAGACAGTGGGATAGTTAGGTGAATTTGGTGGATGTGTCCCAAAGGTTGATATTTATGATTTTATGTCAACTTGATAGAAGATATCTCTAGGAGAGAGTCCCAGGGATCTATGTTGTTAAACATTTTTATCAATGACTTAGTTAAAAATATAAATGACACAATTATCAAATTCTCTCATGACACAAAACCAGGTGGAAGAACTAACATATTCAATGATAGATTCAGAATCCAAAAATATGTTGACAGGCTACAATGTTGTATTGAATTTAATGAATTGAAGTTTAATAGGAGTCTATATGAAGTTTTACACTTGGATGCAAAAAAATAGATACATTAGTACAAGGTGGGGGAAGTGTGGCAAGACAGTCATTCATTTGAAAAAGACCTGGGGGTTTTAGTAGACCAAAAGCATATGTCAGTATCATCATATGGCAGCTAAGTTAAGCTAACATGCTCTTAATAAAATGTACACTAATAAAAACATAGTGAATAGGACTACAGAGATGATTATCTCTGGTATTTCACATGGTCAGAAAAATCTGTAGTATATATGAGTGCTACATTTTAGGAAGGTCATTGAGAAGCTGGTCATTGATATAGCTGGATAAAAGCAACTATTTTATTGAACAGGATAGAGTACTAGTCTTGGAGCAGTAAGACCCGAATTGAAATCTTGCCTCAGAAACTTACCGGCTATGTGACCTTGGGCAAGTCATTTAACTTATGCATCTGTTTCTTCATCTGCAAAATGGAGATGATAATAATAGAGCCTACCTTTCAGGGTTGTTGAGGATAATGAGATAAGCCTTAAAGTATTAGGTCAATACTTTGTTTTTGTTGTTGTTATCATTGTCTAGAGGATGACAACCAGGGCGACAAAGGGTCTCCATGTCATGCCACATAAAAGAACAAGTAAAAGAAGTATGTTTAACTTTGAGAAGACAAGTCTCATGGGAAAAAAATAGCTGGAAAAAATCAACTAGTTTAGATTTACCCTATTGGATTCCAGATGGGTAGAACCAAGTGGAATGAGCTCACTGGCAAAGAGAGGATTCGCCATCAGGAGGGGTCTTCAAACAAGGACTGGATAATTAATCGGTAGTTATGATGTAGAAGATAATCCTATGCTGGTATGGATTGTACTAAATTGCCTTTGAGGTTCTAGAATTTCGTGGTACTCAACTCTTATAATGATTCTGTTTTCTCTTGAAAGGAGAATGATTTTTCAATTTGGAAGGCTAGGAGCAAAGGATAGGATAGGAAATAGAAATGGCAAATAAGTGGATAGATGAAAAGAGATTACCTTTTTGTCCTTAATAAAGTTCAGTTATTTGGCCCATGCTCAGAAAAGGTGCCACATTTAAGGAAGGAATTGACAAGTTAGAGTTCTTCAAGAAGAGGACAGCCAGGATGCAGTGAAAATGTGGAGATTATGCTATATGAGGAGTGGATGAAGGCAAAGAAAGATATCTATCCTAGGTAAAAAAAGACTTAGGAGGGACATGAGAGCTGTCTTCAAGTATTTGAGGGGCTGTCATTTGAATGAGGGAGTAGGAATTTTTTCTGCTTAGTCCCAGAGAGCAGAATTAGGGAAGACAGTTTATAGAGAGACAGATTTTGCTCAAGGTAAGGAAAGACTTCCTACCAATTAGAGCTGTCCAAAAGTGAAATGAGTTGCCTCAGGAAGTGCTGAGTTTTCCTTTACTAGATGTTTTCAAGCCAAAGTTGTTTATTTGTCAATGATCTTATAGCAGCATTGCTTTGTCAGATCTGGGTTGGTCTAGACTCTGAGATCCCTTCCAGCCATGAGCTTCTGTGATGCTAGGATTCAAATCCATATCTCCTGAATCTTGGAGCTTATGCCCAAAGCTTTAGGGCACTCAGTTATGCTACTATAACACGCATTATTATCCTCTAGTTTAGAAATAATAATGACAATAACAACTTATATAGTTTGACACCTCATGCTAGAGTTTGCAAAGTTCTTAAAGGACATTTGTCCTACTGAGTCCTTACAACATCTTTAGGAGATAGGTACTATTATTATCTCTACTTTACAGGTGAGGAAAATGAGGCTCAGAGAAATATTCCATGACTTGACCAGTGTGCAATGAACAGCTGTCAGTGACTGTCTTGGGCTCAACAATTCCTAGCTGTGACTCTGAAACCTGGTCCTCAGTCTGTACAATTCAGTTTGTGAGTGTTTCTTCTCTCTGCAGAAGGTATGGAAGTGATATTAGGACCTTCCTCAGTGTAAAATATGTCTTTGTAGGATAATAAATGAAACATTTCAATGGTGCCTATTTAATTCTTATCTTCAAGTATGGATCCTTGATCTTGTTAGACTGGCACCCACATCTCTTTCCTAAAGCTTGCGTGCTTCAAGGCTACTGCTGCAGATACAAGAATGAGCAAATGGGATTTTAAAGTAGGGATTCTGACTTTCTTCATTCAGACAATGGCACCTCTAAGTTTGACATGGTTATGAATAACACTAGCCTTATGAGTAGATTGAATAGGTAGCTACCTACATGGTATGATGAGAAGAGTGCTCTAGGAACTGTCTGTCCCCAAATACCTTGCTAATCCACTAGCTATGATGTTTGAAATTCTATAGTTAGAGACCCTTTCCTTTGGACTAAAAATTGCTTTGTAGTAGCATCACAGATTTAGTGGGAGGAACACTGGACTAAATGTCAGGGAACATGGTTTCCATTCCTAGTTCTGGCATTATCTAGTTATGTGATGTTGGGCAAGTTTTCTTTTTAAAAAAAGTACCTTAGGGAAGGTGATACATTAAGTCAATCCATTCAAAGATGTTAGTGATTTCTCAGCTTTTCTCTCTCTTTTTTTCCTTCCAGGAAGAACTTGAGATAATATAAGATGAATGGGTGGATATATATATATATATATATATATATATATGTGTATATATATATATATATATATATATATATATATATATATATACAGAGAGAGAGAGAGAGAGACAGACAGACAGACAGAGATAGAGAGAGACAGAGAGAAGTGGAGAAACAGGAAGCAAATTGACATGGAGCAGAGTTAGATAGAAAGGACATCTAGGGGCCAGAAAAGACTGACTTTCCTAGATCCAAAATTTTTGCTATGAACTGTCCCTCATGGGGAGATAGTAAAGTCAGAATGTCATAAATATTCACATAATACTAGAAATGGTTCAACAATTAGGCTTTGAAAAAAAGATTAGGCTTTGGTTGCTCAAAAGTGAGTAATTGTCCACCTCCTTCATCTCTGACCTTCTCTTCCCCTCTTGACAGTATCCCCCAACTCAAAGCCAGATACATATATTTCATTCTTGTTAGATTGTAAACTCCTTAAGAGCACTTACTGTCTTTTTTCTTTCCTTGTTTTCCCTGCACTTAACATGATACTTGGAAAATAGTAGGTGCTTAATAAATGCTTTGTTGATTTGACTTGATTTCTTGCTAAACAGGCCAAGTTAATGGCTTTATGATTATTAAACTATTACTTCCAGACCTCCAATGAGTTATTCCCTCTTATCTGCAGGGTAAAACTCAAATTCTATAGCATTACATTCAGAGCCTCTCCCAAAACCTACGTTTCCCAACTTGTCTTCCACTATTCCCTTACATCACATCACTCTCCTTACCAGCTTGCCTGTGAGTATATTGTTCTCTAAATTTGCCAGCTCACTTCCAGACTGCGCCTTCTGGCCTGGAATGTCTTCCCTCCTTTTCCTCTGCCTCCTTGAATCTTGCCCATTCTTTAAGGTTCAGTCTAAGCCTCACTTTCTCCATGAAACTTTTGCCAACTGCCCCAGTCCTCAGTGACTTCTCTTTTTTCTAAATTCATCTTAGACTGAGGATTGGCGTCATTTAAATATCACTAATTATGTACTTCACTGTATTGATTATCATTGTGACATAGTAGCAAGAGTCCTAGGTTCTGAATGTGGACAAGAATTCTGGCTCTGTCTTTTCTTTCCTCTGTGACTAGGAGTGAGGAGTGGGCAATAGGTCACTTCAATTCACTGAACTTCAATTTCCTCATCTATAGAAAAAGATGTTCAGAACTAAAGACATTTTAGTGGTTTTATGTGATCATAGGACCTTAGAATTTATCTAGTTCAACCCACTCATTTTAAAGATGTGGAAACTGAAAGCAGAAAGTTTAAGTAGTTTGTTCAAGGTCACAAAGGAAGTGAAAAAGCAGAGACAGACTTTGAATTCAGGTCTCTTGGCACCAAATCTCTCATTCTTTCCATTAGAACACATTGTGTAAACCCTATCATCTTTTGAACTTTATGTCCTACCTCTCGATGGTATCTTAAGTCTCTCTTTGGACTGAGTCTATGCTCATCCTGCCCTAAGCCTTAGGAACAGCAGTTTCTCGCGAAATGTTGATTGGGTTCCAGGAGTGAATACTATTTCCAAGGTGATTTACTTGGGACTATTGTAGGCAGGCACTTAAAAATAACTCTTCAAACACCTCTGCCTGTGACTGTGTGTTTGATTGTCTTGTGAGCATCACCAAAAACATAACTTGTTCCTAGGTCATATACAGTACATGGAGTAGGAACTACTGGTTATTTGCTGAGATTCACAAATCTGTTCTCTCTGATTTAAATCTTCCTCACTCCCTTGATCCCTAAGCTTTGGGAAAACAGCATTAACCCTCCCCCCTTCTTCAATGAATCACTTATGAAAAATGGTCATTAAGCCTTATTAGAGCTGCACTTGGTAATCCTCTTAGGCTGGCACTAGTTCATGTCAATATGTAATAACTCACCCGAATGAGAGGTTTGAAAATGGGAGCTGCTCCTGAGCATGAATCATGGCCTTCTTTTCCCATTGGAAATCTGTCTCTCAATATTTATAACTTCTGAGGAGCTTAGAGAAGGCTGCCTTTGACCTGACTGCCCTGGGGTCCCATGAAAAGGATTATTTGCTTCCGGTGGGTAAAGACTGAAGGTTTCTTTAGGGTTAAGTTGGGAAGGGGCCCTTTAGCCTTTGAAGTGGTGATGGACTGTTCCAACCAGTCATCTTTCCTTGGCTCCCTTCCTAGAATTCCTATGAGAACCATGGGAAAACAGGGCTCTTTCACCATCCCTTAGGTGTGGGGATAGGCAAGCTGAGGTTATGCACATCTAGCGCCAGCTCCTTCATTGACTAAAGCACAATCCTGGTAAGACCAAGGCCAAGGGATGACAGGATCATAGTTGAAGTAAAGAAAGGGAATTTAGAAGCTGTCTAGAACCTCAAGACAAACCTTTTTATCTTACAGGGAGAAAACTAAGACCCAGAAAGGTTGGGTATACTATCCAGATGGGGGAGAAATAGTTTAGTTATTCGGTACTTACTCAGTTTCTATCATGTACAACACACAGAAAAGGAACCAAAGGTGATTAAGACATTGTCCATACCCACGAGGATCTAATATAGAGTACAGGGAAAGAAAATGGATACGAAAAATAACCAATCAATCAATAAGGCTTTGTTAGGACTCTTCTATGTACTAGTAACTGTCCTAGGTACTATGGGTACAAAGACAAAAATGAAACAGTTTCTACCCTCAGGGAGCTTACCTTTTATCAGGGAGAAAGCATGTACATAAACAAATACTTATGAAATAAATACAAAATAATTAATAATTCTAGGTATTGTGTACTCTATGCCAAATAAGTGTTTAGAGCCTGTAAGGTGAAAAAAAGGTTGGAGGAGAGAGATTTCACTTAGGGTTAGGATAGTTAGAGGAGGTTACCCACAAGGCTATCATGGGCTGATCCTTGAAGAATGGGTAATATTTGAAGAGACACAAAGTAAAAGAGTGGGTGGATACCATAAGCAAGGCAGAACTATAGGGAAGTAAGGTGTGGACAGTGAATAGACCCAGGCTCCATAAAGATAGTCTTCCTTGTTGCCCATCCTGGGTCATTTCATTAAGATGTAAGAACATGCAATTTGGTAGAAAAAGTCAAGGGAACAGACTTCTAGACTGGTCTCTGCCACTGGCTCAGTGTCAGCCAGGTGATAGTTGAGCAAATAATTTCACTTAATGAGAATAACACTAATATTTATATCAGCACGTACTATGAGTCAGGCAATGAGTTAAGCACTTTACAAATATCCCATTTAATCCTCACAATGACCCTGGGAAGTAGGTACTAATATTATCCCCATTTTAGAATTGAGGAAACTGAGTCAAACAGAGGTTGAGTGACTTGCCCAACACAGTTAGTACATATCTAGGGCAGATTTGGACTCAGGTCTTCCTTAGTCAAGGCACAGTGCTCTCTATTCACTCTGATGGGTAAGAAATGACTGTGTCTGGCATTGCCCCTTTTCTAAACCTCCTCTTGCCCCAAATGCCTAGCTGCACTTCTTTGGGGATCAGTTAGACCCACCCTACCTAATATTAGCTCATAGAGTACTTTACACATCACTTTCCTTGCTAGAAGTCTGTGAAGTGAATAGTCAAAGTATAACCATCCCCATTTTACAGGTGAGAAAACTGAGGCTCTAAGTGTTTTTTACCAGTAGCTCATAGTCACAAAGTTATTAAGTGTTAGAACTGAGATTTGGATCCCATTCTTTTTACTCTAAATTCAATGTTCTTCCCACTACAGAAACTTATCTCTCTTCCAGCTGCTATTGTGAAGGTCAGATGTAGATGTTCTTTTAAAAGAGTGAAACTTAATTATACAAATGAGGTTATATTATCCTCATTGTGAAAGAACCATCTGATTTAAAATCCTGTCCATGGACAAGTCACCCCTGGATAGTAGTTGTCATGTTATTCCCATCATATTCAACTCTGTGACCCAATTTGGGATTTTCTCAGCAAAGATACAAGAATTGCGTTGCTATTTCCTTCTCCATTTTGCATATGAGGAGTTGAAGCAAACAGAGTTAAGTGACTTGTCCAGGGTCACCCAGCTAGTAAGTGGCTGAGGCCAGATTTGAACTCAGGAAGATGAGTCTTCAGACCCACCATCCACTGTGCCACCTAGCTGTCCCTCATGGCACCATTTTGTATTTCATGTTGTAGTGGAGAAGGATTCTCCACCATCATAATTATCGAATGACCTTTTCAGGTTTAATGTTGGCCAGATCTAATAGGACTTCTTTGGAGTAAGTAAAATTATTTTAAAATTCATTTAAAAATATCTTCCGTGCCAAACTTAGCAATCATAAGCGACAATAAAAATTCAAATATGTAAATAAAATGATTACACCCAAATCATAAATTCTAAATTATTTACATTTTGTTACAAAAATTTGCATGTTAACTTTAACAAAATAATTTTAAAGACTATGCCCGGTTTCTATCTGTTGTCTTGAGGTTGGTGACAGGGGGAGATTTAGAAAAGGGACAGCAAAAGGCACAGGCGTTTCTTGCTTGTCTTTTCTATAGGCATGATTACAAGGAACTGCATCCAGTCTTCCAAATGCCCTGATGTTTGAGGTCTAAGGGTCTGTTCCACTCCGGTCAAACTCTGAAATTCTAGTGGCTTTATATGGTGAAGCTATTGGCATCAGAAAACCCACTGAACCCTCTAGGGAATGATTTCTAATGGGGAGACATGCACATTAGCCTAAATGAATCAAATGCATTGCTTTTCCATACATATTTCATAGGCTTCCTCTTCGTGTAATTTAATTATCCGAGTTGTTAGTGGTAACGGTTGGGTTTGCACTCCCTTGTCTCCGCAGACTGCCAGAATCTGATGCGGCAATGAAACACCAGGAGCTGATTCGTGAGAATGAAACCATTTCTATGGAAACAGAATGCTATAATATTTCCTGGTGATCTATAGCCTTAATCCTAAAAGCTCAAAGTATATTGCTAGCATTAATAAATAAGTCTGAATAACACCCTAGTGAGATTGATATTATTCTATCCATTTTATTGATGGATAAATAGAGACCTAGAGGGGCTAAATGTCTTGCCTGGGGGTGCTGATGAGAAATAGAAAGATCCAGAAATAGATCTTGAGAATTCAGTCCTGACCCCTTGAGGGTCTTAGTACTCACAGTGGAAGAAGAATGAGCTTCACTAAGGTCTGTTCTCAGAGGAAGTTTATGAGATCAAATGAGGTGATGAATGTGAAAACACTTTGAAAAGTAGAAAAATCCTTTACACATGTTGGGGATTATTAATTTTTTATTAATCCTTTGTAAATTAGATCAGTTTGCCATATTTATAACTGGAGTAGGGTAGCTGCCCATAGCAATAATAATGCACATCTACATAGTGGGTGGCACCTTCGTATAGAGGACAAACACCTGAATTTTAGTCTGGGAGGCCTGAGTTTGAGTCCTGCCCTTGGCCTATACTAGATGTATTCCTTTGGGCAAGGTCCTTTAACCTCTTGGTACACCAGGAAACTTTTAAACATTATTTGTTATAGACAAGTTCTGTGTCAATGGAGGATGTTACCCTCCTGGGAGTTCTCCATACAAATGAAATCATAGGTCTGGACCACTTTTCTTATTCTTCACCCAATAAAGAGAAAAATCTACATAGTGGTTTATTTACAAGGCATTTTGAATAATGTATCTTATTAGTCTTAACAGAATTCCTGTGAGGTAGCTAGTGCAAATATCATTCCCATTTTTAAGTGTGGAAACTGTGGCTTACAGAGATAAAATGACTTACACAGGATCTTATTACCAAGTATATTGCAGAACTAGAATTTAAACTCAGATCCTATATTCTTTCTATTAGCTTGTGGTTACCTCTGAGTGTTGTATAATTTCATGATAATAGAGAAGGCCCCCTTAGACAAAAGACAGCAACACTTTCTTGCCTCCATGTCAACCCTCCCACCCCCCCAAAAAAAATTTCCCCTGGTAGCTTGCAGATAACTGAAACAGATTCAGTCTTTGGCTCAAAAGCTGATAATAGATGAGAGGATAACACTTTTGCTTTGGGTCTTTTTCTTCGTCAATTAAAATTTTTTTTTTAAAGTGGCTACTATGTGTCAGGTACTGTGCTTAGCCCTGGGGATTTTGTTTACTTTTACTTATGCTTTCTCCCATTCATTTTAATTGTTCTATGTAACTTGACTAATGTGAAAATGTGTCTAATAAGAATGTATGTGTGGAACCCAGACAAGATTGCATTTTGTCTTGAGGAGGGATGGAGGTGGGAGGGGGAAAATTTTAAAACTTATTGAAGTGATTGATGAAAATTGAAAACAAATAAATAAATTTGAAGAAAAAGAAGCAAAAGACAGTTCCTGCCCTCAAAGACACTGCCCTATGTTTCTATCCTATTCTCCACAAAGATGGAAGACTAAAGAATTCATACTATTGTGGAAAGAAGGTTGAGTTTAGGTTCACTAGAGTATCCATATAGTGTGTAGGAGCCTAGGCAAGTCACTCCATCACTCTGGATTTTGATTTTCTTATTTGTAACATGAGGTGATTGGATGACATCTCTTCTTAGGTGTCTTCCTGCTCAAAGTCTATAATTCTATGATAATAATTCTATAATCGCAAGTCCTAGATTCTCAATATATCCCATTACAAATAGTGAATGCAACTGAGTGACAAAGAGTAAGTGTGGAACTTGGAGGCTGGACCACTGAGTGTTAGCCCTAGCTTTGCCCCTCACTTGCTGTGTGACCTTGTTTAAGTCAGACAAATTTTCCTTAGCTCCAATATGAGTGTAATAACAGCAGTCCTGACTGTATCCAGGATTGATGTGAGGATGAAATAGAATTATTTACCTCAAATCACTTTGTGATCTGAAAAGCACTAGACAAATGAAAGATGGAGGCAATGATTACAGCCAAAGCAACACAGATTCATCCTTTTCAGGGGATTTTCTGCATGTGCGTATTTCTTATGAGTAGTGACATTGAATCTGATAGTGATTCGAGGGGGTCAAAAAGACTTTTTAAAGAAATGTGCTGCTGACAAGTGGAGAGATTCATGAGCATTGTGTTTATTTCAAATTTTCTAGAAGTCAGAATCAAGAGAACTAGGAATGAATGCATATTTAAGGCTCACAAACTAGAATAAGGTAAAATCAGAGGAAGTTGAAAGGAGGATAAGATTCAGGGACCTCAATACCTGACTCCCCCGTGGTACTTCTTTTTCCTGACATTGGCTTTCAATCAATCAATCAGTCAGTCAGTCAAGGGATTGATTGAGGGTGTGATGGTCAGAAGTTGGGGGTAGAAGGGCTCAAGGGCACAAGGTTGGCATTGGTGATAAGAAGGGCCACTTCTTTATCAGAGACTAGGAGAAAGGATGGAAGAGTAGAAGTTGGTGTCGAGAGCCTTTGGATAAGGAGAAAGGGAGAAGGAATTCATGTCAAATGACTCCACTTTCTTGGTAAAGTAAGAGGCAAGGTCATTAGCTGAGAGAAAAATAAGGGAGTTGTGGGAGACTTGAGGAAAGGAGAGTTGGTGGGGAGTGAGATAAGGAATCAATTAGGGAGGAATAAAAAGGACCGTATTATTGCAGTAAGTACCCATTTGAAGTTGGACAGCAGGAATTTGTAATATATTCAGGCAGTAAAATTGTGAGATTTCCTCCAGCATTGTTAGTAGTGGAGAAGGTGGATGTTAGGAGTAATCAAGAGCTGAAGTTTGGCAAAAGATGAATGGCAAAAGATCAAGGGAACAAAAAATTCAGGAGAAAGGCGTAGAGAAGAGTTGAAATGGCTAACGATTGAATTGAGATTAAAGTGGGAGGAAAATGAAACTGGAGCAGGGGCAATGTCTTGAAAGTGAGGGATTAGAGGTCTCAATGAGGGTAAAGAATAGGTTGTAGAGAAGTGAAACACAGGGACAGTGGGATAATAGAAGGTTATGAGCAGACAGGGAAATGTGAGATTTTCTAATTGGGGAAACAGAACACTTTTGGATAATAGTGAGATCCTTACGTATGTCATAACTGAGGTAATGTGAAGGTGTAAGTTATGAGATTTAAGGAAATATCCTAAAGAAAGTAAGGAATTATATCATGCAGAGGTGAAAAGGGAGTACATTTCAGGCATGGAAGGCAGTCAGTTAAAAGGTATTGAGATGGGAGAGGATGAAGCGCCATGTGTGAGGAATAGAAAATCCAGTTTGGCTGGACCACAGAGTGCTGGAAGGGGAACATTGTGTAATGGGGCTAGAATGAGATTGGGATCAAGTTGTTAAAAGTCATTAAAAAAAAACTCCATAGGTGTTTAAATTTATTCTAGAGGAAATAGAAATGGGAGTTTGAGTAGGGACAGGGTCACATCTACTCATAAAGAAAATAAGGGTTGTAGTGTGGAGGAGAGAAGAGTTACTTGAGGCAGGTAGCCAAATAGCCTAAGTGAGAGGTGATAAAGACTGGAACTTGAACAGTGACTGTATGCAAGATATACAGATAGGAACCACAAGATCTGGATACATTGGGTGAGGAGGAGTTGGAAGTTGTAGACAGCACTAATATGATAAAACTGGGAGACTAGAAAAATGATAGTGTTCTGAAGAGAAAGAGGGAAGTTGCAAAGACTGGTGAATTGTTAGGGAAAGATAATGAGTTCTGGTTTAGATTGAGCTACTTTAGGATTACACAACTCTGTCTAATAGTCAGTTAATGATATGGAACTGGAGAGAGATCTGGGCTGGATATATTGATCTGAGAATCATTTGCATAGGAATGATAATTAAACTCATGAAGATGTTTATGAAATCACTAAGACAGGGAACATAGAGAGAGAAGAGGGCCAGGAGAGAACTTTATAGGGCATACCACATTTTAAGGGCATGTTGACCTGAAAAGAAGATTAAGGCATATTCAGACAGGTAGGAGAGAACAAGAGAGGAGTGTTATGAAAACCTAGAGAGGAGAGAGTATCCAAGAAGAGAAGATGGTCAATAGTATTAACCACAGTGAATATGTTGAGAAAAATGAGTACTGAGGAAAAAACATATTTGACAGTGATAAGGTCATTGGTAATCAATCAAAAAATCGCTTTGGAGGGAGCAGTTTCAATTGACTTTGGAAGACAGACTGTGAACATTTGAAGAGTGGGTGAGGAAAAGAAGTCGAGACAACAGATGCAGATTACGTTTTTTCTAGAAGTTTGAATAAGGGATGAGAGATTTAAGATGATATCTTGAAGAACAATAAAAGAGTGAAGTCTAAGGAAAGTTTTTTTTTTTTTTTGGTTTAGTTTTTTGGCATAAGAGAGACTTGGACCCAGTATGTTTGAAGGCAATGGGGAATGAACCAGTAGATAGGGAGAGATCAAATATTAGAGTGAGGGGATAAATGAGATGGTATCCTGCTAGAGAAGATATATGGGGAATGGGATGAAATTTCCAAGTATAAAGGAATTCCCTGAATTCTAAGCCATCCTCCTCCACAGAGTCTAAAGGAACAGACCTCAAATGGAATGACTGATTTCTAGGAGTAGCAAAACATGTCATTGGGAAATCTAAGGTAGGAACATAGTAAGATTTTTTTAAAAAGCTTTGTGGGTTTTAGGTAATTAAGAACAAGCAAAACATTACATCTGAACATGTTACATGGCAGTGAGGAAGGAGTCAGGTTGGACAGAGCAATAGACATAAATACGTTATTGAACTGCTGAGAAAATGGAGAACATGAAGAAAAGACTGGAAGATCAAAGGATCATAGACATAAGATTGGAAGAAATCTCAGAATCTATCTATTTCTATATCCACTTTTTATAGAGAAGTTACTTACCCAAGGTTACACAGGTAGTAAGCAGCAAGAACCTTGATTTGAACTCAGTTCTTATGACTTTAAGTTCAATACCCTTTCCACCAAAATATGAAAAGCCTAATGGTGGAGTAAGGAAAGTACTCTATTTCATTCTGGTATTGTCATTTCTTTATTCTAGGACTTTGGGGAAAAACAATTAACCTCTCTAGTTGCTAGATATTTTTCTCTGTAAAACGGAATGATCATTCTTGACTCTGTGCTGTTAAATATATTTTTGGAAAACTTCTGTGTTCTAATACATGGTCCAGTTTTGTAAAAGTTTCGTGTGGTTCTGGGTGATACATATATTCTTTAGCAATTCCATTTAAAAAATACCATGAGTTTTCAGCTTTAGATTTGGCAGCAATTTGTTCAGGTCTATATTTTTGCTTTTCTTTGTCTTAAATGCCAAGGCATTTGAAGCATACAAGTTTAAAATTGATATTGGTTTGTTGTCCATCATTCCTTTTAGTACAATGTAATTTTTTTTTGTTTATCCCTTTTTAGGTTTTGAATATTCATTTTGGGGTTTAATTAGATAACCTCTGAGATTCATTTTAACTTGCTTCTTTCAACTATGTTTCTAGACTATGATCTCTAATGTCTTTTAAGTGATTAGCGCACAGTAAATGCTTAATACATGCTTGCTGATAGATTACATTTCTTGTTATATCAGAATTCTTTAGTCTTTGACCAAAGTGGTAAATCTAAAGAAAACAAGATATTAGAGAATTAGAAAAAATTTAATTATATGTACATATATGTATAAACTTTCAAGGTATTTTCTTTTTCATGTCTGCTCCTAGACCTGGCCAGTGAACAATGAAGCCCAGTAGAAAAGCCTTGCAAACCCTGAAATATCTTCAGTCAACAAAGAAACATTCTCTATACTGGACTACTCAGGGAATAGGATGAAGATATCTTAGGAAGATTTTAAATAACCAAAGTTGAATAGAAGAAAAAACAATTTTCGGGTTATTCTTTGGTTTTCAATATAATTCACTTGTCCAGAAAAATCTATTCCTACTATGTTCTGATTAATTCTTTCTGGTCTTTCTGTCAGAATCATCCTTCTGAATTTTATTATTTATTTATTATTCACATAGTTAAAATTCTTTGATGACTTATCATTGTCCCATAGCATGGAGTCCAAACTTCTGAACTCAGTCTGCCCAATGTTACCTCTCTAACCTTTTCTTCCACTACTTTGCACAAACACCATTCTTCATCTAAATTGGACAGCTACAGCATATAGCACTACAGTCACTTTTCACTGAACATATCCTGGTTTTTCTGGCCTTGCTGAATTTCTTTAAATGTTCACTCTGCTTTTGATCCTGTCCTTTTCCCTATTCTCCTTTATCCCTACCTGTCAAAGTCCTACTCAGTCTTGAAGGTTCAACTAAATTACCACCACTTTAATGAAGTCTTTCCTCATCTTCCTTGCCAGGACTGATCCTTTCCTCTTCTGAACATCTATTCCATTGTGTTTGCAGTTTCTTCATATGGTTTATCTTTACTGTTGGAAATTAAATTTCTTGAGGACAGGGATTCCATGTTTATTATATTACCTTCATTGTTTAGTATAGTGCCTAAAACATACTATATGCTTAATAAATGTTTATGTAAGGTTGAGTGAATCAACTCACATGCTGAAATAGAGAACATTAAGAAAAGTAGACCAGTTTCTAAAAGTATAAGGTATTGTTCCTATTCTGATGGTTATTATTTTCACAATCAGAACTGGCATATTGTCAATTTTGTGCATATCCCCTCCCAGGATCAGGTCAGAATTTATAGCATGAATAGCTGGGAGGAAATCTCTAGAAAGAGGGTCTGGAGGAGAGGTTGCTTCTCTGAGGCTTCCTCAACTTCTGAACCCAAGCATTTCTGTAAAGTTGCCCTTTTTTCAATCAATATTTTCAAAGGACAGTCAAAATTCACTCAGGAGAAGGGACAAGATTCTGATCCAGGAAGTGAAAGAAAATAAAGAGTTCTTAGTGAATGTGGAGATTAGCTAATATAGTACTTAATTTTTACCTATTTTAATCTTGAAATTGATTTAGCTGAGTTCAGTTGGTTTCACCTTTTCTTCAGAATCAGGTAGCACTATCTGGTATATGGAAGTGCTATTCATTGCCTCATCAAGGTATGGAGGTGACCTTGAGTTTTTTAAAGTCACATTAGTAAAACATTGGTGGGTTCTAGTACGCAAAAAAAAAATCGCTTTGAGTATTATTTGGGCAATAAACTCTTTCCTGCGGACTAATCTAGAAAATTATGGAGAGATTCAACACTACCACTGGATACTTTTTTTGACCATGGTGACCCATCAAACAAAGAAAAACAGAAAATGGTTTTCAGTTCAACATGTCCCCTTTTCAATTTTTGTAAGGATAGTGACAAGGTGGTGAAAATGGGAGACAAAGGGATCACATCTTTCAGTTTTCTAAAAACATTAATTTATCTCACTCTAAAAGTGAAATTCGCATTCAATGATCAGAAAAAAATTAGCAAAATACAATGATTGAATCATGCAGATCTTGACATTATTACTGTAAGTAAAACTAGGAGGCAAAAGAAATTTGCAATAGTTGGAAGGATGGTTCACAGGCTGTCTTTGGAAATGAAAATAAAAGTGTTGATGGAGTTGATTTCATCATGTGACAGGCAACAAGAAATGCCACTTGTGAGATGAGTGACTCTCTGTCATCTCACATCGCAGTACTCTTGATAAGCATTTGCTTAAAAGAAAACCCATAAAACACCACCAAGATAATTGCAGTTTATGTGCCAGCATCCATGAGAGAGGATGATGAGGTAGAGAAATTCTATAAAAAAAACTTGATAAGATTTTCCAAATTAAATCAGTATATACACTCATACTTCTATACAAATGTGGGAATGGAAATGGTGCTGAAAAGTATTTTGAAAATCTTACTTAAGAGTAAGAAATAAGAGAAGCCAAAACCTTATGGATTATGCAGAAGCCTTAAAAATTTATTTTTTCTTTAAGAACAGAATCCAGAGGGGCTAAGCATATTGAGCACAAAATAACCTCATATAAATGAAAGCAGTTATTTCTAAAAGGAAGCAATGGGTTATTGCTCATTGCCATGGACTCATTTCCATTTTGTCTATCTGTGTACAGTCAGACTACTGACTTGTTAGAGAAAAAAATAAAAAGCAATACCAAATTAGAAGACAGAATAAAAGTGAGAAGAAATAATGTCCAATTGAAGAATGTACAACCTAACTTTCTTAAAAACAGTGTTGACATTTAAAAAGGGAAGTATACAAAAGGAATAAATTCTGACTATCACCATTTCCTAAAAAATTCTAACATATAAAATCAATTAGGGAATGGGGGAGAAAGAGAAAGGGGGGAAGAGAGGGAGGGAGGGAGGGAGGGAGAGACAGAGAGACCCTAAAACATCCCCTCAGTAATGGAAATGGTTGATCTTGCCAAATGGAGAGACAACAGCCAAAGGCAACACTGGTTTAAAACAAACTCTTGTGGGCAAGATTATGAACAGCATTGCCTCATGAAACCTCAAGAGACAGTAGAGAGAAATACAAGTTTATATAAAACTTAGCAAAAGATCAACTGAGCCAGGTCATCTTAAGTATGAAATTGTAAGAAAAAGAAAAAAAATGATGAAAAATGAAAAAAGATAAACACATTTGCGACATTTTCCCCCCTCCACTAATGACAGTGGATAGAGGCTACATATTAACTCTAACATTGCTTTCCCTCAATGTGTTGCATGAAGAGTTGATTTGGCCCCAATAGAAACAAATATGGGAAGCCCAGATGAACAGTAATAAATATATACAAAAATATATGGGCTAAAGTTGATGCAATCTGAGTGATTCCTTTTCAAGAACTCTGAAAGAAGGGAGGATACCTAATGCTTGGAGGCAGGGGGCAATCATACATATATTTTTTAGAAAAAAGCAACTGATAAAATAGCAATAACCAACCACCTGTATGACTACTTTCTCATCTATGCAAAATGTTTACAAGATTGAGGGCTTATTTAATAAAGACCTGAGAATGGAAATGATAGTCATCCCTTTGCAAATGATATTTTACAGCAGATTACATCCTAATAGGGACTCAATTTAGTAAGAGGTTTAGAGAACAGAAGGATCCAAGAGCTCATTGCATTTATTGTTTGCCAAGCATAAGAGAATATTTGATTGTTATCCCAAATTATTCTCTCCTTCATCAAGATATCTTACATCCATGTGTTAAGATCATATATAATTTCCTTGATAGATACAATACAAATAATTGCAATGATGCTCTAATTATTAACATCAAGCAATGTAACAAAGAGGGTGACATCTCTTTACCAAATGTGTTTGCCACTATCCTGGAAGCAGATCCATTGCACAGAATCCAAGTAGAAGAGTTCCCTAGAGATGGAGAGATCCTCCAGATGCCCCTGTTTGCAGATGACATTATGCTGATTGCATTAGTTCCTTAAAATTGCAGAACCTTCTAAATGAGATCCATACTCAAAAAAATTCATCCTAGTTATCTCAAAAAGAAAACCAAATGGATGAAGAATGTGCAGTTAGATGAACAGAATTCAGCTTTGGTCCATAATTTATAAATATCTCAGGGTGACACTTTGAAAAGTCAATGAGTCAGGCCCAGAACTGAATAAGTGGAGGGTAGTTGGCTGGATTGGCTTTAAAAATTGCATAGTGATTTTTAATGGTTTCTGATTTCCTCTTTAAAAAGGCCCTTATTTTAATCATCAGAATTCTTCCAGTGACTGTGGAGCACAAAATATCCAAGTCCTCAAAGAATTAAAGTTACAGACCACCCAAAGGGCAATGGAGAGGTGCAGTAGGTTGTAATATATTATGTATAAAGTACTGCCCAAGAGAAATGACTTAAAGTATACCATCAAACTGATGGCATCTCCCCCACAAGAAGCAGTGAGATGGTTATGAAGTGAAAAGAGAACAATGATGGATAGACAGCCCTCATGTTGCTTTGGTATACATACAATGTCAAGAGTGCTAGGGAATTTCCTCTATACTTTCTTTCTGAAATGGAAGAAATTGAAAGTGTAAGATTTTACTATTGATAATATAGGTTTAAATTCTGACCTTTCCAGTTGTAGCAAGTGGTCTGTGAGACATTTAAAAATTTATCTTACTTCACTAGACCTCAGTTTAGTCATCTGTGAAATGAGGGAATGAAGTTAAATTGGATCCAAGGTCACTTCCAACTCTAAATCTATTATTCTCTGACCTTATGTTTGATGAATTCACTATGGATAATATATGGAAAGACATGGACAAGAGATATCCACTTGTGGTTACATAAGCTGAGAAGGTATAGATGGGTTGAAGTCTAAATCATTAGGAGTACTTGCATCCAGAAATCTAATCATTAAAAGGAATCCTCATATGCATGAGTTCACAGACCCACTGAAGTATGGAAATAGAAGCTAACATCTTTCAGTACTCCCCTCCTAACAATTTGGGTACAGAATGGGTGCTAAGTAAACAGTTGTAGCTCATAATGAAGTCAGCCTATCTAGAAGACTATATGAGGCATATGTTCTGTATTCCTTCCCCTCTCTCTTTCCTCTCTCTCCCAAATAAATAACAGTGCCATCTTAAAGGAATATAACCTATCTTTCTGCAATAGAAGGAAAAGATAAGAGGAAAAGCAGAGATAACATTGGACTGAGAGGCACAGAAAAACATTGAGGCAGTAAATATACCATAGCTCTGGTAAGACAGGCTTTTATAAAATTATGAAATGCTCAGAAGATGTAGTGCCAATGTGATATTCACAGCAACTATGGCAGTCATGAATATCCTGGCACAATTCTGAATTGCAAAATACAACAGACTCTACACATGGAAGACAGAACTAAAACATTTATTCAGACACCAGAAAGCCAAATCCACCATAGTAATACAAATCTATATACAATACCAATGCAGAGAATAACACCATCCCCAAGACTTCCCCTTGCCAGGCTTCCCACAAACCAGCTCCATTGAACAAATCACAATCAAGTTCCCTTAAACAAAATCATAAACAAGCTCTTTTACTCATGCTAGCCAGCTACTTGTTTGCCTGCATCCTTCCTAACTCTGACCAAGTCAGGTTACATGGGCCTATTAAGGAATGGAAAAGATCTTCCCATTTAAATTACCATTATAGAAGCTGATATATTCCTTATGAAACTGGAGACTTTGAACTTGCTTCAAATTCAAGAGACAGAAGTACAAATAAGGCAGTAGCGATCTTCCCTCCACAGACATCACATAGCCCTGGGTTTGCATCTCTCAGGCATTACTGTGCATTCCAATTACATGTGTGTATATTTGTGTGTGTGTGTATGTATTATACCCCTCTGTTAAGTCATGAACTTCAAGATATTAATAATTAAACCTCATTTAACCTTAGTATCTCTCCTCACTCTTAGCACAGAATGCTGCACATAGTGGACAACAAATATTTGTTGAAGGTGAAATTGAACTTCATTCATTCAATAGACTTTTGTTTAAGCCCTCATTGCAGAGAAGTGGACTGCTAGAGGAGGACCAAAGGTGACAGAAGATGGATTCTAGATTTCAAGAAAATTATAGTCCAGGACAGTGGTGGGGAACCGGCAGCATTGAGGCCACATGTGGCTTTTTAAATCCTCGACCATGGCCTTTGAGATCCTTGGGCATGACCTTTTATTAAGGGGATTTGTTCTGTGAAATTTGACTTCAGTCAGAGGGTCACGCTTATGAAACCACAGGTTCCCCACTCCTGGTCTAGGTGGAAAAGGCACAAAATAGTGATAGATAGCTTGCATAGTGGATAGAGAGTAAATCTTGACATCAGAAAGACCTGGCTTCAAGTACTATTTCTGATATATATAGGCTGTGTGTAGACAAATCCCCCAATCTGTCAATTGGCCCAACCAATTCTCTAAGAAGATAATCTACAGAAGAGATGCTTGTCTGTACTGAGGGAGAATTTTCTCATTCACAGTCTCTCTACACTGAAATTGTAGCACAGTACCAAACTCAAAATTCATTAGAGAGATGAAAAATAAAATACTACATGAGTTGTGAAGAAGGATGTCATTGCCAAGGATGAAGAATTACTAAAGCATCTTGGAATGGATAGCTTTTTGACTGAACTTGAATTGAAAGGTTTGCTAGGCATTTGGATAGGTGAAATGAGGAGGGATGGCATTTCAGGTGTTGGGAGCAACATGAATAAAGGAACAGAAGAGGAAAAATCTTTTGTGGGTGGTGGTGGTGGTGGCAGTGGTGGATCAGAGAATTGTCCATTTTTGCTTAAGCTAAAAGAAATGTGAGATGAGAAGAGGAATATTAAATAAGACTGGAATAATAGGTTAGCATGAGACTGTTCAGTCCTTAAATGCTAGATAACAAATTTTTTTGAACAGAATAGTGAATATGTATAAGGATTGATGTATGTAAAGAAGGTTATTCTGGCACAATGTTTCTAATATGGGAAATAGGGTGATACCTTAGAAGAAAAAAAGTTAAATCAGAGAGAGCAACAGAGTAGGGTAAAGAGAATGAGTTCAACTTGGGGTAAAGATAATGAAATTGGCTTTGGGTAAAATTATGAACTTGACCTTGAGTATATTGAGTTTAAGATGCTAATGGGGCATTGAGGTGGAAGTATATTACAGACAATTGAAGAGACAGTGTTGAAGATCAGAAGGAAGTTTAGCCTTGGAAATATGGATTTGGGAATCTTCTACATAGAAGCTGTCATTGAAGGCAAGATGATGAATGCTATTGATAAGGAAATATAGAGAAGAGAGATAATGATCCAGGGAAAACCCTAAGGAAACATCTATATCAAAGAGTTAACAAAAGTATGGGGAATCTTCAAGAAGACTGATTATCATTACAAGTAAGGGCAAAATCAGCTAAGGTCGTATTCAATCCAATCTAAACCAATCCAATCCACATTTATTAAGCACCTTGTATTGTGCCAAGCACTGTGCTAAATGTTAAGGATACAACTGATAAAAAGAAAGCCTCTGTCTTCAAAGAATTTATAATCTATAAAAGGAGAAAGCACAAAAAAGGAGGCAGGAAAGTGGTGGTGATGGGGAAGGGAGAGATGGCACATCAAGAGGCAATGGAGGTTTTCTTGTTCCATACAGTTGAAACAAGGCAGAGCAGTGGATGCAAATTGAAATTAGCTGAAAAGTCTAGTTTCTGCCCTCTGTATAAAGGAAGACTTTGGGAGAAGTTTGGTACTTTATCTTATAGCCCTCTAAGAAAGGAAGATGAGGGAGGTGGTGTCAATCAAGGCTCCATTGAGTAGCATGGTAATGAGTTTAGAAGGTCTTGCTGAAGCCAGTGGAGGAAAGAACATCCCATCACCGGGGAGGGGGGAGGGAGGGAGAGTTAGGGTGTGTGTGATCAACAGTGACAAAAGTACATAAAGTTTATAACAGATAAGAACTGAAAAGAATGCCATTAAAATCAGTAATTAGGGAGTCATTTGTATCCTTAGATTGATTTCAGTAGAGTAGTGGAGATGGAAGCCATATTATAAAGGCTTCTCAACACTACCAATTAGCCTTGATTAGCTGAGCAAACTTTGTGAAGGCCAAAGATCATCAGAATTTACAAATCATTTATGCAAATGTGTCTCCTCTTTTCAATGTGGCCCAGAAGTATGTCTGCAAGGAACCCAAGAAGAAATGAAATTTGGTTTGGCTAAATCATGGACTTTATATTACCTTGCCTTTGCTTGCCAGAGTCTTCTGCCATGTCCTTTGAAGGGGGGAATTAATATATCATTCTCAGCAGACAAATAAATATACAGCTCTGTCCCCTTCCAAAAACCCACCTCACTTTAGAAGATGGAATAGTTTTTCTCCCATAGAATAAACTGTGAGGTAGAGAAAGAATCAGATGTGAGGAACATTAAATCAGGGACATGGGAAAATAGGAAGTGTAAGGGAAAGAACATGTCTTTAATAATTCTGTTTTCTAAGTCCTGACTCTATCATTAATTCACCATGTGGTCTTGCTCAATAAACTCCAGTGGCTCCTTATTACCTCTAGCAGATATAGATTTTAAAGCCTTCCACAATCTGGCTCATTTCTGCCTTTCTGGTTTTCTTATACTTTCCTGCTCTCCATCATACTCTAATCCAGTGACACTGACTTTCTTCCCTTGGTAAGTGTAGCATCCCTCCATCTCCTGAACTGTATGCTTTTTGTTGTTATTTGAGAATTGACTATTTGGCTTATTGACCATTCCCCATGACTAGAATACTCTCCCTCCTCACCTAGTGTGAGAAGACTATTCTGACTGCTCATGCCCTTTTTTCTGAGACTTTGTACAAAGTTGTTTGGGTACATGTTTCTCATTAGATTGTGATCTTCTTAAATCTCTAATCTGTGAAGACAGGGAGGGACTGTGTTTTTGTCTTTATTTTCCCTATCAATTTACACTTTATTGAGAAGACAGATTTTCTGACATGAATTCATAGGATCTAGAGGGCATTTAGTACAACAACCTCAGCTTGGCATATAGGAGGTGTTAAAGAGACGTTTATTAATTTACCTTGGGAAAATCACAATCTATTATTCAATTTCCTGATAAAATATTTAAAGTATTAAAGGCAAGTGTGTTTTGAAAAGTGAAATGTAGTGAAACGATGAAGAAAATATATATTATTAAATGGGTAAAATCAATGCTTGATTTTGTGTACAGAAAGAGATAAGTTGTGGGGTAGTTGATTTGATGAGCCCCAGGGAATTCTTTAGCAACATGATTTAGTAAGCTAACATTTAGTGGTTCTCGAATTCTAAGACGTGCAATATTTGTGATGGAGAAAGAGTAGATAACTTCATGCGTTTCTAAAGTGAAATCATTGCATGGAGGTAAACCGCACACAATTTATTTTCAGCCACTGAAGGATGTTCTGGAGAGGTTAGTAGTAATATTAAGAAAACTCTCTGAGGACTTGGGTTTAGAGCATACGGTGAGAACTGGGAAGCAAAGACCTGGATTAAATTCTGTGGGACATTCATTGTCAAAAACACAGGGAACTCATTTAGGTAAAGGAATCCTCCCTTCCAGAGATAATGATCTTGGATGTCTTTGGTTGGAACTTCTTTGTGACGAAAGACTCAGGGTTCCCAGTAAAAACCTGGAAACATAATGAAAAGAAAAAAATCCTTGAAAGATGTCCACTAGACAAAAAGCAAAGATGAAGGAACAGCAAATGCAGCCAGTTCTGGAGCATTGACAGGTTGCTTATTAGTGATGGAAAGAAAAGGCTTATGGAAAAAGTTCTTAGTGGTGTCCAGACATTTCCCAGAATATGGTATTTGAGAACAGCCAAGGTCTGTATGACTTCCCAATATTTTCTACCAGTTCTTCTCCAGTAAGTTCCATGGGTGAAATAGGAGGGGACTGATACCAGAGGGCTTTAATAGTGTCATTTGGAAATGAGGAAGACTCCAGCCCACAATCATGCAGTCTTGTGCCTTATCTGAATTTTAATACTTACCACTTTGTTTAATACTGTTTTGTAGAGTGTGGGTAAGGTGTTTGTGCATTACAGATTAAGTTTGAAAATTGTGTCCAGAGGCTCTGATCCTTTAACGCAATAGAGGAATATGGATATGACCTGTAATTTTCTTGATACAAGGATGTCCACATCCACTGTGAATAGAGATCCTATTTCTCAAGAGAAATAATAAGTCAAGTATTTTTTAAGCACTATCCCTGGTACTTTGCTGAATACTGGGAATAAAAGTATAAATAATTAAATATTCCCTATTCACAATGAGTTTACATTCTAAAAATTAGGATTTTTATTTTTACTTTTTTGTTTGGACCTTTGATTTTTCATATCAGTGTGGGGGAATTCCTAGTATGGAAACTCTGCCTGCACAGATCTATGGCATGTCTTTAATCCCATTAGAGTTGTCCAGGGCACTGAGTACTAGAGTGATTGCTCATAGTCATACAACTATTATGTGTCGAAGATATGGATTGAACCCAGGTCATCCCTGCTCCGATGCCAGCTCTTTATTAACTCTGCTCCTCTACTTTACACAAAATATCTCCTCAGCAAAGTGTTGCTGATATTTCTTCAACCTGAACCAGTTTTCGTATAGACTTTTTCTCTCAAACCTCACTTGATATTGGGAACTTCCA
Source organism: Bettongia penicillata ogilbyi (assembly GCA_023548195.1). NCBI lineage: Eukaryota > Metazoa > Chordata > Mammalia > Diprotodontia > Potoroidae > Bettongia > Bettongia penicillata. The sequence continues at coordinate 679,829 of JAJHZJ010000503.1, read as the reverse complement.
GTGAGAAAACTCCCTCTACCAAAGTGTGTCAGCAGCTACTCTGCAACTTATGGTGTTAAAGAATTATCTGGGAAAATGAGAGTTGAAATAAATTTCTGAGAGTCAATGGCTACTAGGTTTCAGAGGTGAGTTTTAAACCCAGGTTTTGTTGATCCTGAGGCCAGCTTTCTATTGTGCAATATTACATTTCATGGTAATTATAAAAAAATAAAAAAAGAAAATAGTTATGGTTTATTCATCAACATTTGTGGTCAGAGGTAAGGAAGCAGAGAAATTCTGCTTAGAATTTGAAAAGATGCTATGGGAAAAAAAATCAATAAACACCAACAAATTTGAATACAAATTTCATATTTCATGAATTTTATTTCAATTTCATTTCAATGAAATTTATTCATTCAGGTTTCATCAAGAAACTACTGAAGATCTATTCAAGTATGAAAAATATATCTTTCAAGATACATATATATACATTCATACATAGACTGATGTATATACATACACATATATACATATACACATACATACACATATATACATATACACATATACACACATACACATATGCAATCTTCCCTTTTTCTGATGTAAGGTCTATGAAGGTGAGAGATATGACTTATTTTTTATTTTTTTAAATATAAATTTATTTATTTAACTTTTTACATTCATTTTCACAAAATTTTGGGTTCCAAATTTTCTCCCCATTTATCCCCTTCCCCCACCCCAATACACTGAGCATTCTAATTTCCCCTATCACCAATCTGCCCTCTCTTCTATCATCCCTCCCTTCTCTTGTCCCCATCTTCTCTTTTGTCCTGTAAGGCCAGATGACTTTCTATTCCTTATTAACTGTATTTCTTATTTCCTAGTAGCAAGAACAATACTCAACAGTTGTTCCTAAAACTTTGAGTTCAAAATTCTCCCCATCCCTCCCTCCCCACCCATTCCCTTTGGGAAGGCAGGCAATTCAATATAGGCCATATCTGTGTAGTTTTGCAAATGACTTCGATAACAGTCATGTTGTGTAAGACTAACTGTATATCCCTCCATCCTATTCTGCCCCCCATTGTTTCTATTCTATCTTTTGATCCTGTCCCTCCCAGAGTGCTGACTTCAAATTGCTCCCTTCTCCCATTGCCCTCCCTTCCATCATCCCTCCTTCCCTGCTTTTCTCCTTCTCCTCCACTTTCCTGTACTGTAAGATAGGTTTTCATACCAAAATGAGTGTGCATTTTACTACTTCCTTTAGTCGAATGTGATGAGGGTAAACTTCATGTTTTTTTCTCATCTCTCTTCTTTTTCCCTCCACTAAAAAGTCTCCTGCTTGCCTCTTGAATGAGATATAATTTACCCCATTCGATTTCACCCTCTCTCCTCCCACTACATTTCTCTCTCACCATTTACCTTAATTTCTTTTAAGATATGGTCCCATCCTATTCAATTCACTCTGTGCTCTCTGTCTCTGTGTGTGTGTGCATGTGTGTACGTGTGTGTGTGTGTGTGTATGTCTGTGTGTGATCCCAACAACTACCCAGATACTGAAAAGTTTTAAGAGTTACAAATATTGTCTTTCCATGTAGGAATGTAAACAGTTCACTTTTGGTAAGTCCCTTATGACTTCTCTTTGCTGTTTACTTTTTCATGCTTCTTCTCATTCTTGTGTTAGAAAGTCAAATTTTCTTTTCAACTCTGGTCTTTTCATCAAGAATGCTTGAAAGTCCTCTGTTTCATTGAAAGACCATATTTTCCCCTGAAATATTTTACTCAGTTTTGCTGGGTAGGTGATTCTTGGTTTGAGTCCTAGTTCCTTTGACTTCTGGAATGTTATTCCATGCCCTTTGATCCCTTAATGTAGAAGCTGCTAGATCTTGTGTTATCCTGATTGTATTTCCACAATACTGGAATTGTTTCTTTCTAGCTTCTTGCAATATTTTCTCTTTGACCTGGGAATTCTGGAATTTGGCCACAATGTTCCTAGGAGTTTCTCTTTTTGGATCTCTTTCAGGTGGTGATTGATGAATTCCTTGAATACTTATTTTGCCCTCTGGTTCTATAATATCAGGGCAGTTTTCCTTGATAATTTCATGAAAGATGATGTCTAGGCTCTTTTTTTGATCATGGCTTTCAGGTAGTCCTATAATTTTTAAATTGCCTCTCCTGGATCTATTTTCCAGGTCAGTTGTTTTTCCAATGAGATATTTCACATTCTCTTCCATTTTTTCATTCTTTTGGTTTTGTTTTATGATTTCTTGGTTTCTCAGAAAGTCATTAGCCTGCATCTGTTCCATTCTAATCTTGAGAGAACTATTTACTTCAGTGAGCTTTTGAACCTCTTTTTCCATTTGGCTAATTTTGCTTTTGAAAGCATTCTTCTCCTCATTGGCTTTTTGAACCTCTTTTGCCAATTGAGTGAGCCTATTTTTCAAGGTGTTATTTTCTTCAGCATTTTTTGGGTCTCCTTGAGCAAGGTATTGACCTGTTTTTCATGCTTTTCTTGCATCTCTCTCATTTCTCTTCCCAGTTTTTCCTCCACCTGTCTAACTTGATTTTCAAAATCCTTTTTGAGCTCTTCCATGGCCTGAGCCCACCGGACATCCACCTCAGATGTCTGGGATAGAGGGGCCCCGACCTCCACGTCTTTCCCTGATGGCAAGCATTGCACTTCCTCATCAGAAATGAAAGGAGGAAGGAACATCTCTTCCCCAAGAAAGTAGCTCTCTATGGTCTTATTTTGCTTCCTTTTTCTGGGCATTTTCCCAGCCAGTTACTTGATTTCTGAGATTCCTGTCCACCCCCGCCTAGATCCGCCCAGCTAGTGCTTGGGGTCTGAGATTCAAATGCTGCTTCCCAGCCTTAGGGCTTTCCGGGCTGGGAGCGGCTGCTATTCAATGTGAGCTTAAGTTCTGGTACTTGGGTGGGGGCAGGGCTGCCTCCCAGGCTCAGTTCCCTCATGGGGTTTATACAGAGACCTTCAGTAATGGAACTCCTGCCTCCTCTGGGAGTCCTGGGCCACCGCTGCCTCTGCTGCTGCCTCCCGAGGGGGCCCAAGCCACGGAGACACCCCGCTTCCCTCTCGGCCAGCCCAGAAGTCTCTCTCACTGACCTGTAACGCCTGTGGGCGGAGGGACCTTCGCGGCCACTGGAGGTTCCGTCCCTGAAGCCTGCTCGGATCTGCTCCTCTGGGGCCACAAGGCCAGGGCAGCACAGGGGTGGGCTCCGCTGTCCGGAGCGTGACAGACCCCTGTGGACGGCTTTCCAGGGCTCTCTGGAACGGAAATCTCTTCTACTGTGTTTCTGCGTGGCTTGTAGTGCTCCAGAATTTGTGGGGAGTTCTTTTTACAGGAAATTTATGGGCTGTGGATTCGGAGCTAGCATACGTGAGTCTTTCTACTCCGCCATCTTGGCTCCTCAAGAGAGATATGACTTTTAAAATATTTATATCCCCTACACACAACATGGTGATATAGTTAGTGGATGCTTAATAAAGGCTTGTTGAATACATGATATGGAGAGTAGGAGTTTTGTACATCAACAGCATATACATTAAAAAATATATTAAAAGATGTCCCTAATTTTGTCCTTTTCAATGATTCATGTATGTTAGTCCTGTCTCCTTTATCCATAATCTATTTTCTACACAGCTGCCAAAGTGATTTTCCTGAAGCACAGATCTGCCCAGACTGTTTCCCTGCTTAATAAACTTGGATGGCTCCATGTTAACTCCAGAATGGAGATTCTTAAACTGAGGACCCAATGGACTCAGTTTCAGAGGGTTAAAGTCCTTGGATTGGAAAAAATTTCACCTTTGGTCTCACTAAGCTGTAGTTCAAATTGGATGTTTCCTTCAATTATTTAAAACTATTATGCTGAGGGGGGCAGAGACAAGATGGCAGACTAGAAAGACACACAAATGCAGGCTCTCCCCACATAGCCCATAAAATACCTGTAGAGAGGAACTCTCAACAAATTTTGGAGCAGCAGAAGTGGAGAACAACAGGGTGGAGGAGATATTCAGCCCAGGGTGATCTGAAAGGCCCACAGGAAACATCTGCTGCACTAGATGCAGAGCGGAGCCCAGCCTTGTCTGCCCAGTACAGCTCCCAAAACAGGCCTTGGGGGCAGAATCTCCAGTTGCGGAATCTCCAGTCCCAGTAGCAGCAGGTTTGCAGTTCCCTCAACCCACAGGCACCAAAGGTCAGTGATGGGGTTTTTTCAGCTGGCAGGGAAGGGAGAAGGACCTTCCCATAGCTCTGGCTTCAGGCAGTGGCCACAGAGGCCCCATTCAGGCAAGTGACAGCAGTTCCCACCTCAGCCCCTACAGCAGCCCCTCATCCGTTGTTGGATCGTAAAAACCCTGGGGGTACTGAGGAGCTAATTATTACTTCAGCCCTGTGTAGAGGCCCTGAGGGAGCTGATCTTTGTCTTGCACTGAATGGCAGCCCTGCCCCCACAGCTTGACTGAATCCCAGACCCCTAGGCTGGCTTGGTGGAACTAGAGGCCAGGTAGCTGTGGAAACTGCTAAGATTCTGGGCACAAAAATCTCTTTACCCTTCCAGACCAGTATACATGCTTGATTGTGCCACCTTGGAGGAACTGAGATTTTACAGATTCCCAGAGTATACCCTACTGTTGACCAAAAGTCAAGTAACTGGTTGGGAAAATGCCCAAAAAAGGGAAAAAAAATAAGACCATAGAAGGTTACTTTCTTGGTGAACAGATATCTTCTCCCATCCTTTCAGATGAGGAAGAACAATGCTTACCATCAGGGAAAGATATAAAAGTCAAGGCTTCTGGATTCCAAACATCCAAAATGAATATTCAAGGGTCTCAGGTAGTGGAAGAGCTCAAAAAGGATTTTGAAAATCAAGTTAGACATGTGGAGGAAAAACTGGGAAGAGAAATGAGAGAGATGCAAGAAAAGCATGAAAAACTGGTCAACACCTTGCTGAAGGAGACTCAAAAAATGCTGAAGAAAATAACACCTTTAAAAGTAAGCTAACTCAACTGATAAAAGAGGTTCAAAAAGCCAATGAGGAGAAGAATGCTTTCAAAAGCAGAATTAGCCAAATGGAAAAGGAGGTTCAAGAGCTCACTGAAGAAAATAGTTCTCTCAAAATTAGAATGGAACAGATGGAGACTAATGACTTTCTGAGAAACCAAGAAATCATAAAACAAAACGAAAAGAATGAAAAAATGGAAGATTATGTGAAATATCTCATTGGAAAAACAACTGACCTGGAAAATAGATCTAGGAGAGACAATTTAAAAATTATGGGACTACCTGAAAACCATGATAAAAAAGAGCCTAGACATCATCTTTCATGAAATTATCAAGGAAAACTGTCCCAATATTCTAGAATCAGGGGACAAAATAAATATTTACAGAATCCACCTATCATCTTCTGAAAGAAGTCCAAAAAGAGAAACTCCTAGGAACATTGTGGCCAAATTCCAGAGTTCCCAGGTCAAGGAGAAAACATTGCAATCAGCTAGAAAGAAACAATTCCAGTATTGTGGAAATACAATCAGGATAACACAAGATCTGGCAGCTTCTACATTAAGGGATCAAAGGGTGTGGAATATGATATTCCAGAAGTCAAAGGAACTAGGACTCAAACCAAGAATCACCTACCCAGCAAAACTGAGTATAATACTTCAGGGGAAAAAATTGTCTTTCAATGAGATAGAGGGCTTCCAAGCATTCTTGATGAAAAGACCAGAGCTGAAAGGAAAATTTGACCTTCAAACACAAGAATCAAGAGAAGCATGAAAAGGTAAACAGCAAAGAGAAATCATAAGGGACTTAGTAAAGTTCAACTATTTACATTCCTACATGGAAAGACAATATTTGTAACTGTTGAAACTTTTCAGTATCTGGGTAGTTGGTGGGATTACACCCCCCCCCCCCCACACACCACACCACACATAGAGAGAGAGACAGAGAGCACAGAGTGAATTAAATAGGATCGGATCATATCTTAAAAAATGAAATTAAGCGGTGAGAGAGAAATATATTGGGAGGAGAAAGGGAGAAATGGAATGGGGCAAATTTTCTGTCATAAAAGAGGCAAGTAAAAGACTTTCCAGTGGAGGGAAAAAGAGTGAAGGTGAGAGAAAAAACATGAAGCTTACTCTCATCACATTTGACTAAAGGAAGGAATACAATGCACACTCATTTTGGTATGAAAACCTATCTTACAATAGAGGAAAGTGGGAGAGAAGGGGATAAGCAGGGTGGGGGGGATGATAGAAGGGAGAGCAATGGGAGGAGCGAGCAATTTGAAGTTAACACTCTTGGGGAGGGACAGGATCAAAAGAGAGAATAGAAGCAATGGGATCCGGATAGGATGGAGGGAAATACAGTTAGTCTTATACAACATGGCTATTATGAAAGTCATTTGCAAAACTACATAGATATGGCCTATATTGAATTACTTGCCTTCCTAAAGGGAATGGGTGGGGAGGGAGGGATGAAGAGAAGTTGGAACTCAAAGTTTTAGCAACAACTGTTGAGTATTGTTCTTGCAACTAGGAAATAAGAAATACAGTTAATGGGGTATAGAAAGTTATCTTGCCTACAGGACAAAAGAGAAGATGGGGATAAAGGAAGGCAGGAATGTTAGAAGGGAGGGCAAATTGGTGATAGGGGCAGTTAGAATGCTTGGCATTTTGGGGTGGGGGGGAGGGGAGAAATGGGTAGAAAATTTGGAACCCAAAATTTTGTGGAAATTAATGTTGAAAACTTGAAGAAATAAATTAAAAAAACCATTGTGCTGAGAAGGGGTCCACTGGCTTTATCAAACTGCTAGAGGAGTCCGTGACACAAAAAAATGTTAAGAACTCTTGCTTCCTCTAGTTGATAATAAAAACTGCTCAACACTGGGTTCCAACCTTCTATTTCAGACTAATGATCCATAATCTATGGTTGAGCCAAGGTAGCATCACAGGATGTTCCTTTTTTAAGTGTTCCTACTGGTTGCTCCACCCACACCTGAGATGACTTTTCTCCTCATTGCCACTTTTTAGATCCCTCATTTCCTTAAAAACTCATGTCCAGTGCCACCTTGTATTTGAAGCCTGTTTTTAATATCTACCCCCTTCCTAATTCCCTTGTATTTACTTTGTAGGTATTTTGTATATGCTTACATATATACCTGTTGTTTTCTCTGACACAAGTTCCCTGAAGGCAGAGATTCTTTCATTTTGGTCTTTGTTTCCCCAGCACTTTGCATAGTGCCTGGCACATCAGGTCCCAGCTAAAATCTCATCTTCTATAAGGAAACTTTTCTGATTCCCCTTAATACTAGTGTTTTCCTTCCATTCATTACCTCAAATTTATCCTGTCTGTATCTGTAGCACCAGTGCTATATTCATAGCACCTATAGTGGCCATGAATATCCCAGTGAAATTCTGAATCGTGAAATACCACAGACTCTCCACATGGAAGACAGAACCAAAACATTTATTCAGATACCAGAAAGCCAAATCCATCACAGTAACAAAAATCTATACACAATAGCAATGTAGAGATTATCATTCCGAAGCTTACCCCCTTCTAGGCTTCCCGCAAACTAGCTCCATTAAACAAATTACAAGCAGCATCTCTTAAACAAAATCACAAACAACTGCAAAATCACTCATGCTAGCCTGTCTACCTGCATTCTTCCTAGCTCTGACTAGACTCATAACTAAATTCCTCTCAGTTCTGTTCTAGCTGCCTCTAGCTGATCTCTTCCTGTTCCACCCATTCAGCAAACTCCTCCCACCATTGGCTCCATGTGACTCAGATTCATGTGACCCAGGCTTCCATGTGACCTAGGAAGGTCACATGGGCCTATTAATGAATGGGAAAGATCTCCCCATTTAAATTACCATTACAGTATCTCGTTTGTACTTTGTTGTTTCAGGCATGTGGTCTTCACAGTTAGATTTATGAGGTCCTTGACTACAGAGATTGTCTTTTGCTTTTCCTTGTAAACACAGTGCTTATTACATTGCCTGGCATAAAGCAAGTGCTTAATGAATGCTTATTCATTGACTGATGTACATAGTGGGCTCTAACTAAATGCCTACTGATGGCATGATGGATTGATTGTGAGTAACTTAAGGTTGCATATCAAGACATGGTAGGTGTCATTCCTGTGGAAACTGAAAAATCCTTTTCAAAAGTACTTTGTCATAACCTATCCCCAGAATTGTTGGGGAAAGCATTTTGTAAATCTTTTTTAAGAGTTATACAAATATGAACTATTTTGGTGATTATTCTCCTATTTGCTTCTCACAACACCCCCTCCAAGATCATCTGGAAAAAACATCAGGACCCTCATTTGACAAATAAGGAAACTGAGACCAAGGGTTTTCTTGAGATCACAAAGAGTGTTAGAAACAGATCAAGACACTGAATTTCCAAAACTTTTTCCAGCCACACTGTGCTGCCCTCTGCATTTTAGGAAGTGTTTCCACATTCATTATATTTTTTAATCCTCACAATATCACTGACAGGTAGGTTAGACAATCAACATGACCTCTCTTTTGTTGATGAGAAAAAACAAAACAAAACTAGGAGTATGTGAATAATTGCTTAATTGATTTGCACAAAGTGAATTAGCAATTAGAATTCATATATCAGGTTAAGGATGATACCTGCGACTTCACTGATACAGAGAATTTGATATAGAGAACTTGCTCCACCAAATCAACTCAATGACATATCTGCAGCTTCTTGGAAAGTTACCTGGAACATTGAAAGATTAGATGAATATGCCTAGTCAAACAGGAAGGATGCATCAGAGACAAGATTTAAATTAAGGTCTTCTCGATTCCTATGCTAGACTTACTTTCCTTTTGTCATACGATGATTTACCTGCTTTTGGACTGGTCAAGGACAGAGATAGAGCTGATTACTGATGGGAAATCGAACCTAGTTCTTTGGAGCTCCATATCAAGTTCTTCCTGATATACTACGCTACTTCCAGGTTCCAAATATATTTTGTGACCTAGCAGCCTGTGTCATGAGAGTGGGGTAAGATATGGATGCAGATAACTATAATTTCTTACCAGATTCAACAAATTCACAATGAGAATGTTTCCTGTGAGAAAGATGCCTCATTCACCATGTCCTCATGATTTTAGCCAAGTTCTTAAATCATGAGGGGAAAAAAAGGTCTGAGATGAATTAATTATTTACCTATAAGAACGCATAATTTTATGTGAGGGTAAATAGTTTGATATTTAGAGGTATGGAGGCGAGATGTGGAAAGTCATTGTGCACAAATACTAGACACAATCCTTCAGACAACACAGTGTAGTAGACTGAGTGCTGCATATTGGGACAAGAAGAACTTGGTTCACTTCTTGCCTCTGATACTTACTGTATGACACTACCTGTGTGATCTTGGGCAGATCACTTAACCTCTCTGTGCTTCAGTTTCCTTTTCTGTAAAATGGAAAAAAACCACATTTGTAATATGTCCCTCATATATAAATGTCAGTTATTATTTGTTATTACAAGGATCTTCAATGTTATCAGTGTGGGAATGGATCAAAAGCCTGCTATGACTTGACAGATAATCCTTCAGTATTGTTGTGGCTGAAAAATTAATCATGAGGCAATTGCATATGGGAACAGAGTCTCCAAATTTAGTCTGGGTTTCAGATAAAAGACAAACTCCACTCATAGTCCCATACTAGAAGTCATTCCAGCTTGACGTAGGGTCTGTTAGAGCTTATCTCAATTGGCATGACCTTCAAGAATCCTAAGTCACCTCCACACTAAGATCAGGCATCAGAATGGAATTTTAGTGATGAAAATAATTACTTAAGTAATTTCCATGGCAACCTCATGTTTTACAAGCCAAGTCAAGCATTTATTAAATGCTTACTATGTGCCTGGCACTGTGCTAAACATTGGGGATGCAAAGAAAGGCAAAAGATAGTAGCTATCCATGAGATGTTCGCAATCTAATGGAAAATTAAAAAAAAATGAAAACAACTAGATGAAAATGTGCTATACAAGAAATAAACTGAAAATAATCAATAGAGGGAAAGTCCTAGAATTAAGAGAGATTAGAAAAGGCTAGTTATAGAAGGTAAGATTTAACTTGAGACTTGGAACCAAGGAAGCCAAGAGGCAGAAATATGGAAGGCGAGCATTTCAGGCATAGGAGACAGCTGACGGAAATGCCCAGAGTCAGGAGATGAATTGTATTCAAGACAAAGTACATGACAAGCAACCTGGTGTAGTGGACAGAATGTTAGATTTAGAGTTAGAAAAGCCTGAGAGTCAAAATACATTTTGGGCACTGACTATGTCATGCTTGGCAGATCAGTAAACCTTTCTCAGTCCCTGAAGAATGGGAATAATAATGTAGTTATCCCTTCCACATCGTGATGTTCCCCATTGTGGTTTAGATATATCACAGATATGCACAAGAAATTAAATGAGAATTTTGTGGAAGCCACAGATGGTGAAGCCCAGCAGAAAATATTGTAAAAGTTTAGAAGCTCAGAAATGCATAAGATATATGTATAGTATTATATAATATCAATCCAAATTTTACAATAAGTCAAAAAAAGAAAAAGAAAAAATTCAGAGTTCTTTTCTGGTACAAAGAAAAGACCAAAAAAATTTACAGATTTTCTAGGTAATAGGGGTGCTGAGTCCCTAACCCTCTTGATGTGGAAGGGATAGCTTTAGTACCTGTCTCACTAGGTTGTTGTGAGAAACCAAAGAGATACGACAAGTTAGAGAGAGAAATGGGATCTGTAATTTCACTGATGGAGGGAGTTTTCAGTGAGAAACTTCTTTGCTAACACAGGTAGACTCAGCAGGGGTAGGCCTGGAAGCTGTAGGTTCCCCATCCCTGCGTCAGAGCCTTCTCTGTCACACATAGGCTGAGAGAGTTGCCTGGAGCAGTTAGAGGTTAAGTGACTTGCCCAGGATCACAAAGTCAGTACATATCAAAAGTAGGATTTAAACTCACATTCTCCTGGCTCCAAGGTTAGCTCTCTCTCCACTATACCATACGGCCTCACTGAACTTGATCTTTCTTTCTAGACCCTGTCAGATGCCATATTGTTAAATCAGTTTTATTAACCCAATAAATCAATATATTTCATTACCTTTTTACTCATTCTGGCTTCCATTTTGTCTCTGTTTGCTCCTCCTGCTTCCACAAAACCAATCTAGCTTATGAAAAACAAACTGTCATCTTTCCTTCTTTTTAATACCTCACTTCTCTGCACCCCCTCCCAGCAGCTGCTACATTTCCAGATGTTCATTATTGCTGTATTAGTAGAGGTTGTTAATGATGCTAGGGCTGACAGAATACAAATTGATTTTCAAAAGTTCTGCTGATTGCTTGAGTGTATTTCCTCCTGTACCAGTTAAGTGAAAAGGAAACACAGACAGAGACACATACAGACACACATACATTCCCCAAGAAAGACAAAAGAGCCAAACCATAAAACCACATAGCACATCTGGTCTTTGATCAGAGAATCTCAGAAGAGTGTGTCATCTCACATGCCAAATGAATTAAACTGTCCAGGAAAAACAGGGCTCAGTACTTCTGTGAAAGCTTTAAACTTGGATGGCTCAAAATAGAACATTCCAGGAAGCTTTTCAGTTCCTGACATTTGCTTTGGCTTTTGCCCCATTGCACACCTGATGCATACATTTTTTCCTTGGAGATATGGCAGGGTGTGTGTGTGTGTGTGTGTGTGTGTGTGTGTGTGTGTGTGTGTGTGTTTAAAGCTTCAACATTGTAGAAGGAAATCATTCTTCACTGGACTAGATAACCCTTAAGGGAGTAGACAAGGGTGGCCTCCCAACCCTGAGCTTTTCCCATTCTAAGATATGATAATAGCTTTTATTTGTATAGCTTTCAAGGTCTATAAAGTGCTTTACTTACCATATCTCATCTGAGCTTCCTGACAAAGGTTTAAGGTAGGTTCTCCTAATGTTATTACCCACACTTTAGCTTGAAGAAATATCTCTCTCATGGTCCCACAGCCATCCATCCTTTGTATTATCTTGCTTTGCTTGTGAAAATGCTTGTGAAATGGCACTATGAGGGGGAAGGAGTTAGGGACAGCTAGGGTGTTGTGGCAAATGATTTTTTTTTTTCAATCAGAAGACCTGGGTTTGAATAGTGACTCTGCCAATTACTACTTGAATAAGTTTGGACAAGCCACTTTCCCTTTCTGGCACTCTCTTTAGCTTCAGAATAACAGTGAGACTAGAATAGTTTCCAAGGTCTCTTCTAGCTCTAACAAGGAAAGGATGGATTCTGTCATTTATTTCCATGTGTCTCTGATGATGGAAATGTATCTATCTGAAGTGGGGGAGGGACAATCTCGCCCAGAAGTCTGGAGATGGTCTGTATTAGTATTTCTCAAGTGCTGGGCAGCGCTTATTTGCAGCACATTTTTACAAGTCCATAAAATTTTTTATTATCCAAGAGCTTTTCTACTTAAAATCCATAAAATCGTAAAGTGGAATCCTTCTTCTATTCTGTTCTTTGTATCTTGCTTCTTTACCCCTGGCTTTCTCCTTCCCTCTGGCTGCCTGACCCCACACTGATCCTACAGATGGTGCTGAGGAGAACTGATATTTTTAGAACAAGAGAAAAAGGCAATGTGGTGCAGTGCATAGAATGCTGAGTTTGGAGATGAGAAGACTTGAGTTCAAATGCCATTTGTGACACATATTAGCTCTGTGGTGCTGGGTAAGTCATTTAATCTCATGTTGCCACAAGAAACTCCCTGGGACTTGAGCATTATATTAGTTGGATAATGGGAAAAGAAAATTGCTGCTGTAGCAATTCCAAGGGAACCAGGGAAACTATTCAATGCTCTGGATGAGTCCTTTATGGAATCAGGAAATGGATGAAAATTGAACTGGATGGGAGGACATTGAGGAATTATGATTGACACCAGCGGAGGTGGTGCTGAGGTGCGCTCCTCATATTGATGAGGTGACAGATCCGTTGAAGGCTGAATATCCAGAATGAGGGAAATGATGGGCCAGCTATGCTTGCCCTTGGTCACACCAACTTTGTGTATCATGTTCAGTTCTGTGTACCATACTTTAGGATAGACATTGACAAATTGGGGTACTTCCAGAGGAAGGAAGCAAAAAATGGTAAAAGAAACAGGTCATATGATGAGAAGCTGTTGCTGTCTTCACATAATTGACTGTCATGTGGAAGAGGGATTATACCTGTCCTTCTTGACCCCAGAAAGCAGACCTTGGAGAAGTGTGTGGAAGTTGCAGACACAGACTGAGGCCTAAGGTAAAGAAAAAAATACTTTCTAAAAACTGGGACAGTTCTTTTTCTCTTCAAAAAAAAAAAAAAAAAAAAACAAAACAAAAAACAAAAAACCAACCCCACAATAACAGTTCTCAATATAATCCTTTGCGGAGAACATGGGTAGAACTTCTGTAAAGGTCAAAAAATTTGTAAGAAGGCCTGATTTTATCAGTGTTGTGCGCTAGAGGTCCACATAACAAAGGACGATGCTTTATAGTAATGACTCCAAATTAGTTACATTGGTGGAGTCCAACTCCTTTAGTGAGGACCCCGGGAGGGGTAAATGTGGCCCATACCAGAATGTTGAGGGGCTGTCTGCCTTCCATTTACCCTTATCCTCAGCAAATAAAAATTCATCTTTTTTCTCATGGGAATCTGAATCATGGAGTCATCCTATGAGGTTCTATGGGAAAAATGGGGCTCATTGATGAGGGAGAAGATGTATATTGATTGTTTATTGATGAGGGAGAAGATGTATATTGATTGTTTATGAACTACTATGAGTCTTTTGTGTTGTTTTAGTTTTTGGTGTGTGCTGAAATAATGATTGTTCTGTAACAAAAATGCGTTAGCTTGAGTTTTTATATAAGATCTGAGGGCCGTTTCCCCATATCTGGAAGACTTGACGTAAGCTATATTTAAACTACATTCCAAGATTTCCCAGGGGCAATTCTGAGTAGGGGCAAAATGAGCCAAGAGTTATAGTTTGAGCATGACCCCCAAAATTATTCTTGGTTCATGTACTCTCAGAGTGCTGGGGCACCTACACAGGTATTACAGGACAGAAAAAGGTGTATGATTTGGCCCTTCTCCTGAAGGAACTTACTTTCCAGTTTTGGTCAAAGTAGACTTACACACATGCAACAGCCAGACAATGATGTCAGACAATGTATGCCACAGGTTCTAAAGGCTGCTGGAGCTGAGGGAAGATGAGATCAACCTGAGCAAGAGCCGTCATGGAGTGATAATAATAACAGTAGCTCACATTTAATAATTGATATTTATGCAGCAGTTTAAAGTGTGCCAAAATATACTATCTCATTCGGTCCTTTCAATACCCTTTCCCCTAGTCTTGTTTCCTCATCTGTTACATAGGGGATAAGAATATCTGTATTATTTATTATAGGGGCAGCTAGGTAGCCTAGAGGATAGAGCACAGGTCCAGAGTCAGGAAGATCTGAATTCAAATTTGGTTTACTAACTGTGTGACCCTGAGCAAATTGCCTAGCCCTGTTTGTCTCAGTTTTCTCATCTGTAAAATGAGTTGGAGAAAGAAATGGCAAGTCACTCCAGTGTCTTTGCCAAGAAAAGCCCAGTAAGGTCATGAAGAGTCAGACATGACTGAAATGACTGAACAGCAACTTATTTATTGGTCATACAGAGTTTAAAAGTATCAGAGGAGGGATTTGAACTCATGTCTCTCCTGTTGTCACATTCAGCACTCTTTCCACCCTCTAATACATTGCTGCTATTTATATCATGCTTTAGGATTTGGAAAGTACTTTTCCTTACAACAACTTGGTAATGTGGGTTGTGAAATATTGTCTGAGTTCTTGTTGTTTATTTCAGGTGTGATTGTGGTATTTTCTTTGCTGGAACAAAGAGTACATATAAAGACAGTGAGACCAATATAGGGCAACTAGGTGGTGAAGCAGATATACTTCTGGAACTGGGGTCAGAAAGACTCATTTTATCAAGTTCAAATCTGACTTCAGAAGCTAACTAGCTATGTGACCCTGGGTAAGTCTCTTAACCTCATCATTAAAGTCAGTTTCCTCATCTATAAAATGATGCTGTTGTTTGTCTTTTGTTCTTGAAGAGGATCATGGCATGAGGAAGATTATGCCAAGACTTGCAAGTGAATTGGATTTAAGTGAGGCAGGACTGTGCAAGCTCATCCACCTCACTTTCTTCTCCAGAGTCACCTGTGTCAAGTGGCGAGATATAGATCAGGATGATTGGAAATGGCCCCAGATGCAGTGGGGAGACCTTGGCTTTTTTTAAGCTTAGGTTTTTCTGAGTTCTCACTTTGAGGAAACTGCCCATTCAGTAAACATGGTTAGGTAAATGATGAGCCAAGGAATGACTCCTTTTTACCTAATTAAAAAAAAATTAATATGGGAAGGGAAGATCCTCAGCGTTTCTGGCCAAAACAGAAGCAATTACTATTTACATTCATTTTGAGCCATCAGGGTCCAAACAAGAGGTTCTGGGACCTATTGTTGGCCAATGCTCAGAAGAAATTTGATTTCTTTTTTTTTAAATTTCAAATTATATTTGCAAGATGCACAAATTTAAGGAATCCAAATGTTCCCACGGACTATTTGTGCCCTATTATAGAATGTTTCAAGCTCATATTTATCTGATCAACCACAGTCAGATGCATTGTAACTTGACTCTAACATAGTTATATAATTTTGGTCCTAAAACCAAGGACAACAGCCAATTGTTGACTAATCAATGAGAAAAAGAGTGAATTGGGTTTAAGGTATGGTCTTCAAGAAAGAAATCTAGGCAACAAACCCCAAGATATCTTGCTAGGATTCAAATGTTAAAATGAGCTGGAGAAGGAAATGGCAAACCACTCCAGTATCTTTGCCAAGAAAACCCCAAGAGGGCTCATGAAGAGTTGAACACAACTGAAAAATGATTGAACAAAAAGACAAGATGAGGGCTGAAAACCTGGGATGGTGATGGTATTACATGATATACTATGGAGTTTGGACTTTAGCCTGGGGTCAGTGGATATAGGAATTAATATGGGGTAAGATGATTCAGATACTAATTGAATTAGAGATAGTGTGAGAAAGCAGGCGCTTCAAATAAGACAGTTTGGGAGGAACTATGTGACCTAGTTTTGTATTGGATGTGTGATTTCATTGGTGTAGGGAACTCACAGTGAGAAAACTCCTTTTACTAATGCAGATCCGCAACTGTTATGCAGCTTATAGTCACAGACAGTAGCTCTGGGTTTCTGAGATGTTAAGTGATCTATCCAGGATTACAAAGTCAATGTGTGTAAGAGTGAATGAAATAAAAAGGCATTTATTAAGCAAAATTATAGGTGACATAAGGGACAGCAGAAGAAAGATCAAGTAGGCCAGGGTATATTACCAACATTTATGGTAATAGTAAGTACCTTAAAATACAGCACTGAATAGAGTCTAAGGATATCATGTTCTGTTTTAGCAAGATCATTCATTCATTCAATTTCTTTAACAGGTTGGAGTTGTGGGTAAATAAGGGTAAGCTGGTACCAAATGAATGCTGAAGTACTTGCCATGAGAAAAGTCTGGGAGATTTAGTGCATAAATTTTGTGACACCTGTTTTGGGTGCCAATAGTACCTAGCTTTGTTTAAAATAGATCAGTCTGATGGATAATAGAGATGTTAGAAATAAGTAATTCAGTAATAGTTTATACTTCCATATTGGTTTCATGTTCACAAAGCATTTTACATATATTAATTTATTTGATCCTCACTAGGATCCCATAAGGTAGAAGCACCCATAACTAAGGTAGTGCAACTGAAACTTTGCTCAGGGACACTGAAATTTAGAGGATGCTCACAATATTTTTTTCTTAGTTAAATTTATTTATTTAACTTTTTATATTCATTTTCACAAAATTTTGGGTTCCAAATTTTCTCCCCATTTGTCCCCTCCCCCACCCCAAAATGTCAAGCATTCTAATTGCCCCTATCACCAATCTGCCCTCTCTTCTATCATCCTTCCCTTCTCCCCATATTCTCTTTTGTCCTGTAGGGCCAGATAACTTTCTATTCCCCATTACCTGTATTTCTTATTTCCTAGTAGCAACAACAATACTAAACAGTTGTTCCTAAAACTTTGAGTTCCAAATTCTCCCCATCCCTCCCTCCCCACCCATTCCCTTTGGGAAGGCAGGCAGTTCAATATAGGCCATATCTGTGTAGTTTTGCAAATGACTTCCATAATAGTCGTGTTGTATAAGACTAACTATGTTTCCCTCCATCCTATCCTGCCCCCGACTGCTTCAATTCTCTCTTTTGATCCTGTCCCTCCCCAAGAGTGTTGACTTCAAATTACTCCCTCCTCCC
Organism: Bettongia penicillata ogilbyi; assembly: GCA_023548195.1. NCBI lineage: Eukaryota > Metazoa > Chordata > Mammalia > Diprotodontia > Potoroidae > Bettongia > Bettongia penicillata. The sequence goes on along the minus strand of JAJHZJ010000503.1, from coordinate 662,441 downwards.
ATTGCCCTTCCTTCTATCATCCCCCCTATCCTGCTTATCCCCTTCTCCCCCACTTTCCTGTATTGTAAGATAGGTTTTCATACCAAAATGAGTGTGCATTTTATTCCTTCCTTTAGTCAAATGTGATGAGGATAAACTAATTGTTTTTCTCTCAGCTCCCTTCCTTTTCCCTCCACTAAAATGTCTCCTACCTGCCTCTTCTATGAGAGATAATTTACCCCATTCCATTTCTCCCTCTCTCCTCCCAATACATTCCTCTCTCACCGTTTACCTTCACTTTTTAAGATATGATCCCATCCTATTCAATTCACTCTGTGCTCTCTGTCTCTGTGTGTGAGTGCACGTGTGTATGTGTGTGTGTGTGTGTGTGTGTGTGTGTAATCCCACCAACTACCCAGATACTGAAAAGTTTCAAGAGTTACAAATATTGTCTTTCCATGTAGGAATGTAAACAGTTCAACTTTACGAAGTCCCTTATGATTTGTCTTTGCTGTTTACTTTTTCATGCTTCTTTTCATTCTTGTGTTTGAAAGTCAAATTTTATTTTCAGCTCTGGTCTTTTCATCAAGAATGCTTGAAAGTCCTCTATCTCATCGAAAGACCATTTTTTTTCCCCTGAAGTATTATACTCAGTTTTGCTGGGTAGGTGATTCTTGGTTTTAGTCCTAGTTCCTTTGACTTCAGGAATATCATATTCCAGGCCCTTTGATCCCTTAATATAGAAGCTGCCAGATCTTGTGTTATCCTGATTGTATTTCCACAATACTTGAATTGTTTCTTTCTAGCTGCTTGCAATATTTTCTCCTTGACCTGGGAATTCTGGAGTTTGGCCACAATGTTCCTAGGAGTTTCTCTTTTTGGATCTCTTTCAGGCAGTGATTGGTGGATTCCTTGAATATTTATTTTGCCCTCTGCTTCTATAATATCAGGGCAGTTTTCCTTGATAATTTAATGAAAGATGATGTCTAGGCTCTTTTTTTGATCATGGCTTTCAGGTAGTCCTATAATTTTTAAATTGTCTCTCCTGGATCTATTTTCCAGGTCAGTTGTTTTTCCAATGAGATATTTCACATTCTCTTCCATTTTTTCATTCTTTTGGTTTTGTTTTATGATTTCTTGGTTTCTCAGAAAGTCATTAGCCTGCATCTATTCCATTCTAATCTTGAGAGAACTATTTTCTTCAGTGAGCTTTTGAACCTCTTTTTCCATTTGGCTAATTTTGCTTTTGAAAGCATTCTTTTCCTCATCGGCTTTTTGAACCTCTTTTGTCAATTGAGTGAGCCTATTTTTCAAGGTGTTATTTTCTTCAGCATTTTTTTGGGTCTCCTTGAGCAAGGTATTGACCTGTTTTTCATGCTTTTCTTGCATCTCTCTCATTTCTCTTCCCATTTTTTCCTCCACCTCTCTCACTTGATTTTCAAAATCCTTTTTGAGCTCCTTTATGACCTGAGCCCATTGAATATTTATTTTGGATGTTTGGGATACAGAAGTCTTGACTTCTATGTCTTTCCCTGATGGTAAGCATTGTTCTTCCTCATATGAAAGGAAGGGAGGAGATATCCGTTCACCAAGAAAATAGCCTCCTATGGTCTTATTTTTTTACCCTTTTCTGGGCATTTTCCTAGCCAGTTACTTGACTTCAGGTCCGCCCAGCTAGTGCTTGGGGTCTGAGATTCAAATGCTGCTCCCCAGCCTCAGGGCTTTTGGCAGGGGCAAGGCTGCTATTCAGTGTGAGATTAAGTTCAACTGCTTGGGTGTGGGGCAGGGCCACCACCAGGAGCTCAGTTCCCTCAGGGGGTTTATGCAGAGACCTTCAATAATGGATCTGAGCTTCTGTCTGCTTTGGGAGCTCCTGTCCACTGCTGCCTTCCAAGGGGGCCTGAGTTATGGAGACACCCTGCTCCCCTCTCGGCCAGCCAAAAAGGCTTTCTCCCTGACCTTTGTCTTCTGGGGCTGGAGGGGCCTACACAGCCACTGGAGATTCTGCCCCTGAAGCCTGCTCGAATCTGCTCCTCTCGGTGCCTCCGCCAAGGCAGTGCTGGGCTCTGCTCTGGGTCTGGTGCACGACGGACTTTTGGTTTTTCAAGGCACTCTGGAACAGAAATTTCCTCCACTCCATTGTTGTGTGGCTTCTGCTGCTCCAGAATTTGTTGGGAGTTCTTCTTTATAGTTATTTTATGGGCTGTGGGTTAGGAGCTAGCATATGTGAATGTTTCTACTCCGCCATCTTGGCTCCTCCAGATGCTCACAATATTTTGAATTTTTCAGCACTAAAAAAATAACTAAGCTCATTGTGGAGATAATAATAATTTACTAAATTAGGAAGCTAGCAGATGGCGTTTCTCTTCTTTCCTGCCCTGCTTTCTACTTCCAAATGTTGGTGGCAGCTTCCTTTGCAGTGGTTATACAGCATCCTATGGTCTCTGCTTCCTTCCCACGGGAAGGTCCTGGCAATTGATTTTAAGGTCGGTTTTGTGATGCTTTTCTAGGCCACAATAAGTTCTAGTAAGAGCTCTGGAACTGCATTTTTCAGCTATTATTAAATACATTTTTTTAGATGAGAAAACTGAGATTCTAAGTGTTTAAGTGATCTGATCATGGTCACAGACCTAGTGTCAGACATGGGAGGATTGGAATCCAGGTTTCTTCTGGATCCAAGTACAGAACTCTCTCTACTGTACCTTTCTTATATACTGTCTAGTGTTGTTACTTAACTGTTTTATTTGTTAGACTAAGCTTCTCCCAGAAGTTCTAAGAAATTTGACGTCATAGATTGTGTTTTTTTCCCTCTCGTTTCTCATCTTCTTTCCTCCATGAACTCATACCTAAGCACAAAGCTAGATTTATGCTCATGTTAAATTTTCATTGAATTGTATCAAAGGTTTTGAATGTGGTCATGGATATAGATCATTCAGTTGAACTTTGATAGCTGCTGAATGACCTTAATCCCATCTAATTATCCTGTAAACTTTTTCTGTTGCTCACAAGGGATCTTACAAATCAAAGTAAGAATGACTCTGTGTGCCCTACCTCCACCACTGTGAAGATTATACTAGGTATTTGACCTGCCTATATATTTCTTACTTGTATACAGAAAAGAAAAGTGGTACCTTCTTATGTGATACAATAAATTTGTTTTGTGCTTTCTGATTATCATCACTATTTGCAGACCTTTTTGCTCCATATAGCTCTGATTTATATACAATGGCAAACATCTAGATGAAACTTGGTATTTTTGATAACATTATCCAGATGATTCCATGTTCAACATCATGTAGCTAAGATAGCTAGATTGTCTGTTGAACTTTTCACTTTTTATCCAGATATTTCAGCATGATGTTACTTTTATTGAGGGCCTAGTATATGAGTAAAGACATTTGATTTTCTCATTAAATTGGTGCTGTGATTCAACAAATAACCCTAGTGACCTGGGAACTTTATAGTAGAATTTAAGCCCCTTGAGAGCAGGAATTGTCTCACTTCTGTATTTGTATAACCAACAATGAGAAAAATGCCTGAGTATATTAGGTACTTAATATAATTGGTTTGGTCTTGTCAATTCATTCATTTATGCATACATTCATTCACTTATGTACCTATTGTGTGCAAAGTGGGGTACTGGGTGCTGAGGAAAATTCAGAGATAATTAAGATATGATTCTTTCCTCATGATGTTTACATTTTAGAAAGGGAGCCATCCAGTTACAAAAATATGCAACAGTAATGCATCAATTAATAATGATAGTAAATAAAATACCTATCATATGCATGGAGCTAACAATTAATGCAATAATCATATTAGAACTATAGTGTTAATTAGAATATAATAAAAGCATAAGATAGATGAAAAGTATCACTTGAGGTTGGGAGAGGGAAAGATCATTTCTGTCTAGGGGAATCCAAGAAGTAAGTACTGATGAGCCTGACATTTAATTGAGGTCTTGAAAGATGGATAAAAATGAATGTTTATGACTCCCAATGGCAAAATGACTTTTTGTATCTTAGAATGAAACATATTTTCTTTCTCAGGGAAAGTAAAATACTATAGTAAAAACTTGCTGACCTAATATATGGCCATTCTACAGAGTCTTGAATATAATTTGAAGAAAATATCCTCAATGGTTTCAAATCTCAAATCATCTGAAACAAATCTATTAGATAATGAACATACAATCAATTCACAATCTGTCCTTAATCTCCACCCCTGAGATAGTTAACTCTTCAAAATAACATAACCATTGGATACTAGTATTTTCCATTAGTTAGCATTTTACATCTAGATAGTCTTCGTGATTATTCAAAGCACTTTAAAATCCATTATTTCACTTAATCCTCTCACCAATTCTGTGAAGTCAGTTGGGAGTAGATTTTTTTGTACACATTTAGAAAGACAAGAAAATTGATGCTCAGAGAGCTAGACTTACCCAAGCTTAAGTTTATATGACAACCCAGGCATGGAACAATGGACCAGGTCTCCAGACATTTAGTCCATCCTGGTTTTGGGAACAGTGCTGTCTCTCCAAGAAGAGATAGAGTAGAAACTGAAATTCTGACAAACAATGATGAAACCAGTTTAAAGCCTCCACCAACTGATTCATTCGTTCATTTAACAAACGTTTATTGTCTACTTTTGTTATTGTTTGGTTGTGTCCAATTCTTCATGATTCCATTTGGATACTGGAGGGATTTGTCATTCCTTTTCCAGTTCATTTTACAGATGAGAAAACTGAGGCAAATAGGGTTGAGTGACTTGCCCAGGGCCACACAGCTAGTGTCGGAGGCTGGATTTGAACTCAGGAAGATGAATCCTCCTGATACCCTTCTCCATCACTGGACCACCTAGGTACCTGATTTTTTTCTACTATATTTCAGGCATTGTTCTAGGCACTGGGGACAGAAAGACAGAAAACATCCTCAGATTATATTGTATTGGTGGGAGTGGGAGACTGGGAGAGGTGGGAGAGACAACAAACAGACAGAAAAGTAAATACAAAATACAGTGGCTTTAAAGTAGATACAAAGTTACTAGAGGGGAGGAATCAAGACAGTCTTCTTATAGGAGGTGACCCAAAGTGAGCTTTGAAGGAAGCTAGGGATTCTCTTAGGCAGAGCTGAAGGAAGAGTACATTCCAAGTGCAGAAGATAGATGTTGCAAAGTGTAAAAGCAAGCACTCTGACATACATAGGAGGACCTGCTGTACAGGTTATTAGATCTGCTTTTCTAAAAGGAAAGGCAACTTTCGAGGGGTTAACAATCACTTTAATCAAGCACATATATCATTCACTTAGTTCAGGGGAAAAAGTCAGCACCCTGAACTTCAGAGAAAATACAGAGAAGTAAAGATCATCCAACAGACAAGGGCTTCCAACTGTCTGACCATAAGCAATATATACATCACAGATCAACCGACAGACCAACGATGTGATCACTACATATATACATAGTTACCAGAGAGAGAAACACCAACATCTGGGTTCTGAAAGCTGGAAGATTCCTTCATGACTTCCCAGAGTCTCACACAAACCTTCTTCCAAAAACTAAGCCCTGAAGTAAAACTTCACCTCAGAGTATTTATACACTTTTCAGAGGTGGAAGCAGGACCCTCTGACCCAGTGAATTGAGAAAAATTAACAAAAAGTACTTGAGGGCTATTAATGTGTGGGGAAGATCTAATTAATATTACACAAAGTCAAAGGGATGGGGGATGGAATATTGTGTACTAGGAATAGCACAAAGTCTAATTTGACCAGAATGTTGAATGTGGTAAAGGATAAATCATGTTCCTTAAGCCTAGAAAGGCAGGTTAGAACCATATCATGAAGGATTATAAGATCCAGAGTTAATTTGTAGTTTGTCCTAGAGATAAGAGGGAGCCATTGGATCTTCTTGAGTAAGGACGTGATATGGTCAACCCTATGATTCTGGAAAACCGACTTGGTAGCCATATGAAAATTGGATTGGGGAGGACTGGAGGTAGGGTGGCCAGTTAAAAGGTGATTTCATTAGTTCAGCTGAGAGATAAAGGTCTGAAGTAGGGAATGGGGTTAATTCAGCGTTCTGCTTACGATGCTTCAGGGCTGCTGGCAGATGAGTTAATAAAAATAAAAATAAGAAATTTTAGCCAACCTTCCAATCCAGTATTTTTTCTCCCATCTGGGTGTCTATTTCATCTCTTAGAGGCATTAAGTTTCTTTATCCTCAACTTTCTTCCCTTCATCATAAGACAATCATTAATCATGAGACTTTTGTGGGAATTTCTCAGTCTGGGTTCCATGAGAGCCCAGGGAAATAATTTCGTTTACCAAGAAGTCAGCAAGACTGGAGGGCAAGAAGTAAGTGGTCAGACAGAAAGAAAAAGTAAATTTACCAGTGAACTAAGGAAAACTGCTTGTGCTGGGAACAATTTTTGCATTTTAGAGTACATATAGGGCTTTTATACCTTTTAAACCTGTTTATGGTACATGGCTAATCAAGGGCATTCTGTGGCAAAATATTAATAGGGGGAATGTGCGAGCTTTAGGGTCACAAGAGTTGCTAAAGGTCAGATTTGTTCTTATGAGGAATACATTTATCTAAGGTTAGTTTTATCAGAATTTCCTGTATTGGCAGGAAATTTCATAGACAGTAGAGGCCCCCTCAACCACTAAGGCAATATTTACAGCACTGGGGGCAACTCTGAATAAGTCAGTGTAGTTCTGAATCACAAAGTAGAACAGATTCTTCATACAGAAGATAGGAGAGAAACGTTTATTCAGACACCAGGAAGCCAAATCCATTATAGTAAACAAGAAGTTAACACTCATTAGCACTGCAGGGGACAAAGCCATTCCCAAGTATTCCCCCTCCCCCTGCCGGGGCCTTCCCACAAGCAAACATTCACAACACTACCAGTGCCTGCCTGCCTACATCCTCTCTTCCTCTCTCCTCTTCCCCAACCGCTCTCACAAACTTCCTCCCAGTTCTGCTCCACCCTTCCTGTTCCACTCCTTAGGCTTCCATGTGATTCAAGTGATCAAATTGGACTATTAATGAATGGGAAAGATCTTCCCTTTTAAAATACTGTTACATACTCCCTGCCTTTTTTTGGAGGAAGGAGGTGAGGCAATTGGGGTTAAGTGACTTGTCCAAGGTCACGGAACTGGTAAGTGTCAAGTGTCTGATTTGAACTCAGGTCCTCCTGACTCTAAGGCTGGTGCTTTATTCACTCTTCCACTTACGTACCCCTATAGAGGCCCCTTTTAAAATAGAATCATTCTTTTTCATCTTTTTGTTAAAAAGGGGGAGGGAAGTATAGTGCAAACTGTATAATTCTGCTTCATTGGTCTTAGAGGTTACTTTATCTGGGGGGAAACATGTTTCCCCCAAGCTTGCATCACACAGGTTTATCTGCCTCCTCTTTAAGAGCATTCAGCTTGAAGGTAAGTCCCCGCATGCCCTCTCCAAAAGTGACTGGCATTTTCAGCATTATTTTTAGCTGTGGAGTGAGAGGCATTATTCTTGGTAAAAGCAGTTTCTTGGACAACAATCAAAGGAACAATTTGCGGGGAAGGGCAGGATGAATTTCCTAATGTAGCCCTGAAATCATGGTAGGTAGGCAGTTGTCTTTCTTGTCCATACATGAGGCTGATTCCCCACTTATTATAGAGTTAAAGAAGGAAATCTCTAGATTCAGAGTTCAGATGACCTCAATTTAAATTACAGTTCTACAATTCACTTACTACTTGTGGGTACCTTAGAACAAATCACTTAAACTCAGGATCAATTTGCTTGTTCCAATAAAGGAGCTGGACTCGTTGATCTCCAAGGCCTCCTCTTGCAGGACCTTGTACTAGTCTGATAATGGTCTCTCCCCTCCAAGTCCTTTTCCATTCCAATCCATCCTCTAAGAGCCACTCAAGTGATTTTCCTAAAGTACAAGTCTAATCATGTTACTCCTCCTTCTCCCTTGACCTCACACTCAATAAACTCCAATGACTCCCTAATCCTCCTGGCATTTAACACATAATCATCTGTCAGTTAATACCTTTCACAGGGGGTGTGACAATTGCATATGCTATAGCTTCTTGGATGTACAAGTGAGGGTTGAGTGAAGATAGACACCAAAGGTGGATGAGCAGCCCTGAAAAGGACTTAGCAAACACTATCACACCAGAGGTGCTAGTCCTCCCTGAACACCCCATATACCCGTCTCAGAAGCTGGGTTAAACCAGATTGAAAGTAACTGCCAGGCTTCAAATGCATTGTGAATTAGGGGGATGTCTATCCCAAGCATCTGAAGAGTTCTCCCAGTGAAGTGGATGGATGAGGGCAATTTCTTCCAATGACCATGAAGGCAGCTGAAGCAGGTGCTGTGGAGTGCTTAGAGCTTGGTCAGACATTGAAGATGCCAAGGTCATCCACTGCATCCCAGGTGATTGGCAGTCATTTTCACACTGGACTTCTGATGACTCTGGAAGAGAGAGACTGACAGCAAGTCAAGACATCACTTTGGGATATCATTGGTTCTCTTTGAAAACCAAGGAGAAACAATAGTTACAATATGTTTTACAACTTGGCTTCTTCCTACCTTTCCAATCTAATTACAAATTATTCCCCTACATGTTCTGTATGGTAGAGTCATCTGGCTTGTGGTTATATGCACACAACACATACATACATGCACACACACACGCACATACCCTCCTCCATCTCCTATCTCCTTGCTTTTGATGATTGTTTGCTCTTCCTGGAATGTACATTCTCATCACCTCTGCCTCTTGGAATCCCTAATTTCCTTCATGACTCCTTTCAAGTCTGGTTTCTCCGGATTCTAGTGTTTTGGGTCCAGTCACTCTCTCTGGATGTCCTCCAAGCCTGGGACACTCTCCCTCCTCTATTCCAACTATTGACCACCCTGGATTCCCTTAAGTCCCAACTAAAATCCTACCTTTTATAGGAAGCCTTCTGCAACCCCTTTTAAATGCAGTGCCTTCTTTCTGTTAATTATTTCCCATTTATCCTTTATATAGTTTGCTTTGTATATAGTGGTTTGCATGTTATCTTCCCCATTAAATTGTAAGCTGCTTAAAGGTAGAGACCGTCTTTTGCTTCTTTTTGTAGAGTGCCTAACACATATTAGGTACTTAATAAATGTTTATTGATTGATGTAAGCTTTCAAGTATTTGTTGTTTACGTTCTTTGAATACAAGCTCCTTAAGGGAGGGAACTACTTCAGTTTTGTCTACCTTCATCATTTAGAACAGCACCTGGTCTCCAACTGGCATTTAATAAATACTTTTGATTGGTCGATTCCAGCTACCTATCCTATGGAGTCATATGGGATACTTCATTTTTGTCTATCCCAGTCTTTGGGGGTCAGACCCTGGAACAAAGGGTAGGAGTTGAAAAGAAGCAGGTTTATACTCCTTTTAAGGAAATAATTCTTAATAATTTGTACTATTTAAAAATAATCTCTACTATGCTTTAAGATGTAGTGACTTCTCTTTTGCTGGAGCTCTTTAAGTAAAGACTTCTGGTTCAGTAAGTTATAGGGGAAATTCTTGATCCATTATGGATAGTACTAAATTGTAACTGAAGCTCTTTCTGACTCAGAGATTTTATGGTTCTGAGTTAGCTCACAGCCTTTGTTTAGAAATTGAGGTAAACTTTGCAGCCTTTTTGAGGATTTTCCTGTTGTGATGCCCTGAAGGGGTAGGTTGGGGTAGTGGTGGTACAGATAAGTATCTCTTCCCCATTGCAGACCATACATATGAGGACAAATTGTTGGGTTTCTCAGAAACAGATTCAACGGTTTCTATTGACATTGAAGTTAACGTGAATCAAACCAGATTTTGCAGACAGTGTATATCGGATTGAATGTGTTGTTTCATTACTGATGACAGGAAGCAATATTCTTTCCCATAGTTTTATGTCTTGGCAAACAGACGGTCTTAATCTTGAATCTTTGGGAGAAGTTCCTGGAGGGAAGAAGATAGGATTTTCTCACAGTCTTTCTGGCCACACCCAGCCAGGAATAAATTCATTCCTCCTGTGAAAAGGAATGAGCATGAAGAATTCATTCAATATTTTAAGCCTGTGTCTGTGTGACTTTGAGAACATCTGGAAGTGAAGTGAGGAATTCAGGCTATCACCCAGAGGCCCTGGCTACATGGCACATACCATCTCTGCATATGGAGACATATGGTAGTGTTGTGTGGACATAGCCTTTAATGTAGAGTTCACAAGCTCATTGGCTCAGCGTCAGAAATGAAATAGCTACTGTGCAGTTTAACTATTAAACCTTGGAGGAAAAATGACTTATGGACTTATGGTCCTTTATCAAAAGTAGCATCATGTGGGGGAAAGAACAATGTATTTGTAATCAGAGGACCTGGGTTTGAATTCCTTTTTTTACTTACTACTCTGTTTAATGTGATAACAGCTGTGGGTTTCTGTTGCTTCATCTATAGAATAGTTATATATGCTAAATGACCTCGAAGGTCTCTTCCAGCTTGAAATTTAGCATAAGAATGAAAAACTTATACAATCTCATCCAGTTAATTGAAAACCTGTTCTGTGGAGTAGTTTGGAAAACTTCAAGTTTGCTTCCCAAAATTGTGCATCTAGGGATATGATTCACGTTGAAGAAGTCTGGTTTGGGGCAATGGGGCAACATGAATTGGATGTTTCTTTTCTTTTCTTTCCCCCCTTCATTCCTTCCTGCCCTTCTTCCTTCCTTCCTTCCTTCCTTCCTTCCTTCCTTCCTTGCTTCCTTCCCTCCCTCCTCCCCTTCCTTCCTTCCTTGCTTTCTTTCTTCCCTCTTCTCCCTCTCTCCACTCCTTTCTTTCTTCCTTTTCTTTCTTTCTTCCTTCATGTCCTTCCAAGAAAAATAAAAGAACTTATTTGATACACAGGCAGAATAGGTGCCGCCTAGGAATAGCAGTGCTCTGCAGATAATGAGCTGTGCTTCTAATCCTTTTCTTGCAGCTATAAACCAGGTAAGTAGCCATCCAACTACCACCTAAGTGACAGGAGGCAGTAAGATAGTAAGAAGGAAAAATAGGAAGTCAAACCACTACCATCTCTTTCACTACCACCTCCTCTCAGGCTCTGAACCCAACAGCTCTGGACGTAGCAGTGCACACTTACAAACTCAGACAATGGACTCTGCTTCCAGCCTGGCTCTCACAGCCAGAGATGAATTTGCAAACCTAGAATTTGGACTAGTGCCTGAATTTGGAGATTGTTTTCCTTCAAATTGTCTTTAATTTCTCATAAGTAGTCCAAGTCACCGATATAATCTCCTTCTCCTTGTTTGACTCAAATCCTTCTCTTTCCTCTGGCTCCTCTTATAACCTTCTCCCACAAAATAAATGAGAAAACACTTTTAGCCTAGTTTCTTCATCTACAAAAGAGACAGTTGGACTAGAGGGCCTTTGAGGTTTTTCCATTTCTAGATCCATGAAGATAATAATAGTATCTGCCTCCCAAGACGGTTGTGAGACTTCAATGAGATAATATTTGTAAAGCACTTAGCACTTAATGCCTGGCACAAAGTAAGCTCTCAATAAATAATAAATTATTATTATCATTAACTCTGATCAAGAGGGAGTGGCTTCTCTCTCAAAGCTGGAATCCAAAAGTTCCCAAAGAGACTGAAGAGACCAGACCTGTTCCTCTCTTCTTGCAAGTGCTAGACATTGATCTTCACAAATGAGGAAAAAGTCCCATAGCAAAGGGTTTAGAGACTTGGATTTTACTTTTTTCTATTCCTATTGTATTCTCCAGGAGAAAACAAATTCCTGGAGGGCAGGGACCATTTTAGCTAATTTTATTTTATTCTTTCCCCTCCAGAGCCTGGAACTAGTTGTGTTGTTGGGTTGTATCTCAACTCATTTTGGGGTTTTCTTGGCAAAGATACTAAAGTGGCTTGCCATTTCCTTCCCCAACTTATTTTATAGTTGAGGAAACTGAGGCAAACAGAATTAACTGACTTGCCCAGGGTCTCACAGCTATTAAATGTCTTAGGGAAGATTTGAACTCCAGAAGAAGACCAGCATTCTTTCCATTACACCACCTACCTGCTCACAACTAGCTGTGCCCTACTGGAAAAAGTAGGTATTTTTAAATTGATAAAGGAATAAATCTAGGCAGTAGGGGGAAAGGATGAAGTCCTATAAAAAGGACTGAAGGAAAAGATGTAGAAAGGAAGAGGTGGCATGGTACAGTAGAAAGAATGCCGGAATAAAATCAGAAAATTTAGGTTTGAATCTGAGTTCTAATAATTAGTCTATATCATCAGGTCTCTGCTGCTCTGAGCCTCAGTTTACAATTGAGGAATACGATAATATGATTTTTTTGTTATTTCATTTATTTTGTGGCTCAATATCACTATTGGATACTAGAATACTAATTGTATTTTAGATGTGACTTTTTGTTGTAGGTATGTATACAATCATTACTTGAATGTAATTTTCCTGTGCTATTAGTCGTCACATTTCATTTAATAATTTATTATTTTTATTTTTCAGTAACAAATATTTTTACTAATCTGTTCATCTTACTACTTCCCACCTCCAGTTAGTAATTTAAAAATAAAATCCCTTCATTAAATTTGCCATATCCAAAAACACAGCTTTCTACTTTATGTCCCTTCTCTATCAAGGGGTAGCTGGCATGTTTTGTCTTCTTTCTTTTGGATTCATGGTCTATTATTGTATTAATCAGGATTCTGAAGTTTTTCCAAGTTGTTTTTCTCTTGACTGTTGTTATAATTATATAAATTTTTCTCGTAGTTCTGCTTACTTTGCATCAGTTCATAAAGATCTTCCCAGTTTTCTCTAAAATTGTCCATTTCATTGCTTCTTATGGCATGATAACATTTCATTGTATTTCCATTCCTTAAGTTATTTAGCCATTCCCCAGTCAGAATACGCTTCTTTAATTTCTAACTTTTGACTAACATGAAAAGAGCTGCTATAAATATTTTTGTACATATAAGTTTTTCTTTCTTAGATTTCTTTGAGAGAATAAACCTAGTAGTGTTATAACTTTTAAGGGCCAGCACAGAGAAAAAAATAATGCTTGTACTATCAGTCTCATAAAGTTTCTGTGAGGAAAGTACTTTGTAAGCCCTAAAGTTTTATAGACATGTGAATTATTTTTTAGGAAGACTTCCCTAACTGAGGGATAGGAAGTGATCAATGCTAACTGAGGCACAGTGGCTGGAGGAAGGCCAGTCCCCTGGCCCACTGGGTAGAGAATTGATTTGGTGATTAAGAGAGGCCATTTACCCCCTCAGTGTTTCTTTTGGACAGCTTGTTCTAGACACCAGGGTCAAAGCTGCGATTACCCAGAAACTTGGGCTAATTTCTGTATACACTATTAGAGGGAGAGAACTCAGTGCCATGGTGTTAGTCAGTTATTCAATACCTGGAAAATCTCCACATGAATCTGGGACAGATTCTTCTGTTTATTTTAAAACGATTCTTTTTTTTTATGGCATGGTCAATCTGTCTTGTGGAAAACAGAAGCAGAAATGAAAAGCTACCTAGGTACAAGGAGCATGTGTCTCAATGAGAAGGTACTAGAGTTCAGCCCAGATGTAGCATATATGTCCATAGGACCTACAGTAGGCTGGTTTCTTGCTTCAGTAAGTAACCTTTTTGATGAAACCACTATTATATGCAATAATAATAATAATGTTAATTACTGGTTTTATTTTATAGGACTTTAATCTTTACAAAGTAATCTCATAATAACACTATGAGGTTGGATATGCATGTTTCTCATTTTGTGAGGATGTGGAAGGAAACCAAAAGTTCCTGTAGGTAATAATCCTGTTTTGTAATACAGGAATCATTATCCCTATTTTGACAATGAGGAAATTGAAGATCAGCAAGGTTAATTGATTTACTCAGGATCCCATAGCTAGTAAGTGGATACTTTCCACTAGGTAGAGTTTGGGGCAAAGGAGGTTAAAAAAATAGAAGAAATGGTCCCTATATCTAATAGTTTATGATTTTCTTTGAAGAAGATGAAATACATACATGAAAGAAGATGATGACAATTATTTCAATGAGGAGCAAAATTATACAGTAGAAATTGAAGATAAGTAAATGTGGAGGGAATATAAAGACAATCTGAGTGACTTAGTTGATGAAGGTGTCCTGGAGGAGGCAAGTGTTAAACCTTGTTTTGAAAGATATGATAGATGCTTATTGGTAGAAAGGTTTCAGGGGTGGGTGAGCAGAGAAGAATAGTGAAAGATAATGAATAAAATGGAGACTTGTACAGACCCTGATTGAAGGCGGCATGGTATAATGGAAAGTTCACTGTCTGTGGCATCTGAGGATTTGGGTTCAAATTCTGACTCTTCCACTTACTACCTATGGGATATTTGATAAGTAACTTAACCTGGGTTAGCACTAGGTCTCAGTTTCCTCAACTGTTAAATTAAAAGGTGGACTAGATGGTCTCTAAGGTCCATTATAACTCTAGGTAGATGATCCTATGACTGTACCAGGTCAACTTTTTTCATTTAAATTTTAGAGTTTATTTGTGATATCCTTTTAGATCTTTGGGAGGGAATATCTCAGAGGATGAAGATTAAATTTCAGACATACAAAGTTTTCTTTTAAAATGAGCAACTCTTCTGTTTGCTTAATAGAATTTATTTTAGTTCTTTAAGACATTCCCTTCCCCTCTTTCCCTTTCCCTGTCTTAGGA